>CM033477.1:40843918-41496110 GCA_019447015.1 Hymenochirus boettgeri | reverse complement strand
CTCTGTGTTTTATTTAATTATTTATTTTTTTAAATAGAGGAGGTAAAAAAGAGGAGTTGATACCAGCCTGTGTTCCCTTGGCTTCCTTCTGCCTGGCTTCTGTGCCTTTACCATGCAGAAGGGTCCGTAGAGGCTGAGATGGACCAATGCCGCTTCTGCGCACTAAAAAAGTACGGAAGCCAGGCAGAAGGCAGATGAGGGAACAAGGGCTGGTAATAACATTTAGGAGCAGATTTGAGCATTTTGAACCTCACTAGGTTGTGGTTTTAGGGGGCAATTAGGCGATAGACAAAAGTTTGTTTGGGAGGTAGGCATACCCTTTTATAATAAGGCATCTTAACTTTCTGTCTAGGACCCAGGGAGCTTCAGTCGACTCAACTTCAGGGGGGTGGTGGTGGTTGGCCACACAGTACTGTTTAGCTGACATTTTATTGTCAAAACCAAAATTCTGCAAGGAAATTTCCAGTTTACAATATTTAGCTGGATGTTGTTTCATTTCAGTTTCTTAGATGAATCTTATCTGTTGTGTACATATGTTAAAAGGAGTTTCATACAAGCATGCTTCCCTTGAATCCACTATAATGCCAAGCTGCCATTTCAAATATATCGAACTTCCTTTTTATTCTTTAATATTAAAAGAACCCCTAAAGGATTTGTAACTAGTGTCCTTCTGACTAATATACTTTATTCAGTTGATTTTATAAATTAAATTTAATTGCAAGATTCTTCTCTAGTAAGTTGCCTTTAGTACATGTAAGTAATTCATTCTGTATCTAAGAAGGCTTTCAAATTGTTTCCAATACAACTCCCAGACCATGTGGAACATGTGCTCCATAAGTAGCTGCATAAATCAGTCCTGGAAATTACACAGCTGCTTTACAGGACCTGCGCACCCCAGACAACAGTGAGTACTGGATATCAACACTGCACACAAATCTCCCATATAACTATATATATAGACTCTGCATTGCCATGCATCATTTCCACCCTCAACATCCCATGTGTATGAGTGGCAATCTGTCTGAAAACTAGCGTAGGTGGACCCAGAGATTTACTCTGTACCTTACAGCAACAGGGCTGGATCAGAAGCCTGAGCCCACAAAGATTGCACTATTGTTACACTGCATTGGAGATGAGGCACTGGAGATATACAACACCATGGGGATTGCACTATTGTTACACTGCATTGGAAATGAGGCACTGGAAATATATAACACCATGGGGATTGCACTATTGTTATACTGCATTGGAGATGAGGCACTGGAGATATATAACACCATGGGGATTGCACTATTGTTACACTGCATTGAAGATGAGGCACTGGAGATATACAACACCATGGGCATTGCACAATTGTTACACTGCATTGGAGATGAAGCACTGGAGATATATAACACCATGGGTATTGCACAATTGTTACACTGCACTGGAGATGAGGCACTGGAGATATATAACACCAACAATATTATAGATCTGCATGCCATGCATCATTTCCACCCTCAACATCCCATGTGTATGAGTGGCAATCTGTCTGAAAACTAGCGTAGGTGGACCCAGAGATTTACCTGTCCTTACAGCAACAGGGCTGGATCAGAAGCCTGAGCCCCAAAGTTGCCATTGTTACACTGCATGGAGATGAGGCACTGGAGATATACAACACCATGGGGATTGCACTATTGTTACACTGCATTGGAAATGAGGCACTGGAAATATATAACACCATGGGGATTGCACTATTGTTACACTGCTTGGAAATGAGGCACTGGAATATATAACACCATGGGGATTGCACTATTACACTGCACAGGAGTAGGCACTGGAGATATATAACACCATGGGGATTGCACTATTGTTACACTGCATTGGAGATGAGACACTGGAGATATATAACACCATGGGACTTGCACAGACACAGGCTGCAGATGTTACCTTGGGGTCTGTAATGCAAGCATTCAAATCTCAGCCCCAGAAAAATGTTCTTTTGTTGTTTTTGAAAGGCACCAGTTTTGGACTCACACCTTTACAGAAAGTCAAAGCATAAACACATTTGTTACTGAATTAAAACTTAAAGCACCTAACTCTGAATCTAACTCTGAATTCAAAGACCGAGAGTAGTGTCTGAGAGATAAAATTGTGTTCAGTGTTACAAATACAAGATTAAAGGAGAAATTGCTTGAACGCAGGGATTTAACTCTGGAAAGGACAATTGAGATATGCAAAGCGAAGGAAATCATATCCGCTCAAACCACTGCAATGGCAAGTGCAAGTGTTGAAAGTAGCATCCATGCTGTGCACATCAGATCTCATCCCCAGCAAGCTTCTCAATGCAGTCAAGCTTTCGCCCCCAGTTTGCAGTGTGAATCTAGTACTCAGGGAAAGCCATGTAGCAGGTGTGGCAGAAAGCACCACCCTAAAAACTGCCCTGCATATGGAGCACAATGCAACAACTGCAAAAAAGGGAAATCATTATGCCAAAATGTGCAACGCCAGGCTTTCTCACAGTAATGCAGGAGAGCCAGTGAGGAATGTGAACACTTTATTCATTGCTGCTCTCACACAACGTAAAATATCCAAAGACAGCTCCTGGTACACTACTCTTACAGTCCATGGAGTAGATATTGAATTTAAACTGAACACTGGTGCTGAAGCAAACACAGTTATTTCCCAAATGCTAGATTTAAAGGGGAAGTTCAGTGCAAATACATGTGTTTTTCAGAAAAAAGAGCAATATTTTTTCATCCCAATGACCTTAATCTGCCAATTCAGCATTTTGTCTATGTATAAATAAATGCAACCGAAATACTGACTTCCTGTTTGCAGGATCCCTATTAGAGACCGTTATGGTCTTGCCCTTGACCCAGTGCCTGGGTTGATTCAGTTGCTCAGTAGAGATCTGAGCATCTTTGACCCATCCAACAGCCAATCAGTAGAAATTACTATTAGGAACATTCCAAGGAAGTGGTGCATCCTGGGAAGAAGAAGGACCGTTAGTGCCTGAAATGGCAGCTCACTAATGTCAACAGCAGGGAACAGCAAAGGATATGAAATCAACTTATTTTTCAAAATGGGAGAGAATATGTAGAATAACTAAGAAGGCATTATACAAACTAACAATTTAACAAATATGGTTAATTACCACTGAACTGTCCCTTTAAGTGCCAAACCTACAGAAATAATGCTTATTGCTTATGGGGGAGAATGCATAAAACCAGAGGGAGTTGTAACACCTGATGTACAAACCCAACACAAAAGGGCTAATCTAATCTTTTTCATCACATTTCAAATGTTCCTTTTTTAGGCCAGCAAGCCTGCGTTCAGCTGGATCTTCTAAGAAAGTCTGTGCGCTTTCAAGCCCCCCTCCTACAACTAGAGATCAGCTACTTGATCAATACTCAGATGTATTTGAGGGACTAGGAGAATTCCCAGGTACCCACCACATCTTTACTGACCCTAATGTTCCTCCTGTAAAACATGGTTGGCTCAAGATACCATATACTGTTAGAGAACGGCTAAAGTCCACAATTGAAAGCCTCGAACAGCAAGGTGTGATTAGCAAAGTCACCATACCCACTGCTTGGGTAAACAGTCTGGTCATCACTGAAACGAAAAATGTATCTCTGCGTGTGTGTCTGGACCCAAGGGAACTTAACCAAACCAACGACAGCACTTTTCAATCCCTACTCCAGAGGATGTCATAAGCGACTTGGCTTGAAAAAAGCTGTTTACTATCCTCGATGAGAAAGATGGCTATTGGCAGATAAAGCTTCAACACTCCTTGGGGCAGGTAAAAATTCCATCGCCTTCCATTTGGTATCCGATTTGCAAGGGAAGTATTACAGCAAAAGAATTTTGAATCATTTGGGGATATTGAAGGTGTCCATATTATTGCCGATGACATGATTAATGCCAGCAATTCAAAAAATGAAAACAATGCCATCTTAAAAAAAGTCTTCGACAGAGCACCAACAATGTGTGTTAAGTTTAACAAAGACAAACTCCAATACCAGGTGAACAAAGAGCATTACATGAGACATATTATTTCCAGTGATGGAGTCTTGCCTGACCCTGACAAAGTAAGGGCAATTGCACATGACAGGAAAAGCCTTCAGAGGCTACTAGGCATGACACGCTATCTTGCTCAGTACATTCCACATGAAGCCAGTATAACTGCGCCCCTACGGCTCCTTTAGTCCAAAGACACTGAATGGCAATCCTAAAGTTGCAGTTGAATTACAGGCAGATGCATCAAAAGATTAGGAGCATGTCTTCTTCAAAAGGGCAAAACAGTTATTTATGCCTCCAGAGCATTGACAGGGGCAAAACTATGCTCAAATTGAAAAATAACTTCTTGCTATTGTGTTTGCTTTTAAAAAGTTCCATCAATATGTTTTTGGCCTTTCAGTTACAGTGCGATCTGATCACAAACCATTGGAAGCTATTGCCACAAAGCCCTTAGGCTTATATCTACACTCCTGGAAAGGATATGCCCATACCAGATACACTATCTAGAGCTGTCATAACACAGCCCCTAGACAAAGACACTGAAATTGACTTTGACAATGAAAAGGTGGTCCACTCCATTGATATAATTGTGGCCCTTCCACTAAACCTTATGAACTGAAAGATGCTACAGAGTCAGATCCGGAGCTGTTGCCAATTAAACGACTGCACAGCTGTGGGTGCCCACAGCGGAAAAGGTCAGTTGAACAACTTGTACAACCATATTGGCCTATGAGAAATGAGCTTCACATTGATGAGGGTCTGGTAATGATAGGCAACAAATTTGTCATACCCAAATGCTGCAGACCACACATGATTAAAAGGCTACATGTGGCACATCAAGGGATTCAAAGGTCAAAAGCACAAGCTAGAACACTTGTGTACTGGCCAAACATGGGCAAGGATATTGAACTGGGAGTAAGTAACTGTCACACATGTCAAGAAATTCAGCCCACCAATGAAAAGTAACCACTGTTCCCTCATGATATACCAAGCATGCCATGGAATAAGCTTGCTGTAGATATCTTTGGCCTATATGGGCATTCAAACCTGCTTGTTACAAACTATTTTTCTAAATATCCTGAAGTACTCCGTCTGCCTAACAAATTATCCCAGTCAGTCATTGCCAGACTCAAAGCCATTTTTGCAAGGCATAGCATATCCCACGAACTTCCGACCATGTTCCATTTGCCAGTAATGAGATGGTAACCAAAGCATGGGGCTTTAAACTCACATTTTCCAGCCCTGGCTATTCCCAATCCAATAGCATGGATGAACGAGCAGTCCAAACTATCAAAAAAACTTTTGCTAAAGCTGTTCAGACTGGCCGTGACCCACATCTAGCACTGCTTAGTTTGCGGAACACACCGGTTACAGGTTTGTCATACAGCCCAGCACAGCTGTTAATGGGTCATGTGCTGCATTCACATTTGCCAGCCTCTCCTTTTGTTCTACAACCAAAGGTTCCAATACATGCTTAATCTCAAATACAGCAACAGCAAACTTTGCAAAAGAGACAATTTGCCCCCAGAGCGAAGCCTCTTACCGTATATACTCGAGTATAAGTCGAATTTTTCAGGCTTTAAAGTTAGCCTGAAAACTTAACCTCGACTTATACTCGGGTCAAGTCCTAATTTAGATCAAAATTCTGCAATTGCGGATAGTAACCAGTAGTGTTAACCTGCATAGAAAGTTACAGGAGCTGTTCTTGCCTTTACGATTGTTCCTGCTTCTGAAGTCTGGCTGCTGGACTCACTCAGCACTGTCACTGCTCATCTGGATGCTGTAAATCTGATGGGTCTCCTCAGTTTGGGGCAAAAACAGCTGCTAGTCCAGTGTAAATGGCAGCTTGAAACTGCAACTCTCAGGTGACATTTTAAACTATTGGGATCAGAGAATACTTTACCATATGGGGGTCAGAGGGCCCTTTACTATATGGGGTCAGAGGGAACTTACTATATGGGGTCAGAGGGCCTTTACAATATGGGGTTCAGGAGAATTGTAAATGATGGTAAGCTTAAATAAAAGTTTACTGAACCTGTCACTCCACATGTTTAGAAACTGAAACTCCCAGCAACAAAGCATGCTGGGAGTTGTAGTTTCCAAACATCTGGAGTGCCAAGGAATTGGGGGTTACTGGTACTGGATTTGGCTATTACTGTATGGGATTCATGTATGGGAATTCTGCTGTCCATTTAAAGGGCAACTAATTTCTACCTTCGGCTTATACTCAAGTCAATCAGTTTTTACAAATTTTTCAGGTAAAAATAGGTACCTCGACTTATACTTGGATCGACTTATACTCGAGTATATACAATACTTCTTTCAGAAAAGGAGACAGAATTAGGATGTAAACAACACAGGGTTGGCAGCCAGCTATTGTGCAAAAAGTAATATATGAACCCAGGTCTTACGATATAGTCACACCTCAAGGACAGCAATACAGGAGAAACCGGAGACACCTAAGAAACCAATAAAGTACTGGTACAGCAGGACAATGGTCGAGTCACATATGGGGACTCTGAGGCAGAAGACCATTCTAAAACAGATGACATACAAGCACCTGTCCGAGGTTTACAAGAACCAACAATAGGACCTGATAAACCAACTTAACATTGTACTTCTGAGCCACCGCAGGTCACATTCACAAGAAGTGGTCAGAATGTGCGTCCACCAAGTCGCTATAAAGACTTTGGGGCATATTTATAAAAAAGCGGTTCCGAGATTTCCGCGAGCGGGGAAGGGGTTGGGAGGGGCTGCTGGGAAGCGGCGGCGGGTGTGGGCGGGGTGGGCGTGCCTCCCGGGGCGGGTGCGACCACCTGCTGCGGGTTGCTTGCCCATCCCCGCCGCAGGGAGGCTAGTATCGGCTGCTTTCGCCACCTTCAAGGTGGCGAAGTAAAACAGCCGATACTAGCAGTGCAAAACAAGTACCGCCACATTAAAAATAGAAGTGGTAACAGGTAAGTATCGCCGCGAAGGGTTAACGCTTCGTTAACTTTTCGCGGCCGTTTTCGGACATTAATAAATCGCGTTAAACCCGAATTATGCGTTAATGTCAGGGAAAACGTCCGCGAAAACTTAACGAAGCTTTATAAATATGCCCCAAAGAGTTTCCATCCACTTATATAAGTGAACCAAAGGTACCCTACCGACTATAGATAAACTCAGGCCTGCAACTGGTAGGGTATCACTACCTTACAATACAATACATTACAATACTGGGGGCTATTAATAATGCTTTTTTAATATTAATCGATAGTGTGGTTATAGCAGTCCAGATGTGTTATATGTGTATTATTAAAAAAAATTTTCGAAATTACGAGGATTTCTCGTATTTTTGGAAATGCATAGAAAAGTATTTTTCTAAAATTTTCGAAATTATGAGGATTTCATGCATTTTCCGAGGATTTTTTCATTTTAATGGGTTTTAATGGTGCCGCTCGCAGATTTTCGAATTTTCGAATTTTTTCAAAAATTCGTGGATCCTCAGCGGATCGTATTTGCGAAGTTTGGACATCTCTAATAACAACAGTGCGGTTGGGGCTGGGAAGGGGGGAGACTACACAACAGTAAATAGATATTTTTGGGTAAACATACCCTTTAAGCTTTTATGTCCATTAATTGCTGTTAAAAAATGTAACATATTGACAATTCATTGGGAATATAATCTAACCATTTACATTAAACATATCCAATAATGGTGACTAATACATTTTCTGGGACTATTAATAGGGCTTTAAATGAAGTTACGGGCTAAAAACAGGAGATTTATCTAAATAGACATTAGCCAAGCTGCACAAAACTGCTAATGTATTTTTAGATGTTCCTGGTATTCAGATGACCTCATAACGGCTTTGAAAACGGAACTCTAGTTAAGTATATGATAACTGAAGTCAGTATTAGGCATGGTATCTGAATGTCAGTACCTTGTATTCTGCAACGCTGCTTGGAAATATATTATATTATGCAAGTTTACAAAAAAACAATAAGATAAGATTTAAAGATTTAAATATTAGATGATAATAACAGATCATGACAACTGTTACACTCAAAATATATAATAAAATAGTGGAATACATTATTGCCCTTCCTACAATTAGGGATGGCCGGTTACGTGATTTCTCGTATTTTCGAGGAATTTGTCAATTTTTTTGAGTGGTCCGAAAATTCACGGATCCTCCGAGCGGACCGGATTTTGCGAAGTTGGGACACTCTTATGTATTTCACTGATTATCAGAAGAACATCTACATGAAAGTACACGAAGCAGGTGAGGTCTCGCAGACTGCCGAGACAGTCAGTTCTTACATGAGTAATTTGGCTTGAAAAAGCCAAATTACTGTTCTTTCTATTTCTTCTTTTTCTCTTCTTTTTCTTCCGTTTTATTCTTCCTTGCTTTTTTGGACCGTATCTCCTCCCACAGTTTTTGAGCTAGAGACATGAATTCGGTACAGATGTGCGGGGCATATAGAGAAGTGTGCTATATCTTCGCGGAAGCGTTACGGCGTTATCGGCGAATTTCCGGACATTTTTTCCCATAGACATAATGGTAACAATCCTTAAATGTGGGATATTTCAAAACAGTTTTTTTCATGGTCATAATACAAAATGGTGATACCCCAACCCCCCACACAGACCCAGGTACACCCAACTACTGACCTAACTTTCCATCCCATGGAAGCCATATTTAAAAGGGTAACTAAAGTCAAAAAAACGAATTTAGATTTACCTCCTAAAAGATAGTTTTATGGTTATAAACACAAAAAAGACATACCCCCTCAACCAGACCTACTAATCTACTTTTCCATTACTGTGGCAGCCATACTTAAAGGATAACTAAAGTAAAAAAAAAACTATTTAGATTTATTCTCAATAAAGATAGTTTTATGGTTTAAACACACAAAAAGACATACCCCCCTCAACCAGACACCAGGTACAAATGTCTACTGATCTACTTATCCATTACGGTGCCAGCCAAATTTAAGGGTAACTAAAGTCAAAAAACAACATTTGATCAATAATCAAAAACGTTTTTTTTTTTAACTCTCAACCTGACACCGGTACACACACCTACTGATCTACTTATCCATAGTGTGGCGCCCATACTTTAAGGGTAACTAAAGTCAAAAAAGCAAATTTTGATCAATAATCAAAAAACTTTGTTTTTTTTACCCCCAACATGATACAGGTATACACAGCTACTGACCTACCCTCCATTACAGTTGCAGCCATAACTTAAAGGGTAACTAAAGTAAAAAAACGAATTTTGACCAATCATCAAAAAAGTTTTTTTTTTTTAACTCTCAACCCGACACGGGTACAACACCTACTGATCTACTTATCCAGTACTGTGGCAGCCATATTTTAAAGGGTAAACTAAACTCAAAAAAGCAAATTTTGATCAATAATCAAAAAACTTGTTTTTTTTTTACCCCCAACAGATACAGGTATACACAGCTACGACTACCCCTCATTACGAACAGTTGCAGCCATACTTAAAGGATAACTAAGTCAAAAAATTTAATTTTGACCCAGCATCAAAAACTTTTTTTTTAACTCTCACCTGACACGGGTACACACACCTACTGATCTACTTAGCCGTTACTGTGGCAGCCATACTTTAAAGGGTAACTAAAGTCAAAAAGCTAATTTAGATTTATACCTCATTAAAAGATAGTTTTAGGGTTTTTAAACACAAAAGACATACCCCCTCAACAGACCCAGGTACACACACCTACTGATCTACTTATCTATTACAGTGGGACCATACTTAAAGGGTAACTAAAGTAAAAAAACTAATTTAGATTTATCCTCAATAAAAAATAGTTTTATGGTTGCAAACACAAAAAAGACATAACCCCTCAACCAGATCTAGGTAAACACACCTATTGATCTACTTATCCTTATTACTGTGGCAGCCATACTCTTTAAAGGGTAACTAAGTCAAAAAAGCAAATTTGATCAATAATCAAAAAAGTTGTTTTTTTTTTTTAACTCTCAATCTGACAACGGGTACATACACCTACTGATCTACTTATCCATTACTGTGGCAGCCATACTTTAAAGGTAACTAAAGTAAAAAAAAGCAAATTTTGATCAATATTAAAAAACTTGTTTTTTTTCCCCCAACATGATACAGGTATACACACTACTGACCTACCCCTCCATTACAGTTGCAGCCATACTTAAAGGTAAACTAAAGTAAAAAAAACCGAATTTTAACCAATCTCATAAAAAGTTTTTTTTTAACTCTCAACCCGACATGGGTACACCACCTAATGATCTAACTTATCCATTACTTGGCAGCCATACTTTAAAGGGAACTAAAGTCAAAAAAGCAAATTTTGATCAATAATCAAAAAACTTTGCTTTTTAACCCCCAACGTGATACAGGTATACACAGCTACTGACCTACCCCTCCATTACTGTTGCAGCCATACTTAAAGGGTAATAAAGTCAAAAAAAACTAATTTCAAACAATCATCAAAAAAAAAAAATTTTTTTTAACTCTCAACCCGACACGGGTACACACATCTACTGATCTATTATACCATTACTATGACAGCCATACGTAAAGGTAACTAAAGTAAAAAAAAACTCATTTTGACCAATTATCAAAAAGTTAGTATTTTATCCCACACACACCAACTGACCTACCTTTAATGCATGTGACATATTTAAAGGGTAAGTATTGAGTTTTAAAATCTGTAGCACAAACACAAAATTCCTCCAAAATGCAGTCCTTTCAAGCCAAATTCAAAGTTTATACTTAAACTTTCCCTTTCTAGTTTTGTTGTTCTGTATAATGTGGGATGCCTGATGCAGAGGCAAGGAAGTCCAGAACTTTTGCTGTGGTCAGTTAAAATCTCTAATACTGTGTAAGGGAGTAGAGACGAAGTTAGGTCCAATCCAAACCCGGTTCTATGTCAGATCTGACAGTGCGAAAGGTCCGATGAAGAATTCTCACGGATCTCACAAACTTCCAATATCCAGATTTTGATAATTTTTAAAAATACCAAAATTATCGAATGGAAAGTTAAGAATTCATAACTATTGAAAAACATGAAAACCGGGGTTTCTATGCTGATTTGAAAATACTGAATATACAAGGTTCCATTTTGGTAAATAACCTGAACCCTGAATCCGAAATGTGAACCCGAAATCCAAATTTGTGAACCCTTGAATATTCAATGCAAAACTTGATAATAGCTTGAACGTGAAGAAAGTACATTCTTTTATATTACATTTTTGGTTGTTTGGTTATTAATTTCCCCAGACATTATGTACAATGAGAATTTACTCTGCAAAAAAATTACTTTTTTTTTAGTTATAGGAAGCTTAAACCAAGAATGTATTTACGTATTGGAACTGATTTTCTCAAGGTTATTGACTGTGCTAAAGCTTTTCTGTCATTATAGCTGCAAATGTCAAAAATCTTAGGGGCTTCATTTTCAAGTAGAAAATGTATAAGTCATAAGTTAAAACTCACAGAGCATTTGACTTTCATTTGATGCTGGGAAGATTAAATTTGTGGGAAGCAAATTTATTTCTGTCGAAAGGTTAGAGGAAATCTAAAGATAACTGGTTTAGGTTCTTACCATCAGAATGATTGGGATTGATGTCTCTACCAAAGACAGTGCTGGTTTGAACATTACAAAGTGGTCAGAAACAATAGATATGACATTAATTTAAGAAATATATAACATAATAGAACAATTCATTTGATTCCAATGTAAGGGGGACACAAACTGCTACTGTATCTTTTATTTCTACTTAGAATGCTATTACATGCCTTAAAAAAATGAATGACTCACAGGTAGTGACTAGTTCCCCATGCTGCACTGCTGGAATATCTGTATACATTTATATATATCAAAAGTGTGCCTGTTGGTGCACGTGGGAATTATGTGTATGGCTATGTGGGGATATATGGTTACATACAATACAAGGATTGTGGAAGCACTCCATTAGGATAATTTACAACTACATTTAGCGGAAGTGCTACTGATCTGGTCAAACATTTATACAAACATAGAAAGATAATCAATGCACATTCCTGGGCCATACAATATCATTTATCTGTACACGGCATATTTTATAAACATGGATCCATTGTGTAAGAATGAGAAATGCAAAAGTTTGCTAATCGTATGAAGTAAAAGAAATTTAAAAAAGGCTAGATTTAGGACCTTCCAGATGGGTTACTGGACGTGGTTGGAAGGCTTTTATTCATTGATCACAGTAATGTATACTAAAACCCCTTGTCTATAAAGTATGCCAGGGTGCAGATAATATGATATTGTATGGGGCCTAGGAATGTGCCATTAATTATCTTTCTATGTTTGGATATATGTTTACACTCCTCACAAAATGGCTTTGTCATGTCTGGATTTACCATTAGGCACAGTAGGCCCGTCTAGGGGTGCCTGAGGTTGGAGGGGCGGCTGTCAATCTCCTCCCACAGATCAACCTTTTATAGTCTATTTCTCCCCCAAAAAGGAAAGTAGGTGTGGTTTAGGGTGTGGTCTGTTTTGGGGTTGGGCTAAAGGCGCCAAAGCTCTTTAGGCCTACAGGCTCCTGAGGTGTATATCCTGGGCTTTGTGCAATAAAAAAAAAAACAAAAAATGAAACCTAGGCAAATCCTATATGAAGTTTATTCCACCTTTATTGCAAAATACATCTATACAAAGAAATCAAAAGGAGTTGAGGAAAATAGAAATAGAAATTGCCAAAAATCCTGGTTGCATTGGTTTGCACATTTTCTAAACTACTACTAAGATCACCTGTTGATTTTATTACATCACTAGGTAGATTTGGTATGTCCGGCCTAAATCTAAATGTTGCTTTGGGTTCCCAATAATTTCTTAAGTACGCCCTGGCAGATTTGAAAACAATATCTAGGAGACTGTGGCAGATTAAAGGGCATGTCCCCCCCCAAAAACATAATCCCCCAACTACGGGCCCACCATGTAGTGTAGTTTAATCCTTACCTCACATCCCGCTCCCCATCTGGTTCTCCTGTAGCCCCCCCCAAAGTCTCCAAAAAACTGCCACCAGGAGGATAGCAGAGTCACATATAGACTCTGCCTCCTACCTGGCCTCCGGGGAAAGTTTGGCATGCGTACTGCAGCCCTTCTCCCCCCTCCTCCCCCCTCCCCTCCCGATTCCCTCCCCCTAAGCGTGAAATCCTTCATGTATAAGATTCCCCCTGGCTCCCAGCCCACCGCTATATTTTTATTTAGAAGCTTTACTTACCTCTCCTCTTTCTTCCGCCGAAGTGAGCTGCGGCAGCCGCGTCCGTAATTGGCTGCCGCCAGCCAATCACAGACGCGGCTGAGGGTCCCGCCCCTCTGCTTGCATTTTCTCGCAAGCAGAGGACCGGGAGCGCGGCAGAGAGAAGAGGGGAGGGAAGTAGAGTGTGGGGGGCTTTCTAAGATTAAAAATATAGGGTTGGGGCTGGAGCCCAGGGGAATCTTTATCAAAAGTTTATTTTAGGGTGGTCATACCCTTTAATGCAATGTTGGAGATTGTGGCAGATTGAGTCAAAACGCACCTAAAATCTACACATTACAAGGCCGTGGAGCAGTTCATTAAATACACAGTGTATGGCTGCATTGAAATCATGCAGCCTGCCACATGCTTCTAATGTCAATTTCAGGGCTTTATTGATTGCATAATGATTGCAATCAAACAACATTACTTTAAATGTGTATATCCATTAGGGCAAAGCCCCACCAGAGTGCACTTCTGTATGCTTTTGCTTGTGGTTCGCTTTGTATCTGTTTTTTCATTTGAAGGGGATTATGGGTAAAATGATAATCACATGTCATGTGATTGTATAGTGCTCTATCCACTTGTGTCCCTTTACTTCCATCTTGTATTATGTGCGATTTGGACACAAAACAGACCAAAACTAATGATTTTTACCTGCATTACCAAAAAAATATCATACGAATCGCAAAGCTCAAACAGATGTGGCAAACATGGGAAAAACTCGCGTAGTGGGTCTTAGACTTTAAAGCATTTTGTGCTATACAGCACTTCATGATATAATGATCCCTGTATGTATGAAAGCACTATATTACTTACATCCATTTTTTGATTTAGAACTGTTCTAAATGACATCATTTATACTAGTACAATGATTTGATATAATATTGATATTATATATTGTATTAAGGTTGCCACCTTTCTTTTAAGATGCAAAACATGTATGAAATCTACATGGTGCTGTGCTAGTACACCGATTGCATTAAATACATGCTGTATGGCTACATTGAAATCCATGCAGTCTGCATCATGCTTCTAATAGCAATGCTAAACCAGGCTTTTTCGCTTAAGCAAAGGTGGCAACCCTAATTATATACAATAAAGGGTCAAATGTAATCATCTCTGCTTTATGCTTACCCTGTACAGTATATGTTGATTACCCGAACCCTTTAAAGGGCTCTATCGTGGAAAATTAACTTTTTTTCTTTCTTTCAATGTGTTCTATAATTCATCCCAACCCCCAGAGTGTCATTAATTTTTTCAGATTCCCTCTCTGTCCAAATTAGAATACGTGATTGCATTCCTCTACTTGTACTGTCAGTCAATTCCTGTGACATGACCCTCTTCCTGCCTCAAGTCCCTCTCTCCCTTCTGCTCTGTAACAAACATAGAGATGAACAATAGCAGGGAAAAGGAGGTAGTTTGACTGCCAGAGTTAAGGCTGCACTTGACCCCCTTCTTGATAGTTTTCACTGTTGATGATTGTACAAAGAGAGAGATCATGTTACAGCAGGACCAGGAGAATCTGTGTCTCCAGGACAGCTTGCTTCTATTGTCTACTGTGCGTGGGTGTGTTTTTCAGGATGTTTGAACTTTAACTCTAACACTACTGACATGATGAAAGCTTGTCGTCAAGCCGGTCTTTAGACATGGAGGAGGTAACATAGGGGAGGGGGAAGGAAGGAGTGTTGCAGAGAGGTCTGACACCATGTTTAAAACAAAGTCACTGACAGAGGTAAGAGAAAGGCAGCACAGAGTATCATGAATTAACTTTGCAATGTGCAATGTGTTTTTTTTTTACTATAGATGTCCTTAAAGGATATGTCAAGTTAAAAAAAGGGAATCTTGGCATTTCTTTATAATGCGAAACTGGGGTTTTTTGTATCAAAAAGTTGTTATTTTTTTTGACTGGACATGCCCCTTTAAGGGCAGTCCTGTAAGCATGGTTCCCTGAAAGAGAGTTTACAAACAATGTAAATAAAGAATATAAATTTTAACCTTAGTGCATGTGATTACCCTTCATTGGCTTGCAGTGTAATACTTTACTCTTAGGGTGAGGCCACACTAAGTGGATGGAAACACAAGCGAAAGCGCACGCAACATGGCAATTTGATTGTGCATTAAAAACTGTGGTGTGGCCTAACCTTAACATAGGAACAGTGTAACCGTCCTCACGTGTCCTTCATTACATGCCTTATTTATATGGCAATCCAATATAATGTCTCAATACAATCTTACAATTTTACCTCCTGAGGTTCCCACCAAGTTCCCCGTCCTGCTCAATCTTTCAGATTTAATATAGCAATAGAACTCCCCATTCATTTCTGTATATCACCTTTTCTCATCCATATTACAGATTTAGAAATGGGAATTGTTTTTGTTTTATGGTAATCAACTTTATAAAAAAAAAGGTTTGCCATACCCTTGACATATTGGTCAAATGCTAAGAAACTGGTATTATAGGATCGGTCTGTGAGATTATTGATTGCCTGTACAATGACCGAATCTTACGGTTACGTATTATTCCAGGCTGCTACATAGAGATGACAAAAGCAAATCCCGTCACAGTCTGATCCAGCTCTATTAAACTTAGCTATAATACAAATATTTCAACATTCAACAATCATTTCCTTCTGAGAACGACAATGTATAAAGCGAATCATTGCGTCTTCAATGAATATGAATGAGGAAGCAAGAAATAAAATTATTTTGTTACAGAGAAACCTTCTGTTATCTTTAGTGAGGTTTAGATTGGAAATTGACCATATGGTTAAAAGGAAAGTAAAAGTTAAAATAAATGTTATTCTTGGTGCTAAGCAGAAAAATATTGTTAGGGTGGTTACGGGGAACTAAAATGCTTGTATAAAACGATTTTCAAAGTTAGACTCAGAAAATATCTTCAAAGTTATTTCTTGCCTGGAAATTGTTTTTTTGTGAACAGACCAGCAGAAGATACAAACAAGCAGAGATTTTGCAATGAAAATTTCACAGCATACTGTTATATTGCCTACTATATCAATGTCTGAATACTACCAGCCAAATAGGAACCTAATAATAAATACTTACCTACCAAATAGAACCAATAATGAATACAACCTACCAAATATAGAACCTAATTAATGAATACATACCTACCAAATAGAACCTATAATATACTTACCTACCAAATATAGAACCAATATTGAATACATACCTACCAAATAATGAACCAAATAATGATACATACCTACACAAATATAGAACCAATAAAATGAATACATACCTACCAAATATGGAACCAAATAATGAATACATACCTACCATATTGGAACCAAATAATGAATACTACTACCAAATATGGAACCAATAATGAATACATAATACCTACCAAATATGGAACCAAATAATGAATACATACCTACCAAATATGGAACCAAACAATGAATACATACCTACCAAATATGGAACAACAATGAATACATACCTACCAAATATAGAACCAAATAATGAATACATACCTACCAAATATGGAACCAAATAATGAATACATACCTACCAATATGGAACCAAATAATGAATACATACCTACCAAATGAATAATAGTAACTAAAATAATGAAACAATTTTACCTACCAAATATGGAACCAAATAATGAATACATACCTACCAATATGGAACCAAATAATGAATCTAAACCAATTGAACAATAATGATACATACCTACCAAATATGGAACCAAATAATGAATACATACCTACCAAATATGGAACAAAATAATGAATACATACCTACCAAAATGGAACTAAATAATGAATACATACCTACCAAATATGGAACCAAAATAATGAATACATACTTACCAAATATAGAACCAAATAATGAATACATACCTACAAATATGGAACCAAATAATGAATACATACTACCAATATGGAACCAAATAATGAATACATACCTACCAAATATAGAACTAAATAATGAATACATACCTACCAAATATGGAACCAAATAATGAATACTACCTACCAATATGGAACCAAATAATGAATACATACCTACCAAATATGGAACCAAATAATGAATACATACCTACCAAATATAGAACTAAATAATGAATACATACCTACCAAATATGGCACCAAATAATGATACTACTTACCAAATATGGAACCAAATATGAAAATACCTACCAAATATAGAAGCGAATAATGAATACATACCTACCAATATGGAACCAAATAAATGAATACATACCTACCAAATATGGAACCAAATAATGAATACATACCTACCAAATATAGAACTAAATATGAATACATACCTACCAAATATGGAACCAAATAATGAATACATACTTACCAAATATGGAACCAAATAATGAATACATACCTACCAAATATAGAAGCGAATAATGAATACATACCACCCAATATGGAACCAAATAATGAATACATACATACCAAATATAGAACTAAATAATGAATACATACCTACCAATATGGAACCAAATAATGAATACATACCTACCAATATGGAACCAAATAATGAATAATACCTACCAAATATGGAACCAAATAATGAATACATACCTACCAAATATGGAACCAAATAATGAATACATACCTACCAAATATGGAACCAAATAATGATACATACCTACCAATATGGAACCAAATAAAGAATACATACCTACCAAATATGAACCAAATAATGAATTCATACGTACCAAATATGAAACCAAATAATGAATACATACCTACCAAATATAGAACAAAAATAAGAATACATACCTACCAAATATAGAACCAATAATGAATACATACCAACCAAATATAGAACCAAATAATGAATACATACCTACCAAATAAGAACCAAATAATGAATACATACCTACCAATATAGAACCAAATAATGAATACATACCTACCAAATATAGAACCAAATAATGAATACATACCTACCAAATATGGAACCAAATTATGAATAAATACCTACCAAATATAGAACTAAAGAATGAATACATACCTACCAAATATGGAACCAAATAATGAATACATACCTACCAATTATAGAACCAATAATGAATACATACCTACCAAATATGGAACCGAATAATGAATACACACCTACCAAATATAGAACCAAATAATGAATACATACCTACCAAATACAGAACCAAATAATGAATACATACCTACCAAATACAGAACCAAATAATGAATACATACCTACCAAATATGGAACCAAATTATGAATACATACTACCAAATATAGAACCAAAGAATGAATACATACCTACCAAATATGGAACCAAATAATGAAGACATACCTACCAAATATAGAACCAAAGAATGAATACATACCTACCAAATACAGAACCAAATAATGAATACATTCCTACCAAATATGGAACCAAATTATGAATACATAACTACCAAATATAGAACCAAAGATGAATACATACCTACCAAATATGGAACCAATAATGAATACATACCTACCAAATATAGAACCAAATAATGAATACATACCTACCAAATATGGAACCGAATAATGAATACTACCTACCAAATATAGAACCAAATAATAAATACATACCTACCAAATATAGAACCAAATAATATACATACCTACCAAATACAAACAGAACCAAATAATGAATACATAACCTACCAAATATGGAACCAAATAATGAATACATACCTACCAAATATGGAACCAAATTATGATACATACCTACCAAATATAGAACCAAAGAATGAATACATACCTACCAAATATGGAACCAAATAATGAATACATACCTACCAAATATAGAACCAAATATGGAACCAAATAATGAATACATACCTACCAAATATAGAACCAAATAATGAATACATACCTACCAATACTGGAACGAATAATGAATAATACCTACCAAAATATAGAACCAAATAATAAATACATACCTCAAAATAGAACCAAATAAGATACTACCTACCAAATACAGAACCAAATAAGAATACATACCTACCAAATATGGAACAAATAATGAATACATACCCTACCAAAATATGGAACCAATTATGAATACATACCTACCAATATAACCAAATAAACTACCAATATGAACCAAATAATGAATACATACCTACCAAATATGGAACCAAATATATGAAACATACCACCAAATATAGAACCAAATAATGAATACATACCTACCAAATACAGAACCAAATAATGAATACATACCTACCAAACAGAACCAATATGAATACATACCTACCAAAACAGAACCAATATAATACATACCTACCAACTATAGAACCAAATAATGAATACATACCTACCAAATATAGACCAAATATGATAACAGACTACCAATATGAACAAATATGAATACTACCTACCAAATATAGACCAAATAATGAATACATACCTACCAATATGAACCAAATAATGAATAGATACCTACCAAATATGAAACACAAATATGATACATACTAAACAATAGAACCAAATATGAATACATCCTAACAAATATGGAACCAAAATAAGAATACATAACCTGACCAAATAATAGAAACCACAAACAATGAATACATACCTACCAAATAGTGGAACCAAATTATGAATACATACCACCAAATATAGAACGAAATAATGAAACAACCTACCAATACAGAACAAATAATGAATACATACCTACCAAATATAGAGCCAAATAATGAATACATACCTACCAAATACAGAACCGAATAATGAATACAACCTACCAAATTAAACAAATAATGAATAATAAACTACCAAATATAGAACCAAATAATGAATGCATTCTACCAAATATGAACCAAATAATGAATACCCTATATACTTGAGTATAAGTCGATCTGAGTATAAGTCGATGCGGTACCTATTTTCACCTGAAAAAATTTGTAAAACTGATTGACTCGAGGTGAAATTATCCACCTCTACTGCTTCTGATTCTGTGTTATTTTTTAGGCTTTAGTTTCCTTTCAATGGACAGCAGAATTCCCATACATGAATCCCATACGTATAGCCAAACCAGTACCAGTAACCTCCAATTCCTTGGCACTCCAGATTTTTGGAAACTACAACCCAGCATTGCGTTGTTGCTGGGAGTTTCGTTTCTTTAAACATGTGGAGTGGGCAGGTTCAGTAACATTTTAATTAAGCTTACCATAATTTACATTCTCCTGACCCCCAACCCCACCCCCCCGACCCTATTATGTGTTCGCCTTCAATCAACTGATGTTTTAAGTGCCTTTGACCATTCGTGATCACAGATTATTACCAAGTGTGTGCACACGAGAGTTGTAGTTTCAAGCTGTATTTGCACTGACTAGCAGATTTTTTGCCCCAAACTGAGGAGACCCATCAGATTTACAGCATCCAGTGACAGTGCTGAGTGAGTCAGCAGACAGACTACAGGAAGCAGGAAGTGTAAAGGCAGATCAGCTCCTGTACTTTCTATGCAGGCTAACACAGTGCCACCTACTGGTTACTATCAGCAATTGCAGAATTTGGATCTAAATTAGGACTTGACCCGAGTATAAGTCGAGGTTCGGTTTTCAGGCTAATTTTAAAGACTGAAAAATTCGACTTGAGTATATACGGTACATACCTACCAAATATGGAACGAAATAATGAATACATACCTACAGAATATGGAACCAAATAATGAATTCATACTTACCAAATTTTAAGCCTGTACTTTAAGTTTGGACTCCAGGGTATTGTATGGGGCCCAAATTTACCAATATGGAGCTACGTTTTTTGGACACCATGGTCAGTCTCTACTTTATTTCTGAGCATTTTGACATTTCGCCATAAATCCCATTTTACCTCAATTTGTATTTACTTTGTATAAATAAACAAGGTCTCTAGACAGTTAACTTTGCAATCCATATAAAATATATAGTATGGAAAGTGCAATTAAGAGAAAGTTTTTTTTATAGTAACCAATTTTAACAATCGATCGACAATGAAATAGTTATTGAGCAATACAAGCTAAATTGATTCAAGCAGACATTTAAAAAAAAAAACATCAACTTATAGAAAAGTAAAATTGCTCACAAAATGTATGCCCTGTATAGGGGCTAGACTTCCAAGCATGTGTCCAGATCTTCCAACTGATGTCTACCAATATGGGATGGTTTATAAAATATCTGTAATGAGCTGTGTAAGGGCAATTGACAGTGGAGGAACATTTTCTAATTACTTCTAAAGGTAATTTGTGATCTCCAATCAAGTTAGGGTTAAAACCCTAACTTGAAAAAAAAAGCCTACAGTTTTTCCTTTAAATATGTTCGAATCCCTGCTCTGGCGTAGCTTGTGAGAAGTTATATTGTGGATAATGTCCATGCATACTGCTTCTAAATTCTTGAGTGAAGTGTTTCAAGAAGTTATATTGCTAAACTTAACAGCAATAAAGTTTCCACAAGTTAACTTAGAGGGGATCCAGGGTTTACTTTAAAGGTTTGATGGGAAGAGCTTTTATTTAACCCTTGTTCCTTCGCACCCATTCGCCATATTTAGATGCCCAGATGCTACCGAATGATAATGCATTTAGCTTAGACATAATCCATTTTATTAAATTAAACAAAATCATCTGTGTTCACTACGCATTCTGCCATCTTGGATTCAGGCCGTCATGAGGATGGCTGAAACTCCTAGATGACGAGCTATGTTTCATCTAATAAAATATTTGACTAAACCCAGAGTAGTGCTCCACGGATTATATCTAACCTATCTATATATTTATATCTATATGGAGGAATCATTAGACTGGGGGATCTTGCTGTAGCCAGTACATTATTGCATTTGAATCCTTATTATTTATGGATTGTAATTTATCTGATTGCTAATTCCGCTCAACATTTGAGTGAAGACAAAGCTCTTTTATAAAGAGCAAAATTCTTTGTTATTACTTTGAATTAATACGTTCAAAGAACTCAAAGAAAGAGCTTTGTGACATGAATAAACCTATTGGTTTCCCTCTGTGTAGAGTGTGAATAGATTACAATGCTAATACCGTGCAGTGCATTTAATGATTATATTATTCTTCATTTTACTAGTACCGAGCAGATTTAACTTTTAGAATGTTGACATTTTGCATAAAGAATTATACCGACCTTTGAAACTGAACATGCATACGAAGCTCCATTCAGCGTTTTACTAATACATATTCATTACTGATAAAGAGCTGGTTTCCATTTTGGTTTTGAAATAATCCTGGTCCCATATGGCAAATACATTTGAAGGGCAATTTACCAAGTGTCACAATGTACAATTCCCTTCCTAAAGTCCCTCTAGTTCCTGTACAGGGTAAGGGGTGACCACATAGACATTGTGCTGGCCCGTGTGTTTCAGAGAAGCAATGCGCTTATTTAATTCCAGCTTATGGGGGACAATAAAGTCATGCGTAGTTTAGGAACAAAATGGAAGCACAATATTAACTGAATAGGGGAAAATGTTTGCAGGTAAAAAGTGTAAAGGTGTATAGTAAACCCCTACTTTTCTAGATGTGGTTGAATCCATTAAAATACATAAGCATTGTACCCCATCCACTCCCATTTTTAATTTAGGGACAATTTTATTAATTTTAATAAATTGGGTTCTCCTAAGAGTACTTCCACAAACAATACCTCTATTGTGTTGTATGTTGATTGTACATTTATGATCGCAATTGTACGACCTTGATCACAACCTTAATCACAATTTTACGTATGTTACGACCCTGGTCGTAAAAATACAGATAATAAAGGCCTTTATAAAGTCCTCATACCATAAATATAGAAAATAAATGTGGCCCTTAGTTTTTTTTATAATCTGCCTTATAAATTTTTATTTATATTTTCTTTGCTTTACTTTTTTCCCCTTTACTCAAAAGAAAATATGTTCAGGGCTGACTCAACAAATCAGGGGCTTGAAAATGATGATGGCATGACCTTCATAGGACTCTGGCTTATATAGGAACCTGCTTACTGCAATCTCCATCCCCTCCTCCCTCACCTGTGTAATAGATGTACTTGCATATCACTGAAAAAAAACAAACCCTCAGAGATACTGTCAACATACAACATAACAAATACAATATATGGATAGTTTAAATCCACATACACAGCCTGCAGATGCACAAATCAGATATCTATGTGAATGAAGTAGATAGACAGGAAGACAATTGTTACAGTGGCCCAGAGTTCTTTTAATAGCAAACAAATGTTATAATTTTTTTTAAGATTAAAAAACAGAAAGTCCAAAACAGAAAGTAGAAATAATCTGTGATATTCTTAGCAGAATGTCTGCTTTGGCAATAACATTTCTGCAGTTTCTGGATGACATTTTGG
This sequence comes from Hymenochirus boettgeri, assembly GCA_019447015.1. Classification (NCBI taxonomy): domain Eukaryota; kingdom Metazoa; phylum Chordata; class Amphibia; order Anura; family Pipidae; genus Hymenochirus; species Hymenochirus boettgeri. The sequence goes on along the minus strand of CM033477.1, from coordinate 41,472,512 downwards.
TTGTAGTTTTAACATTTAAATTTGCTGTTGAAAATGGTATTTCGTCCTAAAACCAGTCTCATCCCAAAATGTTGTCAATTGTTTATTAATGTTAGCCTAAAGATATGGGAGATTAAACAGGGCTCCATCCATGTTTGGCCATCAAATTTATTGGGTCAGAACACAGATATTTTCCTGCATCTTATGGAAATAGGATATGCAGTATGTTTGAAGACTGTAATGTCCACATATTTGAGAAAGAACAAGGCTGGTAAAATAAACCAAGAAACAAGTCGGGGTTGGATGCATATTTGCTGCCATGTACAACGCTGTCTTGATGTCTTAGCCTGGGCAGTTTGTAACACCTTTCATTCAGGAGGTCCCTGACATCTTGCTGATTGGGTACATTTCAGGGATTTATTCCAAAAAACTGAATGCATGAGAACATTCACAAACATAGTTTTTCAAACTTTTCTTTTTGTTGTGTTATTGTGCCAGGATATACTGCTAAGCTAGCCATACACCTTACCTGGTGAAGTTCCTGCAACATTTGGATGACATTGTGAATACCACCCAGATTGATCATTTTGTGACCATCATAATGTTGACTGCAGAACACTATTGAAGGGAACGTCGGCAGGCAAAATCACCAATTGAATGCCCAATCGACATAAATATCAGGTCACTGTATGGCACCATAATCCATATTCTGCATGAATAATGTTCTACCTAAAATCTCTTTAAGGCAGAAATTTTCAAGGGCCTCTATACAAGAGAAAAAAAAATAGAAATATTGCCCTTAAAATTCAATGATTCCCCATTGTAATGGGCTTGAACTGCTATATTAAAAAACTTATAACCTCTAACATTTCAAAGAATTTAATGTGACTGGGGCACTTCTTTCCACTTTCCTAAGTAATTCTATAGGGCCTGTGGGAAATAATATTTTTCCATCTGGAAGACATTTCAGCAACATAGGATGTCAGGTAAGTGTGGGAACCCAGTGACCGTGTTAAAGCTTGTAAATTGGGAATGTATTTTTATATATATTAGTTTGGGTCCATTTGTAATGTGAAAATTCTCCAACAAAAGCTGATTACAAATTAGACTCATATTATTCCCCAACCTGGTGACATTAATTTAGTGCATTAAGCTAAATTCACTCTTATCTTGATTCTGACATCTTCTGGTTCAATGTTCGTGTGGCTGACCGTATACTTAACACTAGCCCCATTCACATAGGCTTGACTGTTTCTGAAAGTTTAACCACCTAGTAAAAAAAGGAACTTTCATGATTAAACATCTAATAAAAGGAGTGTTCTGAATTTGCAGTAGTAAATAGGAATGTGCACAGCTCCATACAGATGAAATACTAAAGTTTTTGCCTCACCATTCATTTTCAAACCAAACAACCATAAAAGTCGCATGATGTAAGGCTAATTGCTTCCTACATAGATGCATTTAACATTACCAGTTTTCCAAATTAATTGCAATATATTTATTCTGTCAGGGAGATTTAAGTTAGTCCTGCGTTACTTACCATAGCGTGACTCGCTATATAAAATACCAGATGTAAACGAGATTACGCCTGGTATTGCATCGTGGAGGGCGTTACGGTAAGCTGCGCTGGAGCGGAACCACGTTAGTTTTAGGAAACTTAAGAAAGTGGTCTGTGCATTGTGTAGTACAGTGCTATTTATTATTTTGGAAATTTGCCCTAAAATACGTCTAAAACACAATTTAACCCGATATTACTTCAGGTTAACATGGGTTTTAGACAGATTTTGGCGCGATTGAATCTCCCCCTCTGTGTTTTATTTAATATTTATTTTTAATAAATGAGGAGGTAAAAAAGAGGAGTTGATACCAGCCTGTGTTCCCTTGGCTTCCTTCTGCCTGGCTTCTGTGCCTTTACCATGCAGAAGGGTCCGTAGAGGCTGAGAGGACCAATGCCGCTCTGCGCACTAAAAAAGTACGGAAGCCAGGCAGAAGGAGATGAGGGAACAAGGGCTGGTAATAACATTTAGGAGCAGATTTGAGCATTTTGAACCTCACTAGGTTGTGGTTTTAGGGGGCAATTAGGCGATAGACAAAAGTTTGTTTGGGAGGTAGGCATACCCTTTTATAATAAGGCATCTTTCTGTCTAGGACCCAGGGAGCTTCAGTCGACTCAACTTCAGGGGGGGTGGTTGGCCACACAGTACTGTTTAGCTGACATTTTATTGTCAAAACCAAAATTCTGCAAGGAAATTCCAGTTTACAATATTTAGCTGGATGTTGTTTCATTTCAGTTTCTTAGATGAATCTTATTGTTGTGTACAATGTTAAAAGGAGTTTCATACAAGCATGCTTCCCTTGAATCCACTATAATGCCAAGCTGCCATTTTAAATATATCGAACTTCCTTTTTATTCTTAATATTAAAAGAAACCCCTAAAGATTTGTAACTAGTGTCCTTCTGCTAATATACTTATTCAGTTGATATTATAAATTTAATTGCAGATTCTCTAGTAAGTTGCCTTTAGTACATGTAAGTAATTCATTCTGTATCTAAGAAGGCTTTCAATTGTTTCCAGTACAACTCCCAGAACATGTGGAACATGTGCTCCATAAGTGCTGCATAAATCAGTCCTGGAAATTACACAGCTGCTTTACAGGACCTGCGCACCCCAGACAACAGTGAGTACTGGATATAACACTGCACACAAATCTCCATATAACTATATATATAGACTCTGCATTGCCATGCATCATTTCCACCCTCAACATCCCATGTGTATGAGTGGCAATCTGTCTGAAAACTAGCGTAGGTGGACCCAGAGATTTACTCTGTACCTTACAGCAACAGGGCTGGATCAGAAGCCTGAGCCCACAAAGATTGCATATTGTTACTGATTGGAGATGAGGACTGGGATATACAACACCATGGGGATTGCACTATGTTACACTGCATTGGAAATGAGGCACTGGAAATATATAAAACCCATGGGGATTGCACTATTGTTACACTGCATTGGAATGAGGCACTGGAAATATATACACCATGGGGATTGCACTATTGTTAACTGCATTGGAGATGAGGCACTGGAGATATAACACCATGGGATTGCACATTGTTACATGCATTGAAGATGAGGCACTGGAGATATACAACACCATGGGCATTGCACAATGTACACTGCATTGGAGATGAAGCATGGAGATATATAACACCATGGGATTGCACTATTGTTACACTGCACTGGAGATGAGGCACTGGAGATATATAACACCATGGGGATTGCACTATTGTTACACTGCATTGGAGATGTGGCACTGGAGATATATAACACCATGGGGATTGCACTATTGTTACACTGCACTGGAGATGAGGCACTGGAGATATATAACACCATGGGGATTGCACTATTGTTACACTGCACAGGAGATGAGGCACTGGAGATATATAACACCATGGGGTTGCAACTATTGTTACACTGCATTGGAGATGAGACACGGAGATATATAACACCATGGGACTTGCACAGACACAGGCTGCAGTGTTACCTTGGGGTCTGTAATGCAAGCATTCAAATCTCAGCCCCAGAAAATGTTCTTTTGTTGTTTTTGAAAGGCACCAGTTTTGGACTCACACCTTTACAGAAAGTCAAAGCATAAACACATTTGTTACTGAATAAAACTTAAAGCACCTAACTCTGAATCTAACTCTGAATTCAAAGACCGAGAGTAGTGTCTGAGAGATAAAATTGTGTCAGTGTTACAAATACAAGATTAAAGGAGAAATTGCTTGAAGCAGGGATTTAACTCTGGAAAGGACAATTGAGATATGCAAAGCGAAGGAAATCATATCCGCTCAAACCACTGCAATGGCAAGTGCAAGTGTTGAAAGTAGCATCCATGCTGTTGCACATCAGATCTCATCCCCAGCAGCTTTCAATGCAGTCAAGCTTTCGCCCCCAGTTTGCAGTGTGAATCTAGTACTCAGGGAAAGCCATGTAGCAGGTTGTGCAGAAAGCACACCCTAAAAACTGCCCTGCATATGGAGCACAATGCAACAAAACTGCAAAAAAGGGAAATCATTATGCCAAAATGGCAACGCCAGGCTTTCTCACAGTAATGCAGGGAGCCAGTGAGGAATGTGAACACTTTATTCATTGTGCTCTCACACAACGTAAAATATCCAAAGACAGCTCCTGGTACACTACTCTTACAGTCCATGGAGTAGATATTGAATTTAAACTGGACACTGGTGTGAAGCAAACACAGTTATTTCCCAAATGCTAGATTTAAAGGGGAAGTTCAGTGCAAATACATGTGTTTTTCAGAAAAAGAGCAATATTTTTTCATCCCAATGACCTTAATTGCCAATTCAGCATTTTGTCTATGTATAAATAAATGCAACCGAAATACTGACTTCCTGGTTTGCAGGATCCCTATTAGAGACCGTTATGGTTCTTGCCCTTGACCCAGTGCCTGGGTTGATTCAGTTGCTCAGTAGAGATCTGAGCATCTTTGACCCATCCACAGCCAATCAGTAGAAATTACTATTAGGAACATTCCAAGGAAGTGGTGCATCCTGGGAAGAAGAAGGACCGTTAGTGCCTGAAATGGCAGCTCACTAATGTCAACAGCAGGGAACAGCAAAGGATATGATCAACTTATTTTTCAAAATGGGAGAGAATATGTAGAATAACTAAGAAGGCATTAACAAACTAACAATTTAACAAATATGGTTAATTACCACTGAACTGTCCCTTTAAGTGCCAAACCTACAGAAATAATGCTTATTGCTTATGGGGGAGAATGCATAAAACCAGAGGGAGTTGTAACACCTGATGTACAAACCCAACACAAAGGGCTAATCTAATCTTTTCATCACATTCAAATGTTCCTTTTTTAGGCCAGCAAGCCTGCGTTCAGCGGATTTCTAAGAAAGTCTGTGCGCTTTCAAGCCCCCCTCCTACAACTAGAGATCAGCTACTTGATCAATACTCAGTGTATTTGAGGGACTAGGAGAATTCCCAGGTACCCACCACATCTTTACTGACCCTAATGTTCCTCCTGTAAAACATGGTTGGCTCAAGATACCATATACTGTTAGAGAACGGCTAAAGTCCACAATTGAAAGCCTCGAACAGCAAGGTGTGATTAGCAAAGTCACCATACCCACTGCTTGGGTAAACAGTCTGGTCATCACTGAAACGAAAAATGTATCTCTGCGTGTGTGTCTGGACCCAAGGGAACTTAACCAAACCACGACAGCACTTTTCAATCCCTACTCCAGAGGATGTCATAAGCGACTTGGCTTGAAAAAAGCTGTTTACTATCCTCGATGAGAAAGATGGCTATTGGCAGATAAAGCTTCAACACTCCTTGGGGCAGGTAAAAATTCCATCGCCTTCCATTTGGTATCCGATTTGCAAGGGAAGTATTACAGCAAAAGAATTTGAATCATTTGGGGATATTGAAGGTGTCCATATTATTGCCGATGACATGATTAATGCCAGCAATTCAAAAAATGAAAACAATGCCATCTTAAAAAAGTCTTCGACAGAGCACCAACAATGTTGTTAAGTTTAACAAAGACAAACTCCAATACCAGGTGAACAAAGAGCATTACATGAGACATATTATTTCCAGTGATGGAGTCTTGCCTGACCCTGAAAGTAAGGGCAATTGCACATGACAGGAAAAGCCTAGAGGCTACTAGGATGACACGCTATCTTGCTCAGTACATTCCACATGAAGCCAGTATAACTGCGCCCCTACGGCTCCTTTAGTCCAAAGACACTGAATGGCAATCCTAAAGTTGCAGTTGAATACAGGCAGATGCATCAAAAGATTAGGAGCATGTCTCTTCAAAAGGGCAAAACAGTTATTTATGCCTCCAGAGCATTGACAGGGGCAAAACTATGCTCAAATTGAAAAATAACTTCTTGCTATTGTGTTTGCTTTAAAAAGTTCCATCAATATGTTTTTGGCCTTTCAGTTACAGTGCGATCTGATCACAAACCATGGAAGCTATGCCACAAAGCCCTTAGGCTTATATCTACACTCTGGAAAGGATATGCCATACCAGATAACTATCTAGAGCTGTCATAACACAGCCCCTAGACAAAGACACTGAAATTGACTTTGACAAGAAAAGGTGGTCCACTCCATTGATATAATTGTGGCCCTTCCACTAAACCTTATGAACTGAAAGATGATCAGAGTCAGATCCGGAGCTGTTGCCAATTAAACGACTGCACAGCTGTGGGTGCCCACAGCGGAAAAGGTCAGTTGAACAACTTGTACAACCATATTGGCCTATGAGAAATGAGCTTCACATGATGAGGGTCTGGTAATGATAGGCAACAAATTTGTCATACCCAAATGCTGCAGACCACACATGATTAAAGGCTACATGTGGCACATCAAGGGATTCAAAGGTCAAAAGCACAAGCTAGAACACTTGTGTACTGGCCAAACAGGGCAAGGATATTGAACTGGAGTAAGTAACTGTCACACATGTCAAGAAATTCAGCCCACCAATGAAAAGTAACCACGTTCCCTCATGATATACCAAGCATGCCATGGAATAAGCTTGCTGTAGATATCTTGGCCTATATGGGCATTCAACCTGCTTGTTACAAACTTTTTCTAAATATCCTGAAGTACTCGTCTGCCTAACAAAATATCCCAGTCAATCATTGCCAGACTCAAAGCCATTTTTGCAAGGCATAGCATATCCCACGAACTTCCGACCATGTTCCATTTGCCAGTAATGAGATGGTAACAAAGCATGGGCTTTAAACTCACATTTTCCAGCCCTGGCTATTCCCATCCAATAGCTGGATGAACGAGCAGTCCAAACTATCAAAAAAACTTTTGCTAAAGCTGTTCGACTGGCCGTGACCCACATCTAGCACTGCTTAGTTGCGGAACACACCGGTTAAAGGTTGTCATACAGCCAGCACAGTGTTAATGGGTCATGTGCTGCATTCACATTTGCCAGCCTCTCCTTTTGTTCTACAACCAAAGGTTCCAATACATGCTTAATCTCAAATACAGCAACAGCAAACTTTGCAAAAGAGACAATTTGCCCCAGAGCGAAGCCTCTACCGTATATACTCGAGTATAAGTCGAATTTTTCAGGCTTTAAAGTTCCTGAAAACTTAACCTCGACTTATACTCGGGTCAAGTCCTAATTTAGATCAAAATTCTGCAATTGCGGATAGTAACCAGTAGTGTTAACCTGCATAGAAAGTTACAGGAGCTGTTCTTGCCTTTACGATTGTTCCTGCTTCCTGAGTCTGGCTGCTGGACTCACTCAGCACTGTCACTGCTCATCTGGATGCTGTAAATCTGATGGGTCTCCTCAGTTTGGGGCAAAAACAGCTGCTAGTCCAGTGAAATGGCAGCTTGAAAAACTGCAACTCTCAGGTGACATTTTAAACTATTGGGATCAGAGAATACTTTACCATATGGGGGTCAGAGGGCCCTTTACTATATGGGGTCAGAGGGAACTTTACTATATGGGGTCAGAGGGCCCTTTACAAAGGGGTTCAGGAGAATTGTAAATGATGGTAGCTTAATAAAAGTTTACTGAACCTTGTCACTCCACATGTTTAGAAACTGAAACTCCCAGCAACAAAGCATGCTGGGAGTTGTAGTTTCCAAACATCTGGAGTGCCAAGGAATTGGGGGTTACTGGTACTGGATTTGGCTATTACTGTATGGGATTCATGTATGGGATTCTGCTGTCCTTTAAGGGCAACTAATTTCTACCTTCGGCTTATACTCCAGTCAATCAGTTTTTACAAATTTTCAGGTAAAAATAGGTACCTCGACTTATACTTGGATCGACTTATACTCGAGTATATACAATCTTCTTTCAGAAAAGGAGACAGAATTAGGATGTAAACAACACAGGGTTGGCAGCCAGCTATTGTGCAAAAAGTAAGATATGAACCCAGGTCTTACGATATAGTCACACTCAAGGACAGCAATACAGGAGAAACCGGAGACACCTAAGAACCAATAAAGGGAAGGAGGGGGAGAGGGGGGGGGGAGGTGGGGGTGTGACGGGGAGAAAGTAGGGGCGGGGTTAGTGGGGGGGGGGGGGGGGGGGGGAAGCCGGGAAGGGGGATGGGAAGGGGGAAGAGGGGGGGGAGGAGGAGGGGTGGGGGCGGGGGGGGGGGGGTTGGGCCCCCCGCCCCTCGCGGCCTCGGGAGAGGAGCTAGGCAGCGGGCGACGGTCATGGAGAGCGTCCGCGCGGCCGCGGCAACGCGGCTGCCCCGCGGTCGAGCGGGGCGCGCTACCGGCAAGCAGCTAAGTCGGCGCCCCTTTTTCCATCGACTATTATCATCTTCATTCTACTACATTACAAACCCATTGAAACGCTCAGATATCGAGAAGGAGACTATGAGGTAGGAATATAGTAGCGAAGAGCCGATATAAGAGCGTTTCTGCCTGCGGCTCGTTAATAATTTTTTATTTTTTATTTTTTAGTCCTCATTTATTAAATTTTTATTTGATTTTGTGGCGAGTTTTTATATTCTTTTGTCTTTTTTTATTGTAGTGTTCGTTTAATTCTGTGTTTTTTTTTTTTTTTTGATTTTTTTTCTTTACAGCAGGACAATGGTCGAGTCACATATGAGGGACGCTGAGCAGAGACCATCTAAAACCAGATGACATAAAGCACTGCCCCGAGGGTTACAAGAACCAACAATAGGACATGATAAAACCAACTGTCTTAACATTTTCACTTCTGAGCCACGCAGGTCACATTCACAAGAAGTGTCAGAAGTGCGTCCACAAGTCGCTATAAAGAATTGGGGAATATATAAAAAAAGCGAAATTAACGCAAAAAAATTACCGACGCACATCGCGGCCGCGAAAATAGCGCGACGCGTATTTATAATGGCGAGCGCTCATTGCCGCGAATGTATCTGTGGCCTGTGATGTGTTGCGGTAATTTTAGTCCCTTTGCGGCGCGATACTGTAGTATTGCCGCGAAGGGGGGGGGGGGGAACCTGAAAAATCCCTTTCCCGACGCCTCTGTAAGGGGGCGGGGATACGCCCACCCCAACCCCCTGCGGGGCGGCGGAGACCACCCGACCACCGCTTCCCAAGCAGGCCCCTCCAACCCCTTCAACGCTCACGGCAATTCGGAACAGAGGCAGGAGGGGGCTGCTGAGAAGGGGGCCGCAGCTCGGTGGTCGCGACCACCCGCCGCGCGCCCCCTCCCCAGCAGACCCTCAAAGGCCACCCCGGCAGCTCCCCGGGAGGGAAATGGCGGGATCGCTTGGAGGGGTGGGGCACCCTCCAGCGGGCCCTGAGAAGGCCTTGTGGGTTTAACGGGGTCCGCAGCAGCGAACCGGGACCCCCTCCCCCCGGCCCTTGTAAGGGCCACTAGCACTGACAAGTGCCTTTGCGGGGTCACCCCCCAGTGTGTGCAGCTCTTAAAGAGCCCTTGGGCGGCGTTTTCTTCTTCCAGTCCCGGCGGACACCAGCTCCGCTGAGGCCGCCGACCCCCGAGAGGTACCCCTGCGGCCGCCAGGGGTACCCCCGCGGGGGGCGCGACTCAACAAGGCCAATGTTGCTGGCGTCTTGATCTGACGCGACGTTCTTCGGGCTGGCAAACACCCAACCCCACCAGGTCGCCAGATGCCAGGCAGACTCACCTTCAAGGTGGCGAAGTAAAACAGAGCGATATTTAGCAGTGCGAAAAACACTATCACCACACTTCGCATTTATAAATAGAAGCGTCAAGTAACAGTAAGATCGCCGCGACAGGGTTAACGCTCGTTAACTTTTCGCGGGCACGTTTTCGGACATTACTAAATCCGTTAACGCGATTTATGCGTTGTAAGGCAGGGAAAAGGCCGTGTGAAAAACTTAACAACGAAGCTTTATAAATATGCCCACTTTGTTTAAATTATATATCTTCCAATTTGCATTTTGTAACTGGAACTGGAGATGAGGCACTGGAGATATATAAACACCATGGAGATTGCACTATTGTTACACTGCACAGGAGATGAGGCACTGGAGATATATAACACCATGGGATTGCACTATTGTTACACTGCATTGGAGATAGGACACTGGAGATATATAACACCATGGGACTTGCACAGACACAGGCTGCAGATGTTACCTTGGGGTCTGTAATGCAAGCATTCAAATCTCAGCCCCAGAAAAATGTTCTTTGTTGTTTTTGAAAGGCACCAGTTTTGGACTCACACCTTTACAGAAAGTCAAAGCATAACACATTTGTTACTGAATTAAAACTTAACACCTAACCTCTGAATCTAACTCTGAATTCAAAGACCGAGAGTAGTGTCTGAGAGATAAATTGTGTTCAGTGTTACAAATACAAGATTAAAGGAGAATTGCTTGAACGCAGGGATTTAACTCTGGAAGGACAATTGAGATATGCAAAGCGAAGGAAACATATCGCTCAAACCACTGCAATGGCAAGGCAAGTGTTGAAGTAGCATCCATGCTGTGCACATCAGATCTCATCCCCAGCAAGCTTCTAATGCAGTCAAGCTTTCGCCCCCAGTTTGCAGTGTGAATCTAGTACTCAGGGAAAGCCATGTAGCAGGTGTGGCAGAAAGCACCACCCTAAAAACTGCCCTGCATATGGAGCACAATGCAACAACTGCAAAAAAGGGAAATCATTATGCCAAAATGTGCAACGCCAGGCTTTCACAGTAATGCAGGAGAGCCAGTGAGGAATGTGAACACTTTATTCATTGCTGCTCTCACACAACGTAAAATATCCAAAGACAGCTCCTGGTACACTACTCTTACAGTCCATGGAGTAGATAGAATTTAAACTGAACACTGGTGCTGAAGCAAACACAGTTATTTCCCAAATGCTAGATTTAAAGGGGAAGTTCAGTGCAAATACATGTGTTTTTCAGAAAAAAGAGCAATATTTTTTCATCCCAATGACCTTAATCTGCCAATTCAGATTTTGTCTATGTATAATAAATGCAACCGAAATACTGACTTCTGTTTGCAGGATCCCTATTAGAGACCGTTATGGTCTTGCCTTGACCCAGTGCCTGGGTTGATTCCGTTGCTCAGTAGAGATCTGAGCATCTTTGACCCATCCAACAGCCAATCAGTAGAAATCTATTAGGAACATTCCAAGGAAGTGGTGCATCCTGGGAAGAAGAAGGACCGTTAGTGCCTGAATGGCAGCTCACTAATGTCAACAGCAGGGAACAGCAAAGGATATGAAATCAACTTATTTTTCAAAATGGGAGAGAATAGTAGAATAAACTAAGAAGGCATTATACAAACTAACAATTTAACAAATATGGTTATAACCACTGAACTGTCCCTTTAAGTGCCAAACCTACAGAAATAATGCTTATTGCTTATGGGGGAGAATGCATAAAACCAGAGGGAGTTGTAACACCTGATGTACAAACCAACAACAAAGGGCTATACTAATCTTTTTCATCACATTTCAAATGTTCCTTTTTTAGGCCAGCAAGCCTGCGTTCAGCTGGATCTTCTAAGAAAGTCTGTGCGCTTTCAAGCCCCCCTCCTACAACTAGAGATCAGCTACTTGATCAATACTCAGATGTATTTGAGGGACTAGGAGAATTCCCAGGTACCCACCACATCTTTACTGACCCTAATGTTCCTCCTGTAAAACATGTTGGCTCAAGATACCATATACTGTTAGAGAACGGCTAAAGTCCACAATTGAAAGCCTCGAACAGCAAGGTGTGATTAGCAAAGTCACCATACCCACTGCTTGGGTAAACAGTCTGGTCATCACTGAAACGAAAAATGTATCTCTGCGTGTGTGTCTGGACCAAGGGAACTTAACCAAACCAACGACAGCACTTTTCAATCCCTACTCCAGAGGAGTCATAAGGACTTGGCTTGAAAAAAGCTGTTTACTATCCTCGATGAGAAGATGGTATGGCAGATAAAGCTTCAACACTCCTGGGGCAGGTAAAAATTCCATCGCCTTCCATTTGGTATCCGATTTGCAAGGGAAGTATTACAGCAAAAGAATTTTGAATCATTTGGGGATATTGAAGGTGTCCAATTATTGCCGATGACATGATTAATGCCAGCAATTCAAAAAATGAAACATGCCATCTTAAAAAAAGTCTTCGACAGGACCAACAATGTGTGTTAAGTTTAACAAAGACAAACTCCAATACCAGGTGAACAAAGAGCATTACATGAGACATATTATTTCCAGTGATGGAGTCTTGCCTGACCCTGACAAAGTAAGGGCAATTGCACATGACAGGAAAAGCCTTCAGAGGCTACTAGGCATGACACGCTTCTTGCTCAGTACATTCCACATGAAGCCAGTATAACTGGCCCCTACGGCTCCTTTAGTCCAAAGACACTGAATGGCAATCCTAAAGTTGCAGTTGAATTACAGGCAGATGCATCAAAAGATTAGGAGCAGTCTTCTTCAAAAGGGCAAAACAGTTATTTATGCCTCCAGAGCATTGACAGGGGCAAAAAATGCTCAAATTGAAAAATAACTTCTTGCTATTGTGTTTGCTTTTAAAAAGTTCCACAATATGTTTTTGGCCTTTCAGTTACAGTGCGATCTGATCACAAACCATGGAAGCTATTGCCACAAAGCCCTTAGGCTTATATCTACACTCCTGGAAAGGATATGCCCATACCAGATACACTATCTAGAGCTGTCATAACACAGCCCCTAGACAAAGACACTGAAATTGACTTTGACAATGAAAAGGTGGTCCACTCCATTGTATAATTGTGGCCCTTCCACTAAACCTATGAACTGAAAGATGCTACAGAGTCAGATCCGGAGCTGTTGCCAATTAAACGACTGCACAGTGTGGGGGCCCACAGCGGAAAAGGTCAGTTGAACAACTTGTACAACCATATTGGCCTATGAGAAATGAGCTTCACATTGATGAGGGTCTGGTATGATAGGCAACAAATTTGTCATACCCAAATGCTGCAGACCACACATGATTAAAAGGCTACATGTGGCACATCAAGGGATTCAAAGGTCAAAGCACAAGCTAGAACACTTGTGTACTGGCCAAACATGGGCAAGGTATTGAACTGGAGTAAGTAACTGTCACACATGTCAAGAAATTCAGCCCACCAATGAAAAGTAACCACTGTTCCCTCATGATATACCAAGCATGCCATGGAATAAGCTTGCTGTAGATATCTTTGGCCTATATGGGCATTCAAACCTGCTGTTTACAAACTATTTTTCTAAATACCTGAAGTACTCCGTCTGCCTAACAATTATCCCAGTCAGTCATTGCCAGACTCAAAGCCATTTTTGCAAGGCATAGCATATCCCACGAACTTCCGACATGTTCCATTTGCCAGTAATGAGATGGTAACCAAAGCATGGGGCTTTAAACTCACATTTTCCAGCCCTGGCTATTCCCAATCCAATAGATGGATGAACGAGCCGTCCAAACTATCAAAAAAACTTTTGCTAAAGCTGTTCAGACTGGCCGTGACCACATCTAGCACTGCTTAGTTTGCGGAACACACCGGTTACAGGTTTGTCATACAGCCCAGCACAGCTGTTAATGGGTCATGTGCTGCATTCACATTGCCAGCCTCTCCTTTTGTTCTACAACCAAGGTTCCAATACATGCTTAATCTCAATACAGCAACAGCAAACTTTGCAAAAGAGACAATTTGCCCCAGAGCGAAGCCTCTTACCGTATATACTCAGTATAAGTCGAATTTTTCAGGCTTTAAAGTTAGCCTGAAAACTTAACCTCGACTTATACTGGGTCAAGTCCTAATTTAGATCAAAATTCTGCAATTGCGGATAGTAACCAGTAGTGTTAACCTGCATAGAAAGTTACAGGAGCTGTTCTTGCTTTACGATTGTTCCTGCTTCCTGAAGTCTGGCTGCTGGACTCACTCAGCACTGTCACTGCTCATCTGGATGCTGTAAATCTGATGGGTCTCCTCAGTTTGGGGCAAAAACAGCTGCTAGTCCAGTGTAAATGGCAGCTTGAAACTGCAACTCTCAGGTGACATTTTAAACTATTGGGATCAGAGAATACTTTACCATATGGGGGTCAGAGGGCCCTTTACTATATGGGGTCAGAGGGAACTTACTATATGGGGTCAGAGGGCCTTTACAATATGGGGTTCAGGAGAATTGTAAATGATGGTAAGCTTAAATAAAAGTTTACTGAACCTGTCACTCCACATGTTTAGAAACTGAAACTCCCAGCAACAAAGCATGTGGGAGTTGTAGTTTCCAAACATCTGGAGGCCAAGGAATTGGGGGTTGGTACTGGATTTGGCTATTACTGTATGGGATTCATGTATGGGAATTCTGCTGTCCATTTAAAGGGCAACTAATTTCTACCTTCGGCTTATATCAAGTCAATCAGTTTTTACAAATTTTTCAGGTAAAAATAGGTACCTCGACTTATACTTGGATCGACTATACTCGAGTATATACAATGCTTCTTTCAGAAAAGGAGACAGATTAGGATGTAAACAACACAGGGTTGGCAGCCAGCTATTGTGCAAAAAGTAAGATATGAACCCAGGTCTTACGATATAGTCACACCTCAAGGACAGCAATACAGGAGAAACCGGAGACACCTAAGACACAATAAAGTACGGTACAGCAGGACAATGGTCGAGTCACATATGGGGACTCTGAGGCAGAAGACCATTCTAAAACAGATGACATACAAGCACCTGTCCGAGGTTTACAAGAACCAACAATAGGACCTGATAAACCAACTTAACATGTGTATTCTGAGCACCGCAGGTCACACATTCACAAGAAGTGGTCAGAATGTGCGTCCACCAAGTCGCTATAAAGACTTTGGGGCATATTTATAAAAAAGCGAAATTAGCGCAAAAAAATTACTGCCGCACATCGCGGCCGCGAAAATAGCGCTATCGCCGTATTTATAATGGCGAGCGCCATTGCCGCGATATGTATTGTGGCTGTGATGTGTTGCGGTAATTTTAAGTCCCTTTGCGGCGATACTGTACAGTATCGCCGCGAAGGGACTTAAAATCCCTTCCCGACGCCTCTGCTAAGGGGGCGGGGCATACGCCCACCACAACCCCCTGCGGCGGCGGAGACCACCCGACACCGCTTCCCAGCAGCCCCTCCCAACCCCTTCCCGCTCACGGCAATCTCGGAACAGGAGGCTAGGAGGGGCTGCTGAGAAGGGGCCGCAGCAGGTGGTCGCGACCACCGCCGCGCGCCCCCTCCCCAGCAGCCCCTCCAAGCCCCCCCGGCAGTTCCCAGGGAGGGGAATGGAGGGATTCGCTTGGAGGGGTGGAGGCACCCTCCAGCGGGGCCCTGAGAAGGGCCTTTTGGGGCTTAAGGGGTCCCGCAGCACGAACCGGGACCCCCCTCCCCCCGGCCCTTGTAAGGGCCCCTACGGCACTGACAAGTGCCTTTGGCGGGGTCACCCCCAGTGTGCAGCTCTTAAAGAGCCCTTGGGCGGCGTTGTCTTTTCCAGTCCCGGCGACACCAGCTCCGCTGAGGCGCCCGACCCTGAGAGGTACCCTGCGGCCGCCAGGGGTACCCCCGGCGGGTGCCGGCGACCTCAACAAGGCCAATGTTGCTGGCGTCTTGATCTGACGCGACGTCTTCGGGCTGGCAACACCAACCCCACTCAGGTCGCCGATGCCAGGCAGACTCACCTTCAAGGTGGCGAAGTAAAACAGCCGATATTAGCAGTGCGAAACACATACCACCGCTTTATAAATAGAAGCGGCAGTAACAGGTAAGTATCGCCGCGAAGGGTTAACGCTTCGTTAACTTTTCGCGGCCGTTTTCGGACATTAATAAATCGCGTTAAACGCGATTTATGCGTTAATGGCAGGGAAAACGGCTGTGAAAACTTAACAAAGCTTTATAAATATGCCCTTTGTTTAAAGTAATGCACTGGAGATATATAACACCATGGGGATTGCACTATTGTTACACTGCACTGGAGATGAGGCACTGGAGATATATAACACCAACAATATTATAGATCTGCATGCCATGCATCATTTCCACCCTCAACATCCCATGTGTATGAGTGGCAATCTGTCTGAAAACTAGCGTAGGTGGACCCAGAGATTTACCTGTCCTTACAGCAACAGGGCTGGATCAGAAGCCTGAGCCCCAAAGTTGCACTATTGTTACACTGCATGGAGATGAGGCACTGGAGATATACAACACCATGGGATTGCACTATTGTTACACTGCATTGGAAATGAGGCACTGGAAATATATAACACCATGGGGATTGCACTATTGTTACACTGCTTGGAAATGAGGCACTGGAATATATAACACCATGGGGATTGCACTATAACTGCATTGGAGATGAGGCACTGGAGATATATAAACACCATGGGATTGCACTATTGTTACACTGCATTGAAGATGAGGACTGGAGATATACAACACCATGGGATTGCACAATTGTTACACTGCATTGGAGATGAAGCACTGGAGATATATAACACCATGGGTATTGCCAATTGTTACACTGCACTGGAGCTGAGGCCTAAAAGTTTTACATTAAGTAATATGCATTTGAAAGAAAGTTACTTTTTACTAAAGAGTGCTGGGGAAGGTGCTCCATTAATCCAGGAGTCATGGTATCTGTTTGTATCATTGATCAACTGGAACTTAATATTAGTTCTTTAAGTCATTTGCAGTCATTCGAATGGCTTCTCAATTTCAGAATCGACTTGTATCAAGATCTGTGGCATTATGTACCCTGGAAAATCCAAATATGCATGTTTTTCTGATTTCTCCTGCACTGAGCAGTGCCAACAAAATGAATTTAGTCGAAAGAGGAAAGTAGTATTGTGAACGACAAAGTCAGAAACATCCCACCCCTTTGTATCAGTTGATTTCTATAACCGGGGCTGTGCACACCGTAGAGAGTGGTTTGATTGTCATTTTCAAAATAGAACCTGGCCTTTCATTAAAATCCAATACTTGTTTGGAGACCACAGTTCCTCCTTTAATTTGTGAGCTGTCAATTAGTACCACTAGAGGAGTATTACATACATCAACGAATATGTGTGGAGCAAACTAGACAGAACTCCCCGCACCCCCATTTTTTAAGCAGACGAGGCTACAGGGACTCCTGCATACCACAGGAGCCCCACCCGTCAGGTCTTGCCACCTACCCAAGTGGAATTAGAGGAATCCTGCAGTTATAGCAGCTTTTATCGTATATCATTGTCTAGGAGTGTTTTTAAATTGTTAGCTTTGTTTTGTTATCCGAGTAACTGCCGTAGGATGATGTAGGACAGCGAGGATATGCTAAGCTGGTGTTGGCTTCTTGTGGGGGAGCGGAGCAGGGGAATCTCAAAAAAAAAAAAAATAGTTTTTTAAATACTCTGTAAATGTTCTCTAGTAAATAATTAGCACTTGGCACTTTTTACCATAAGGACTTAGTTTTTATGAGCGCTTTAAATATTACATAATGTGCCCCTTTCGTTAAAAGTATTAACGCTACCTAATGTAGACAATCGGAGTAAGTTAAAGCACTTAGCCACTTACATTGTGGTTTGAGGGCCACATAAAGTGTTTTTTGCGCGTTTGCCCCCGCAATTTTCAGTGATTAATTTTGAAAAAACGTGGAAATCATAGGAACCGCGAAAAATTCTGAGATTTTGGGATGCCATGTGAGATTGCGCATGCGTGACCATTTTGGTACCATTTGGTACCTTGTTTTTTCCGCAATCGCAGTGCGTTCCTAATGGAAAACAGAGGTACGCTAGTTTGGGCAACGTACTTAAACAGACAGTCAGCATTAACAGGACAATCCCATTAAGAATCAGTGTGTCAGCTCATTAAGCAAAGAGGCACGTACCAGTAGGGTAGGACAGCAGGCTAAAGTGTGAAAGTGACCTGGACGGCTGGGATTCTGGGCTTAAATAATCTGTTGCTCTGTGCAATGCATTACTAATAGTTGTAAAAATGGGAGGGGGAAGAGGAAAAGAGGGGAGTTAAAAAAGTGGAAGATAGTGGGCAGGACGAAGGAGGGAGGAAGAGAGAAGGGGGAAGAAGAGACGAGAATGGGGGGTGGGGGGGGGAGGGTGGGGAGGGGGGGGGGATGAGGGTTTTTGTTTTTTAATTCTGAAATTGAGGGGTGTGGACATTAACCGCGTTGTGGGAAACATACCCTTTGTAAACCTTACCGGTCTTTGTTGTGTTTATGTACAGATGGCTGTTTTTTGTCATTTTTTGTTTTTGTACTTATTTTAATATTTTGTTTTAAATGGCACATACATACAATGAAACCTCACAGCCAGAACAATCTGGATTCATATTTTTTTTTTCTCACCAGCATAATGTTCAGAATCAAGTAGGGTGAGGGACTCCTTCCAATAGAAGGAAGTAAAAACGGAACATATTTTAAATATTCTATTAACTATTAAAATTGACAGGGAAATGGACAAAGGAAAATGATAAGACTTTGACATCACTAGAAACGATATAAAGGGGGAGGGGGGGGAAGGCTTGTGGTTTGTACACTTGCCTGTAATTAGAACTTTAAGCTATGTTATTATTCCTAGTAAAGGGCATGTTACACTCACCAAACTAAAATTTCCCCCGCTACTGGCCTTACATCTCCACTCCAAAGGTTCTTCGTGCTATGTCGGCCCCAAAAAGTACCAGAACGTGGAAGAGCAGGAGCTCAGTCTTGTGGACTGATTGAAAAAAGTGTTACGCCTCTTACCTCTTTCTATGATGGAGGTTACGGAGAGGCGAGGGAGAGAAGGTAGGATTATCATTGCTTTTCTTTTTTTCTGTTTTGTCTTTAAAGAAGGGAGCTGTAGTATATTCAACTGATTAACATAGCACAATGGAATATCCAGTAGAGGGCGCTGTGCTGTTTCAGTGACAGTCTTGTTTTAGTTTTACTCTCTGTAGTTTAATGTAGTGTCACAGCAAGGCCATTTAGTTAGCCTGTACTATTTTAGTTAATGACATTATGTTGTCAGTTCCTTAGAGACTGGGCACTACATTCTGAAAGACTCACCACTTGAGAGGCAGAACATACAACACTCTGCAACAAGCGTGCCTTCCTATTGGCCTCGTCGCCGACGGGGAGGAGGGGGCGGAGCCTACCAAAGCAGCGTTGCTGCAACAAGCTGATGTAGGTTTCGTGAATCCAGGGGTGAGGACCTAGCGGTTCAGGTCCTCACCCTGGGTAAAATCTACTGCACGAAGATGTGGAGCGGAGGGAAGGTGAGTATAATTGTCCTTTAATTGCCTGACAGTCCCTACTAGGAAGTAGAGCAGCTGTCAGCACAGAGCTTCACTGCTCCTTTTTTTGCTCAAAACAAGCTTGAAACAGGAGCAGGGGGTTGGGCACAGGCGGCGAGGGACTGGGTCAGGTAAATCTCTTCAGAGGCATCTTTAACCATTCTAAATTATGTGAAAATGGGGTTGCTCTAATAAACTATAAAAGTTTTTTTTTTTTATGCTGGACATGCCCTTTAAAGATTGAAAAGCACCAGCTAATATTAATTTCCACTTCTTATTTACAGGGACCCAAACACCATACCATCTGCAAACACCTTTACTCTTGCCTAAGGGTGACCATAGACATTCAGATACCCGGTATAGGCCAATTATTGCTAAATGTATGGTGTCTGCTGACAAAATTGGCCTGATAAAATCATCCTGATCATAGAGATTTCTGGCCTTCTGGATTAAAAAAATAAATATATAGCCTGCTATGGTTGGTGTGCTGGTTTATTAAAATTAATGTGGTGTTGATTTTCTTTCTGAACCATTGTAAGGTCAAGAAAATGTTACTGCCTAATGTATTAAAGGGCAAATATTACGAAAATAATTATTTACATCATCTTAATATATATATTAATATATGTAAGTAGCCCTTACTATAAGGTGTGTGTGTTGCTGTTGCTGCATGCTTTTAATCCAACAATTGATTTTCTCAGGTATTCCACCCCCTTCCACCTGACCAGACTTCCTAGGAGGGCAAGCATAATCCGTAATCACTATAAGGCAGCATTGGAGGAGTAAATATCCCACCATGCAATTCACACACACCAACTGTCACCATACTAATTACAGCAAAACTGCACATCACACAAGAGTTTATTATAATTAGGAATTTGATTGACAGCTGAAATGTAAGAATTTTAGTGTAGATATCTAAAGAAACAGGACAAAAATAATTAGATGTTACAGTGATAGTTAGGAAAAAGTATAGTTTCCAGTAATGAACAACATTTTGTTTTTTTATAGATGCTCTTTAAGCCTTGCTATACGCCCCCCCCCCCTCTAGGGTTTGTAAGTGGCAGAACATGTTATAAAAATAAATAAAAATTGCCTTTAGTTGCTTTTTTTGTACATTTTGGGTTAAAATTACTAACATGTTTAAGACAAGCAATATCACATTTTTTTGCACTTTAGCTGGTCATTTAAGTTCACAGTGTCAATGCACTTGTGGTATTTAGTTTGTGGGCAGATGGCACATTTTCCCTGTTATTATCATGTGGTTTAAGGGAGAGAACTTTCACATGCAAATATAGTCTTCAGCAATGTTGCCTCTTTAATGCTCAACAGGGGCACTATGTTCTTCCAATTTGTTTTCCACCAAGTTAGGTAAACATAAACACAGTCCGGTTCAAGGAGTTTGTTTGGTCATATGTGATTTTGGTATAACATGTCCTTAGCTAGCTTATGAAGACATGTATAAAGGCAATTTTTGTGCCCTTATCCTACCACATACTGTAAAATTATGGTTTTCTGTAGCCCAAAATTGCTAATTCCTTTACTATGAATATTTATATCCTCCCCTCCCTAGAGGAATGTGAAGAATTAAGGTGAAGTCCAGAATTTACATCCATTTCCTTGCTGTCTCCAGTTTATTTACTTATTATCTACTTTACTAAATGGCAGAGAAAAACATTTTACATTCTAAAGTATTTTCAGGGATTAGGAAAGATTCTAGACATTTTTGTGCAGCCTGAAATTGAAAACAAATTAGCAAACAATTCGTACCATTGTTTACAAGGGATGACAGTAAAGTTTAGTAATATATTTAGCTGAGAACTATTAGAACTCCAGCTTAGAATAACTCTGCTAGCAATGAAATATATCATCTTTCTAGAAAGACTATTACTAAAACCAACTAACGCAAATTATAATAAATGTAATAACGTCTTTATGCATTTATATAAAATGATTTCTGTTTTGTTCCCCTGGCTACAATCATGTATTTGTTATTTTATTTGTGAATATATACCTTTAGATATCTATAGCTTTTCTTCAAAGTCAAGTTATTAGTTAAAGGGCATGTCTACACATAAATTTAAATTTTATATATAGGTGCGAGCCCCCCTACCCCACTGCTGCCCACTGCTGCCTGCTGTTGCTATTACAAGCTCGGTTCAAGCAAGAACATCAGCAGTGAGGCACTTTCTGATTGCGGCTGTCAGTGATTGGGTGTGGCGTCACTGTCATGCCTTTGACTGACAGCCGTGACCAGTAAGCAAAAACGGAAGACGCAGCAGAGTATCAAGGGACCGGTCTTGTATGTTCCTTTAGCTGCATCTTTGGAAGAGGTAAGTAAAATGGAAGTGGGGTTTAGGGGGATTCTGCACCTGTATGTAGAATTTAGATTTATGGGTGGACATGCCCTTTAATTATTATTAGTAGTATTAATGGTTTTAATGAATGCTTATCAGATCCAAACGTTTTTTTCGCTCTTCTATGCTTGTTCTTAACATTTACATCAGAATAAAAGATACAGATGATACAGATTTACCAAACACAGGTTTAATAAATATCACTGTCAATTTATCTTGATTTCCATAGTTATTCTTTCCATTTTATCCATAATATCCATAGAACAAGACCCCGTCCTTAAGCAGCTCACACATGTACTATTAGAATTCAGTAGCTTTTTTCCCCTCCTTTCTTGCAATCTTTCCACAGCACTTCATTTTATGATGTTTCAATCATCAGCTTTTCAGAAATCAAAGTAGGTTTAAATCCATCAAAGGAATTTACTCTAAATCCAAACAATTATTGTCTCATTTCATTCCTCAATCTGTACAATATGTGGTCATTTTGGTCATTTAGTTGATAGACTTACCGTAAATGAGAATTCTTACAGTATTCCTACTATATGCTAGTGACAATCCCCTGTATTTAATGGATTTAATGTCTTGTCATCGCAAGGTAAAGATATCGATTGGACCTTTTTTTTTTTTTTTTGCTCTTCTAAACAATAATCCAAGCGAAAGCCTCAAAGATTAACTCACCAAGTTCTTAAAGGCAGTACGCAACCTGTGAACACAGGTTTATTTCATAAGAAGTGTAAAAATTTGCACTTGCTGTTAATTTGCCTCAACCAATCACACGTTAATTTTTAGAAAACATCTGGTTGGTTGCTTTTCTTATTAAATAAGGGTTATGTTATAATTGTGATTGGAAGCCTCAAAAGTTTTGTTTTCCTCGTGCGTTACGTATTTGAAGAACAATTTTAATTGATTAAATGAAAAACTGCAGCTTATATTTAAAGTGCCTGCATTATGTTTCCCAAATCATAATGAGTAGAAATCAATCAGCCTTGAAACAGCTGATTGATTTTGTGCATGGCATATGAGTGTTACTGAGGGTTGTAAAAACTTTTCTGACCTGATTAAAGATACTGTTTAATATATGGAAATAGTCCTTAAAGGGCATGTCCACCCCGAAATTTTACTTTTGATATGTGGTAGGGCATGCTCCCCCAGCCCCAACCACATTAATATAATTGTTAGATAGTCCCCAGATTTTTACTTACCTGCCCTCTCTCTTCCGCCGCATGGAATTGCAAGCAGGGGGCGGGACTGGCAGCCGCGTCTGTGATTGGCTGAGAGGCAGGGAGGGCTGCACTGAGCATGCCTCAACCTTGATGAGGTTGAGGAAGTCTCAGGAACAGCATGAGTCACACACTGCTCCTACACAGCAGTTTCCTGGACTTTGGAGGGGCACAGCAGGGGAACTATTTTGAGCAGGAATGTAAGGTAAGGATTGTTTTAAACTACTTGATGTGTCCAGTAAGGGGTTAAATTTTAGTTTTGGGGGTGGACATGCCCTTTAACATAGCTGGCAATTAGCTATGGTATTTATAGTTTTCAACAATTCAAAGACAACTTGCCTTAGTGAGTTTTACACAATGTAACATTTATATATATATCCCTTATCCCTTATCCCTTATATTATATAAATATATTTATATCTTCATAGGAGATTGCATTGAGTTTTTTCGTAGCTACCAATGAGGTGGGGGTATAGGATATTACATATAGGAAAGGTGTAAAGGTGTATATGTGTGTACAATCTCACTATTACCATCTAAATGGCCATCAGTAAATGTATATAAAGTATAGCATTGACTTATAATAGGTACAACACAAAATATACAAAATACATAAACCTGCTTACAGAGCTGAAATTCCTTTTTCAAAATGGTATGGCCAAAATGGGAGGTTTAACCACACCCCTGGGTCTGCTCCATGTGAATAATGAAAGGAAGTGTAGTACAAAAAAAGTTTCTGTCTGCTACACAGGACGTGATGTGTATTGTAATGAACATATACACCAAGGCTCCTTATATACCACCTCCAGCCTGCAGGTGGTATCAGTGAGTAATAAAAGACAAGACATCCCTGCTCTCTATGGCTAGAAGGAGAGAAAGTGAAAGTAGATTGTGGTGTGTGCTTTGGATTGATATTGAATGAACACAAGACCCTGTGTATAAGATCCTGTCACCACCTGTTGGGAGTACAGATTATTGGACAGACAAATTACTTTGTTGGATACAAACTCTGAGGCAACAGATAAGTGTATATCAACTTACAAGGACACACAATACACAGGCCTGGTCAATATTCAAAGTGGTGCACCATAGACAGGGACACCCCTGATTACTGCACATGTTATGTGGGGAACCTGTTTATGTGCACTGTCTGCTTTGTGCCAGACCACCAGAGTAACCCACTGTGTGCCGTGCTACCCATAATCCTTCCATAAAGCAGTGATCTGGTACAAATTGGTGGCAGCGGTGCTGGTAATACCATTTAATCTCCCTGTTTTCTTTGTATGTTTGTTCTCTGTATTAAGCTATGGAGGCTGCTACTGATAGTATTGATTTAAATATTCCTGTCCTTGTACCTCCAGATAAAATGCCCCAATTAGACTCGGTAGCTCTACCAGGCCCAATTGCCAAACCTATTTTTAAACCTGATCCATTTGATGGGGAGTGGACTGATTGGCTAGAACAATTTGATTTGGCAGTTTCACTGCACAGTGCCGCATATGATGCAGCCTTTACATAGATCCATATTGGGCACCCCAGACCTATACCTAATAATAACAGTAATACCTTTCCAGGTGTATTCTTAGAGCATCACATTTAGAGATAGACGAAAATGCTAAAATCCGTTCTGCCTGCGGATTCACCGATTTTTGAAAAAAATTCGAAAATCTGCAGGCAAAAACCCATGAAAGTCAATGAGAGAAAAAAATCTGCACAGATCTGCCTAAATTTAAGGTAAAATAGCAATGGTATCTTACTGTAAATGGCTCTGGGACCTGTGAAATGGTCTGGGAAACATGTACTTTCTGAACGAATCTGATTGGATAATATACCAATCAAATTATTTCAGAAAGAATCTGATTGGTATACTAACCAATCAAGATTCTTTTTCAATCAGAATTGGTTATAATCAGATTCTTTCAGAAATAATCTGATTGGTATATTAGCCAATCAGATTCTTTCTAAAAGAATCTGATTGTAACCAATTCTGACTGGAAAAGGATGTGATTGGTTAGTATACTTTTTTTCTGAAAAAATCTGATTGTAACTAATCAGAATTGACTAAAATCCAGATTCTTTCAGAAATAATCTGATTCCCTAGACCATTTCCCAGGACCAAGGTAACAATGTTACTGTATAATTTTTACAAAATTTTCTAAAATTCCTTGAAAATTTAAATTTTCAAACACGTCCTAAAAAAATTGCAAAGGGGAATTCCACAAAGTCCGCTAGATCCATGATTCTCGGATTGTGGAAATCCGCCGGGGAACAAGGTCCATCTCTGATCACATTATGTAACACTGCTAAAAGCCAATACTGTATAATACGGAAGTGTAATAGCAGAAGATAATTGTCTTAAAGTGTATGTATACTGAAAAGATGACTTTGAATAAATACATGTAAGTAGCACTTACATGTAAGTGACCTGACTATTTTCCCACATACCAACTGTCAATACTGCATACAGTATACAGCACACCAACTGTCAAACCATTACAGCCACAGCAAAACTGCTTACAGAAATGCTGAAATGTAAGGTGTTTACGATTGGATATCTAAAGAAATAGGGGGCAGATCAAAAAAAAATTATACAGTGATAGTTGGGATGAATTATAGCTTCCACTAATGGGCAATTTCAAAAAACTAATTTGCCAGTGTACATACCCTTTAAGGTTTAAAAATAAAAATCAATGTACAGTCAACTTATCATAGTGCAAATATGTGCTAGTCTATTTAGCATTATATTCAAAGAATAAACAAAGGAATTTACATGGAACCAGTATAACAAGAGATTTTAATATTTGAATCACTAGCTTCAGATTAAATAGGCTTCCTGTAAATATGTTCTAACTTTTTCTGCAATCTTTTTCACTACATGTTACAAGGTTCTGTGACCTAATTATTTCAATATAGGAGTCTAAACTTTAACGGTTAATATTAAAATTGATTGGTCCAGAGATGCTTAAATTGCAGAGGTTATTAAAATGACTGTGGATCTCTTAGTGCTTTGTATGGCTGCCTGACAACTAGATTAATGGGAGTTAGTGCATCAATGCATTTGAATATTCATTAAACTGTATTATATCTGACCAACAAAGCAGAATATGCAAGGACAAAAGTAAAATTTTTCATAAAAATAATTTTTCCCCATCTGAATATTTAATTTTATGGCAGGTAGGAGCTCATTTTCCTACCTCCTGTTATAGTTCTTCATTAAATCTTAGATTTTTTTTTTTTAAAAAAACTCCTTGGTTGAGTTCAATAAGAAATAGTGTTACAAATGTTGTTACACCTGACCAATCTGGATGTACAGAATGTCAACCAATAGTAATGCATATATTGAGAACCAATGGGAATGCTTCAATTTCTGCAGTGGAACACATTCGCCAGAGCAGAGCATAACTTTAGATAAAGAGATGGTAGCTGGACAGAAAATGAAGTTGGCACAAAAAGCACATACAGGGAGACACCTGTACTGCAGTCGGACGGCATACAAACTTCCAGATCACAGACGCCATTGCCATGTGATCTGGCAGTGATGACGATTGTTAAACCAATCAGTATTTTCTGATCAGTTTAGCAATTGTTAATTTACGAGCGTTATCGATAGTGATAACATTTGGTAATTACCAAAATCAGATTGTTCCGATTTCGGGACTTTCTGGACTTTGGAGTGCATATTTGATGATTATGGAATGTTCAAGGCTATTTTCGATAATCCTTTTTTTTTTTGCCTATACCTATGTAATATTCCATGATTTCTGCTATCTTCTTTCAATTCTATTTAAGTCTAGCTAGTAGCCTTGAGAAGGTAAATCGTTCTGATAAATAATTGTTAGGTTTTCCAGAAATTACTTGAAATGACCATTAGAATATGCATTTATTTTATACATATCATTTCCTGTTTCCTGTACCATTTTGCCAATATTCTATAGAAGAGACCAGTGTTTTTTCTAAAAGGCTAACAGAACCTTGAGTTATTGTCCTATGTTCAGAATAATGGATCTTTAAATTCATCTAGCATCAACATGTCAATAGTGAGGACCTCTTGGAGGATCAATAATGTTATTTGCAGTGATAATTTTGCCTTTTCGAACCTACCTAACACATCATCCTAATGATTTTCCAAACTACATCTTTTCATCCCTTTTTTAGTCCAAATCCCATTCCCCATCATTTCCTGTCAGCAACTAGAAGAATTTTATAATACAGCAGTATCTGGTGTAACACATTGTGGTCCTCATTGCATTGGCTAAATAATCCCCATCATTCTAATTGTGTGTCTATTAGTATAGATCTGTGAAATATAAAAGTATTAAAAAGAGCAGCTGTTTCATTACTATCTGAGAATGGTGGCCCAGATTTTCGGAGCACTTGGAAGAGATTTGTATGCTGCTGCAAGCTTCATCTTCTTCCTCTACAATCATCTAATTGGATTTTCATGTCCAAATCCTGTTCTGTTAATCAAAAGGCAAACAAAATCAATCTTTTGAGTTCCAAGAATCTGAATCGAGCATTTAGTTCTTAAGCAATAAAGACATAGTCTATTAATATCCATCAAAGCCAAGTTCTTAAATTATTTAACTATACAAGTACCAAGTCTTTGTACAAAATTATCAAGCTTAACTTACAAGAAGGCAAATAATAGGTTAGATTTTTTAAGGCCATTAGCAAAATAATATTTCAACCTTTAATAGATCAATAGCTCGCGTATTTATCAACACATCATTCCTTTAAGCTATTAAGATTTCTTTATTAATATTATAATTTTATTCAATTTCACTGGTTCATATATGATATGATATGAAAATTCAATGATTCAATGACAACGAAAGTTCAAAAATATGTTTGAAAAACTTAACATGCTGGATTGAGTCCAGCTCCATCTGTTTAGAATTCAAAAATTGTAAATTCTAAAAGTTTTTAAAATTCTGAAAGTTAAACTTTCCAAAAGAACAATAATTTTGTTAACAAACTTGGTATTAATAACAAAGAGGAACTAGTACTGCTATAGCTTGTTCACAATCGTACAAAATAATGTACAGCATCTACATTTGATATCTTTCTGGGAACCCCATCAAGCTGCCCCTTCTCTTTCCTGTTATTCTTGTATCAGCTGCATTTCCCAGCTGGTACTCCGCTTAACTCCCAGGTAGGTAAATATTTTTTCAAACTTGCAACTACACAAGGTCTAATGGGTAACCCACTTAACAATATAGAATATTATTACCACCCTGGCCATCCCATCTCGAGGGTTAGGCTAGGCCAAGTACATTGAACCTATCTTCATTTCACAATAATTGTAAACAGACTAGTGAGGAACTCTGCTAACCATCTTTGGGCAGTGAACATTTTTTCAGGCCATGAGGTGCCCAAAGCTGAACAAGCTGTCTCAAGAACCTCCTGTAAGTTAAGGTGGAGGATATCAAGGCCCACCTTAGCAAGGTGGACCCTATCTGGCAGAAAAAAGAGCTCAGCAGTTCCAGATATCTTTGTCTTTCCACTAGTTCCCCAATAAGCATAAAATGTTGCTTTGGTCCTGGCTCTCTCAATTGCATCCCAGGATCTGGTTGCAGCACAACAAAACCTAGGGATTATATCCCTAATCATATGATTAGACCTCTGGCAACCTTCTAATCTATAGAACTAAAGTCTCCAGGCATCATTGTCCCAATAGACAAAGCACATTCACAAATATACAACAATCTGTGTCTCACTACTCCCTTTGCTGTGGCAGATGGGTGGTTAATGAAATTAGTAAGACAGTAAAAAAAAAACGTAGGAGTAAAATGAATAAACAACCAGATTGATTCCAAGGAATACCATTCATTTCTCAGTACATGCATAAAAGGAGCATAAAGTCTACAAGTCTTAAAATTAAAAGCTTGCCAGCAAAATGTTAAACCTAGATGCAATATCATACTAAAGCAAATTGGTAATTTTCATGCAATAAGTACACCCATATGAGAGGTGGAGATACCAAGGACTGTCGGAACCTTTGGACATGATAACCTATATCCATCCGATAGAGATTTTGTAAAGGTATTTAATAAAATTATTTTTTAATTCTTACCTACCGTGATGCTGCAGCTTTTTCATCCTTCTTGTTATATCTGGACTAACACAACTGTTAGTAAGCCATCGCTTTCCCATAGGACATCACTCAGCTCCCTCCCTTGAAGCCTGACGTTTAGAACCTGGATGAACCTGGATGAGTGCCTGAAGTATTACTGCAAAGTGCTCAAAGTATCTGTTTTTGTAACTCATGTCTGAATACCTCTATGCTCATTAAACAGTAAAATATCAGGACTCAAACGTACTAGGAGTCATTGCATACAATATTAAAAAAGAGAGCATTTTAGCATATTATTACCAACAACATTTAAAACAACATGAAATAATATGTCTTTAAACTTATATTTAAACTAATCATATTTAGTTGCAAATGTGTTGTTCTAATATTGTAATATGTATTAAGGTTTTTTTACCTTTTTTATTTTCTTTTCCTTCACTGTATTTAAAGGAATAGTTCACTCTCAAAATTAACTATTTCTTTAAAGTATTGATTGAAGCCTGGGAGGTTAAGAAGCTATGCCCTACCTCCTGTTCTTCGATCAATAGCGCAGGGTCCGGAAATGAAGGTAAGAAGAAACATAGCAAAAAGAAAGATGAAGGATCGCACACCTTACATGTGGAACAAACTTGTTTATTGAACCATCAACAAAAACACGCACAACATAAGTGTGCAATCCTTCATCTTTCTTTTTGCTATATTGGATATTATTAACCCCTTGGGGGTAGGGGTTTGAAGCATCTGCACCCTATTGCCTTGGATGTGCTTAGGACTTTACTTTTCTAAGAAGAAACATACCCTTTGTGTGATCCACCATGGCAACACTGAAATCTCTGACTGCTTCCCTGTTCTGTACAGCTATAGTGTGCATTATCGCGCAATGTGGCCACGGTGGATCGCGCAAAAGGTAGGTTTCTTCTTATCTTTGCTGCGCTATTAATTGAAGAACAGGAGGTAAGGCAAAGCTCCTTAACTTCCCGGGCTTCAATCAATACATTAAAGGAATAGTTCACGTTAAGAGTGACCTATTCCTTTAACATTTTTAGCCTCAGTTCAAAGTACAGTATACCTTACATACCTTATACTTAATAGCAGGTTTTACTGCCTCGCAAGGTTTATAGAACTCAAAACCAAATATTGCAGCCTTTGTGGCAGCCCCTATATGAAATTATTGTATTCTGTATTCTGAAACAGACAAGTGCAGCTTGTCTTCAGATTGCAGAAAATGGATATCAGGACAAGGCCTTCCCATTATTATGTATTTCATGTTGTTGATCTAACTTGCAAATATTGCTTAAAATGGTGGATAGGACATGTCAATGCCCTAGCTATTGGGTAAAGTGGTATAGTCAGCCCCTACCCCTTTTTCTAGTTCCAGTGTAACATCCCCAATTAAGATCCTTCCTTCTGATTCTCTGTTCTTGCTGATTAGCTCTGATACCCTGAATGCCCCCTTAAAGGCCCATTAAAACACCAGTATAAATAATTTAAGTTTGTAAGCTGACCTGGTTAGTGATTATAGTTGAAAAAGAATTCCTAGAATTTGCACCATGATCAGGCATCTCTTTGCCTGCCTCCTACCTCTCCTAAAACCTTTACATGCCTGTTTGATGCTAACGGTTTTTGTATGGTTTTCCCAGTCCCAAGCTATGGGCCGCTAGTGTCTTAGACAATGTATTGGGTGACACTTTTTGTGTGAATATGTCCATAACTTTCCACATTAAAATATATAGCCTGTTTGAATTTAACACCCTTCTGTCTGCTTCCACTTCCAATTCATTCAATTAATCCCATATTTTTGTATACTCTTCTTACGTTGAAGGCGATAAAGAGTTTCGAACCCAGCTGCAGCTTGCAGTGGTATTCGGCAGATTAACCTGCAATATAGAAAAGGATACTGGTTGCATGGTCCCTTGAGCCATTCCACATATCCCAACCCTACCCCATGACTTCGGCTGTGATGGTAACCCCTAAGCATCTGTTAACCCACTGGTACTTGGATGCACTACAGTATATCCTCAGATGTATTGCAGTTGGTTGCTGTGTTATATGCTTTGCTAATGAGCACCATGCCTTCCCTCAATAGCAGAGCTGCATGAAGTTGTGCTCCCCCCGGCACCTTTTGAAGATTGACAGTGAGCTGATCGTGGCTTTCATGCTTTGAATTGCCTTGCAACTGGTTGGTCCCAGTTGATTTTCTGCATGTGTGGGCAAGAAAACCTCTGCCAGTGTTGAGATGGTGGTGAAGGAGTCAGTCAGGTTGGTGGCCTGCTCATTTGTATTCACGTACCTTCTGGCTTCCGTTAGGGCTGGTACAGCTGTTATTCTCTGCTACTAGAAGTTCTTCTCTCTGTCTCCAATCTCAGCCTCACCAATAGAGCCACCATATTGGTAGCTGTATGGTGTCCCCTTATTCCTTCCTTCAAAAGATGGCTACTGTGGGATTTTATTTCCCTCCGCCCTTCTCCTTACCACAATCCCACACTTTGGTACCAAACCACTGCTCCTATCATCCCTCCAAATCATGCAGCCCATCCCTCCAGCTTTCTCTTGTCCAGGGCTTACTTTTAAGATGAATGGAAGACATAGTAAAGATTGGGAAAAGATTATGGCAAATAAATGTGGTAAAAAGACACGGGTAGACGCTATTTATAGTTGATACCAAAGACCCCCAGGACTGCAGTGCATTCTTTTAAAATAAAAAGTAGCATACTAGAAGAAAAAAAAATAAACCTGAGCTCTGTGGACAGACTAAAAATGTTGGGTGAGAGCCACTAGAGGCGCTATCTTCCCAGTTACAACAACATCTTTTTTTATTTAATTTCCAACATCTTTTTTTATTTAATTTCTATCAAACATATTTGCAGGGTTTTTTTTTGTTTTGTATTCTGCATTACAATTATTTCTAGACGAAAGTTGGAATGTAGGAAGGAATAAGATGAGACATAATATGGATAATAGAGTGGTGCTTAGCCAAAATAGAAAATTGGATTTTAATAGCAGCAACATTATGGATTTCCACTTTACACGTGTAATCGCGTGCACCGTGGTACTGATAATAACCTTTTTTTCAAATACATACACCAACAGCAGTGATGGCTCGTATCTGATTCTTTTTTTATTTTAATGGGAAATAAAAATAAAAAACACACATTTTGAGGCAAGGTGTATTGCAAAAATGTAATAGTAATGGTGTTGTGCAACATTCTCTAAATTAAAGTAGACCGTAGAACATTCAAGCTATAAAATATACTTAACTTGCTGGTTGCTCGGTAAATTACACAATTAACACACTATTAGGATAAGGTCCAAGATTAAAAATATTGGTCTGGGCTAGTACCTCAATATACTGGCAACCTTGCATCTGACTATTAGCATGCTTTTGGCAGGAAGGATGAATGCTGGGCAGTCTGTTTCACATGGAATAACAGCTGCAATGATACTGGCAAGTCTGATAGAAAGCCATCATCAGATTGGTCCAACTGCCGATCAATGTGTTTACTTTACTGTGATATCTGTGCTTTGGTTTCACATGTTTCACAGAAAAATAAATGAGCAGCTATAGGATCAGTTTACTGGAAATATCAATCTAGGAAATGAGCCACTATACCCACTATGAGATTTTACTACTTGAAATCTTCCTTGGCTGTATCTGCTTGTCTTTACGTTCATCTGTACAACAGCAACTTAAATGCACAAAGAAAATAGTAATACACATGAATTAAACCTATAGGTTATGATGCTTGTTCTATACTGTAAAGTTTGAAGCTCTTCATCTGTGTTGAATGTGTAGACACCCTAGCATAACACAATCAGCTGCACATAAACCTCATAGCATACATTCTACTGCTAGTGTCATCTAGGGGCTGTAACCAGCTACAATGAGATTAACAATCTGGTCTTTCATAAAGGGAAGTTAACATCTTTTTGCAGTGTAAACAAAGACACTTTAAGGAAAGAGCAATATATTCAATGTTACTTTGAAGTTTTCTAAACCTCCTTCTGAAAATAGATTATCCCGTTACATTTCTGTTTCATGCATATTGTTTCTGAATGTTGATCATCCTAATACCAAGAACAAAGTCATTTGCATAGTCATATCTGGAAAGGTTTTGATTAACATGCCAGTACAATGTCTGGGGCATGGTTTAAAGGATGTAACAAAAAACAACTTTCTAGTGCATCTGTCTGTCTGTCTGTCCGTCCGTCCATCTATCTATCTTAGCAATGTGTTCCTCACCTTTTGTTGACTCTACTTTAACTATACTATTAATTTCAATCCACCCTGGGGGTGGCAGTACTTGCAAATATCTTATATTGATATGTCACCATATAAAGGGGCTGAAGTAATAAGAAAGTGAAATTAATTTGCAACCACCAATCAGATGATATCTAACTGCTGTAACCCAGAAAATACCTAACATCTCATTGGGCACTTTTGCACCTGTTACTGCATATGCTACTACTGTAATTGTGATGTTAGGTAGGTGTTTAAGAAATGACTCCTGGTTATTAAAACACTTAAATTAACGTATTGATTGATTGATTGATTTTAAAGAAATATGTCAAATGTAATAGTAAGTTAAGTTGATTTGTCATTTAATTTATTTAAAACCATTAACAAAACTCAATGGCACTGGCTACTGAAACACAGCATGTTACAATAGTCCTAAACTCCTAATAATGGAAATAGTTTAAGCTGGGAAGCTCTGAATAAAAGCATTCTTCTCTACTCAATATCCAAAGTCCAGTCCCTTATGTTTTGCCCATAAATGTAATCGTTAGGCTAATAAATGACCCCAAATATTTACCGTCCCTAAGCACATTTGGGGAGTTTCCACTTTATATATGAATAAATAACATGCCATTTCAAAGTAGATCTATAACTCAACTTTGCCGTTTATATAAATACAATATATTGATCATCATCATTTGCAATGTGAAAGAAAAATGAGTAGTATAGATTTTTCTTTTCCTTAGGACTGACTTTAAATGTCCAATAAATCAGTCAAGTAAAGTCAGCTATAGTTCAAAATACATAAATCTGCAAAAGTTGCATTTCATTATCCATGGTTGTCTGCCCTTCTCCCGATAGTTTATAACTTATAAATTAGGTTAAATAATGTTATCTCAAAATCCCCACACACATCATAAATCTGTTATCCTCAGTCTATTAAACCAGCTAGAGACAAAAACAATACTGTTTGTTTTTCTGCCTCCCAACACTTAAGCTGGGTACACACCTATCGATTTTCCCTCTTGACCGACCGTTCGATACTTTCGAACGGTCGGCCAGGAGGAAGGATTATCGGTCGCGGCAAAAGCAGCCGCGTCCGATAGTCACCGCGACCGATCGTGCGTTCCATAGAGGACCGCACGATCGGACGAGGTTTTCCACCCTGTCCGATCGTCCTTTCGTCCGATTCGGACGAACGGTCGATCGGACATGGGCACTTTCGGATGCGATAATTTCGGTCCGATCGACCGATACACTGAACTATCGGTCGATCGGACCGAAATATCTCATCGTGTGTACCCAGCTTTACTGTATCTTGCATAGGCACTGCTGATAAAGATACAATAGGGCATTTAGTGGTAGATCCTAAACACCCCATTAGGCAGATTCATCAGCATTGGGCCAATTCATTGAGCAATGCTTTGGACATACAGGGATCTCTATCTGCTGGCACCTTAATAACATAGATTGGCTTGGTCAGGAAACAATGCTACATTACAGAGGGAAAATGTCACTATAGGAACAGAAAATGCGAGGATGATATTGTTTCGTAATTGTGCAAGAAAACAGTATTTTTTACTAAACAAATCAGATCATTTCTTGTGTTAATTATCCACAAGAGACTTCTTTAAAAACAAAGGGCTTGGGGAGAAAGACAGCACGAAAAAAATTGAGAATTATTCATATCAATATTTTATAAATAATCATTTCAGATTTGACTGATGAAGGAATAATGATTGAATTTTTAAAGGAGAAACTAAACTTAAAAAAATGTAATTCTAACGTGAAAACTTTTCTCCCCAGTACACCTACATATTTTAAGATACTTCTCTGGTAAGTTGCATTTATTTACATAAAAGAAGAAGTTTCTTCCATGTTGTTGCTTGCCAGTACAAATCACAACATATGCAGTCTTCAGAGTCATGTGAGCATGTGCACCTATTTCCCACACCCACTCCACTATTCACTGTCTCTATGCACATGTTTTCTATACAGATGTCTCCACACAAATATTTAGTCTCCGATAAGACTTTGATATCTGCTTGTTACCCTGCAGTATATTTTTTTAAATGTTTTCCATTTTGCTTGCCATTTTTTTAAAAGCAAAGAAATGTATGAAGATCGCACCTGTGTACGAACCTTTAGATGGAGAATCTGCATAAGGCAAACTCTTGAGAATCTTAAAGTTGACAGTTATTACATGATCATGGTTTGGTAGCTTTGTGTTCAGTTTTATACATAACATATTTGTGTATTCTGCTTGTTATTTACATTTACATATTATAGGATACTTTATTACACCATACTATTCCATTGAATTGGCCTTGCTATGTACCACACCCCTGCTAGGAGTAAAACTGACTATGTTGGATTTAGATTGACTTACTTTGTCTATCAAGTTTCTAAAAAGGATTAGGAAAAAGTCACAAGGTTGGTGCTGATATATTGATGATATAATTTTCTGTCCCTATAAAAACATCAGCTTGTTTAATATCACTTTGCAGTCCAATATGTATTGTGTCTTTTTACACAGATTGTTGTCTACTCTTTTCCTATATTATATGACTCAACGTGGTGCCATAAGAGCTACAGAAAAATGCCTTCATGTTCTGTTTAAAAATTCTTTTTTTTTTATAACTTTCAAACATTATCACCTAACCTCCCTACAAAGCATGGTTTATAAGGAATCTAACACCAAAGTACATATTTGATCACCTTTTACTGAGATAAGTTGTAGAGGTTTTATTACTGATCACCATATGAATCATGTTATTCTACCAAAAAGAATATTTCATTTCAATTGCTATGTGGGACTGATTGGATTTTTTTAAATTAATTAATCAGCATTAACATGGACATTTTTTAGAGGAAATACATGAACATTATTTTCATTATCTTAAGAATATTTCCATTTATTTGCTTACAACTGACAGTACATCTCCCTTAATGATAGCATGTTTTTATTAGAATTGCTCTAAATTAAATTTCTCTTTCAATGACTTCCCCTCAATGACATTCAGTGACCACTATTCAAGTGCAAGAGGAAAACACAGCGAGTTCCTTGGGCTACAAGAAGAAGTAATTACTCAATTAAACAAACCCTGCCATTTTATTAGAAGGACTAGTAGTACATATGAATTTCAAATGTTTTAAATAATTTTTGTCTCACTTGAAAAGTCCTTAAAATAATGAAGCGAGAAGGAAAAAATTTCCACAAATTATTTCATTAATACAAATTCTCTAGAGCCTAGTGCTACTGTCCGTATGCTCAAAAAGTTCCACATGGATCTAATTAAGGACACAATTCCCAACAGTTATACTTTGAAGAAACATCAGACATGAAGTGGCTAATATAATAAGAGGTAAATACTTTAGAACTGTACTAATACTCTGCGACAACTTATTAGATTTTATCTAACTGCAGTAAAAAGACATCATCTAGTTATTTGATGCAGATTAATAGTAGAAATGGTCGAACTCACCAAAATCCGTTCCACTTGCAGATTTGCGGATTTTTTAAAAAATCAGAAAATTCAAAAATCTGCAAACGGACCCATTGAAGTCAATATCAGTTAAAAAGTCCAAAAGTTCAGCCTAAAATGAAGATATAAATAGCAAGTTACTTACTCAAATGACTCAGGAACCTGGAAAATGGGCTGAGGAACACGTATGAATGTCCACAGTCTTTTTAAAAAAAAAAAACTGTCCAGTGCAGGAATTGTCATGCACTTCCTGTTTTGGCATCCTGCATAGTATTTTCAATATATCTAGAAATTTCGGAAATTTACTATTTAAAATTCGAAATTTCTAGAAATGTTAAAAATTTTAAATTTTTAAATTTGAAAATTCTCAATTAGCGAAAACAATTGTAGTTTGGAAAAATCAGAAGTCATAAATCCGCAAAGTCTGAGTTCTGGCAGATCTATGAAATCCGATTCGGAACTGGGTTCGGATACATCTCTAATTAATAGCATAGGCAAACCTTTGCATTACCTATTACACAAGCCCCACAGTATTTCCTTTTTCTCTTTGTAGGATTTTGTGCAATTTATTGTAACCTGACTGTCATAATCTAATTGCTCTTTGCAGTAGTCATTATGACTCTGCACTTTTTTAGCCCTGATCAAATCAAGCATATGTTCAGAACAGCGAATCCTGCATTGTTTGATGGAAAAATACCTATAACTGAATACAAAATAAATAAATAATATTTGCAGTTCTATTTATCTATGGTTTTTATATCACCCAAATGGAACACTTATTTACTCCAAAATGTTTTTGTCTTCTATGTCCTTAAGTAAACGTTTTATTGATAGTAAATTCATTCCTAATAATAAGAACAAGGAATAAATCTGGTGTTAAAATAAGCTTGAATACAATGAAAGAGCTGAGGCAGCCTAATTTACAGCAGAGCGTTGCGGGTATGCATCGCTTATATCTGCTCTTAAAATCATTTTTTACAATCATTTACAATCGGTTAGCGCAACATTAAGTCTCGCTTTGTGGCAGCTTTGCAAGTACCAGAATAGACACTCGCCCAGCTGTCGCAAACCAATTTACCAGAGGCTGCTCTGCTGTTTGCACGTAAGCTAATAGCTGGTGTTAAATATATACATGCGGGTGAGATTAGACTAGAGTTGTGCAGTCTCTGCTAAATCTGTTATGGGAGATTTTCCCAGAGCGCTTGCGCCTCTGGGTGAATCTCCCTAGAAATAGCTGCAGGTACTGTATGTAAGGAATTATGGGTAGAACAGGGCAATAAAAAAAGTGGGTATTTATCCTGAACTTCTATCCTACTATGTGCTGTGGCACTCTACTTTCTCATTTACCACAATAAGAATAGGAACATTTTTATAGTCATGTAACTTAAAGGGTATCTCCACTGAGGAAAAAGCATTTTTTTTTTTTTTTGGTTTATTTAAAGTAACCATCCCCCAACCCTCCCCCTACCTTTTTTTCCCCAGAATTCCCTTTTGTTTGATTGTAGCAGCATGGGAAATTTGTGCAGGTTCCTGGGGGTGAGTCTTCCCCTGTGCTGGGAGTGCTGTCACTCAATGTACATCATCATGGTAGCAACACACCCACTTGGCTGCAGTAAGAAATCCTTTCCTCCCTGACTATCTAAGTTCATTTTTCCAGCTGATTATGCAAGAGAGACAGGGGGGAAAAGTTAAACCCTCTTCCCACACTACTGTAACAAATACAGGGGAACTTGTGTTGTTTTTAATAAAGATTTGTTTGTGTCTAACTCTAAGATTGATTTCATAGGGGATGCTGGGAATATGAGGCAATCTGGCATGGGAGGGAGTGGGAGAGAGAAAAAGGAAGTACCTGATTACTCCTCCATTAATTAGTGAGGTCAGCAAGCTGCTGTGATGGTCATGTGATTATTCCTCCATTTAGCAGTGAACTCAGTAGCTTGGAGAGCTGTGATGGTCATGTGATTATTATTCCTCCATTTAGGTGTGTGTGTGTGTGTGTGTGTGTGTGTGTGTGTGTGTGTGTGTGTGTGTGTGTGTGTGTGTGTGTGTGTGTGTGTGTGTGTGTGTGTGTGTGTGTGTGTGTGTGGTGTGTGTGTAGAATCGACCAGACAGCAGTCCCGACGGATCCTCTCACATTCTGCGCATGCACTAAAGGAAAACACGCGTCGGACATTTTACATGCAGGCAGTCAATGAAAGTGGGCGGACCTGCACCATCCACAGCGTTCTGGGACAAACTCATTGGATTTCTTCTAAACTACTGCTCAAAGACACAGGATACTGCAGGTACATTTCCACCATCCACATATCTATCCTTACAACCCAGGTGACTTTTAGCAGTGGAGATACCCTTTAAACAAACAGTCACATAAAACACAGGGAAATCCTTAGTCATTTTCTCTATTTTGGGGATATATTTTTTGGACACGAAAGATAAGAAGAGAAGAATAATTTTTCAGCCAATTTTTCCTCTAGTTGTTAATTAATTTATCTTTCAAATGCATGTGATTATAAGGCATCCTAAATTTTTTTAGATTAATTGTAGTTAATTTAGGGAATGCAACCCAAAGTTCATAAACTATAATTTGTAATTGCCTTTGGCTCCAGTCTTAGGGCTCCAGGCCATGCTTAAGAGTAGAGGGAGGATATGTGGAGACATTAGCTGTAACAGTAGTGATTATAAAATACATAAACTTTATCTGTATATCTACAACTTATCTTTCTGGATTGTTTTCATTATAATTGCCACATGTATATCCTTTTCATATAAACAGATAAGCATTAGTCCTTAAGCCTAGCAGTAATATGTAGCTATACACAAAACATAGATCCTAATTCTATTCATCCTGTGGTCATTTGAGCACAACAATGTGATCTCATAGAATAAATGCTAATACACCTACAGTATGCAATTTAAACTGATTCTTCATAAACATGATTTAAGGGGGAATCACTTTAACATTTTTATTAACATTATTGTTTAAAGTCAGATGGGAGACTGTACTACCACCTCCATTACTACTGTACATACAATATACAGAGTCAATCTTGTATTGGTGCAGCAAGTCCCCAGCCTCCCGGATAATGATGAGTCCCAGTTGAAAAAATGCAAAAAATTCAGATCAAAAAGTGATTCATATCACTTGTGCAGATGAGGCAGTAGGTGAAACAGTAGTCAATCATTGTCTGTGATGTCAGTCGCCACAACCTTGATTGACTGCATGGAGAGAGGGGCCATCTTACCCTGCCAGAATGGGGGCAATAATAATCCCTAAATCTCTTTAGAACAAACAAGAAAAGAGATGATCAATGCACATTCCTGGGCCCCATATATCATAATATCTATGCTAGTGCAAACAGTAAAACATGGGGGGGTTTAGTTACAATTTTATGCATAAAAGCGAAAAGCCTTCCAACCACGTCAAAGTAACTCCAGTATGGAAGGTCCTAACAAATTACCTTGGGTCATTTATCTGGGCTGACACTCCCTGCTTGGTTGCATTTTCGTGGGAAGGTTGTCTCCCTGACCTTGCATCAGATTAGTATTACTGGCTATCACTTCCTCCCACCTACTGGCTTTTAACAAGGAGGGAAGAGGCCTCTAATCCAATGCTTTGGGTCCAGGAATGTGCATTGATCATCTCTTTTCTTGTTTGTTCTAATGTTTTGGTCAGATCAGTAGCACTTCCACTATATGTTATAATAATGTTGCAATAGGAGTGCTCCCACAGCCCCCCCCCCTTCCCTAAATCTCTTTAGTAATGCAGTTAATAAAGTGCAAATGGTAAGGGGCAGGTAACTGACAATTGACAGTTTTTGTTTTCAGCGTGGGCATGCCCTTTAAGGATTAACTTTTGGTGGTAACATTTACAATAAATGAATGGGTTATTCTTATTCTGTTTATTTGAAGGGCATACTGTATGTTTTATTCATTCCACCCCCCACCCCCACTACACACATACACATTGTTCCCAGAGTGAAGACCTAAACCACTAAGCAGCTTTACTTACATCAAGTCTCTTCCTGCTCATTCTGTTGGCAACAAGGCCAATAAAAAGGAAAGGAAAGTTTGGGTAAGTAAGACTCTTTTGCTGAGAAGAACCAAGGGGTTGGGGCCTAGTGGGATAGGTCTTCAAATTGGGTGCTATTAATGGAAAGAAGCAAAAGGGGAGGGGTGAGGTGAGCATAATATCAATATAACCCCACCCCATGCCAAATAGTAACATTATATGCGTATGTGATCAGGTTCCCAGCATCCTCACTTTTAAATTTGCCATTTAGTTCTTAAAGGGCATGTCCACCCCAAAACTAAAAGTTAACCCACTACTGGCACCACTGTGTAGTGTTCAAAAATCCTTACCTTACATCTCTGCTCCAAACGGTTATCTTGCAATGCCTGTTCAAATTTGAAAAAAGTGAAGAGTAGGAGCTGTCTGTTGTTATCCAGTCCCTGCTTCCTCTCTGTCCTCTCTGAGGCCCACCCCCAGCTGCTGTTTGTTTTGTTAAAAAAGCTGCAGAAATATACTTACATCGATTTGTTCTTCTGGAATGCAGGCAGCCGTGTCTGTGACTGGTTGTGAGCCAATCACAGACGTAGTTGCCGGTCCGGCCCCCTACTTGCAGTTCCGGCATGCAGAGGGCCGAGATCAGAGTGTCGGGGGAATGAGGGCATGTAAGTAGCTTTTCACAGCTATTTTTAGCTAACATAGCAGTTGGGGGCAGGCTAGAGTTACCCTACACTACAGCAAAAAACATTTTTTAATTTTTTCAGTGTGAATTTATTTTTTGCTCCATTATTGTTTTTGTTGACTAAGGTTTCCTTGTAATATTGACTTTATTTTATTTTTTGTTTTCTGTAAGTGGTCTGTAAATTATATCAACTTCTCTCAGCAATGTTTTAAAGATTGCAGGGTTTTTTTCTCAAATTTTTCTTTATCCTTCTGAATTGTTTCCATTAAAGAACTATTGAAGTAGTAGTGCTTTAGAACTGTCCTCAAACTAAGCTTGCCAAGTTGAAGAATAGAACACAATAGCACTATGCTTCTCCTGGATAATTACCCATTAAAGTAGATACCGGGAAAATGCACAAATCAAAAGGACTGGACTTGCAGTGAGAAAACTCTTGATAAGAAAAGATCCGCTGTAATCAACATAAAAAAGTTTCTTCATAGATTCATACACTCCTGTAACATTGCATGAAACAAATAGTATTGCGTTGCAGAAAAGTTTGCTGTGTTAACAGTCATTTCAAAGCTAAATGGCCTATACCTTGCTCTATTATTTTATCTAGAAGATTTTTGTTAATGATTTTGAGCTCAGACATGTAAATAATGCAATGGCAGCACATCACACATCTATGAATCATAAAATTATTATTTTACCAAAAAAAGCAATAAAATAAGATGGACTCACCTTTAAGAATGTGCTAAAGATTCATACATATTTATATAACAATTAAAAAAAAATATCCCTTAATGTAAGCTACTCTATGTACAGAGCTTAGATCATTGCCAGTCATTTCAGCTGACAATACATGGGCATGGGAATACATGGGAAATTTTCTGCCTGGACCAATATTTGTTTTTTAATAAAGTGCTCGATATTGACAAAAGGTTGATCCGAAAAACGGCATACACATGATCGCATTCAAAATAGTGATCCCAAGTATGGGGGATACATGCTGGATACATGCTGCACAGACATTGTTGTAAGTGATCCATCCTGTCAAATTGCTTAAAGGGCATGTCCACCCCCAAAACTATAATCCCCCCAACTACTGGCCCCACAAATTTATGCGGTTGGGGCTGGGGGACATGGGGGAACAGCATATTAAAAATTAGTTTTACAGGTGGACATACCCTTTAATGATGTCATCCCCCCCTCTTCTCCTTTTAGACAGAGCAGACTTCTCAGTCACTGACCAGTAGCCTGTCTGTACATTAATCTATAATGTATCTATATACGATTGTTCAAAAGACATTGTTCTATATACGATTGTTCAAAAGACAAATTTCTGTGTGTCTGTTTACAGCTTTAGTTAGGTCAGGGGAGGACTGGGACCTTTTAGCCCGGGGGGAAAACACAACCAAGTGGCCCTTTCATGGTATATCGCAAAATGTTTGACAACGGCCACGTTACCAAGGTCACACACACTTTGTTTCAGTTATGCCCATTTTTAACACTACTATTCTCAATTTATATTGTTGCCTGCAACATTTTAAAGTGTATGATATGGTTTAGATAACTAATTGACTAATAAATTGGAGGGCTGACTTAACACTGGCTAATGAACTGGAGAGCTGATAACACTGGCTAATGATCTGGAGGGCTGATAACACTGGCTAATGAACTGGATGGCGGACATAACACTGGCTAATGATCTGGAAGGCTAATAACATTGGCTAATAATCTGGAGGGCTGACTAAATCTGGCTAATGAACTGGAGAGTTAACTAACACTGGCTAATGATCTGGAGGGCTGACTAACACTGGCTAATGAACTGGAGGGCTGACGTAACACTGGCTTATGAACTGGAAGGCTAATAACATTGGCTAATAATCTGGAGGGCTGACTAAATCTGGCTAATGAACTGGAGAGCTAACTAACACTGGCTAATGATCATGGGGGCTGACTAACACTGGCTAATGATCTGGAGGGCTGGCTAATGAACTGGGGGTCTGACTAACACTGTGCTGCTCCTATTAATCTGACAGAAGAGAGATCTTCAGTTCTTTGCCTATGTTAAAGCTAGGGGCGCGTGCAGTGCCATTTTAGCACGTAACTTACTAAGAGCTTTCATTAGAGACCAGCCCCGGGGGCATCTGCCCCTCAGCCTACTGGGCCAGTCCTCCCATGAGATAGGTACATTTTTAACCCAAAACAATTTGAACTCAGTTATGGTTTATGAATTTTAAAATAAAGTTTTTCCAGATCCTCTTTGTCTACATGTTGTTGTCTAAACTGTTATCCTACCTTTATGAAAACTAGCACTATTAATGATTGATAGCTGTCTGAGCATTTAATCGCTCCCCCACTTGTATCTGTATGTTGTCCCTCCTACGTAGATTGTAAGCTCTCTGGGGCAGGGATCTCATTCCTAATATGTCAATATATTTTCTTAACCTATTACTATGTAAATTTCATTTATCTGTACAATGGCTTGCACTTATCCCCTTGTGTAGATACTGTCAGGGAGATTCAATAAAAGTTCTTATTGTTTAAAATGGTGCTGATTTTTCCCCAACCAACCAGTCAGATCTTATTTAACATTTAAAAGCTAACATCTGATTGGTTGGGGCAAAATTAGCACCATTTTAAACGATAAGAACTTTTATTGAATTACCCTGTGTGTATTTTATAATGTACAGTGCTGCGTACCCATGTGGTGCTATATAAATAAAATTATACATACTATTATTTAGTCTACATTATATCTTAACGACTGTGAAGATCAAATGCAATAGAAATGTAGTGTGAAAATCCTGCATATATTGATGA
Organism: Hymenochirus boettgeri; assembly: GCA_019447015.1. Taxonomy (NCBI): domain Eukaryota; kingdom Metazoa; phylum Chordata; class Amphibia; order Anura; family Pipidae; genus Hymenochirus; species Hymenochirus boettgeri. Next base: position 41,428,417 of record CM033477.1, on the reverse strand, counting down.
ACTGCAACTCTCATATCCCTCAGACAGCAGTAGGAATGCCAGGAGTTATATAACTCTACATACGTTTTTCGGTTCCAGGGACATATAACACTTATAGGCTTATAAAAATTAGTTAGGAGCTTGCCAACATTTTATTAGTAAGATATCAGGAAGTAACTTTCATCGGTATGATGTCTCAGTGTTTCTTATTGGAAGGAATTTGTAATTACATTAACTACATACAGGGGGAGAAGGGTCTATCTATATGTATGTATAACTGTAAATACACAAGTTGTCCAAGCGTACATCGCCTGCGTGGGTGCAGACGTCACAAAACTTCCTACTCCAAAGGAAGTAAGGTAATCATGAGAAATGAAAGCTGGAAGAGGCACACACACAAATGAATGTGAATTTACTTCAAAAACCAAACATGAATACAACGTTTCATGGGTACAGCCCCCCTTCTTTAGGTCATGTGCAACCAAACAACCACAAGGTTCAAATACCCTCTAGTGAAATGGCACTCCTACCTGGGAGTGTAATGTGCAAATTAGCAAAATTAATCAGTGCATAATATAATTAACATAATGTAAGATTACAAAGATCATTTAAAACATTAAAAAGGATCATAAAATGTAATCTATAATTCAGTGCAATATATCTTAATATACCGAAAATAAAATCTTATCTCCAAAGTGCATCCAGTGTTCTAGTAGTCCAAAGTGCATGTAGTGTTATAAATGTCCAAAGTGCAGCCATATCCCTTTAAAGGGACAGTTCAGTGGAAATTACCATTATTTGTTAAATTGTTAGTTTATGTAATGCCTTCTTAGTTATTCTACATATTCTCTCCCATTTTGAAAAAACAGTTGATTTTCATAACCTTTGCTGTTCCCTGCTGTTGACATTGGTGAGCTGCCATTTCAGGTTCTAACGGTCTTTCTTCTTCACAGGATGCACCACATCCTTGGAATGTTCCTAACAGTCATTTCTACTGATTGGCTGATCGATGGGTCAAACATGCTCAGATGACTACTGAGCAACTGAATCAACCCAGGCGCTGGGTCAAGGGCAAGACCATAACGGTCTCTACTAGAGATCCTGCAAACAGGAAGTCGGTATTTCAGTTGCATTTATTTATACACAGACAAAATACTGAATTGGCAGATTAAGGTCATTGGAATGAAAAAATGCTGCTCTTTTTTTCTGAAAAGTATATGTATTTGCACTGAACTTCCCCTTTAAAATCCAAAAATCTTCTTAATTAGTGACGTCCACTAGGAGGAGTAGAATTTTCTTAAGCTAAAAATAAGTTTTAAATACATTGTTGCAAATATCAAATCAGGCTACAAAAGAAGAAATTAAAAATGTATCATATAGAAGTTACTTATTTCTAAACAGTGGCAGAATCATTCATTTAATATTGAGGAGACAGGTTACAAGTAGGAGGACCAGTTTATATCTTCATTTAATCCATAGGGAGAGAGGGTTTCCAATTTATCAGTCCAAAAGCAATAGTCATTTTTCAAAATTGCCTCCTCTTTATTTCCTATTGACCACCTCAAGTATAAGCCATCCTAAAAAGGATTGTATGCTGGATTTGGGAGGTAATAAATCTGCTCTTACAAGTTCATCACCCAGGCTACTAGCTATTTTTATATGAGAATAGGGGAGGGTTTTTGAATAACGTCCCATATTCAGGGTCAGCTTGCAATATGTGCTAATTGTTTTTTCACAGTTTTCTGGATTTTGTTAGATAAGTTATGATAGGTGGACAGAAACGGTAACCTATCCATTTGGGTCTGGGTTTCTCTTTATTAAGTAATTCATTAGGATCCAATGCTAGTGCCCTTTCTAAATCTTTTGATAGACTACTTTCATTATAACCCCTAGCAATAAACTTGTGTTTCATTTCTTCCAGTCGTATTTTACATCTTAAGTAGAGATGGCCGGTTCGCGGACCCGAACCCGGATCCGCCGCGGATTTATCCCATCCTCGAACGGCGGATTATTCCGGATTTTCCGCATTCCGAACTGCGGAATTTTTTTCCAAAAATTTTCGTAATTACGAGGATCTCCGTATTTTCGAAATATGGAGAAAACGGAGGTCCTCGTAATTACGAGAATTCTCGTAATTTCGAAAATTTTCGAAAAAAGAGAAATTCTTGTAAATTCGTGGAATTTCTGCATTTTGGGGATTATTTTGAAGACGGAGCAAGCCACATGTCCCAAATTATCCAATGGCAGCTAACATGATTATTGCCAGCCCCCTGGGTATAAAAGGCTGCTTCACAGGCGCCATTTTGTCAGTGTGTTGGAGTGTGTTTAGTGGAGACCTGACAGTGTAGGAGTTGGAGAGAGTTTTTTGTGCTTTTTGAGCTTTTTTTGAGCTTTCTGTGTGTGGATTTCAGTATGGTGGTTTAGCACTTGTTGTTAACCACCCCTGTATTCACACATCTTGAGACCCAACAGTCCTTTTAAGGACTAACCTTGTTGTAACGGAGAGGAGGACCCGTCTCTCCACTGAGAATGTGGACCGCCTTACATTCATCAAGATGAATGAAGCGTGGATCACATCTCAGTACAGCACCCCTATTGCTGATGCCCGTGACTGAAGGCCTCCTGCCCCTGGCCACCCGTACTGCTCCTTCCGCCTCATTTTCCACCTAGAGGCTTAGCTGATGCATGCTTAGCTGGCAAATGGCAAATTTTTCCCATATATGGTCCTACCTTGCTCTACTGCATTCAAGTTGTGAAATAACAAATGCTCTGCAACAACAGCTACTTTGTGGCTAATTTTTCTAAGATTGGGTCGATCCTACTTGGCCTGAGAGCAGTACTATGTTCTTCCTTCTCTCTCCATGAGGCACCTTTGTGGTGTCACCTGCTCTGACCATCTCATACAGCCGTAACAGCTACTCTGTGGCTAATGTTTTTCAATCCTGCCTGGCACTAGAGCAGTACTCCATATTACAAAGTGTGGGCCTGCTGTAACTCAATGGTGCGGTTCCTACAAAGCCTTACCCGTTCACCCGCTTTCCCTTGCACGAAGCATACTCTGAGGGAGAGAAGCCAATGGGGTGAGGGGTATGTCCAGTAGGGCCAAGCCTGCCTGGCCCCACAACAATGGTGGCAAACCGCAGTGGACATTATGTAACCCAGTACCCCCATCGCCTTCTTTCCCTTGTTGTGTACAAACTACTATATAGGGGAATGTGGCCAATGTGGTGTGTGTAATGGCATTAATGGTAAGGTATAAACAATAAATATGTTTTTGTCAGAAGTGAATTAAAATATTTTACTACTTATTACAATACAGTAATATAATAAAAAGTATACTTGCCTTCCATCAGTTGCCGCATGGCTTGAACATAATGAGGCCTCTGCCTCTTCAGATCAGACCACTGTCTCTGGAGGGTAGAGACAGTGGTCTGGTAGCCGAAGCGGCGCAGGAGCCGGCACTGGAGCCTCTCCATAATCCTGCACTTTCGGCGACACACATTATATGTGCCAGGGGGGAAATCATCGTACCCCCTGGCCACGAGGTACTGTGTGGCATACATCTGCCTTACAGAACTCGCCATTGTGCAGGCAGGAAGTTCCGGTTCCTCGTTTTTACGAAAATCCTTGTTTTTACGAAAATCCTCGTTTTTACGAAAATCCTTGTTTTACGGAAATCCTCGTATTTTCGAAAAATACTGTTTTTTAAATTCACGCTAGCGGACTGTAATTTTTAGGTATTGTAGGCATTGATACGTGTTCTTAAGGTCATTACCCAGGTCCCTGAGTGATTAAGTGTACGTTACCAAGGCTATTTAGACCACTTTTAATGCGGATTTTGCCGAACTTTCATTTTAATACGTTTTAACAGGTCCGCTTGCGGATTTTCGAATTTACGGATTTTTTCAAAAATCCGCGGATCCTCGCGCGGACCGGATTTTTCGAAGTTCGGACATCTCTAATCTTAAGTCATCCTGTACTATCCTTCTTATGCTCAAAAATTGCCCATAGGGTAGACCTTTAGTAACGTTTTTATAATGATAACTGTCAGCTAGTAGGGTGTTATTCCTGTCTGTTTCTTTAGTCTATAAATCAGTTATTATCCATTTTAGTGACCAACACATCCAAATAGCTGACACTATGGTAATCAACATTCATAGTAAACCTCAGGGTAGAATGTACATTGTTTAAGTAATGCATAAATTCCTGTAAGAGAGACTTATCTCCTTTCCCAAATAAAAAAGATGTCATCCACATATCTTACATAGTGCTGTAAATTATTTTTGACTAGTTCATTAGAAAAGACAAATTGTTTTCAAAACTAGCCACAAATAAATTTGCATATGCTGGCGCAAAATGAGTGCCCATGCTTGTCCCTTGAGCCTGCAAACACCATGTGTCTTTGAACCTAAAAAAGTTATTTTTCAAACAAATTGACAGAAGATCCATAATGAAATACATAGTTTTATGGTCATACCCGTAGTCAAGAAGAAAAGTTTCAATTACAGTTAATCCTTCCTCATGTGGAATCGAGGTATATAAAGATTTAAAGAAGTTTTGTTTCAGAAAAATCCTTGATGTTTTGCAAGTAAGGAAGGCAGTAGTATCCTTCAAACATGTCTTTTTTGTATTAACAATAGGTTACAAAAAGGAGTCTATATAGATTCCTAAAGGCTGGAATACAGAATCTATTTCCGAAACATTGGGGTGGCCAGGTGGAGATGTGAGGCTCTTATGTAGTGGCAGGGATTGTCACAAGTTATTCCCATATTTAGTGCTTCCTTAATTACTTCATCCACTTCCTTTTTAATTCTACCAGCAGGTTCCTCTTGTAGTTTGTGTAATGTTCCTTATTTCCCAATTGTCTCTATGCTTCCTTTATATAATCACAAATATCCATGATAACTGTTGCTCCCCATTTATCTGCCTTTTTTCATGATAATGTCTTTAGTTTGTTTTAAAACTCTTAAGGTTTCAAACTCTTTCTTAGCTAAATTAAAGTGTGTGCTGTCTGTGGAAGATGTACTATCCCTCTTTCCGTGGTTGAACCCCGGCGGCATGTCCACTCTCTCTCTCTCTCGAGTGCGTCCTGGTCATGCTTTCTGGTGCCACATGTAGTCTGGCATTAGCGTCTCTCCTTAGCCCAGCTGTACGCACGCTTTAATTCATAGTCCTGGGTATCTCTGCGAAATTTTCTTAGCTTCTTCTGAATGAGGTCATGCAAGGTCTGCAATCTTGATGTTAAGCTGTTGCTGTATATCCAGCAGGTTATCAGGTGTTATAAGTGTCTTTAGTTCCTGTTCTGTATCTATCTATATGTATGTATATCTATCCATACAGTGTGTGTTTTATATAATCCTTCAACATTTCACCCATGCTTTTCCAACAGAAGTTAAAATTTTCAATCCATGTCCATGAGGCTTTTTATAACATCTTTCAGGAAAGTAATGAGTAGCGCACAGATGCCTTTTGGTGCTTGTTCCTCATTCCACTGGTTTTTATGGTCCTGAATCCATATACATTGACAGTATAAAGTCATTTCCCTAAGACACTATTTTCAGATCTCATTTCCATAATGGGCTTTTCAGGGAATGTGCTTGTTTTATAAAAGGGGCACTTGGGAATTGTCACACACAGTGAATATTGTAAAACCCAAGCAACCAATTAAAGATGCATTATAGTATGAAAGAACTGTCGTGAGTATGACACAATAAAAAAATAAATTCATTTGTATTTTATCACTTGCAATCTTTAAAAGATATCTAAATAAATAAAATAAACCACCGATAGCACTATTCCTTAACAGATATACTTTAAAGGAACATGAAAGACAAGTATGGAAATACCTTGATTACTATTTTTAGCAATGAGACTATTTTTAGAATTTGAATGAAAACAACAGAATAATGCTTTAGAGTTGCTAGATCCTAAAAAATTGACTCATCACCCAAATGAAGATAGTCTTAAGATAAACACAATTATGTAGTGAAGAAAAATGGAAAAACTTCTTGGAATAGTGAATATTTTGCAATATTCAATTGAACAAATGGTAATTTGCACACATATTTCCTATAACCAATAAATTTAAACAAAATGGGGTGTAATGTCATTTTACCCATATTGGTACCATATTGGTACCTCCTGTTTACGAAAATTATTTTAAAACTACCAGTTCCAAAACGAAACCAGGTTGTTTTGAAACTGGGACTGATCGCTATTATTTTGGAGGCATCTTATCAGGAAGCACAATGGACAGGCATGTCCACCCTTAAAAAAAACAAACTTGTCAATTATGTGCCTGTAACCCCAACTGCTATTTTTACCAGTTTATTACATGCATTTGTAACCAGATATTTGATGATAACATTTCATTGTGTTATCTGCCTCTTCCCTGCCCTCATTGAGCTGTTTTTAAGGTTGAGCATGTTCAGGGGAGGCAGCAGGGGAAAATGTAATTTGTCACAGCCTTGATTGACTTCATGGAGGGAGGGACCAGCTTACTCAGAATGTAGACAATACTTCTCCTGAAATATCTGGTTTGTAAAACATGTAATAAAGTGATGAATATATGACTTGGGGTTGGTGGCAGATAACTGATATGTGACCGTTTTTTTATTATAAGGGTGGACATTTCCCCCTAAATAATATAAAGGGAAACAAAACACATTTTTATACCCAAAGAAAATATATAAAAGTATAAAATTCCTTTAAAGTAAATAGAATTTTTAAATAAATAATCAAAGCCCATGTTACTAAGATACATTTCTCTGCACCCTCTTAAAATGAGAGGTAAGACACATGTCTCAGCTTTTATATCAGAACGTCCTCGACAATACGATTGAAAAACTACTTTTGAGTTTCTGATAGTATTTTCGAGGATTAGCGAACATTCAAGGTTATTTTCGAAGATTACTGAAAATAACCCTTTTATGTCATCGAAAATGTGGTCCAAAGTCGTGAAATCCAAACGATCCACCCGGTTTTGGATGGAACATTCAGATTTTAGAACCGGGGGGTTTTACTACTCACCAGTGATCTTATTGCTCATCCTTAAATATCCTTAGCTTATGTATATTACATTAGGATCAACACAAAATAGCTATAATCATTGGTTCTAAAATTTGTTCCCTACTCCAAATACTGTGACGTTAAGACAATAACTGTACAAACTTATCATGACACAGCAGAAAAATAAAATAAAGTACTATGAGCCATTTTATAGCTCTTTTTGTGCTATTTTCTGTGTGATAGATAGGAAAGACAGGACATTAAATACAGATTGCTAAAAAAAAAACACAAGGTTGTTTAAGGCCTATAGCAATACTGAGATGCATTAATTCGGATAAAAATAATAGACAGTCTTTTTTTGAGGACATAGATGTCTATAAAGAAAAGGGGGCAAAGTCATAGATTGAACTGTGTACAAAAAAACCTCTATTGTTGTCATAACAACCCTTCCAATGACATTCTGCTTTTTAAGCTTTAAATGCCCTTTCTTCTAGCAAAACACACAGCTTTGATCAATAAACACGTTACAGAGGACAAATGAATGTGAATTTCTATATACAATAGCAGTGGTTAAAAATGGGCAAAAAAGAGTAAAAGAGGAAATAACATTTGTTAACGTGTTTTGATTCCCAAGCAACGTCCTCTTGCTTGTCTGTGCTGATTAGGGATGGGTTTTGGGTTTGTTTTGAAAGTGCCAATTCACCTGAACTTTCTAAACTCTTGGAAACCGAAACTGTTAGAAATTTTCGAATATTCAATACCAAACGCAGAAAACAATTGAACGTTCGTCTCCCATTGAATTTGTTTTTGGAATAAAACTCACTGGTTTTGAACATTTCTACTCCACATCTTTACACAACTTATTCTTTGCACCATAGCACTTGGTTCAGTCGTTTAGAAACCCATCACTCTCTGAGCCAGTTGCAGAGGTGGGTGGGAAGAGCAGGGTCAAGTGGCAGTGGAATAAAGTAAAGTAATTCTTAAAATGTAATTTTTTAGATTACAGTATAGATAAGAGATGGGATCCAGGTCTCGGGCGGATCATTAAAATTTGAGGACTTCAAACTGTATTTTCGAGGGTTACTGAACGTTCAGGGTAATTTTCGAGGGCTACAAAAAATAACCTGGAACATTCGGTAACCCTCGAAAATACGGTCCAAACCCTCAAAAGTAAGTTTTGGTTTTGGAATTTTCCGAGTTCTGTAAATCTGAAAACAGAACAAAACTTCTGAGTTTCAGCCAACTCTAGTATAGATGTTGTTTAAGGGTTTTACAGCAATAAAATATTTTCAGTCAATACTAAGATATAATTTAAAGAAAAAGACCAATACTTTTGTATCAACCATACAGGTTAATATATAAAGTGACACATTTTTATCAGTGTCTTAAACTTCAGCTAGGTACCTACGGTAAGATGTGGCCACGACTCTTGACGAAAAGCCATTATAGCTGACAGTTGGTTTGTGTATGGGCATTCGGTCAGTGATCATTAATGATCACTGACTTTAGAAGAGGTCTTTTAATGTAAATGTAAATATGGATATGTTTTAAATCTATTTACATAGGTGTTGGAACAAGAGCCAAGACCTTTAGGGAATACATAGTTGATGTAGGAAAAAAATTTACAGGCTTATTTAATATGAGGTATAAAAATCGGCTAAAGCTGTTTATTTGCCTCAATCAGATATTACCTTTCTACTACATTTAAGCTCTGTATGCTGGGCTGACCTGCAACACATAACTGTGAGGAAATCCAGATGACTAGCCAACCAACCAACCTTCTGGGGATGACTTTATAGACATTTGGGGGGCTATTTAAGAACACACACACACACTTTTCCCATGGCATTACGATGTATTGTAATTGTGGCTCTTAGGCTTGGTATACACCAGCAGATATTTTCGGCCGATCGACCAATTCACAGCACTTTTGGTTTGGCTGCCCGAAGATATCTGCTGGTGTGGGGTGGGCGGCCATGACCGGCCTCAACCGTTCTTTCATCCGGATGGGACAAACGGACGATCGGACGTGTCATTAAATTCCGATCGATTGTGCGGTTCCCTATTGGATGCATGATCAATCGTTTGCACTTTTGCCAAGACCGACTTTTGTCCCGGCCAAGCACTCACTTGTATCGAGCGCTTGGTTGGGACAAATAATCCGTTCGTGTGTACTCAGCCTTACTGAACGGTATTATTAAAGTTTGGCAGATTGCCTTTGACATTTTATAGCCATAGAACTGTTAACCACGCAGAGATAAAGGGAATGTTTGAGAGTAATTTTCTTCGTCAAATTTCCATGTTCTAATCTTTACTTTAACCTGCAGCCTCAATATGCACACACTGTATATTCCCTTACTGGCATCACAGCTACACACTAAAGAATAATTTGCATTTAAAGTAGCAGAAAAGCAAGACTGGCGCCCATAGAGTTATTTTGAGGATTGTTATTCAGCAGCCAAACATCCTTACAAAAATGTATTTAGTATTTTTTTTTTTGATTGCTGTTATTTCGCTTTGTTGTTGAGGGATCTGGGGGGATCTAACCCTGTGGAGGCTTTTGTACAAAGGCTCTGGATTGCATCACACACCCTTACAACAATGTATTATTCCATCACTTGGGAACAAACAATATTACATGCAGACATGTTGCTACCCTCCAGGTTTTGTCAAGTACAATTCCCAACAGCCCAAGTCAATGTTAAATACTTGTATCTTATAAAGAATACAAAGGGTAAACAAGAACAAAAACACACAATAATAAAATCCCAATGCCTTTCAACTATAACCCCCTTTCTTAAGCACTCAATGGGATTTGTACATTCTATTCTAAAGATATAAAAAGAGGATTACAAAGAGGATATATTACTATAAATGTTTTCTCTAAGACAGCAGATTCTGATTACAACAAGTGGATGAGTTTTAAACATTTATAAAATCTTTATGGTGTTTCAATGCAGTGGTTTCATGCAAACGACAATTATAGAAGAACCATCATAAAAGTTTCTCTATCGATTAGTTCAACTTTAATGAACAAAACAAATTGTTTATACATAAAATAATTTTTATCACAATGGGCAATATATTTAATGAATAGTATTATTTAAAGGAAAAAAGTTCACTTTTTAATTAAAATCACTCAAACCCAAATTGCAATAGTTAGAAATCTGAGAATGTAAGATCCACCTTAAATGCCTTCTGGTGTTCTGTTACCTTTCTTTCTGCTTCTTCCAACTGCAGCTGCCATTCATGAATGTCTTATTGCAGCAAAACAGATTGACCCCACGTCTTTCATCTTTCTATTGTAGTTTTTTGGGGTGATTTACCTATATGTCTGTGTTTATTTGAGTGGTGAAGATGCCCGAAACTAACAGGGTTATTCAATAAAAGTTCTTATCCTTAAAATGGTGGTAATTTTGCCTCAACTAATCAGATGTTAGCTTTTAAATATTAAATAATACCTGATTGGTTGGGGCAAAATTACCACCATTTTTAATGATTAGAACTTTTTTTGAATCTCCCTGAAAGTTTTTCTGCAGTTTAGTGTACCCAAGGCCACCCCCAACTGTTATGTTCCTTTTGTTAGAAAACCCCTAGAAATATACTCACCAGCGTTCATTTCCTCTCTGCTCTGCTCCGGGCTCCGTTTGCTGGAAGTTGCAAAAAGGGGCCAGACCGGCAACCTCGTCTGTGATTTGTTAAGAGTCAGCCAATCACAAACACAGCTTTGTTTTCTTACAAAAGGAACATAGCGGATGGGAATTGGCAGGGGTGCCCTTTGGAAATGTGTTTTAATGGTAGGGGAAGAGGCTGCTACAAAAGGATGTGGAGGAGGGTGGGAGGAAGGGAGGCTCCCCTGTACATGCAGTGTCCTCAAGGAGGACAAGGAAGCAGATTGGTCCTATATATTTATATTTGAGTATCTCCTAACCAAAGATGGGTTTCATTTACCTGGCTATATTACAATTTTAGGAGAAATGTATTGATCTATGGGAAACAAAATTTCAGCATTACCATATTGCATTTCAAAGTCTAAAAGCAAAACATTGCATTGGTAGCTAGTTAACTTTGTTAACGGTTTGAAATTTGAATAAAATCTTAATCTTTATGTCAAAATTTGGCCATTTTTACTTCTATCCAGGTGTTAAAATGTGCAGGTTTGTTGACATTTCAGCATTGCATAAATCTACTGTCCAGATACAAATGTAATTTTGTACTAAATAAAATAACACAAAAAAATAAAAAAAACTTTAATGAAAATATTTTTTGCAACAAAAATGTATGCAGGTAAGTCACATTAATACTGTCTCCTTATCATTTGTGAATCTAATAGATTTTTTTAGATTTTCGAAACTCTTAACTTTTCATCAAAAAATCGAAACACAGAAATTTGAAATCCAAAATTCATAAATTCTATTTGAAAATCTAAAATTCTTATAGAAAAATTTTAAATTCCTATTGAAAATTTGAAAATTACTATTGAAAATTCAAAAATTATATTGAATATTCAAAATGTATGATTGAAAATTCAAAAAATTCCTATTCAATTGGGTTTGAATCGAATTTAGGGAATTTCAATTGATTCAGTGGAACCACTTTTTTAATCAAACTCGCCCATTTAGTTCATCTCTAGTGTTTGAGACCTGGTATTTGGTAACATTAAAAATGTCCCATTAATTTCCCCCCGTTCCGATTTTTGAGGCAGAACTGTAGGTTTCCAAAAAATTGTGGATCTGTCAAGATTTCTGATCTCTGGAAAATGCAATGTCCACAAAATTGAAATGGATGTCGAAAATGCAACATATGGTGTCAAATTAAAATTCAGTTTTGAAATTTGAAATTTAGTGTCAAATTCAGGGGTTACTTCCCCTTACAGTATTTCAATATACATAAATAGGCTCCTTGCTGCCTCAGTGGACTTGTGTCAATTACAGTGTCAATTCCTTGTGGCATTGGAAAAAACATTAGGCAAAAAAAAAATAACAAAGCTTTGTTATTTACCTTAATGTAGGCAGTTAGTATGTGTCACTATATACTCTTTTTTTTTACTCATCGCTCTTCGTTTGTTATGTAATTAAAGGGACTGAGGATCAATGAGCCATCTCCAAAAAATGATGAAGTAGTTCCTAATTACTAATAAGAACTCACACAGTAGTAAAATATGTAGGTGTTTTTCTGCTTTTAATCAATTGTGATTAGAAAAGTCAATAGATAGAACTGTTGTCAAGGTGATAGAATTTATTGTCCTTCCAAGCTGTCCTCGATGTTACTTAACAGTGTGGTTGATTGTTTGAGAAACAAGTCATCTTCATTTCATTTTATGGCTCATTAAACAGGTCTAGGACACAGATATTTCTGTATACTAACACAGGAAGGCTTTAAATGTATGTTCTGCTAATGATGCTGGAATTAGCAAAGCCAAATATTTAGCACACAGAGGTCAGCACTTTCATTAATTGAAAATGTATCTGGGCAAAGCAAATGAAATCAATTATCTATCTTCTAATGGGTTGATGGTGGTATTAGAAATGATGACAGTAAAGCTCAGAATCAGGAAATAGGTTGCATTATAATGGCAGATAGTAGCTAATGGGCCTCTGATGCCTAGACAAACATACAACTGTAGCTAAGAAGAGAAATTTGGCTTTATATAGTTTTGCTGTGCAAGATGCAGACGATAAGCATCCTGTGCTTGCTGGGGGCTTTACCATTACAAAGTGAAAACAGATGCCCCAATGTATAACAAATGCATAAATCAATTGTTTTGTAAGATACACTGTCAGAAACAAGCCAAAGAATTGACCGGTGTCCATAGATCCAGCATGTTCTTTGCCTAGTGCTAAATACACATACAAATATTTTATGAACTCACTCTAAATGTAAAATAATAATAAAAATTATCAGTGGTGAAACTAGGAATCACTGGGCCCCCAGCAAAACTATGATGGGGCCCCTATCAACAGTGGTTTTCTGGGAGGAGGCTATATCTGTCAGAGGGAAAATAAGATTAGTTGGGGCTCCCTTGACTCCCAGGCCCTCTTGCAGTTGCTCCCCCTGCTCCTGGGGTAGTTACATACCTGAAAATGATAATGCAAACACAAGGTTTATGAAATAAACAGAAGCTTTACAGTCATAGAGATAGCCAATCCACATTCCAGGGCCCTATATACATGGTATATAAGCAAGTGCAAACTGTACAAGAATCAGGATTTTGTTTACATGTTTATAATTTGAAACATAAGGCTTCTCTGTTCCTGCAAACACTTCCCGGCAAAACCAAATATTTATTTGGCACCAGTGGAGATTATTGAAACTGGCGAGTTTTGTTCCGTCTGCAGTTTGGCAGGAAATATACTGAAATTCCAAAAATTGCAAAATCCGTTTTGAACCCAATGAATTTTTTTATTTTTTTTTTATTTTATAGTTTTCTAATGTACAAACTTTCCAATTTTTTTTTTTAAAAAATTATAATTTTACCGAAAATTTCAAAATTTTCAACATTTCGATTTTTGAATGTTCAATAAGTTCCAACTTTTGTATTTTCGATTCTGTCATTTACGAAACAAAACCAGGTTTGTTTTGAAACCAGGACTCACCTGTAAACCTTATAGGTGAATGGAGTAAACAACACCAGCTAAATATATATATATACATACGGTGGGTCTCGCATTCTCACTTCAGCTTCAGTGCCCCGGTGCCTCCAAAATGAGATTACCAAGCACTCGCGGGACTTTTTCAACAGATCAAACGATTTATTTCACAATCGACACATTTCGGCTAACACAGCAGCCGTCCTCAGGATGTGACATCACAGCAAAACAAGGTGATATTTAACATTTCAGATAAACCCAGCTCCTCCCCTGTGCTTAACCCTCCACGGTGATTAACCCTATCAGTGCTTAATAGAACTAAAGTGCTAACTAGAATGTGCAAATCAAAGCCATATTACATCATACATGGATACAAGGCATATAACAATTGAAATACTCTATCCGGGTATTTACATATAACAAGTGTATATGGGATAAAGGAAATTTTTAACCCATCTAACAATCTGCAATGTTATAAAAAATATATCCAAGGAACGTGGCATATATATTTATCATTTAAAGTGCTACGTGCAGTAACATAAAATTAGAGGAATTGATCTAAAAGTAGTCAAAGTATCAATGAGTGAGCCCAATAGTGTAGCACAAATTAAAACCAAAGATACATATAAGAGATATTCTTAAAACAGTTATTGCCACTGTTTCACTTTGCTAGAACGTTGCTAATCCCACGTTACTATAATATTACTGACACAAGTTATTACAAAAGAAGAAACTGTAGTTAATACTGACTTCACCAATCTATGTGGATACATGTATTTCAAACCATTTCTGTTGGGCATATGACCCATTTCTGTTATTTTAGATGAGATAATGTAATATATTAATAATCTAAAAGAGGCTATAAGTGATCATAAAGTGCATATAAAAACTATGTTGGAGGTTTTAAGAACCATATAGAGGGCTATAAAAAGCATACAGGGGATTATATAGGAGACCATAGCGGGTATATATGGGCTATAAAAAGCAGGATAAGACCAATTGTTCATTTAACCCTTTTGGGGATAGTGTCCCCAGTTTTTTAATCCAAAAGGCCTCCCGTTGAAATAACCGTTTACTTCTTTCAGCTATATTAGGGATCCCTACCACCTGGTCAATAGCCATCCATCTAAATGTAGCCAGGGAGTGAGTGACCTTTCTCCATGAAGTGGCGGGCCACTGAATATTCTTCATATTTACTATCTGGTTCCATGCCTGTGGCCAATGTGGAACGGATCGACGATCGATGGTTCGCCATCCCATCCCTTAGTGATGTAGTGGTTTTTCCCACATAATATAGCCCACAGGGACATGTGAGATACATGTGTCTGTACTTTAACATGACAGTTTAAATCTGATTTTAAATCTGCGCCCTGTGTGGGGATGGGGAAATCAGTCCCTGATGACATGTAGTTACAAGCCTGGCAGCCTACACACTTGTAACATCCCTCTTTTTTGTGGGAAAGCCATGTGGTAGGTTTAATCGTTTTGTGGACTACCATGTCCGTTTTTACCAATAGATTTTTAAGGTTGCGGCCTCTTCTATATGCAAAGATAGGTTTGACATTTTTAAATGGGAGGGAGTTGTCAGACGTTAAAAGTTCCCAATTCTTTTTGACACTTCTTTTTATTACCTCACTATGTGGGGAATATTGTAGGGAATAGGGAATGTTTAACAATTTTTGTTTCCCCTTATTGTTTCGACTTTCTATACACCCTCCATTGTGTGTCAGAATTGCCCTATCTTTTTGGTTCTCAATGAGTTTAGAACTATAACCCCTCATTACAAATTTGTTAGTCATTTGGTCCAATAGTGTCCTTGTTTTGTCATCTTCTGTGTTATTGGTCAGTACTCTCAAGAATTGGGAGAAAATGACACCTCTTTTCTGATGAGAGTGATGGTAACTTTCCGCATGTAAAAGTGTATTTTTATCGGTTGGTTTGGTAAACAGGCAGGTATTAAAGGAACACTAAACCCATAAAAATAACTATGTCCCATTCGTTTCTATTATTCACAGGGAGGTGAGAACGCTTATTCTCACCTCCCTGTGAATAATAGGACGCTCGGGGGACCTGGAACTTACCTTACCGCCACTCCACTGCAAGCCGCTCCTTCACTGAACAGCTGTTCTCTCCCGATCGCGTGCCTTATCTTAGGCGCATGCGCGCCAATACAAAAGATAGGGTGCACGGTCGGGACAGAGCGGCTTTCAGTAAAGGATCGGCTTGCAGTGGAGCGGTGGTAAGGTAAGTTCCAGGTCCAGTTCCAGGATAGATGTACTTAAGCTCAAACTAGGGGTTGCAGGAAATAGGCTACAAATCTGGACACCGGTTTCAACAAAGACCTAGTTGCCGACACAATGGGTGGCCCTGGGGGTTCCTTCAAAGACTTATGTATCTTAGGTACCGTGTATATGATGGGAGTTTTAGGTGTCTCAGTTGTTAGGAATTTAGATTCCTGATCACTGATCCACCCCATAATGAATGCCATATCTATCAACTTATCCAGTTTATTCTTAAGGATATTAGTGGGATCTCCCTCTAGCAGATTATGGATATTAGGATCACTAAGTTGTGCATTAAGTTCAGAAACATAGTACTGGTGATACATAAGTACAATGGCCCCGCCTTTATTGAAGAGCCTTATGACCAGGTTATGGTCCCCCTTCAACGTAATGAGGGCTGCACCTTCCTTTGGTAAGATTTTGTCTCTGAACACTATTAGTTCCTTTAATCATTAAATCAATATCACTCCTTACCATATTGGTGAATACTTTGATGGCTGAGGCTGTGTTTGGCAGCTTATACTTGCACGTCATGTTTGGGTGTAGGCACGAAAGTCAGTCCTTTACTTAGTAAACTATGTTCATCACTCGTCAGGGCATGATTACTTAAATTGTAAATAAGGTCTAGTTGCGGGGGTGACGTGGACGTGGGGGTCTTCTTATCTTTGAATCCTCCCCTCCTAGTCGCTCTCCTTGCAGGTCTCTTCGGGCCCCTGGGCTTCCTGTACCCCTAAAAAATGCTGGTCAACACCTAAGGGTTGGAGACCAGGGGGGTTCGTGCAGGACACATTATCATTCTATGTTGGAGCTGTCACAGGTTCTCAGAGCACGTCTCCGGGGATACTTCCAAATGTAAATAGATCCACTATTCCCACTGAGCCATCCATATACTCTTCTGTGGGTATAGTCGTCCTCCACTTTTATTAGTTTTTTCTTTTTAAATGATAAGATGTCCTCACGATATTTATCAACTTGGTTATTGATTTTGGCCATTCAGTCATCATTAGTGTCCATAGTCAATAGTGTTCCATATTGTTTTGTTAGCTTTTCAATTTCCTCCCTGACTTGGTTCAGCACTTTAGATACAAATTCCACTATGAGATCAAAGGAACACTTGTTTAAGATCCCACACCATTTTGAGCAGAACTCTTTGTCCAAACTTCCCAGGGTTGGTATGTTCCTAACCCTGAATCCTCTGGGGATTTTGCGGCTGCGATGGTAGTCAGAGAGGAATGCTCCATGGAGGTGAAAAACAATCTCTTTCTTCACTAGTTTAAACATAATGTTCAGCCCGGCGGTAAGTGCCACTGTCGGTTTTGTGAATAGGATCCTTTGCGCATCCTCTTGTGTAAAATAAAAGTCTGCATCGACTATCGATGCGGCATAGAAGTAAGTATCCGCCATCTTGGATAGCACTCGATCTAGCAGGGATCGGCTGGCTGCGATCGAGGAAAAGACAGACTAGAGGATGGAGCAGTGTAGTCCAGCAGTATTGTGACAAATGTGTGGGTGCCGAGAAGGGTTATTCCAACATACATACGGTGGGTCTCGCACTCTCACTAATTTTGCCCCAACCAATCAGATCTTATTTAACATATGAAAGCTAACATCTGATTGGTTGGAGCAAAATTAGCACCATTTTTAATGATAAAAACTTTTATGGAATCTCCCTGTAAGACTTTTTCCTCCTTGAAGTATTTCTAGTAGTGATTAACAACTGGGAAAATGCAACACTGATAACCAAATAAAAAGGTTTTAAAGGAAGGAACAACATATAACACAAATATAAAAATGATTTTACCCTATCATTTATTTCATATCAATGAACGGTTATTCAGCAATAAACATCCCAACACAATCACTTTATTATTATTTATATGCTACATACTGATTTACAATCCAGCCCTCTATTTTGCTTTATCTACAAATTCCCATTTGACAGTCAGAGAAAAGAGATAGATTTTTAGAGCTGCAAACACCTTTGCATTAATAGAAAGCAAAGTGCAGTGAGAAAAGAGCAGCCCAATAAAACAATATCTTATTTACCAGAAGATCTTCCCACGGGACACAAGGGCACTTTTTCAGGTTATACGGAGTAAGGATTCAATTTAAATTGCGGAAAAGCATTTCTGGTTTTCTATACTACACAAAAAGTGGAAAAAATGTATATGGAATCGTACAGGCATAAACAATAGAATGAGAAGAGTACCTTTCTAAAACTTTTTAAATGTTTATATAAGGTAAGTTTGATCAATCAGGGAAAGACAAGACAACAACGCACTGGAATCACGCAAACGCGCACGATAACATGTGTGCAATTCTGGTGCGATTGTGTGTGTTTGTGCATGCGATTTGTCAATGTTGCTCTAGGGTAATGAATGCGATTGCACAAAAAATGGTGGTCGCATGCATTACTAAAACGTAAGTGTATGCATGAACTGCAGCTTTTTTTTAGCTCCCGTGATTTGTATTATAACCAACATCGCATGCGCAAATGTAGGCTGGCCCTTACATTTACAAGGGCATGTCCAGCGAAAAAATAACTAAAAGTGTTTTTAGCCTAATTACCCCGCAAAACCTTAATAGTTTTTTAAAATTACCTTAATCTGATGCTCCCATGCCTAGATATACTTACTTTTACCTCAGCAGGTCCCTCGCTAAAAGTCCCGCCTCCACATTTCTGATTCAAGCCAGCTATGAGCACATAGGAGTAGAGCACGCTCATAACCGGCTCTTCCAGGTATGGACTATCAGCCATTGACCGTGACATCACCTTTGCTGCCAGGACTGACAGAACATACCAGGAAGAAGGCGGGAGGCGAGAGACTGTCTGAGGTAAAGGTAAGTATATCTCAGTGTTGAAGAATCAGAATAAGGTAAGGTTAAAATGCATTTTAGGGTTGGGGGGATAATTAGGGTAAACACATTTACAGGGAGATTCAATAAAAGTTCTTATCATTAAAAATAGTGCTAATTTTGCCCCAACCAATCAGATATTATTTAACATTTGAAAGCTAAAATATGATTGGTTGGGGCAATATTAGCACCATTTTTAACTATAAGAATTTTTATTGAATCTCCGTTAGTTTTTTTGGGGGCTGAACATATTCAGAATGTGTGTAAAAAGTGCTTGACTTTATAAATACATGGGTGTGTTTTTATTTCATCTACTGTGCTACTATAAAGTAACAAGCACATTCTCACAGTAGATAAAAAAATAAAATATTAATGAAGTAGAATGCATTCTGTATCTCATAACAGGCAACTGCATCCGTTACCTCTAAAATCAGAAGCATTGTCAAGCAATTATCTGTAGTTCGATGGGATTATGGCTTTTCCCTGACTCCCCACAGTTTCTTAATGAATATTAATTAGTTTTCTTGCTGCTCAGTATTTCTTGTGTAGGTCAAGAATAGGTCAGCTGGTAGTTTAACAGATCTGGTTATAGTGACTGAATTGCAAACACAAAACTAATACATTTTAGTGACATCAGGTATAACATCTACATGTTTAGTTAATACGATTTCTTTAAAGCAGAGAGACAAGCATAAGGAAATCCATCTGATTTCACCACAGCATTTCAGTAGATTAAAGACTAATGTAATTTACTCATTCAGGCTAATCTCTATTTCTCCTTTAATTTTTCAAAAACATTAACATCAATTATTTCTTTTTTTATGGTTTAACTTTTCTCACATTTATATCTCTCATGGATTGTGTCCCATCACTAGCGATGAATAAAACTGGCGAGTTTCATTCTGACAGTGATTCAGTTTGAATCCAATTGAATTGAAATTTTTAAAATTTTTAATCACAATTTTCGATATTAGAATTTTTCGATTTTCTAAATTTTCACTTTTGCAATAAATAGTTCAGAGTTTCGAAAATGTAGAAAAATCCATTGGATCCGCAGATTTTTTAAACCAGTTGTTTCAAATCAAAACCATGATCATTTTGAAAGGGGGGATTCATCTCTACCCAGGCCATCACCCGTTGGG
This sequence comes from Hymenochirus boettgeri, assembly GCA_019447015.1. Classification (NCBI taxonomy): domain Eukaryota; kingdom Metazoa; phylum Chordata; class Amphibia; order Anura; family Pipidae; genus Hymenochirus; species Hymenochirus boettgeri. Next base: position 41,408,560 of record CM033477.1, on the reverse strand, counting down.
ACTTTCCTTTCATTCCCTGACCCCAAGAATTACAGCAATGGTACATACTATTTCTGTTTTCTCTGCTTGCCATGGATTAATGTAATTTTTCAAAATGACCATCCATCTATTTCCTTTTAATTTGCGAAGTAAGTAGCACACTGATTTGTTGTGTATTAGTTAGATATTAAAAAAAGAGAATGAATGGGAAACATCTTCATAATATGAATATGATTAGATGTCAATTACTGACAGGCAATGGATTACAGTATACAGTATACAAACATCCTCTGCAGATTATGGAGCCTGTATGCAGGGTATAGTCTTAGGCATGCTGATACTATTAAACATTAAGCTTTCAATGATTTGTGCTGGGGAGAAGCACAGATCCATTACCTGGTTTAAATTAATTCAATTTGCTAACCTCCCACTACTAATTCAAATGTACTTATCTAATCCACGGGAAACCAATTATTAAAAAGCAAGAGTTAATAGGTAGTTAGGATTGCCTTAAACTTTAAAATTTACTTTTAGATTTTTATTAACTTTTTTAATTTTTAAAGTAAAATTTAATTATTTAACTATGGTTTTTTTTTTGGAGGGGCAGCTAATTATTTTACTGCAAGAGGGTTCATGGATTCAAATAATTTGGCTTCTCATTTAACTTGGGGAAGTTAAAGAGAAACTGGGTGGGGTAAATTGCTTTGAGATATATTGAGGAAATGTTTTTTATTGCACTGATAAAACGTAGGTAAGGATTTTCATTTTACTGGAGAGGTATAGTGTTACAGGGTGATGGTGGTTGTGGGCCCCAGAAATTCAGCTAGTATGGGGAACAGAAAATTATGATGGTGGCTCTGAGTGTACTCATCCTTTCTAAAGGCTCCACCAGAGCTTTTATATAGAAAATCAATACATTTAGGAACTGAATAGAAGACCTAAATGGCAGTGAAATCATTGGACTATATAGTATAGATCCTGGTAGGTTGTTCTTTTTGCTGCTCATGCTGCATTGAAAATAATCTGCAAGAGATTTGATAGTGGTGTGGAGACCTGTATATATATATATATATATATATATATATATATATATATATATATATGGGGTCAGGGGACATGGGCAATAGGTGCACATACTCACAAGGCTGTTTTAAGACTAATAGAGATGGGATCTGGGTCCCACTTGAGTGCATCATTCGGATTTTGGAACTTCGGAGCGCATTATCAAGGGTTACTGAGTGTTCAAAGGTATTTTTGGTAACCCTTGAAAATAACCTTGTACGTATGATAACCCACAAAAATATGAAACTACTTTCAAGTTTCCAATTGTAATTTCGAGGGTTGTAGAACTTTCGAAAGAGTTACCGAAAATAACCTTGTACATTCGATAACCCTCAAAAATGTGTTCAGAACCTTAGAAAGTATGTTACGTTTTCGAATTTTCAAATCTTCTGGTTTTCCGAGACAAGGATTGACAACAACATGGAAGCCTACAATAAGAATACAATTCTTATATGTAAATAAATGCAACTGGAATAGTATCTTTCAGTGTATGGGTTTTCCAGTAAGGTAAGCTGTCACATTAAAGGTAACAAAAAATATCTTTATAACATAAGAAACCATCAAAATTTAAATTTAGAGATCATTGCCTTTTAAAATGATCTTTGAATAATATTTCCTGCACATATGTTTTTCAGATAGTTAAATAAACTAAACATTTTTTTAAGAAAGGAAAATGAATTGAGTTCTTGCAGATCAGGTTTGAGTTGTATTTGTCATTGAATTGACATCTATATTAAATGTCAAACTAAAACTGAGCGAGTCAGGAACTGGTTGTTATAATGTAGGAATGTAGTAGGGGCACAGCTTGGGATAATTATTCCTTTTACAAATGATACTTATCTGGCCAAAAATTAGAGCAAACAAAAGTATGATCATTGATTTCTTTATAGACCTTCATATTATTAGTCATTTTATTCTCTGCCAATGTATATAATTTAATAAAAGAGCTTTTGGGAAGGATTTCTAAAAATAGAAATAGCATGTCATACATTTCTACTCTTGTTTCATTGAGATTTTACACAATATAATACTATAAACTGGTGTTAAAAAAGGCACACAAAAGTGAAGCAATATTTTTTTGCATTGGCTGTGTGACCACATTTTTTTTAAAAATGGCTGCTGCAAAACCCACCTTAAAGTCAATCTAACCCTTATTACATCACTTGCCGCGATAAGATTTTGTTGGTGTGGCTCTCTACATTGCCCTGTTAATATGGTAGAAAAGCAAACATTTGGTTGTTAGTGTACAGTAAAAATTATTTGTATAGATATTTCATTTTAATTAAATTTGTTTTAGTAATTACAGAAACACAAATATTTAGCATTTATGCTACCTGAATACAATAACTCAACTGAAATGTGTAATCATTCCCTCCATAACCTGCAGCTAAAAACAAAAAAGTACTGTACAAAAAACATTAGTAGTTTACACACTAGGAAGTAGCCTAAGGGACGGCCAGGTTTCCCACCGTTTTTGCCAAAATCGCTATTAACGCGGTTTATAAAAAGGCAAAACATGGCGGCAGAAAGTCAACACTTTGTTAACATCGCATCAGTTACTGCTCGCTTCTATTTATAAAGCAGCTGTAACTGATTTGCGGCTGGGGGCCCCTTATAAGGGCCATTGCGGCCCATATAAGGTCCTTTGGAGCTTAAGGGGTCCCGCAGCTCGAACCAGGACCCCCCTCCCCGGCCCTTGTAAAGTCCCTTGCGGCACTGAAAAGTGCCTTTGTTGGGGGTCCTGAAGCTCTAAACAGGACACCCTTGGGCATGTCTTCTTTCTTCCATCTAGAGACACCAACTCCGCTGAAGTCTTCTTTCTTTACAGCCAGTGGCACAACTCTGCTGAAGTTGCCAATACCAGGCGAGGTCACTGCGGCCACCAGTGACCCCGCTGGCACTGCCAGCTTCAACAGGGTCGATGTTGCTGGCCTTTTGTGTCTTCTGTCTTCTGCTATCTACTGCGATGACTTCTGAGCACCGCAGAAGTTTGCAGTTCTTTATATAGGTTTGCTGATGGACCTAATCCACTTCTGATTGGTCAATTTTTCAATGCTTGCGATCACATGGTTATACAGTACCCAATCATATTTCAGAAATTCACTTCAGCGGAGTTGGTGTCGCTGGCTGTGAAGAAAAAAGACATCAGATCAAGACGCTAGCAACATCGGCTTATCAGGACAGCAAGGGCCCTTCCAATGGCACTTATAAGTGCCAGGGAAGAGGGGTCCTGGTTCGAGCTGTGGAACCCCTTAAGCCCCAAAGGGCCACAAGGGCATTTCTAAATGCCACAATGGCCCTTATAAGGGCCGGGGGAAGGGGCATCCTAGTTTGAGCAGTTGGACCACCCAAAAGGCACTTCTCAGTGCCCCCGCTGGAGGGTCCCTCATACCCCCAGTGGACTCCTCCCTTCCCCTCCCCACAAGTGTATGGGGCAGGGGGCTGGGGGGGGCTGCTGTGAAGGGGTTGTGCGGAGGGTGGTCTCTGCCGCAGAGTGTAAGGGCGGGGTGGGTGTCCATGGTGCAATCCTTTCCCAGCAGCCCCTCCCAGCCCCTTGCTCTGTACATTGGGTATCTCTTTGCCATGATACTGTACTTAGTTCACTAAGTGCAGTATCTCCGCAAAGAGTGCTCAAATTATTGCTGCGGTAATGCTTTTCGATGCAATGTTGGTCGCCTTTATAAATATGCACAATGTGCGGCGGCAATTTTTTGGGCGGTAATAACAGCCATTTATAAATATGCCCCTAAGCATTTTGAGAGCTTGCATTTTCAATCATTTTAGTTAGCCAATAAAAAGTATTATTTTATATCCAAGATATCTCTACTTCCATCAATGGATAACACGCTACATTTCTCTACTACTATTTTACACACTGTAATGGTTCAAATGAGATGCCCTTATGCCCAGCGTACACAGATAGCTATATAATAAATGCCCTCATGCCCAGCATTCACAGATAGGTATATATAAGATTCCCTCATGCTCAGCTTAGCCAGATAGATTTGTATAAGATGCCCTCGTGCCCAGCCCACACAGACTGGTACTTATAAGATGCCCTTATGCCCAGCTTAGACAGATAGCTACATAAAAGATGCCCTCATGCCCAGCTCACACAGACTGGTACATATAAGATGCCCTCACACCCAGCTCATACAGCTAGGTACATATTAGATGCCCAATGCCCAGCTCACACACAAATTGTAAATAAGGTGTGCCCAGCCCTTCCCACACAGTTTCTATGATGAGTAGAGCAGGGCCTGGGTGACTGCATGAACTCACTTCAAAGGTGGTAGTTAGAGCAGAGGTGTTGCTAAACCTTTTATTTCAACTATTCCATCGTTAAAAATGGTGATCATTTTGCCCCAACCAATCATATCTTATTTAACATTTGAAAGCTAACATCTGATTGGGTGGGGCAAAATTAGCACCATTTTAAACAATAAGAACTTTTATTGAATAATCCTGTATATATTTTATATTCTACCTAATATAAGTTAGTTCTACAGTATATTTTATATACCGTATATACTCGAGTATAAACCGACCCGAGTTTAAACCGAGGTACCCAATTTCAGCTAAAAATCCTAATAAAGTTGTTGACTCGAGTATAAACCGAGGGTAGAAACTTGGCATTCAAGATGTTTTGAAACTACAACTCCCAGCTAATAAAGCATGCTGGGAGTTGTAGTTTCCAAACATCTTGAATGCCAAGTGGGCATGGTTTTGTTTCCCCCCTGTAAGAAGCTAACTTGTCGCTCTTTCGGCCATCTAAACTTCTTAAATACTCTGTCCCTGTTTATAGGTTACGAATCATCTCGTCTTCTTGTAAAGGTGCTGGAAAGAAAAGCCCTCCTCCATTACCTGTAATCTGTAAAATTATTTAAAATCTAAAGACTTGCCTAGAAGTCGTGGTCTCTGTCCGCTTCTAGTGGTCATGCATAATTAATTCTTCGAAGGTTTATCAGCATACCAGTAGCCATAAGGCTCTATGTGCTATGGACAGAAGCATCATATTCCTTGTCCCCAGACAAAATAGATTGGGCCAAAGGTTTCGATGCTGGAAGTGTTTGACTTATTTCTGACAGTCAGTGCAATGTACAAGAAGAACCCTCCTTTCTGTTCCATTGGTGATTGCCCCCGTCCTCTTAGGTCTTTCAATCACGTTCCTACTACTCTTTGCAAGCGTATCTCCTCTCGCCTCATCGGGAATGTGTGACCGAGATCTTACCGGAGTGGCGCTGTGTAAGTAGAAAAGCGGCATATAGAAGTGAGCAGGGAGGAAGTAAGTTAATTGTCCTTTAGAAGGATAATTACTGCCTCATTCTTGGCCTCTTCCTTCCATGCAAGCAGTCCACGGTGATGTTGATGCTGGCATTACAAGCCAATGATCTGACATGGCGGGCCAGCCATTCATATTTCAATAATAAACAACACAAGTCACAATCCTTATTTTACAACACGACTGTGATTTTACAAACACCTGAGTATTTTACAACAACCTGGTGTAAAATAAGGAACCCCCGCCATGTAAATAAAAACAATATCATCTGAGTATTTACTTATTATTTATTAAAAAAATACCCAATTTTTTGGTTCATTCTTCTATCTGTGCCAAGCCAATACAGATAATTTTATTCCCATAACTGTTCACCAAACACAAATATATGGTTTATATTATAATTAATTATTGAAACCTCAATTTTAATTGCGATAATTAAAAAGTGCTTATTTTTAATACAAGAATGTCCCTTTTATTTCCAAACTATCAAATAATCTAGTTTGTAAAAATCTTACATGACAATGAAAACCACACTTCCATAATAATATTGCTACTTGGGCTCAACAGTTTTCAGTTTCAGTAATTATTTTTTGTAGTAAAGTTTTTGGGCAGGATGTGCAAACCGGTGTCTTCACCTTACCATGGCCATATACCCAGTCTTGCTTTAACTCTAGTTGTCTAAACGGCACAAATACCAAACACAATATCCTATAAAACACTTTTTAATCAATAAACTAGCTATAATACCAATGTCATTTTGAATAGTAGTTGCGAATAGTGTGCTCTTATTGGGCTAAACATACAACAGTTTTGGATTAGTCTTGTAAAGGGTTGGAAAATACTCCAAAAGTGGATCTATGCATCCACACCGAGTGCACTAGAGCACCAAAATCTTTCAAACATATACAAACATAGAAGGCCCAACCTCTGGGAAATGGGTGCTCCACCCACCAGGTGGCCCTATGTTCAAGTACTTAAATCTGGAGAGTCAGTCCCTAGACAATAAGCGAACAGGGATTTTCATCTCATTAAAGGCATGTAACTGTTCCACTAAATTAATGTTTGAGATTACTCTCTTACTTAGTAAAAGTTACTAAGATTAAAGGTGTTAGCAGATAAAGCAAACCGTGAGCTGTTGCTGGGCTAAAATAATTTGGGCCAAGCTTTGACTTATTGCTTTATTCACTGGCCAAGCTTTTTTTAGGTTGCCAATTCACTGATGAACGTTAAATGTAAGCAAATTAGTGGATGTGCGCACTGAGCTTCTATTGTTTGTATATGTTTAAAAGGTTGGAAAAGTAATCAAAGATTATTCATTGTATGCAAAAAGAGAGGTGCAGGAAACTAGATTAGTATACTTCTGTTGCTCTACACGAGGATGATAAATGATTCTTTAAAAGACAAAAAACTTTGGAATGCACCCCGCACTTTTGATGGTGGCTCTAGAATTTCACATAAGGTTGCCCTATGCCAGATTGAATGTCCCCCGATTTAAAAGGGCAGTTCATTGGGGAGTTATCAATATTTTTAAATTGTTAGCTAGTGTAAGTGTCCTTCTTAGTTATTCTCTACCATTTTTGAAAATCAGTTGATTTCATGCCCTTTGCTGTTACCCTGCCTGTTGACATTAGTGAGCTGGCCTTTCAGGTGTCCTAATGGTCCTTCTTCTTCCCCAGGATTGCCACCACATCCTTGAATGTTCCAACAGTAATTTCTATTCTGATTGGCTGTTGGCATGGGTCAAAGATGCTCAGCTCTCTTACTGACACTGAATCACCCAGGGCCACTGTGGTCCAAGGGCAAAGAACCATAACGGTCCCTCCTACAGTGGTCCTGCAAACAGGAAAGTCAGTAATTTCAGTTTGCATTTATGCTCTTTTTCTGAAAAGTATATGTTATTTGCACTGACTTGTCCTTTAAAACCCCATGTAAAAGGTAACGAACTCACCTTCAGGCTAGGAGAAGTTCACACAATCGTCTGCTGGATGTATGGTGTGTCAATTGTCAAAAATAAGGCACCCAGAGACTGTTAACTTGGATACAACGCCCCCCCAAACTACTTTGAAATACACAGATACAACATCTGAAGCTAGTATTTAGGTAGTAGCCAGAGGAGAAAGAATCAGTAACACGGTCAAAGGGATGATGGCGATGAGCAGAAAAAAAACAAAAACAAAAACATTGGCTCAAAAGTCAAGGTAGAGATGACATCAGCCGTACCAAGAAAATTAGTGGCTGTGCAATGTTCTACTCTCAAAGTCGTATCTGAGTCTGCTTTCAAGTTAAAATGTTGAAATCTAACACAAGGAGTATCCATGTGCACCTCATATATATATGTTTTTTTTCTTTTTCTTATATTGGCGAATGTTTCGGATATTTCGGCAAACTGCGGAGCGCAAAACATTGAACTGTCTATTTATCTTGCCCATATATATTGGCGGGGTTATAATGACGTCACACTGTACTGAATGATGATTTAAATAACCCTCAATGCCAAGGAACTTGATTTGACGCAGGCGAGTACCAATTCTAAAATTGTATTTTCAATCAACCGACAAGCCACGTGCGGCAGCGCATTTAAGTAGAGTCGTCGAAGGAATAAAAATTTTCCTTTTTATGATGGCTGGCCAAAGAATGTACCTATTTAGATAAACACATTTCCCACTTTTTTTCTACTAAAGAATTCAATGTGCCCTCTGAGAATGATCATGTAAATGCCCAATAAGTTTTATTTTAGTACGGCCTGCATATATTTGTATATTTTATATATATATATATATATATATATATATATATATACTATATATATATATCTATCTACAATATATAAATGATCATGTCAACAGCAAGTGCCCGCGTCTCATGTGTAAACAGCCCTAAGCTTGTCTAATTCGGTCCTGCATAGTAAAGCCCCTTCATTTGCCTTAATATAGTTGTTTTTTTGTCTGAACTCTTTCCATTTCCCAACATATTTTTTATATATATATATTTCCCTTGAATCTTAACCCCTATTTAGACACATATCTTCTAGATCTAGCCCTTTATCTCTGCACTGTTTTTAAAGCTAAGGGGATATGCACAACAACTGTTTCCGTCTTAAGTCACATAACCCCCAATGTACCAAGGTTGTGCAAGTGCCATAAGACTATGTACCGAGCTGATAGACGTCTCTTTAGAAAAACGTTCAACACCACAGATAGCTTTTAGGTGTTCTCCAATTCGTCCACCAGTCACTCCTCCATCTACTCCCTCTTTTTAAAAATTCTGGTAGATTTTTGTAGGGCACCCTCTCCCACCACCCCCGCCAACCGCTTGTATGTAGTTTGTAAAAAAACCACCAACTCTATTTACACAGCCATTGTTCCCCTGCGTTCAGACACTGCCCTCTGCGTACACACAGCAAGATTGTAGCTACTCACACTTTGTTATTTTGCAATATGTGTTCCAATCCCACTCCACTCTCGTCCCAAGTGGAAAAGAGCAAATTAATAAATATAGGAATGCAGGATAGTCACAACGCGAATTTAAGACCTGCAAATATCACTTTATTCCATGCTTAAAACTTGTTTGGTTGAGCTTTTGTGCTCCTATCAAATATCAAGTCATAACAGTGCAAAATGAGTACTCTTTTTAACAGGTATCTAACACCCACCCCCCCTAACAGTGATAGGTACTACTGGAATACAAAGTGATCTTACGTTCAAACTTCTGCATTGGCTCTCCTGAATTCCTATACTATTGACTGTCCCTCGCTTGCATTAACTGCAAAGCAGGGGGCCGGACCGCAGCCGCTCCATGATTGGACTAGAGGTAGCCCAGTCACGGACGTGGCCTTCCGGCAGTCCAGAATGCTGGGGGAACGAAGCTGTGTAAGTAGAGTTTCGGGTTAGTTTTTTTTTACAAATTACTAAAGGTGGTTTGGTAGAGGGAGCCTACCCTACCGAAATGATTTTACCCTAGGGCATGGAAGACCTAACAGGGATCTAGGAGGAGGGAGGGGGGGGGGGGGCTCACTGAGCAAAAGCCAGCTCCTGGGTCTTTCACTTCTAGGACTTTTAACAAGCAGACTTTCAGCAAACCATTTGAGCAGAAGAGGTAAGTTAGGATTTTAAACTCTTGCACATGGGCCAGTAGTGGGGGGAATATTGTAGTTTTGGGGGTGGACATGCCCTTTAAGTCTCCTCGAATGGGAAAACCCCTTCACTATGCACAGACAGCCATTATGGTTTAGAGGGGTACATAGCTGCTCTCGGACAATAGCCTATACCCTGTTATCTACTGAGAACCCCCCCAATCTATTCCATCACACGATTCACAATCCAGAATTATTTATGGTAAAGGGTGTACACATAATTGTAAAACCTTAAAACCTTACAATTTAGCCAACAAGAATCTCATCTACCATTTACTGCTTATTATCCGACCAACGGATAAAGTCACCCCTCTTTCCTAGTTCATACCCAGTAGCAGCAGGACCTAGATACTAAAGATGAGTAAGAAGCAATCAGCTGTAGTTCTTTAATGCAGTTTATGCAATTCAAGTATCCTAAAGGACACTCCCATCCTCTAATAACATCTTTTATGTGTATGTATCCTACTTTGAATTCATTTTTGATTCCTTACGTATGCCTGTTATGCTCTGGATGCCTTGTGAAACTTAGCAATTTAGTGACCTGACTGAGCCTGACCATGCTCATGAAGAGTCAGCTAGGGTATTAGCATTTAGTCATTGTGGCTTGATGTCACACTCGTTCTAACTGTGAGAACAAGGAAGCAGAACAGGGGCCAACAGGCTGTGTGCAAGATACAGGATTTTACCTGTTTAATATGTTTAATTTGAGGTCCTGGACTTGACCTTTAAGTGTAAACCTTTAAGAATACAGGTACTCAGGTGCAATGTTTTGGAATAAATCCTATTCTTTTATGTCTAAAAACAAGAATTTCCAAATATTAAAGATAGAATATAGATTATGATTACTGTTACCACTACTGTTTGGCATTTTTCTTTCCCTCCATAAATAGATCAACACTAGCGTAGGCCCAGGAATTTTTTCAGGACGTTCCGAATTTCAGGCGTGAATATCGTGGAATTATCAAATCAAGGGATCAGCAAGTGTTATCATTACAGTTTCCGACATTGAAGTACCTATAACTCTTGTCAAATATTCCCGGAGTATTTTTTTACATACTAGCTGATACTAAGTACATGATATTTGGTATTTGATATTTGGAAATTTTCAATAAACAGAAGTTTTATTTGACCAAATTAATCTCCCTTACATGCAGCGAGAAATTTAAGTAGTTGAAATATCTTTTGCCCTTTTAGTAACAAGATACCATGTGAAATCTTGAATCAAAAGCAGGAACATTAGTCACTTTGAGCTTACTAGGTGCTACACCAATCCTGTAATTGTCATTATCGAAAAAACATTTGTCCCTCTCAACCCCTGAAATGCAGCCTATTTATTGGTATCAATCATTTAGATAATTTTAGGTTACTGGAAATCTTTGATGTCACTGCTGCTTCTAGGTGCCTCTTTCGGGGGTTCTGGGCCAAAACTCTTTCTTTCTGCACATGCCAACCTGCTTTCTCTGGTGTTTGTATCCCCCATGCCCCTTCATGCTGATTGATGTATCAGTTGTACCTGAGTCCCCCATCTGCCAATCTCTATTAGCTAACGCAACGAAAGATGGTGATAAATCATCACTGATTTGGGGAGAAGATTGTGCTCAGGCACAGTGGTGCAGAAGGGTATATATATAAAGGCGTGTTTTTTGCAACTTCACAATTTAACGACGGTATTTTTATGACTGTGACTCGTAAAATTACAATTGCGGTCATAAAATTATAATTGTGGTCATACATTTCAATTGTGATCGTACATTTACTATCATGATGTCATTGTACGATCACCTATATAATATTATTGTGGTACTATATTATGGTACTCTAGTAGCGCATGTATTGTATTGCTGCATATGCCCCATAGTGAGTTGCTAATATTGAGTTAAGTCACACTAACCGGTAGCAACTGGTTAGTATGGCTTTAACTCCATACATTTACAAGCAGCTCTGGTAAATTGGCCCCCTAAGTATTTAAGGAAGTGGGAAGACTTGGTTAAATGGTGTAAGAAAATAAGACGCAGTTAAACAACATGAAACAAGAGATGGTGGTGGATTATCGTAGGAGTAGGAATTTGTATAGACATCTCTGTATAACTGATGTTTTTAGAAAGAGATGGGCATTCAAGTATCTCGGGATACATCTTACAGAGTACTTAATGTGGACTATGCATGTGCAAGCCCAGGCTTCCAGAGTAAGGCAGAGATAATTTACATGTGTTTGAGCAACTGAGCAGATTTGGTATGGTAAGGAGTGCTTAAGACTTTTTACACACGGGGCATAAAAAGTATATTAACTATGAGTTTTAACTTAATGGTTTTTGGATATTGGTATGGACATGACTGTATGTAGGTCCAGAGAATACTAAAGAGCAGCAAACATGCACATTGGTATTGAACTGCCTACAGGTCCTAGTTATAGATGGTATCCGACACGATCTGGGAAACTTCAAAACCATATTTTCAAAGATTTTCCGAATTTAACGGAGCTATTTTCGATAATTTTCTAAAATAGATTTGAACGTTCAAAAACCTTCGAAATACAATCGGAAACGCGAAAGTGGTCTCTGTTGTAATTTCAAAGATTTTTGAATGTTTCGAATCTATTTTCAACAATATTCTGTACATTTGAAATCTTTCCAAAATTCGATCTGGAACGAAACATTGATTTCAGCCATCTCTAGTTTAGTATTTATTTGAAGTGATGTAGGATGTGGCAATAACATTGATTAGGATATTCTTTAGTTTTTATATCCACAGATCAGGATATGCCCAGGCTTTTAGATATAGGTGGTGATAATAGTGTATTATGAACTAAGTTATTTTTTAATATTTTTTTAAAACTGCATTGGAAGTGTAGTATTTGTATATGTTATATGTGTTTATTTATATTGCCTTGTTTGGTTAACTGTGCATGTGCCAATAATAACTAACAACTAACTAAGTTAACTCTCTATATTTGTGAGTATTTCTGCAGCAACACGCTTGTATTTTAATGTGTTTTATTTTTGCAGCTAGCTATAACATCTAAACCTTAGTATGGGCAGTAAATAAATTATCTTTCTGCTGTTGTTTTTGTAGGAGAGGGAACGTGGTACACATTTTAGAGGGCATACCCTTAAACTTTCCCCTATAAATAGGTACACTATTGAGAAATTTTGAGAGAAGTTCAATTTATTTATTATCCCCCCTGCAGTTTCTGCACAATGTTGTTTCTAAAGTTTTACTGGATTAAATGGGTAAATATTGGGAGGTTATGGTGTATGTTGGAATAACAAACAAAGACCTGGTAGGTTGGAAACAGAACACAAGGCCAGGAATATTTTTACTTTTGTGTTGTTCAGTTTCCTTCTTTGCAAAAAACTGCCCTCTTTGGTTTCTTTCACACGAAGGCAGTGGTTCTGCATTGAGTTATCAGTGCCTATACTATTAATAACATGAGAATTGGTAAAAATAGATAACCTAGCATAAGAAAGGTTTGTGGAATCAATACGAATATGTAAAATGTATAAGCTACTAGGAAGATCAGTTCACCAGAGCTAGCCATACTGTACATCGCTACACCTGTTTCAGGCTGACACACAGAATGTTGCTGAAATTGCAACTCCAACAGCATAAACATATGTACTATACAAAGATAGCGGGAGGACTATTAATAGGCAGTGAAAAAACTCACACTGACTTAACGGTAGTCCGGGTGCTAATTCCATGAAGCCTTTGCACAATTTCTGTCCCTCTCCGGGAGCAAACCAGTACACTCTATAGAAACAGAATGTTATTTGATAACTACACACCACTCATTCAGTTGTCCCAGGTGCAACTAGCGCCGAGCTTGTTCGCTCAAGCTCCACGAGAACCAGAATAAAAGACACAAAAGGAGCGTACACAACCACAAACAATCCGATCCCCACTGTTAGTTTAAAAATGCAACGTTAATTGAAACAATCATAAAACAGACATAAAGACCCACGGGTCACCTTACGCGTTTTGTGTCCTGACAGACACTTAACATAGGTAAGACACTCCCTCAAGAGGGGGGGGGTCCTTATATACCTCAGTAAAGAATAGCCATGAGACCACCCATTTCTATTTAAAGACACAAAAATAATAATGAAGATAAATGAAAAAACAACAAACCAGAATTCTAAACAAATTAACTCAAATTTATATAGAAATAAAAGTAAACTGTAAATAATGAATGGATAAATAAATAGATAGTGCTCAAAAGTTCAATATGTATAGCCTATAATATGGGATACAGTATAACATTATACAAAATAAACTAATCCCAGTATGCTCTACAGAAAAGTCAAAAAGGCCATCTATAATTCTATTTTTTTAATTTCAGAATTGCAAATTCAGTAGCAATCACAACAAACAATGGCACTTCCTAGGTACACTCATGCTCAAATTGTTTTTCGGTAAGCATGTTTAAGTACCTTTATAATCTGAACTTTAATATATTATATTACAAAGAAAAGACATTGGCATGATTTTTCATATTTTGTTGTTAAAAAACGTTTTAATATATTATTCTATTATTTATATAGTAAGAAACTATTTCAAATTTAATTTTTGTTTATTGCGAACAAGTGATTTTGGCTACAAATTATGTTTTTACCTTACAAGACCTGTAACAACAGCAACCCATTACATTAACTCAGTGGATTCTGCGATATTATGCTTGCGGATAATATACTTAATAGTTTTAATTGTGTAGTTATGGTTAATCTGCACTATTTTGGTTCTCAACCTCCAGGCTGATTATTGTGTTGCTATATTGATATTATTAGTGATTAATTCTGAAATGTATTTTGTCCACCCCCAAAACAATAATTTAACCCACTATTGGCCCCACCTTGCAGTTTTAAAATAAACCTTTCCTTTCTCTCTGCTGCTTATGGCTCCCAAGATACACCTTTTCAAAGTCCGGAACTGAAGACTCCAAGCTGTCTGTGGGCATTTGTTCCATGCTCGATTCCTTTTCCTCATCAAGGTCTGGAGCATGCGCAGTACACAACCCCCCCCCCCCACCATCCTGATCCATCCTCAGCCATCGTTGCACCTAGCGTGACATCCGTTGGAGGTAAGGGTAATTAACCCCTGCCGCCCACAACCGCAGCAGTATTTCTTAAAAAATCGCCTTCCATGAGTCGTACAGAGACTTCTCTCCCGTGGTGTCCTCTAGTGACGTCAGCCCGTCTGTGATTGGCTGCCTCTCAGCCAATCACAGACACACTGAGGTCCGGCCCCTGCTTGCAATCAAGTCGCCGCAGGAGAGAAGGCTGTGTAAGTAGAAATCAGGGACTTTAAAAGAAATATTGCGGCGGTTAGGGGTGGGTAGGGGTTACCTGCCTTACCCCCAAAGTTGGTTTTTGGGGGGTTTGGTACAGTTTGCAGTCCATGTAGTCTTCTAACAGCCCTTGAACATGTACTGTATTCCTGGCTAAGCCCCTTTAACCCTACTTTTCACTATCTCCTTTTTTGGCTGACCGTTATGTATGCAGATGACTCCTATCCAATCCACAAATGTAGGCTTACAAGCAAATTATATGGAAAATATTTGGCAAATTTATGTTTAAGATGTACGGTAATCAAATTTCTTTAGCTCTTCCATGCCTTTTATCCTTGAATGGTTCTAAAGGGATATGGAGCTGTACATTGAGACAGGTGAAATAGCAGGAATCATGGGAAGATAATTAAAAAAATGAGAGCAAGTGCTGATTTTCTTAAAGAGATATTGCGAGAAATGTCCCAATAAGCCCTCATCTAAATGCTCATCTTAGGTCGCCCTAACGCCAATTTCATGCTCCACATTTCTGGAAACAAACGTCACCTTTTTTAGAAAATCTAACAGTCAGTCCTTAAGCAAATGGAATCCTGTTTACCAAAAGCCACTATTGCATGTATCATTTTATTTATAAAGCGTCATTTTGGGTACGCATCGTTGTGCATTATAAAGCACAGAGTACACAAACAGGGGATAGTGCAATACAGGTAAATAAAAATTAAATAAAGTTTCACATAGTTAAGAATACATATATTTTAAATATAAAAAATTCAAATTGTGACTCCTTGATACATTAGGAATGAGATCCCTGCTGAAGAGCTTACATCTGTGGCGGGACAACATTCAGATTAATGTGGGTGGGAGGGAACGTGCTCAAGATGGCTAACAATCATTTTTTTTGTTGGTGGATGTCACCTGTTGAAGTGAGGTGCCTTTAGCAATATCAGGCCGATACTCGTCTCTCAGTAAATGCCGAATGACTTTTAAGTTTTAGCCAAAAATTATGGGGCTCAGCAGTGCAACAATTCTGATCCTAAAGTCACACTTGCCTATTTACCACAGGTGTGAATTTAAAACTGGAATTCAGCTGTATGTGTTTTGGCAAACTTACAGTACCATGCACAGCCACTGCACATAATTCAATATTGCTGCCACATATAATGCAAACTAAGGGCCCGCATGATTTTGGCGCATGCGATTTTCAACGCTATGAAAATTTGCAGTAACGCAACGCGAAATTGTGTCATTTTTGGGTGCGTGTGATGTGTTCTCCGTTCGCGATATGGAATTGCATGTCGATCTGCATTTTTATGTGCAATCACAGCATTCTTATATCTCAAAAGGCGAAATCGCAAGCATAATCACTCCTAAATCGCATGTAAATCTCACTCACCGGAATCGCACACACAACAATCGGGTGCGATTGCATGTGTGATACTGTTTGCGATGCAGTACTGTTTGCGATGCAGTGGGGCTGTGCCCTCATAGCAGGTGTTAAAGTCATTCACCAGGAAAGACCCCAAAGCAATTTACCCAGAGCCACAGCTGGCACAAATGTTGAATCATCATCGGGAATTATTCCACAGAGCCCAGTGATTAATCTATCTCGTTTCTAGCTGTATATTAACATGGTTCTTTACTTGTGCTGCTTCTATATGTCCTTTTAGCTCTGTGAGTATGGAATTCGGTGAGTACTTTCCAGGGCTTTATACATTTGAATATAATAAATGTGTTGTTCTCACACACATTCCCAATCCTCACTCCATTTTTTTTCAATATCCCCTGTGGAACTAGGAGAATATTTTTTTAATAAATAGCCCTGGAGCCCATTTACAATAGAATTGTTTTTATTAGTAATTTGTAAAGTGGAGCAGAACCTTCTTATAACAGACGGTATCTCATCTATATGAATAGCATTGCTCACAAATCTAGAAATAAGCGGGAATTCACTCCGAGCCCAATCTGGGTGAATCTCACCGCCACGTAAGTATTTACGGCAGCCATAGCTAAGACCCGTGCAGTCCTCTTGTAAATCACTTTGCGCTTGCTGTGCGAGTCCTCTTCCTTGACTCACAGCCGCCGCAAAGCAAGACTTAACGTCACGCAAACTGATCGTAAATCGGTTAGCGCAAAGTTAAGGAGAGAAAGGACGGCGGTGAATTCCCCGTAGAGTCATTTCTTCTTTCTTCCCGGTTCCCAGAGTAAGGGGCGGAGATAATTTGTAAAATTATAAGCTTCATGGCACATATCTTTGGTGGCCATTCTATTTTTGGTGGGGCTTAATGAATGGGAGGTTTGATGTTAATGCCAATTCTTGAGTAGTTATTCTGTAGCAACAGCATCTTCTTCTCATTAAGCTCCATGGAAGTAAGCCACTGCTTTGTAATATTACACAATACTTCATTTGGA
Organism: Hymenochirus boettgeri; assembly: GCA_019447015.1. NCBI lineage: Eukaryota > Metazoa > Chordata > Amphibia > Anura > Pipidae > Hymenochirus > Hymenochirus boettgeri. The sequence goes on along the minus strand of CM033477.1, from coordinate 41,391,415 downwards.
AATGATGTTGTACAGAATTATCCCCTTACTGGCACACTTACCATTAGAGGGAAAGGAGAGCTTTACACCACTACAAATAATTTTTACGTACTATTTTTTTTAATGTTTTGTATTCTGTTATTTCCTTTATAGAGCAAATTTTATTATACCACTTAATATCCCATCCACTGGAATTAAGTTCAATTCTTCGGTAATGTAGAGTAAGAGCTGACAAACCTTACAACAAAGTAGTACGCAAAGAACTCTTCAGTTCAATGCAACTTTATGTACAGATAAGCTATTACATTCTTTTTAATCTCATATACTAACAGAAGATCATAAAAGTTATTATCGTTAAAAATGGCCCCAACCAATCAGATATTAGCTTTCAAATGTTAAATAAGATCTGATTGTAGGGCAAATTAGCACCGTTTTTAACATATACTTTTATTGAATCTCCCTGTATTGTTATGTATAATTTTATGTATAAGCGCCACTTGGGGTACGCAGCTCAGTGCCTTATAAAATGTAAAGTATACAAACAAGGGATAAGTGCAACCATTATACAGATAAATTAAATTTACATAATAAAGTTTCACAAGGTTAAGAATATATATGTATACCTGTATATAAAATAAGTGAGGTGTGCCTTGATATATTGGAAAAGATCCCTGCCTCGAAGAGCTTACAATCTAAGTGTTATGTTAATTTTAGGCTGAACTAAATTTATTTTATTTAGAGTTATTATAGTTTCCATTTATTATGAAGATTAATAAGGCTGACTACAAAAATGTGTCAGCTACACACTGATATGCATAAAATCAGTGTAGTATTGCATCCAAGCCTGTTAATGTGTCCCTAGAAGTGCTTTAAAAATGGCCAAATAGCAGTAACCTGTTAAGTACAATGGTGGCGATTTACCCAGAGTCGCTTGACACTAACTGGTTCTCTATCGGTTAGCATGACTTTAACTCCATATTAGCGATGGATACCGGGTTTACACAAAAGACAACCTCGCATCCAACTGGATTTTAGCGCTAATAACTGGAATTAAACTCCCGTTACAGTTGTACATTTGGTCACACCCACTGCAGCCTCTAGCCAATCCATTTAAAGGACATTTAGTCATGGGAACATGTACGTGAGGTCAGGGGTGTGGCTATTCACTGTACATGCACACAGTTTTCATCCATTTCTTCAGGGGTTACATTTACTTTAATGATATACTTACTTGGATTCATTCATTCCACCATTTATTCGTGTTTTAGAGGGTATATTTTCAGATTCTGAAAAGTAAAATTAGGGTTTAGTTCTCTCCCAATATTAAAAATAAGATTGTTCAGTCAGCCACACTCCCTAGTGACCATGTTGGCTCCCTTCACTATGCACACCGAGCTGACATGACCGAGGGAAATATTCGGACAGTTATGATTATTCCCAGGGCTATCAGTGAATGTTTGTTGGCCTCAGGAATGATAGTTTTTTACTGTACGCACTATCCAAAAATTGGAATTGTCCCTTTTATCACTACTGTGTGTACTTACTGTGTCCGAAATGCTGTTTATTAGTCATGCACAAACCCTATAGGCTTTGAATTGTTGGCGGTTTTTGGATGACAAAAAATGTGGCGTTGGAAGTTTAATACTCAAACTGTGTTGAAATTTAGTCCCACAATTTTAGTTTCACCTGAACCAGTTTTGGGGTAAAACTACAGTGTCATCCCTACTGTTTATAAGTGTCAAATTGCTTGTGTATTTATTTTATTAAAATAATTGGATCACGGCACCATTATCAGGTAACCACTTTAAAAGCTATTTTTTTAAATTTGCTTATGCTAGAAATACATCCCATGGAGTAAAACCCTTTATCACCCTGCCTCCTGTATTTTCCTTGACTGTTACTGATTGTTTCTCTACTAATCCTTGCTGTAATTTATCTGATATTTCCTGTTCTATGCAACACTGCACATGTTAACCGAATCTAAGCATATAGATACAAAGAATCAGTGCTTGCCTTATAAAATACTGTAGATCATTTCCTAGAAAAGAGAGACCTACAGTATGTCTTTTTTCTTACCTACTATCTTTTTACTTTTTGGCAGATTAAGTTAGAATGGAAACAAACTTTTCTTTTTTAATATCAACACGCATGTAAAAAAACAGATTAAAATAGCAGTTCTTACTGATCTGCCTGCAACTTAGTAGAGATATATCTTTGTCAGGGCCAATGACTAAAGGGTCTACCCTGGGATTCGTCCACTGAGCAGGTGGAAAACCTCTCCTGAGCTCATGCATCACTCTGAGGCGCACATCAGGCAGTTTGGGTATAATGAGTTTTCAGAGATGGGGGAGTGCTGTACAGTGCCCGAAGAAATTGTTGTCAAATTATTATACATTTTGTAAATATTACATTTTATTTTTATATAACTGATTTTATTTTTTTATTTAATTGCTTTTTTTAATTTTTCCCCTTAGGTTTTATGTTGTTTTTAGATCGTTGCTATGCTACCACTACTGCATTTCCATCTAATTCTACCTATTATGATCTTTTTGTTGGGGTAAGTTTTTATTAAGACCCTCGGGTAATGAATTTGAACCGACTTAGTTAACATGTAAACCATAAAGCTCAAACGGATCAAACTGATTTTAAAGAAAATGTCTACATTTCTGATTTTACATTTTTTAATTTTGTCACATTTATTTTGTAATTAAAAAGAATATTTCAGATAATAATATTTTACCTGATTTACAAGCCATAAACTGCTGAGTAAAAAATTTTATTTACAAAAAATTAGCATTTAAAGACATGGAAAATATCTCAAAAAAATAAACAGTCCTCCTTACTTCTCATCTTCTTAGCACAAGGGAATAACTGATACAATTTCAATTTTTGATAACTGACAAAACACAACATTCTTAAGGTCACAGTTTTTTTTAAAAATTGTATATACTACTATATACTATATACTATACTGTGTGTGTATCTATTCTTCATATACATTTATTGAAATCCTTAAGGAAAAGTGCACCCTTAAATGGAAAATTATATATTGGTAACGCACACACCAAAACTGAAAACTGTAATAGTTATAATGCTTCCTGGTGTTGGTTACTGATATTTCCGATTGCCACTTGCTTAAGTCGAATGAATCCCCCCCCCCAACCTTTTGTTTGTATTGTTTGTTTTTTCGTTCCTCTGGATCGACTGTTAGGCAGGAAATGGGGTAATTGGCTGAACGTTTTAACAAATGACATATGTCTTAATTCAACCTCAACCTATACTATACTATAACGATGTTCAAGTTTAACCTCTCTTTTTTGCTTCCTGGTTCTTCCAGTTACAGTTATTGTCATGGGTGTACAGAATGACATCATAGTCAATGACTAATGATATTTCACTTTGTAAAAAAAACCATAACAACCATGCAGACTTAGCAAGGGGGAAGAAGAAATGAAAATTGTTGCTGCTAATAACAGATTAAGTCTCTAACTATTATAGTTTTTGGGGGGTGATTGTACCTATATAAAATTTTTAATTTCCAATTTTCTTTCCAGTTGCAAGGAGCTATGGAATGCACCCAACCTAATATTCCCTTGGTTTCATTCTGTACTTGTCCCATTGAGAGACTGAATATCTTTCCACGCTCCATGCATTGGGAAGCAACAAATGCTAAAATTAGTGAGTCATAACTTTAGAAAAAAGAAGTGTGTCGTTGGTTCTGGTTCTTAAAAATAACAATTCTTCCTTCTAACGTATCATTGCTCTTTCTGCTATTCAGCTCCTGTGCCTTTGTGACCAATCCATTCCCTATGCAGTTCCAGCACCTTTACAGCTTATCAACCTCTTTACCTTGTTTCTGCTCCAGTTCCTCATCAAGCATACCCTCCCAGATACTATGCTTATATTTCAGCACCATTTTTTTAATTTCCTGCTCCAATATTACAGTATTATCCAGCTTCTGTGCCTTTTCAGTTGTGGTGCCTTATTCTTGCTCCTGCACCTCATCCAATTCCAAGTAACCGGGAGATTTAATAAAAGTTCTTATTGTTAAAAATGTTGCTAATTTTTCCCCCCAACCAATCAGAATGTTTAGCTTTCAAATGGTTATAAAAGGTCTGATTGATTGGGCAAATTAGCACCATTTTTTAAAGATAAGAACTTTTATTGAATATCCTCTAAATGTATTACCATACTACCATTACCATTACCAATGTATTACCATACTGGTGGTCCTATTTCCTGCAAAACTTAATACCTGCTTTCTTTCTCCTTAAGGCTGACTAAATTAAGAGAATGTATGGACCTTTTTGGGAACCTCATGGTTCCATCTCTTATTATACTTTCTGTTCATGTCAAGGCCCTACACAATAGTTGGCCTAAACACCAGGTGCTTTTGTTTACTGATATGAGCAACCTACTATGTTTTCTGTAAAATGCATTTAACCTAAAGATTTTTTATCACTTAAAAGCCTTCCAATTATATGTACAACATTTGATCAATGCTGTAAGCTAATAATACCGGCAAAAGCACCTACAAATATTGTCTAACAAAAATATAAGCGATTTAAAATCAATGAATACAGGGCTGGATATCTATTAGTATTTTAATAAGTGAAAATGTAAGTAAAAAAGATTACACGACACTTATAGTATAATATATTTTGCCCTTGCCCGTGAGAAGTTTGATGTGAATTTTTTTACTTTGTAGGTAAGACATGCAAAATATTTTTTCTTATTGATCTGTATTAAGACATGGGATGCGGGTCGTCACAAACCCAGATCCGTCACGAAACTCCTCAGTTCCGAAATCCAAATGATTCTTTGATAGCATGAAACGTTCGAAGAATCCTCGAAATGTGGATCAGAAACTCGAAATGGTGTCCAATCGTTTTTTTCTAGAATTTTCCGTACATTCAAAAATTATCAAAAATTTGTTCCCGGTTTTGGAAAAATCCCGGAGATCCGGGAATCTGAAACAGAAACGAAACTAGTGAATTTCGGGCCATCTCTCTAATCTGTGTACTTTGTTTAGCATCTTTTTATTGCTAAAGTAAGCTGACCATGTTATGTTATTTTTATAGATGTAACCAAGGAACTCGTTTAACAGTATATTCATAAATGGAGATGCACAAATGGCCCAAAGGTTTCATTTCTTGCCTTCAAATTCATAGAACAAAATAGTCCTAACCCGTATCCACATACTTACCTGTCACTGCATTGTTACGACGTTGCGCCATTGCTGACTGGGCCCAAGTTTTAAGCAGGTAAGATTTGAAAATATATAGATTAAAAAAAAAGTACAATTAATTCTAATGTACACTAAAAAACAAAATGGGAACAGTGTACTAACTTTTTAAAAAAAGCAAATAGCACTTTGGGCTAATACCTTAAAGGACATTTTTATCTAAAAATTTTTTCCAGAAACACCAAAAGTAAGTAATGACTTCTTTGGAACTCATTTTTTTTTTTGTTAGAAAATTCTCCACATAAAAAAATAACACTTTTCATTAGTATTGGTTGTATCTTTAATGGTGGGTCGACACATGGCTAATAATCGACATGATTTGGCAATTATCGAAAGTTACCATCAAACTTTGTTTATTTTTTTATTTATTTTTCTGCTAAAATCGATTAACACCCGCCTTTAATATTTACCAGTGGGACTGAAAGTGGCATTAACAAACCACCATCTTTTTTTTCGATAGGAAGCCAGGTCTGCAAATTTCTCCAAACTAATTTCTTTCTACTTGCTTTAAAAGATTGACAACACCATTTTTTACTCACCTTGTGTCTTTCTCTCTAACTTTTAAGTTTTCATTTTCGCTTGATCGTTATTTTCCTGTCATTTGTAAATGTGTAGATTTGAGGACTAGATAAAAACTGGAACATCCCGCCGAACGGAACAAAAAAACAACAGCGCCATCTATTAAAGAATGCAAATTACACACACCACTTTTAAAATATATTTAAGACTTACTGAATTAATGTCCTACAACCCTGGGAACTCTGTTCTAGTGGCTGGAACGGGGGTCTGCACCTGGGAACTCTGTTCTGGTGGCTGGAACGGGGGTCTACACGCTGGAAACTCTGTTCTGGCGGCCGGAACAGGGTCTGCACCTGGGAACTCTGTTCTGGTGGCTGGAAAGGGGGTTTATACACCCATAGGAACTCTGTTCTGGGCAAATGGAATGGGGGTCTTGCACCCTGGGAACTCTGTTCTGTGGCCGAACGGGGGTCTACACCCTGGGAATTCTGTTGCTGTGGCCCAAACAAAGGGTTTTCAACCCTTGGAACTCTGTTGTGGTGGACGGAACAGGGTCTGCACCCTGGTGAACTCTATTCTGGTGGGAGTTTTCAGGGTGTAAACCCCCGTTCTGGCCACCAGAACAGGGTTCCCAGGGTGTAAACTCCTGTTCCGGCCGCCAGAACAGAGTTCCCAGCGTGTAGACCCCCGTTCCGGCCTTCAGAATAGAGTTCCCAGCATGTAGACTCCGTTCTGGGCACCAGAACAGAGTTCCCAGGGTGCAGACCCCCGTTTCGGCCACCAGAAGAGATTTCCCAGGGTGTAAACCCCCTTTTCCGGCCACCAGAACAGAGTTCCCAGGGTGTAGACCCCTGTTCCAGCCACCACACCCATTGTGCAGACCCCCGTTCTAGCTACCAGAACAGAGTTTCCGGGGTGTAAACCCCCATTCCGGCCACCAGAACAGAGTTCCCAGGGTGCAGACCCCCGTTCCGGCCACCAGAACAGAGTTCCCAGGGTGTAAACCCCCGTTCCGGCCACCAGAACAGAGGTCCCAGTGTGTAAACCCCCGTTTTGGCCACCAAAACAGAGTTCCCAGGGTGTCCCCATGTGAAACCCCCTATTCCACCACCATAAGACAGTTTCCAGGGTGAAAATCCCTGTTCTTGGCCACCAGAACAGAGTCCTATTCCCAGGGTGAAAATCAAGCACTGTTCCATCCGCCAGAACAGGAGTCCTCAGGGTGTAGAACCCCCGTTCCGGCCACCAGAACAGAGTTCCTAGGGTGGCAGACCCCGTTCCGGTCACCAGAACAGAGGTTCCCAGAGTGTACAACCCCTGTTTCCGGCCACCAAAATGATTTCCCATGGTGTAGAGATCCCCTGTTCCGGTGCCCACCAGAACAGAGTTCCCAGGGTGCAGACCCCCATTCCGGCCTTCAGAACAGAGTTCCCAGCTTGTTAAAACCCTGTTCGGGCCACCAGAACATAGTTCCAGGGTGCAGACCCCGTTCCGCCGCCAGAACAGAGTTTCCCAGGTGTAAACCCCGTTCCGGCCCCAAAACAAGTTCCCAGTGTGAAACCCCCGTTCCAGCAGCCAGAACAGAGTTTCCCCCTGGTGCAGACCCCTGTTCTGGGCAACCAGAACAGAGTTCCCAGGGCACGACCCTTGTTCCGGCCGGCCACCAGAAAGAGTTTCGCCAGGGTGAAAAGCCCGTTCCGGCCAACCAGACAGAGGTCCCAGGGTAAAAGGCTCTGGTTCCGGCCACACAGAACAGAGTTCCCAGGGTGTAAAACCCCCGTTCCGGCCACCACAACAGAGTTTCCCATGGTGCAGACCCCGTTTCGGCCACCCAAACTGAGTTTTCAGGGTGTAACCCCCTTCTGGCCACCATAAACAGGGTTTCCCAGGGGGTAAACTCCTGTTCCGCCCGCCAGAAAACGAGTTCCAAACAGCGTGTAGACCCCCTTTTTCCGGCCTTCAGAATGAGTTCCCAGCATGTAGAACTTCCTTTCTGGGGGGCACCAGAACAGAGTTTCCCAGGGTGCAGACCCCCCGTTTCGGGCCACCAGAAGAGAATTTCCCAGGGTGTAAACCCCCTTTTCCCGGCACCAGAACGAGTTCCAGGGTGTAGACCCTTTTCAGCCACCACACCCATTGTGCATACCCCGTTCCTAGCTACCAGAACAGAGTTCCGGGGTGTAAACCCCCAGTCCGGCCACCATAACAGAGTTCCCAGGGTGCAGCCCCCCGTTCCGGCCACCAGAACAGAGTTTCCCAGGGTCAACCCCCGTTCCGGCCACAGAACAGAGGTCCCCAGTGTGTCACACCAACAAACCCCCGTTTTTGCCAGCCAACCAGAGTTTCCCCCCAGGGTGAAACCCCCGTTCCAGCCACCAAAACCGAGTTCCCAGAGTGCGAACCCTGTTCCGGCCACCGAACAGAGTCCCAAGGTTTGACCCCCTCCGGCAACCAGAACAGATTCCCAGGGTGAAATCTCTGTTTCCGGCCACCAACAGAGTTTTCCAGGGTGCAAACCCCCGTTCTGGCCGCCAGAACAAGTTTTCCCATGGTGTAAATCCCTGTTTCCGGCCGCCGAGAAAGAGTCCCAAGGTGGAGACCCCTGTTTCCGGCCACCGGAAAGGATTTCCTCAGTGTGCAGACCCACTTTCCTGCCACCAGAACAGAGTTCCCAGGGTGTAGACCCCTGTTCCGTCCCACCAGAACAGAGTTCCGGGTGTAAAAACCCACGTCCGGCCACAGAACACTAGTTCCCAGGTGTGAGAACCCCGTTTCCGGCCACCGTAACCGAGTGCCCCGGGTGCCATACCCACCGTTCCGTGCACCAGAACAGAGTTCCCGGGTGTAGACCCGTTTCCAGCCACCAGAAAAGAGTTTCCCCAGGTTTGAAGTCCTGTTCCGGTCAACTAAAAAAGAGTTCCCAGGGGGGGGGTGTAAACCCCGTTCCGGCCACCAAAATTGTTTCAGGGTGCAGACCCCGTTCCTGCCGCCAGAACAAGTTCGTTCCCATGGTTCAGACCCCGTCTGGCAACCAGAACAGAGTTTCCTCCCATGTGCAGACCCTTTTTCCGGCTACCAGAACAGAGTTTCCCGGTTGCAAAAGCCCTTTTCCGGCCACCAGAACAGAGTTCCCTAGGGTGAAAAAGCTCCTGTTTCCGGCCCCACCGAACAGAGTTTCCAGGTGTAAACTCCCCCGTTCCGTACAACAAAACAACAGAGTTTCCCAGTGTGTAACCCCCCGTTCCAAGCCAACAGAACAGAGTTTTCAGGGTGTAACCACCCCGTTCTGGCCACCCGAACAGGGTTCCCAGGGTGTACCTCCTGTTCAAGCCGCCAGACGAGTTCCCAGTGTGTAGACCCCTTTCCGGCTTCAGAACAGAGTTTCCCCCAGCATGTAGACCGCCCGTTCCGGGCCCAGACAGAGTTCCAGGGTGCAAGACCCCCTTCCCCGGCCACCAGAACAGAGTTCCCAGGGTGTAAAAACAAACCACCCGTTCCGGCCACCAGAACATAGGTTCCCAGGGGGTAAACCCCCGTTCCCGGCCACCAGAACGAGTTCCCAGGTTGAAAACGTCCCAGACCGGTCGTCGTGTAACCGTCCGACCAGAACAGTAGTTTCCCAGGTGAAACCTCTGTTCCGGCCCAGAACCAAGTGTCCCATGGTGGCATAAACCCCCGTTCCGGCGCCAGAACAGGAGTATCCCAGGTGATAATCCGCGTTCCGGCCACGAAAGAGTTCAGTGTAGCCCCATATCCGGCCCCGAGAACAGAGTTCCCGGGTTGCAGACCACTTGCTCCGGCCACCAGAAAATCAGAGTTCCCATGGGTGGACCCCCGTTCCGGCCACCAACAGATCAGGTAAACAGTTCGCAAAGACTCCAGTTTCCCAGGTGCAGACCCCCGTTCCGGAACCGCATGACACAGATTTTGCTTGCCGAGTGGTGCCGAACCCCCGTTTTGGCAACCAGAACAGAGTTCCCAGGGTGCAGACCCCTGTTCCGTCTACCAGAACAAGAGGTTTCCCAGGGTAATTAGCAGGCCCTTTTCCCGGCCAAAGAACTGAAAAGTCTGGTTCTCGTCGTTACTAGAAAAGAGTTCCCAGGGTTAACCCCGGTACGCGCACCCCAAATAGAGTTTCACAGGGTGAGACCCCGCGTTCCGGCCCGCCAGATACCCAGAGTTCCCGGGTGAAGACCCACAGTTGTTGCACACGATACAGAGTTCCCGGGTCAAGACCCTTGTCGGCTACAGAACACGAGTTCCCGGCCCAGAACAGAGTTCACCAGGGTGCAGACCTTACGTTCCGGTCCACCAGGAACAGAGTGTCCCCAGGGTGTAACCCACCCCCGTTCGGCCACCAAAACAGAGTGTCCAGGTGTAAACCCACGTTCCGGCCACCAGAACATACGTCCCGGAGTGATGAAAGGCTCTGTTTCCGGCCAACCAGAACGATTCCAAGGTGCAAACCCCCTTCCGGCCCACGAAACAGAGCTCCCATGTGTAAATCCCTGTTCGCCGCCGCCAGAAAAGAGTTCCCAGGTGTAGAACCCCGTTCCGGCCACCGAACATAGTTACCAGGGTGCAGATCCACTTTCCGGCACAAACAGAAAGCAGAGTTCCCAGGGTGTAAGACCCCTGTTCCGGCCACCAGAAACAGAGTTCCCAGGGTGAAACCCACGTTCCCGGCACCAGAACCGAGTCCCAGGGTGTAGATACCCCGTTCCGGCCACCGGAACCGAGTTCCCGTGTGCAGACCCACCATTCTCGGCCACCAGAAACCCGAGTTCCGGTGTTAAGACCCCCGTTCCAGCCACCCAGAACAGCGTTCCACGGGTGTCAGACCCCACGTTCCAGCCTTCAGAAATAGGTCCCAGCTGTAACCCTGTTCTGGCCACCCATAAACAGAGTTCCCATATGGGTTGAAGACCCCCCCGTTCCACATGCGCCCAGACAGAGTTGTTCCCAGTGTGAAACCCCCTTCCGGCCACCAAACACAGAGTTCCCAGGAGTGAAACCCCGTTCGCTCCGCCCAGACAGAGTTCCCCCCGGGGTGCAGCCCCCGTTTCTGGCAACCGAAACCGAGTTATCCCAGGGTGACGAAAGACCCCTTGTTTCCGGCCACCAGAACAGAGTTCCCAGGTGTGAAAAAGCCCTGTTCGGCTACACCAGAACAAGAGTTCCCGGTTAAAACAGGCTCGTTTCCGCCACCAGACCAGAGTTCCCAGGGTGTAAACCCCCTTCCGGCCACCAAAAAAAACAGAAGGGGTTTTTCCCAGTGGTGAGACCCCCGTTCGGCCATCCAAAACTGAGTTTTCAGGGGAAACCCCCGTTCTGGCCACCAGAAAGGGTTCCCAGGTGTTAAACCTCCTGTTCCAGCTGCACAAACAGAGTACCCCACCAGCGTTATGTAGACCCCCGTTCCGGCCTTCAGACAGAGTTCCAGCATGTAGCACCCCGTTCGGGCAGCCAGAACCAGAGTTCCCAGGTGCAGACCCCCGTTCGGCCACCAGAACAGAGGGTCCAGGGTTAAAAAAAAAAAAACCCCCGTTCCGGCCACCAGAACAGAGTTCCCCAGGGTGAAAAGCTCTGGTTCCGGCACCAGAACAGAGTTCCAAGGGTGCAAACCCCCTTTTCCGGCCGCCAGAACAGAGCTCCATGGTGTAAATCCCTGTTCCGGCCGCACTAGAAGACTAGTTCCCAGCATGTAGACCCCCGTTTCTGCCACCGGACAGAGTTACCAGGGTGCAGACCCCCGTTCGTCCCACCAAACAGAGGTTCCCAGGGTTGAAACCCTGTTCGGCCAACACAGAACAGAGTGTTCCCAGGGTGAAAGCCCTGTTCCGCCACCAGACAGAGTTTCCCAGGTAAAGGCTCTGTTCCGGCCACCCAACAGAGTTCCCAGGGTGTAAACCCCCGTTACGGACAACAAACAAGTTGTCCCAACGTTGCAGGACCCCTTCCGGCCATCCAAACTGAGTTTCAGGTGTTTTGAAACCCCGTTCTGGCCAACCAGGGGACGGGTTCCCCAGGTGTAAACTCCTGTTCCCAAGCCACCAGAACAGAGTTCCAGCGTGTGAGACCCCGTTCCGCCTTGTCAGAACAGAGTCCCAGCATGTAGACCCGTTCCGGGCACCAGAACACGATTTCCAGGTGAAGACCCCCGTTACCGGCCACCAGAACAGAGGGTCCCAGGGTGTAAACCCCCTTCCGGCCACCCAGACAAGTTCCCGGGTGAAAAAAGGCTCTGTATCCGGTCCACAGAACAGAGTTTCACGTGTTGCAAACCCCCGTTTCCCGGCCGCCAGAAACAGACTTCCCATGTGTAAATCCCTGTTCCGGCCGCCAGAAAAAGAGTTCCCAGCATGTCAGCACCCCGTTCGCGCCACCGGAACAAGTTTCCCATGGGGGCGGACCCACCGTCCGGCCACCAAGAACAGAGTCCCAGGTTGAAGACCCTTTCGCGCACCAGAATGTAGTTCCCAGGTTTATAAAAAGCCCTGTTGCCGGCCACCAGAAACAGAGGTTCCCAGGGTAAAAGGCTCTGTTCCGGCCACCAGAACAGAGGTTCCCAGGGTGTAAAACCCCCGTTCCGGACAACAAAACAGAGTTCCCAGGGTGCAGACCCCGTTCCGTGCCACCAAACTGAGTTTTCAGGTTGTGTGAAAACCCCCTGTTTGGCCACCAGAACAGGGTTCCCAGGGTGTAAACTCCTGTTCCAGCCACCGAAAGAGCCAGTTGGTAGACCCCCGTTCCGGCCTTTCAGAAAGATTCCCAGCATGTAGACCCCAGTTCCGGGGCACCAGAAACAAGTTCCCAGGGGTGCAGACCCCCTTCCGGCCAACCAAACAGAGGTCCCAGGGTTTGGAGAACCCCCGTTCCGGCCACCAGAACAGAGTTCCCAGGGTGAAAAGCTCTGTTCGCGTCCCACCAGAACAAGTTCAAGGGTGCAAACCCCCTTCGCCGGGGCCGCCAGAAACAGAGCTCCCTGGTGTAAATCCCCTGTTTCCGGCCGCGCAACAAAGAAGTTCCCCGGGTGTAGGACCCCCTTCGTTCCGGCCACCGGAACAAGAGTTCCCAGGTGCAGATCCATTGTCCGGCCACCAGAACAGAGTTCCCAGGGTGTGAGACCCCTTGTTACCGCCACCAGAACAGAGTTTCCCAGGGGTGTTAACCCCGTTCCGGCCACCAGAACCGCATTCCCAGGGTGTATTGACCCCGTTCCGGCCACCCGGAACAAGTTTCCCAGGGTGCAGACCACACCGTTCCGGCCCCGAGCAACAGCGTTCCTCCGGGTTGAAGACCCTTGTTCCGGCCACCAGAACCGATTCCCACGGGTTGAAAAGCCCTTGTTCCGGCCACCAAGAACCAGAGTTCCCAGGGGTAAAAGGCTCTGTTCCGGACCACCAGAACAGAGTTCCACAGGGTGTAAACCCCCGTTCCTGGCCACCAAAACAGAGTTCCCAGGTGCAGTACCCCAGTTCCGTGCCTCAATTCCAAACTGAAGTTTTTAGGGTGTAAACCCCCGTTCTGGCCACAGAACAGGGGTTCCCAGGTGTAACTGCCTGTTCCAGCCTCCAGAAACAGAGTTCCCCGATGGTAGACCCCCCATTTCCGCCTTCAGAACAGGAGTTTCCGCATGATGTAGGACCCCCGTTCCGGGCACCAGAACAGAGTTTCCAGGGTGCAGACCCCGTTCCGGCCACCAGAACGAGAGTCCGGGGTGTAAACCCCCGTCTCGGCCACCAGAACAGAGTTTTCCGGGTGAAAAAGCTCTGTTCCGGCCACCAGGAACAGAGTTCCAGGGTTTGTGCACCAACCCCGTTCCGGCCGCGCCAGAACAGAGCTCCCCATGGTGTAAATCCCTGTTTTCCGGCGCCACGAAAAGAGTTCCTCAGGGTTGGTAGACCACCCGTTCCGGCCACTCGGAACAGAGTTCCAGGGTGCAGGATCCACTTCCGGCCAACTCAAACAGAGTCCCAGGGTGTAGACCCTGTTCCGGCCACCAGAACAGAGTTCCCAGGGTTGTAAACCCACGTTCCGGCCACCAGAAACGAGTTCCCAGGGGGTGTAGTACCCCCGTCCGTCCACCGGAACAGAGTTCCCAGGGTGCAGACCAACCGTTCGGCACCAGAACAGAGTTCCCAGGGGTTAGACCTCCCGTTCCGGCCACTCAGAACAGATTGTTTCCCAGGTTGAAAGTTGATTTGAATCTGTTTCCGGGTCACAAACAAAGAGTTCCCAGGGTGTAAACTCCGTTCGGCCACCAATAGAGTTCACAGAGTGCAGACCCCTGTTACTTGGCACAACAACAGAGTCCCCGCGTGAAAAGCCTGTTACTGGCTGCCAGGAACAGAGGTTCCCCAGCGTGTAGCACCCCCGTTCGGCCTTGAAACAGAGTTCCCGGTGTAGAAGAACCCCATTCTCGGCCACCAGAATTAGTTCCCAGGGTGTTAAACCACCCGTTCCGACCACCAGAACAGAGTTCCCGAGGGTTGCACACCCCGTTTCGCGCCGCACCCAGAACAGAGTTCCAGGGTGCAGACCCCGTCCGCCACAGAAAAGAGTTCCCAGGGTGTAAATATCCCAGTTCCAGCCACCAGAACAAGTTCCCAGGGTGGAAACCCCGTTCCAGCCACAAAGAAAGTTGTTCCCAGGTGCAGACCCCTGTTCCGGCCACAGAACAGAGTTCCAAGTGGTGAAAGAAACCTACGTTCCTAGCCACCAGTAACAGAGTTCCAGGGGGGACCGACCCCGTTCCGGCAACCAGAAACAATTTCCCAGGATGTAAACCCACTGTTCCAGCTGCAGAAACAGAGGTTCCCAGGGTGTAGACCCCTGTTTTCTGGCCACGGGAACAGAGTACCCAGTGGTGCAGTACCAAGCTCCGGCCACCAGAAAAGAGTCCAGGGTGCCGGACCCCATTCCATTCACAAGGAACGATTCCCAGGAAGTAAAACCCCCGGTCCGGTCACCAGAACAGAGTTTTCCAGCGTGCAGACCCCTGTTCGTCACCAGAACAGTAGTTCCCAGGGTGTAAACCCCGTTCCAGCCACCATAACAGAAGTTCATGGTGCAGACCCCGTTCCGGTCACCAGAACAGAGTTCCCAGGGTGGAAACCCGTTCCGGCCACCAAAATAGAGTTCCCAGGGTGCAGACCCCTGTTCTGACAACCCAACAGAGGATATCCCAGGGTTAAAAGCCCTGTTCCGGTTCGTGAAACAGAGTTCTCCCAGGGTGGTAGCCCCTTGTCCAGCCACCAGAACAAGTTCCCCAGGGGCAGACCCCCATTCCGGCCACCAAAATAGAGGTTTCCAGGGTGCAGAACCCCTGTTACTGGCTGCCAGTAACAGAGTTCCCAGGGTGACATAATCCCTGTTCCGGCGCGCCAGAACAGTAGTTCCCAGGGTGTAGACCCGTCTGGCCACCGAACAGGGTTCCCAGGGTGCAGGACCCCATTCCGGCCGCTCACAGAACAGATTCCCAGGGTATAAATCCCCGTTCTGGCCAACCAACCAGAGTTTCCAGTGGCAGAACCCCCGTCCGGCCTTCAGAACAGAGTTTCCCAGCGTGTAGAACCCCATTCCGGCCACCAGAACTTATTTCCCAGGGGGTAAAACCCCCGTTCCGACCACCAGAAACAGAGTTCCGAGGGGTTGCAACACCCCAGTTTCGGTCCGCCCGAACCAATTCCAAGGGGCAGACCCCTTCCGGCCCCAGAAAGCAGTTACCCAGTGTGAAAGATCCCCTTCCAGCCACCAGAACAGAGAGTTCCCAGGGTGTAAACCCCTTTACCGGCCACAAGAATAGTGTTCCCGGGTGCAGACCCTTTTCCCACCAGTAACAGAGTTCCAAGGGTGAACAACCCACGTTCCACCCACAGAACAGAGTTTTCCCAGGTGGCAGACCCCGTTCCGGCCACCGAACAGGTTACCCAGATGTTAAACCCTGTTCCGCTGCCAGAACAGAGTTCCCAGGTGTAGACCCCTGTTCTGGCCCACCGGAACAGAGTACCCACAGGGTGCAGACCCACGTTCCGGCCAACAGACAGAGTTCCCAGGTGTAGACCTCGTTCCGGGCACCAAACATAGTTCCCAGGTGAATAAAGCTCTGTTCCACCACCAGAACAAGAGTTCCGCAGGGTGTGCCAACCCCGTTCCGGCCGCCAGAAAGAGTTCCCATGTGTAAACCCCCGTTCCAGCACACCAGAACAGAGTTCCTAGGGTGCAGACCCCGGTTCCGGCCACCAAACACGAGTTCCCCAGGGTGTACACCCCGTTCCGGGCCACCAGAACAGAGTTTCCAGGATGTAAACCCCTTTCCCAGCCGAACACGAGTCCCAGGGTGTAGACACCCGTTCCGGCCGCCACGAACAGATCCCCGCGTGTCAGACCCCCGTGATCCGGCCACCAGAACAGAGTTCCCAGGGTAAAAGCTCTGTTGTCCACCCCAGAACAGAGTTTCCGAGGGTGCACGAACCCCCGTTCCGTGATGCCAAAACAGAGTTCCCAGGGTGTAAAACCCTGTTCCGGCCACCACAAAGAGTTCCCGGGTGAAAAGCCCGTTTCGGCCGCAAAAAACAGGTTTCCACGAGGTTGTAAACCCCCATTCCAGGCAACCAAAACAGGAGTTGTCCCTGGGTCAGGACCCGTTCCGACCACCAGAACAGAGTTCCCCAGGGGTGTAAAAACCCACTTTCCAGCCACCAGAACAGAGTCCCAGGTGTAAACCCCCATTCTTGCCACAAGGAATAGATTACAGGGTTGCAACCCTGTTCCGCACACCAACAGAGTTCCAGGATGAAAAGCCCTGTTCCAGCAGCCAGAATAACAGAGTTCCCAGGGTGTAAAACCCCCGTTTCTGGCCACCAGACCAGAAAGATTCCCAAAGGAAGTAAACCCCGTTCCATCACCAGCAGAACAGAGTTCCCAGGGTGCAGACCCCCTTTCCGGCCTTAGAACAGAGTTCCCCAGTCGATGTAGACCCCATTCCGGCCCACAGAAACAGAGTTTCCAGGGTGCAGACCCCCGTTCCGGCCGCCAGAGACAGAGTTCCAGGGTGTAAACCCCCTTTCCAGCCACCAGAACAGAGTTCCCAAGGTTGTAGACCCCTGTTCTGGCCACCACAACAGATGTTCCCAGGGTGTAAACCCCCGTTCGGGCACCAGAACAGTAGTCCCAGGGTGTAAAGCCCCGTTCCGGCCACCAGAACAGAGTTCACCCGGGTGTAAACCCCCGTTTCGGCCACCAGAACAGAATTCCCAGGGTGTAAACCCCCATTTCGGTCCACCACAAATAGAGTTCCCAAGGTGCAGGACCCTGTTCCGGCCACCAGAACAAGTTCCCATAGTGAAAAGCCTGTTACGGCACCAGAAACAGAGTTCCCAGGGCGAAAAGCTCTGTTCCGCCACCAGACAGAGTTCCCAGGGTGTAAACCCCCGTTCTGGGCCGCCAGAACAGAGTTCCCAGGGTTAGACCCTGTTCCGGCCACCAGAACAGAGTTCCCAGGTGCAGACCCCCATTCCGGCGCCAGAAACAGAGTTCCCAGGGTGTAAAAATCCCCGTTCTGGCACCAGAAAGAGTTCCCAGGGTGCAGACCCCCGTTCCGGCCTTCAGAACAGAGTTCCCAGCGTGTAGACCCCTTCCGGTCACCAAACAGAGTTCCCAGGGTGCAGACCCCCGTTCCGGCCGCACAGACAGAGTTCCCAGAGGGTGTAAACCCCCGTTTCGGCCACCAGAACAGAGTTCCAGGTGTGAGACCACCTGTTCTGCCACCACAAACAGAGTTCCCAGGGAGCAGACCCCCCGTTCTTGCCACCAGAACAGAGTTCCCAGGGTGTAAGCCCCCGTTCCGGCCACCAGAATAGAGTTCCCAGGGTGCAGACCCCCATTCCATTCACAAGAACAGAGTTCCCAGGAAGTAAACCCACGTTCCGGTCACCAGAACAGTAGTTCCCAGGGTGCCAGACCCCTTTTTCGTCACCAGAACAGAGTTCCCAGGGTGTAACCCCGTTCCAGCCACCAGAACAGAGTTCCCATGGTGCAGACAACCCGTTCCGTCACCAGACACAGAGTTCCCAGGTGTGTAAACCCCGTTCCGGCCACCAAAATAGAGTTCCCAGGGTGCAGACCCCTGTTCTGACACCACAACCACAAGGACCCAGGGTTAAAAGCCTGTTCCGGTCGTGAGAACAGAGTTCCCGGGTGTAGCCCCTTTTCAGCCACCAGAACAGAGTTTCCCAAGGGTGCAGACCCCCATTCCGGCCACCAAAATAGAGTTCCCAGTGGTGCAGACCCCTGTTCTGGCTGCCAGAACAGAGTTCCCGGTGGTTAAATCCCTGTTCCGGCCGCCAGAACAGAGTTCCAGGGTGTAGATCCCCGTTCTGGCACCAGAAACAGAGTTCCAGGGTGCAGACCCCATTCCGGCCGCCAGAACAGAGTTTCCCAGGGTATAAATCCCCGTTCTGGCCACCAGAACAGTTTCCAGGGTGCAGGACCCCCGTTCCGGCTTCAGAACAGAGTTCCCGCTGTAGACCCACATTTCCGGCCACCAGAACTTAGTTCCAGGGTGTAAACCCCCGTTCCGACCACCAGAACAGAGTTCCGAGGGTGCACACCCCCGTTTCGGCCGCCAGAAACAGAGTTCCAGGGGAGGTGCAGACCCCCGTTCCGGCCACCAGAAAGAGTTCCCAGGGTGTAAATCCCCGTTCCAGCCACCAGAACAGAGTTCCCAGGGTGTAAACCCCCCGTTCCGGCCACAAGTAGAGTGTTCCAGGTGGCAGACCTGTTCCGGCCACAGAAACAGAGTTCCAAGGGTGAAAACCCGTCCAGCCACCAGAACAGAGTTCCCAGGGTGCAGACCCCCGTTCCGGCCACCAGAACAGAGTTCCCAGAGTAAACCCCTGTTCCAGCTGCCAGAACAGAGTTCCCAGGGTGTAGACCCCTGTTCTGGCCACCGGAACGAGTACCCAGGTGTGCAGACCCACGTTCCGGCCAACAGAACAGAGTTCCCAGGGTGTGGAGACCTCGTTCCGGACACCAAAACATAGTTCCAGGGTGAAAAGCTCTGTTCCAGCCACCAGAACAGAGTTCCGAGGGGTGCAAACCCCGGTTCGGCCGCCAAAAGGAGTTCCCATGGTGTAAACCCCCGTTCCAGCCACCAGAACAGAGTTCCTAGGGTGCCAGACCCCTGTTCCGGCACCAGAACAGAGTTCCCAGGGTGTACACCCCCGTTCCGACCACCAGAACAGAGTTCCCAGGATGTAAACCCTGTTCCAGCTGCCAGAACAGAGTTCCCAGGGGTAGAACCCCTGTTCCGGCCACCGGAACAGAGTTCCCAGCGTGTAGACCCCCGTTTCCGGCCAACACCAAAACAGAGTTCCCAGGGTTAAAAGCTCTGTTCCAGCCACCAGAAAACAGAGTTCCGAGGGTGCAAAACCCCCGTTCCGATGCCAGAACAGAGTTCCCAGGGTGTAAACCCCGCTTCCGGCCACCACAACAGAGTTCCCAGGGTGAAAAGCCCAGTTCCGGCCGCAAGAACAGAGTTCCCAGGTGTAAACCCCATTCCGGCACCAAAACAGAGTTCCCTGGGTGCAGACCCCCGTTCCGACCACCAAGAACAGAGTTCCCAGGTTGTAAACCCCCGTTCCAGCCACCAGAACAGAGTTTCCCAGGGTGGTAACCCCATTGGCCACAAGAATAGAGTTACAGGTGCAAACCCCTGTTCCGCCCACACAACAGAGTTCCCAGGATTAAAAGCCCTGTTCCGCAGCCAGAACAGAGTTCCCAGGGTGTAAACCCCCGTTCCGGCCACCAGAACAGAGTCCCAGGAATAACCCCCTTCCAGCCACCAGAACAGAGTTCCTAGGGTGCAGACCCCCTTCCGGCCTTCGAACAGATTTCCCAGCATGTAGACCCCATTCCGGCCACCAGAACAGAGTTTCCAGGGTGCAGACCCCCGTTCCGGCCGCCAGAAACAGAGTTCCCAGTGGTGTAAACCCGTTCCAGCCACCAGAACAGAGTTCCCAAGGTGTTAGACCCCTGTTCTGGCCACCACAAACAGAGTTCCCCGGGTATATAAACCCCGTTCGGGCACCAGAAACAAGTTCCCAGGGTGTGTAAACCCCCTTCCGAGCCACAGAACAGAGTTCCCAGGTGTAAACCCCCGTTCCGGCCACCAGAAAAATTCCCAGGGTGTAAACCCCCATTTCGGCCACCACAATAGAGTTCCAAGGGTGCAGACCCCTGTTACCGGCCACCAGAACAGAGTTCCCCATAGTGAAAAGCCCTTGTTACGGCACCAGAACAGAGTTCCCAGGGCGAAAAGCTCTGTTCCGGCCACCAGAAAGAGTTCCCAGGGTGTAAACCCCCTCTGGCCACAGAACAGAGTTCCAGGGTGTAGACCCCTGTTCGGCCACCAGAACAGAGTCCAGGGTGCAGACCCCCATTCCGGCCGCCAGAACAGAGTTCCCAGGGTGTAAATCCCGTTCTGGCCACCAGAAAAGAGTTCCCAGGGTGCAAGACCCCGTTCCGGCCTTCAGAACAGAGTTCCAGCGTGTAGACCCCATTCCGCGTCACCAGAACAGAGTTCCAGGGGCAGACCCCGTTCCGGCCGCCAGAACAGAGTTCCCAGGTGTACACCCCCGTTTCGGCCAACCAGAACAAGTTCCCAGGGGTAGACCCTGTTCTTCCACCACAACAGAGTTCCCAGGGAGCAGACCCCCGTTCTTGCTTGCCACAGAACAGAGTTCCCAGGGTGTAAGCCCCGTTCCGGCCACCAGAATAGAGTCCAGGGTGCAGACCCCCATTCCATTCACAAGAACAGAGTTCCAGGAAGTAACCCACGTTCCGGTCACCAGAACAGAGTTTTCCCAGGGTTGCCAGACCCTGTTCCGGTCACCAGAACAGAGTTCCAGGGTGTAAACCCCGTTCCAGCCCACCAGAAACAGAGTTCCCATGGTGCAGACCCCCGTTCCGGCCCAGAACAGAGTTCCCAGGGTGGTAAACCCCGTTCCGGCCACCCAAAATAGAGTTCCCAGGGTTGCAGACCCCTGTTCTGACCACCACAAAACAAGATCCCAGGGTTTTAAAAAAGCCCTGTTCGGTCGTGAGAACAGAGTCCCAGGGTGTACCCCTTTTCCACGCCACCAGAACAGAGTTCCCAGGGTGCACGACCCCCATTCCGGCCACCAAATAGAGTTCCCAGGGTGCAGACCCCTGTTCGGCTGCCAGAACAGTCGTTCCCGAGGTGTAAATCCCTGTTCCGCCGCCAGAACAGAGTTCCAGGGTGTAGATCCCCGTTCTGGCCACCAGAACAGAGTTCCCAGGGTGCAGACCCCATTCGGCCGCCAGAACAGAGTTCCCGGGTATAAATCCCCGTTCTGGCCACCAGACAAGAGTTTCCAGGGTGCAGACCCCCGTCCGGCTCTCAGAAAAAGTTCCCAGCGTGTAGACCCCATTCGGCCACCAGAACTTAGTTCCAGGGTGTAAACCCCCGTTCCGACCACCAGAACAGAGTTCGAGGGTGACACCCCCCGTTTCGGCCGCCAGAACAGAGTTCCAAGGGTGCAGACCCCCGTTCCGGCCACCAGAAAAGATTCCCAGGGTTGTTAAATCCCGTTCCAGCCACCAGAACAGAGTTCCCAGGGTAAACCCCCGTTCCGGCCACAAGAATAGTGTTTCCCAGGGTGCAGACCCTGTTCCGGCCACCAGAACAGAGTTCAAGGGTGAAAAACCCACGTTCCAGCCACCAGAACAGAGTTCCCAGGGTGCAGACCCCGTTTCCGGCCACCAGAACAGAGTTCCAGGATGTAAACCCCTGTTCCAGCTGCCAGAACAGAGTTTCCAGGTGTAGACCCCTTGTTCGGCCACCGGAACAGAGTACCCAGGGTGCAGACCCACGTTCCGGCCAACAGAACAGAGTTCCAGGGTGTAGACCTCCGTTCCGGACACCAAAACATAGTTCCCAGGGTGAAAAGCTCTGTTCCAGCCACCAGAACAGAGTTCCGAGGGTGCAAACCCCCGTTCCGGCCGCCAGAAAGGAGTTCCCATGGTGTAAACCCCCGTTCCAGCCACCAGAACAGAGTTCCTAGGGCAGACCCTGTTCCGGCCACCAGAAACAGAGTTCCAGGGTGTACACCCCCGTTCCGACCACCAGAACAGAGTTCCCAGGATGTAAACCCCTGTTCCAGCTGCCAGAACAGAGTTCCCAGGTTAGCCCTGTTCGGCCACCGGAACAGAGTTCCCAGGTGTAGACCCCTTCCGGCCACCAGAACAGAGTTCCCAGGGTTAAAAGCTCTGTTCCAGCCACCAGAACACAGTTCCGAGGGTGCAAACCCCCGTTCCGGATGCCAGAACAGTAGTTCCCAGGGTGTAAACCCTGTTCCGGCCACCACAACAGAGTTCCCAGGGTTGAAAAGCCCTGTTCCGGCCGCAAGAACAGAGTTCCCAGGGTGTAAACCCCATTCCAGGCACCAAAACAGAGTTCCCTGGGTGCAGACCCCGTTCCGACCACCAGAACAGAGTTCCCAGGGTGTAAACCCCGTTCCAGCCAGCCACAGAAAAGTTCCCAGGGTGTAAACCCCATTCTGGCCACAAGAATAGAGTTACCAGGGTGCAAACCCCTGTTCCGGCCACCACAACAGAGTTCCCAGGATGAAAAGCCCTGTTCCAGCAGCCAGAACAGAGTTCCCAGGGTGTAAACCCCCGTTCCGGCCACCAGAACAGAGTTCCAGGAAGTAAACCCCCGTTCAGCCACCAGAACAAGTTCCCAGGGTGCAGACCCCCTTTCCGGCCTTCAGAACAGAGTTCCCAGCATGTAGACCCCATCCGGCCACCAGAACAGAGTTTCCAGGGTTGCAGACCCCGTTCCGGCCGCCAGAACAGTTCCCAGGGTGTAAACCCCCGTTCCAGCCACCAGAACAGAGTTCCAAGGTGTAGACCCCTGTTCTGGCCACCACAACAGAGTTCCCAGGGTGTAAACCCCCGTTCCGGGCACCAGAAAGAGTTCCCAGGGTGTAAAGCCCGTTCCGCCACCAGAACAGAGTTCCCGAGGGTTAAACCCCCGTTCCGGCCACCAGAACAGAATTCCCAGGGTGTAAACCCCCATTTCGGGCCACCACAATAGAGTTCCAAGGTGCAGACCCTGTTCCGGCCACAGAACAGAGTTCCCATAGTGAAAAGCCCTGTTACGGCCACCAGAACAGAGTTCCCAGGGCGAAAACTCTGTTCCGCCACCAGAACAGAGTTCCCAGGGTGTAAACCCCCGTTCTGGCCGCAGAACAGAGTTCCAGGGTGTAGACCCCTGTTCCGGCCACCAGAACAAGTTCCAGGGTGCAGACCCCATTCGCCGCCAGAACAGAGTTCCCAGGTGTGTAAATCCCCGTTCTGGCCACCAGAAAAGAGTTCCCAGGGTGCAGACCCCCGTTCCGGCCTTCAGAACAGAGTTCCCAGCGTGTAGACCCCATTCCGTCACCAGAACAGAGTTCCCAGGGTGCAGACCCCCGTTCCGCCGCCAAACAGAGTTCCCAGGGTGTAAACCCCGTTTCGGCCACCAGAACAGAGTTCCCAGGGTGTAGACCCCTGTTCTTGCCACCACAACAGAGTTCCCAGGGAGCAGACCCCCCGTTCTTGCCACCAGAACAGAGTTCCCAGGGTGTAAGCCCCCGTTCCGGCCACCAGAATAGAGTTCCCAGGGTGCAGACCCCCATTCCATTCACAAGAACAGAGTTCCCAGGAAGTAACCACGTTCCGGTCACCAGAACAGAGTTCCAGGGTGCAACCCCTGTTCCGGTCACCAGAACAGAGTTCCCAGGGTGTAAACCCCGTTCCAGCCACCAGAACAGAGTTCCCATGGTGCAGACCCCGTTCCGGTCACCAGAAACAGAGTTCCAGGGTGTGTAAACCCCGTTCGGCCACCAAAATAGAGTTCCCAGGGTGCAGACCCCTGTTCTGACCACCACAACAGAGACCCAGGGTTTAAAAGCCCGTTCGGTCGTGGAGAACAGAGTTCCAGGGTGTAGCCCCTTTCCAGCCACCAGAACAGAGTTCCCAGGTGTGCAGACCCCATTCCGGCCACCAAAATAGAGTTCCCAGGTTGCAGACCCCTGTTCTGGCTGCACAGAACAGAGTTCCCAGGGTGTAAATCCCTGTTCCGGCCGCCAGAACAGAGTTCCCAGGGTTGGTAGATCCCCGTTCTGGCACCAAGAACAGAGTTCCCAGGGTGCAGACCCCATTCCGGCCGCCAGAACAGAGTTCCCAGGGTATAAATCCCGTTCTGGCCACCAGAACAGAGTTCCAGGGTGCAACCCCGTTCCGGCCGCCAGAACAGAGTTCCCAGATTAAACCCCCTTTCGGCCACCAGAACAGAGTTCCCAGGGTGTAGACCCCTGTTCTTGCCCCACAACAGAGTTCCCAGGGAGCAGACCCCCGTCCTTGCCACCAGAACAGAGTTCCAGGGTGTAAACCCCCGTTCCGGCCACAGAACAGAATTCCCAGCGTGTAAACCCCCTTTCCGGCCACCACAACAGAGTTCCAGGGTGAAAAGCCCTGTTCCGGTCACCAGAACAGAGTTCCCAGGGTGTAAACCCCGTTCCAGCCACCAGAACAGAGTCCCATGGTGGCAGACCCCGTTCCGGTCACCAGAACAGAGTTTCCAGGGTGTAAACCCCGTTCTGGCCACCAAAATAGAGTTCCCAGGGTGCAGACCCCTGTTCTGACCACCACAACAGAGATCCCAGGGTTAAAAGCCCTGTTCCGGTCGTGAGAACAGAGTTCCCAGGGTGTAGCCCCTTTTCCAGCCACCAGAACAGAGTTCCCAGGGTGCAGACCCCCATTCCGGCCCACCAAATAGAGTTCCCAGGGTGCAGACCCCTGTTCTGGCTGCCAGAACAGAGTTCCAGGGTGGTAAATCCCTGTTCCGGCCGCCCAGAACAGAGTTCCCAGGGTGTAGATCCCGTTCTGGCCACCAGAACAGAGTTCCCAGGGTGCAGACCCCCATTCCGGCCGCCAGAACAGAGTTCCCAGGGTATAAATCCCCGTTCTGGCCACCAGAACAGAGTTTCCAGGGTGCAGACCCCCGTTCCGGCCTCCAGAACAGAGTTCCCAGCGTGTAGACCCATTCCGGTCACCAGAACAGAGTTCCGAGGTGCAGACCCCCGTTCCGGCCGCCAGAACAGAGTTCCCAGCGTGTAGACCCCATTCCGGTTCACCAGAACAGAGTTCCCAGGGTGCAGACCCCCGTTCCGGCCGCCAGAACAGAGTTCCCAAGATGTAAACCCCCCTTTCGGCCACCAGAACAGAGTTCCCAGGGTGTAGACCCCTGTTCTTGCCCCCACAACAGAGTTCCCAGGGAGCAGACCCCCCGTCCTTGCCACCAGAACAGAGTTCCCAGGGTGTAAACCCCGTTCCAGCCACCAGAACAGAGTTCCCATGGTGCAGACCCCCGTTCCGGTCACCAGAACAGAGTTCCCAGGTGTGTAAACCCCGTTCCGGCCACCAAAATAGAGTTCCCAGGTGCAGACCCCTGTTCTGACCACCACAACAGAGATCCCAGGGTTAAAAGCCCGTTCCGGTCGTGAGAACAGAGTTCCCAGGGTGTAGCCCTTTGTTCCAGCCACCAAAAAACAGAGTTCCCAGGGTGCAGACCCCCATTTCCGGCCACCAAAATAGAGTTCCCAGGGTGCAGACCCTGTTCTGGCTGCCAGAACAGAGTTCCCAGGGTTGTAAATCCCTGTTCCGGCCGCCAGAACAGAGTTCCCATTGTGTAGATCCCGTTTGGCCACAGAACAAGTTCCCAGGGTGCAGACCCCCATTCGGCGCCAGACAGAGTTCCCAGGGTATAAATCCCCGTTCTGGCCACCAGAACAGAGTTTCCAGGGTGCAGACCCCCGTTCCGGCCTTCAGAACAGAGTTCCCAGCGTGTAGACCCCATTCCGGTCACCAGAACAGAGTTCCAGGGTGCAGACCCCCGTTCCGGCCGCAGAACAGAGTTCCCAAGATGTAAACCCTTCTTCGGCCACCAGAACAGAGTTCCCAGGGTGTAGACCCCTGTTCTGCCCCCACAACAGAGTTCCCAGGGAGCAGACCCCCGTCCTTGCCACCAGAAACAGAGTTCCCAGGGTTAAACCCCCGTTCCGGCCACCAGAACAGAATTCCCAGCGTGTAAACCCCTTTCCGGCCACCACAACAGAGTTCCCAGGGTGAAAAGCCCTGTTCCGGCACAGAACAGAGTTCCAGGGTGTAGACCCCCATTCGTTCACCAGAACAGAGTTCCCGGGTGTAAACCCCGTTCCGGCCCCAGAACAGAGTTCCCAGGGTCAGACCCCTGTTCCAGCAACCAGAACACAGAGTTCCCAGGGTGCAGACCCCCGTTCCGGCTACCAGAACAGAGTTCCCAGGGTGTAAACCCCCCGTTCCAGCCACCAGAACAGAGTTCCCAGGGTGTAAACCCCCGTTCCGGCCCGCAGAACAGAGTTCCCAGGGTGCAGACCCCGTTCTGGCCACCAGAACGAGTTCTCAGGGTGTAAACCCCTTCCAGCCACCAGAACAGAGTTCCCGGGTGTAAACCCTGTTCGGCCACCAGAATAGAGTTCCCAGGGTGCAAACCCCTGTTTCCGGCCACCAGAACAGAGTTCCCAGGGTGAAAAGCCCTGTTACGAGCCACCAGAACAGAGTTCCCAGGTGAAAAAGCTCTGTTCCAGCCACCAGACAGAGTTCCCAGGTGTAAACCCCCGTTCCGGCCACCAAACAGAGTTCCCAGGGTGCAGACCCCTGTTCCAGCCACCAGAACAGAGTTCCCAGGGTGCAGACCCCGTTCCGGCTACCAGAACAGAGTTCCCAGTGATGTAAACCCCGATCCGGCCACCAGAACAGAGTTCCCAGGGTCAGACCCCCATTCCGGCCACCAGAAACAGTTCCCAGGGTGTTAAACCCCCGTCTGGCCTCCAGAACAGAGTTCCCAGGGTGCAGACACCGTTCTGGCCACCAGAACAGAGTTCCCAGGGTGTAAACCCCGTTCCACCAGCCCCAGAACAGAGTTCCCAGGGTGTAAACCCCCGTTCCGGCCACCAGAATAGAGTTCCAGGGTGCAGACCCCTGTTCCGACCACCACAACAGAGTTCCCAGGGTTGAAAATCCCGTTCCGGCCGCCAGAACAGAGTTCCCAGGGTGTAGACCACTGTTCCAGCCACCCAACAGTTCCCAGGGTGTAAACCCCCGTTCCGGCTGCCAGAACAGACTTCCCAGGGTGTAGACCCCTTTTCCGGCCACCAGAACAGAGTTCCCAGGGTGCAAACCCCATTCCATTCGCCAGAACAGAGTTCCCAGGGTGTAAGCCCCACGTTCCGGCCACCAACAGAGTTTTGGGTGCCACCCATTCCTTCGCCAGAACAAGTTCCCAGGAAGTCAACCCCCATTCCACCACCAGAACAGAGTTCCAGGTGCAGAACCCCGGTTCCGGCACCAGAACAGAGTTCCCAGGGTGTAAACCACTTCCAGCCACCAGACAGAGTTCCCAGGTGCAGACCCCGTTCCGGTCACCGAACAGAGTCCAGGGGGCTAGAGCACCAGAACCCGTCAGGGGTGGAACCCGTTCCGGCCACCAAAATAGAGTTCCCAGGGTGCAGACCCCTGTTCTGGCCACCACACAGAGATCCCGGTTGAAAAGCCCTGTTCCGGCGCGAGAACAGAGTTCCCAGGGTGAGCCCCGTTCCAGCCACCAGAACAGAGTTCCAGGGTGCAGACCCCCGTTCCGGCCCAACAAAATAGAGTTCCCAGGGTGGCACGACCACCTGTTCTGGCCGCCAGAAAAGAGTCCCCAGGGTGTAAATCCTGTTCCGGCCGCCAGAACATAGTTCCCAGGGTGTAGACCCCCGTTCCGGCCACAGAACAGAGTTCCCAGGTGCAGACCCCATTCTGGCCGCCAGAACAGAGTTCCCAGGGTGTAAATCATAGTAACATAGTAACATAGTAACATAGCAATTAGGGTTGAATAAAGACATTCATCCATCAAGTCCAACCTATTCCCCTTTTTTTTTTTTTTTTAACCCTACCTAACAGTTGATCCAGAGGAAGGCAAAAAAACCCCAGCTAAAAAAGGGGGAAAAAATACCTTCCTGACTCACCAACGGCAATCGGAAAGTATCCCTGGATCAACCAGATCTATATGCATTAATACCAGAATTCTCAATATTTTTTAGTTTTAGAAACTTATCCAGGCCTTTTTTAAAGTTATTCAATGAACTTGCCATTACCTCGCTCTGCGAAGACAGTTCCACAGTTTCACCGTTCTCACTGTAAAGAAACCTCTCCTAACCTGAAGATGAAACTTCTTTCTTCCCAACCTTAAAGGATGTCCACGAGTCCTCTGATATGACCTATTAGTGAACAATGCACCAGAGAGTTCACTGTATGGGCCATTAATATATTTGTATAAGTTATCATGTCCCCAGCAACCGCCCTTCTCCAGTAAACAGCCCTAACTTGTCTAATCTGCCTGCATATTCAAGCCCCTCCATTCCCCTTATTAATTTAGTTGCCCTTCTCTGAAACTGCCTACAATTTCCAAGATGTCCCTTTTGTATATGGGATTCCAAAAACTGCACCGCATATTCCAAATGTGGCCTTACCACCAGTGCCTTGTAAAGAGGAGAATAATATCTTTTTGAATTACGAACCGATGGGTTCTGTGTCGATCCTGGTTTGTATCGGCCCGATCCCATTCTAGTTGCAGGCAAATTGTTGTCTTGGTCATTGGCTAAACATCAGTTTAAATACAAACTTTAATTGTGTTCGAATTCATAGTAAAAATTACCGAAACCTTAAGTTTTGTTCCCATGGAACCAATGAAGTTTCAAGAAAATTTTTTCAAACTCCGGAATCAGAATGTTCTACGTGATTATTAAAGGGTATGTCCACCCAATAAACTTTTTATATGTTCTCTTATATAATATCACCAACCTCAAACGCCATTTCCCTTTTTCTCAAATCATTCTTTGGCCTGATATTAATGAGATATATATCATGCCTGCACTTTCCTCACTTCCACTGTAGGATTGACCACCGAGCTGCAGCTTAAATAAAACAAAAACAAAATCGTTTGCTGTGTTTTGTGTGTTCTCTCTCTCTCTCTCCTCTGCTCTGCTCCCCCTTCTGGGCTGCTGTCTGCAGCTGGTTGATCTGATTTCTTCAGTACACATAACTTAACAGCTTGTTGGTTGAGAGGGAAACTCCAGGGATCCAGGGGTCAACCATTACTGATGCAACTTCCTCTGTGTGTCACTGCTGGATGTTAACAGACATGCTCAAGAACATGAAAAGAACAGAGGCAAGGTAATTACCTGTCTCTGTTCATCGCTGTATTGGTCCAAGCTGCAGGATTAACCAGCTACAAAGGTTTGTAAACTTTGAACCACTGGACTGATTTACATGCTGTACAGTTTTTTGGAGCACTTATATGGGCCAAATAAATATAGAAGTTAGTTTTGGGGGTGGACTTGCCCTTAATAGGAATTTTGATTTTTAAATGCAATTTTTCGAATTGTCAAATTTCTAAATATTCTAAATGAGTTTTCGAAAATTCCATTGGATCCGTGATTTATCACTAGCAGTATTCAAACATAACAAATTGACACACACTTTAAAGGGCATGTCCACCCCCAAAACTATAATATATCCCTCTACTGGCCCCATTGTGTAGTGTAGAAAAATCCTTACCTTACACCCCAGCTCCAAGTGTGTTCTCCTGTAATTCCCCCCCAAAGTCCAGAAACTGGCCACCAGGAGCCTAGCAGAGGGGGAAATTGGTCCGCCTCTGAGGTTCCTCTGAGAGGTTTCTGGCATGCTCTGAGCAGCCCTCCCCCCCTCCCTCTCCCTCCCTCCCTCTCCCCCCATTTTGCAATCCCTCCCCTAGTGTAATTTCCCTTTGATATATAGAAGTTTCCGTCCCCAGCCCCAACCGCAATAAAAGTTTTGTTAAAAGTCCCCGATCTTACTTACCTTACCTCTCTCCTCTGGCGTTCAGTTCAACAGGCAGCCGCGTCCATGATTGGCTGCCTCTCAGCCAATCACAGACGCGGCTGCTGGTCCCGCCCCCTGCTTGCAGTTCGTGCAAGCAGAGGGCTGGGGCTGTGCGGCGAAAGAGGAGTAAGGTAAGTAATGATCGGGGGAGGTTCTAAAAAAACTTTTATTGCGGTTGGGGCTGGGGGAAGGAACACTTCTATATATCAAATTTTTTTTTACAGGGGTGGACATGCCGTTTATAACATGGGTAAAAAGTAATATTTTTATAACCATGGAATGTTCTGTGTTTTGCACTGGGACGCTTGTGTTTGATTTTAATAAGATAAACAAATAGTTTTATAATGTTTTTAAAATTCTTTAAAAAAAAAGAAAAGAAAAAAATGTTTAAAGAGTATCTCCACTGATAAGACGAGTAAGTTCTACCTTCGTCCTGGCTCCCTGCAGGTTTTATGAAAATGGAGGTAAGACACAGCTCCTTTAATGTTCTTCAATAAAATAAATGCCAATTTATTTTTAATCAGTGGTAGATACCCTCCTTAAATAAAGGATGGTGATTTGTAATAATTGTCAATTGCCACCTCAAAAATGGCAATTGGCAAATGTTGTCCCAATAAATAGTGACAACTTGGTCACAGTGCATCTCTACATTTTTTACATTTTGTTTTTTATTTTGCACCTAATGTCTTATTCCAACGTTCCTGCAACATTATGGAAACACACGGCTCAATTACATTTGAGATGAGCGTGCGTCACAAAGCTTATCTGTTCTGGTAGCTTTGCGGGATGTCTCAAGGTAAGAAAGTGGTACTGTAAGGCTCCAGGTCTGCAAGAAGTTGAAAGTAAAAAAAAAAAAAAAAAGATGATCTCTTGCAGCCAGAGATCAATGTAATACAACCAGTTTTATAACAAAAGCAAAACAACCGTAGTGAAGACCCAACCCCCCACACACTGAGTCACTAATAGTTAAGTGACTAGCTAATTACAGCATTACATACTTTGAAACAAAACTATCTACAGATGAGCAGACCACACAGGGAAAGAAAGCCAATAGACAAGCACAGGATGACAAGATAACACAATGAAAACAGAAGAGGGAAGGGCTGGAACTAGAGAAATGGAAAAGGGGATAAAGAAGGGATGCCGGGAACAAGGAAGGGGACTCGTATGAACAAAACTAAGAACAAAGATCATGATACACACAGAAACACCACAGAGGAGCCAAGTCAACGATGATCTGGTGCGAAGCAAAGGGGGTGGAGTCCTTAAAGGCAAGTCCACCCCCAAACTATAATCCCCCCAGTAATGGCCCCATCATTTAGTGTATAAATATCCTCACTACATCCCAGCTCCATATGGTTCTCCTGTAGTCCCCCAAAGTCCCAAAAACTGCCCACCAGGAGGATAGCAGAGTCCATATAGGACTACTGCCTCCTATCTGGTCCATCGGAAAAGTGAGTTACTGCATGCCGTATCGTCTTCCCCCTCCCTCCCTCCTCCACCCTCCCTCTTGCTCCCCCCTGTCCCCACCAGCCCCAACTGCTATATTTGTTATTTGAAAGTGCCCCAAACTTGACTTACCTTCCCTCTTTCCTCCCCGCACTGACGCCCAGCCAGCCGTGTCCGTGATTGGCTGCCACTCAGCCATCACAGACGCGACTGCCAGTTCCCGCCCCTCTGCTTGGTTTTCTCGCAAGCAGAGGGCTGGCAGTGGCGACGGAGGAAAAGAGGGAAGGTAAGTAAAGTTGGGGCACTTTCTAAATAACAAATATAGCGGTTGGGGCTGGTGGGACAAGGGGGAATGATTATATCAAAAAAATTTTTTTTAAGGGTGGACATACCCTTAATACTGTAGGTAACACAGTTTGCAGGTGAGGTGATTAGTTGATGATGCTCTAGTAGCTTGAGACTAGAGATGGCCGAATTATATAAGTTTCAGTCCATTTTCGAACTTTTGATCTTCAGAGAAAGTTCGAAGTTTGAATTCGGAACCATTAGTCAATGGGGGGGAGTGATAGTTCAAAAATCCGAGTCATTTCAGCTAAACTAACAAGGGTAACTTACTGTAAATGGCTGTGCACCTGGGAAATGATCTGGGAAATGTCATATCTACTTGTTAAAACACTTCCTAAAGTCAGATGGGTACATTCGACGACATTTGAGGATTCGAATGAACGAACGACCCTTCCGGTTAGCAAATGGTCCGCTCCTGGCTTAGCAAAAGAGGGGGTTGGATAGTGTAGAGGTTAAAGGCACTGCCTTGACAGGGGAACCAGGGTTCGATCCTGGCTAGGGACAGCTATATATATATATTGGATTTTATAATACCCTAGTAATATAATAACCATTTAATATCCCTAGTAATATAATATGTTATTATATTACTAGGTTTTATCAATGGTTATTATTTACTAGGTTATTATATTGTTAAATTTACTAGGTTATTATATGGTTAGTATATTACTAGGGTATTATAATACAATAACCATAATACCTAGTAAATAATAACCATATAATAACCATATGATAAACCTAGTAATATAACAAATTAATATTACTAGGGTATTATATGGTTATAATATACTATGGTTATTATATGGTTATAATGTCAAGGGGTGCCTTTAACCACTACATATCAGCCACTACATTATATATATATAATTTACTAGGTTAATAGTAAAATAGTACCATATAATAACCATATGATAACCTAGTAATATATCATCCGTATAATGAGTCGCTGGATAGTGTGAGTGGTTAAAGGCACCACCTTTGACATGGGAGACTGCAGGGTTTGAATCCGTGGCTGGGGGCAGCTATACAAATTTTGGATTATTATAATACCCTAGTATTCGCTCGAACTCGGCTAGAACTAGAACTCGAGTTCTAGTCCATCCCTACTTGAGACGGCATACTGCTAGAGTAAATGGAAGTTAAGGAACACAGCATGGGAACAGAGGCACAGTGCTACCACAGGTGGAAACTGAGCTGGAGACCACCGCTGCGCACCCCCTCCAGCAGCCCCTCCAAGCCCCCTGCCGTGCCGCTGTGAGGAGGGGAAGGGAAGAGCCCGCTGGGAGCGGTGAGGCACCCTTTTTGGCACTTACAAGTGGCCCTTGCGGCTCTGACCAAGAGCCCTTTGGGGTCTAGGGGTCCCGCAGCTCGAACCGGGACCACCAGGGAGCGGCTCTTAAAAGAGCCCTTGGGCGGCGTCTTCTTTCTTCCAGTCCCGGGACACCAGCATCCCAACCCCGAGAGGTACCCCCTCAATGAGGCCGATGTTGCCGGCGTCTTGATCGACGCAACATCTTCAGGCTGGCGACACCACCCCAAAATGTGTGAGCTTGATGTTGTAATGGCTCAATAAAAAAAAATTACCAAATTGAACTTTGGTTGCGACCTTCCATATTTTTAACTGATTACATTGGACATATTGCCCTGGTAGGGGAAGGGCTTGGAAGTATCTGCACCCATACTTTTGAATGGCATTTGGTATCTAACTATAAGTATTATATCTCCCTGATAAAGTATATTCATGTCAAATATCCAACATTCTAACCAGTGAAAAACAAATATAATAACTGTTTGCAAATGGACATGGTAGATTCAAGGGGAACTATGTCTTATCTTTTTTCTTCTATGTATACAAAGAGAGAAGATTGTTAGCCTGCTCTAAACACATATCATTACAACCCAACCAATAACAAGTGAAGACACTTAATAGTGTTTTCATTTTGCCTTTTTCAGGAATTTACTATCTTTTCATCATAATATCCATACTTACCTTGCTGGGTCTCAATCAATATTGGAGATGATCAAGAGCTTTGCTCTTAGAGTTATGAAAAAATCAATAATAATGACTGACCTTTAAACTTGGAGACTTTTGCGTTCGTTCATGTTAGTCACTTGAAAAGATTAATGTATTTTATGTGGTCTGCCCAAATGATCCTTTTGAAATTAAACCAAAGAACAATAGGGTTATTTTATGTGGTATAGCTTGTGTATCCTCGATAGGTTTTTTTTCCTTTGTAAATACCAGCAGTTTATATGATTCTATTTAAAGATGAACAGGTTTTCCTAATAATATGTATAATATGCCATAAGAAAGATATCTTACCATGATGGATGAATTCTAAGTAAAGAGTAAAACAAATCCAATGCTGAAGCATAACTCATAGAATGAAATGGATCACTAAGAACAATTCATCGGACAGGAAATTAACCACAAATTACTGCTGTTTTTTTAATTCATCTGTTTAATTATTTATTTTTACATTTTACCTAGGGATCACCGTAAGAGTTTAATATTTTGGTATCAGGAAACTATGAATGATGAGATATTTTTTATTACAGATTTAAGGAACTGGTGATGAATTCCGCTTTCTGAACTTACCGTTGTCGATTCGGAACTGCCGTTTCAGAAATCTGCAAATCCAACTGACTTTTATTTTTTCAAAATTTTGATCGTATCAATAACAATAAATATTAGAAAATCGAAAATTCAAAATTGCATTTGAAAAATAAAATCCCTAAAGCAAAATTCGAACAATTGCTGTAGAAAACTTGTAAATGAGAATTCAGTTGGGTTTGAATCAGATTTCCGAAACTTCAACAGGTACATTCAATTTCCATCTCTGGAAATTATATCTGCTTTGAACTAGTAGGAATTTTTTTAAATAGTATGATCTGTTTACACTCGGCTGCATTATCACATTAACCCATTACACTAACACACTCCTTGAAATGTTCTAATTAAGTTTTGCTTCTTATGAAATATCAGTTTACAAGAGCATTAGAAAAAAAACAAAAATTAAATAAGGGGAAATTTTTGTGTTTGTGGTATATTTTCTCTCCAATGCTTCCTCACTGTTTAAAGCAGGAGCACTTTTTAAAAGGATGCTACCTATGCAGCCATCACTCGCCTATTCTGGTTGTAACTAAGATGGGATCCAGGGCGATCGTATCCGACATAAACCCTCAGTTCTGAAATTTCAAGTTTATGTCGGGTTATTCGATGTTCGACATACAGGTTATTTTCGTACCCTCGACATTTGATAACCCTCGAAAATACAATTGGAAACTTGAAAGTAGTTTTCAGTTGTATTTTCGAGGGTTATCAAACATTCTAGGTTATTTTTGATAACCCTCGAAATACTTTCTGAACCTCAAAAGTAAGTTCTGTTTCTGGATTTTCATATCTTCCGGTTTTTCCGTGTTCCGTAAATACATAAATGGAATGGAAATGGAGACTCTGAGTTTACTGTATATTTCACCAGTGCTTTTATTTACTTAATCCAGCCTTATGAAATAGACATTACTTGGTTTTGGTTGACACAATGCAAATGCACAATACTATAAATGTTCACAGATTCACCAGATCACCATGATCCATAATACAAAGATTTATTTATTTATTTATACTGTAGGTTCTGTGCCGTCTTTATCTATAACCATTTTGAAAAATAATACATTTTAAAAGCCAGTTTTCTTGTTTTGCCTCTTATATGATTTCTTGTCTCCATGATATCTTGCTGCATAGGATAAACAATATAGCCATAAAACTTTCAAATTAATGGAAATGCTTTTATTTAAAAGTCTATCAGGGGAATTCACCGAGGAGCACGCAGCCGCGCAGCCCTCCTTTCTCTCCTTAATGTCGCGCTAACCGGTTAATTCTCGCTTTGCGGGTGCGGCTGCGCGAGTTCTGTGTTGAAACTGCAATATTTTTACATACATTAATCTGCAAAGATTATTGGCTCACCGGTGAAAAATCTCTAGAGTCCAGCCCCAAATGAAACCTTACATACAGGTAAACACCCCCCAAAATCCTAAACGGTAATAGTTTTGAAACCTGAAATATATAAGTCTAACCTGAAATCCTGCACAATGTCCTGTTGCCCCTGTTTCTGCTTCCAGTTCTTCAGTTAGCACCTGTCAGTTATGGATTTGACAGTTACTTCACAGCCAATGACTGAATGTTAATCCCTATCTGCCTCTTTAGCATGCCCAGGCTCGTACAGGTTTCTAGATTGCTCAGTTTCCATGAGCATCCAGAAGCATAGCAGGCATACAGTAATGAATTATAGGACAAACTATATATATCAACATATTTTAAAGAGGCCATCTTCTTTCTGAAAGTTTCTTATGAGGGTGGAGTTGTCCTTTAAGTACCAAAATCCCATCATTTTGCGATCCATGTCGGTCGAATGTAAGATCGAGAGAAAGCGGTTCCGGCAGGATCGAAGGAACATCGCGTGAGCGCTCAGACGGGTAAGTAAAATCTTAGAGATGTATGGGCACCTTAAGTGTTAATCCTATTCTTATCTCGTATTCGTTTACGAGATAAGTCTACTATTCATTGTGCTTTCTCCAATGTGCGGACATTCATGAGCACTGAAATAATTGCCATAGATGTGTTTCAATCATGAAATTAATTCGTTTCTTTTCTTTTGATTTCTCTGTCTGTCTCTCCCCATAGACCTATAATACCATATTTTTATCTTCAATAGAGGAAAGACGAGGAATGGAAATTGACTAATTCTGTAGTGACAATTGAAGAGTTGACATTTTATTAGTGCCTGTAGGGTAGAGAGAAATTAAATAATGAGCGCCCGAAAATAAATAGCTAAAATAACTGTAAACACACAAGGGGGAGTGGTAAGCAGAATGTAGCCAAATCAAAGGGAATATAAAAGATAATAACAATGAATACTGAGAAACACAACAAGAGGCGAACATATGTCAGAAACATCACAGGCAGATATAAAAACATTGTGTGTCATGGTAAATTATCTAATACAAACATTGACAAGTTTGTGTAGCACTAACCTAGTCAAAATCATACATGGGAAGTATAGTGGATGTTTTGAATGAATAGACATCAGATGTGCAGGAATAGACAGAGCATTCCGTATGTTCTGGTTACCCCAGAGACTGATAGGCTTGAATTCAGGATTCTATTCCCAGGAGGAGGATTACATTAAATCTAATGAAGTGCAGATTTATCTGTAGTGAAGGCAAACGCTTTATTTAAGGTGCAAAGATATTTCTTCATCTTCCTGTTAAAAAAAGGGATTTCTATTACCTGACAGTAAAATTCTATTCACACTGCATATTGTATACTATGTTTAGTTCTATGTATTGCGGGGAACCTGGCTAAACAAGCCTGTGCTATTTGTTAAACTCTCTGAGGAAGTAATTCCACTTACTGCTGTCATCGTATTCCTGTCTATTATAGTATTGGATAGGTGTGTATTTTTTTAAACTGATGCACAGTAAAGAAGATTAGGTAATCAGCAAGATCTTTTATTAATATTTATTTTTAATATTTATTTAATAAGTTTACAACGATGCCCATTATAACAAAAAGCTCTAATTAATCCTTCAGATTAAATTTCAGATTGCCCCAAACCCCCAGTGTTTTTATAATGACTACTTGGAGGAAGGGCCTGACTTTTATATACCCAGCGGCCCTGGAGCCAGTTAGCAGCTGTTTTGAATCTGTTTAGTAGTAATACTACAATGAGAAGTAGGTTATATACAGGGAGATTCATAAAAGTTCTTATTGTTAACAATGGCGCTAATTTTGCCCCAACCAATCAGATGTAATTTAACATTTGAAAGTTAACATCTGATTGGTTGGGGCAAAATTAGTGCCATTGTTAACGATAAGAACTTTCATAACATCTCCCTGATAGTTAATAAATAAAAAAAAAGAGTTTAGCCTTTGATGCAGCAGTTGCTGTTTGGTCTCCCCCACATACAAATCAGAGCATTCTTCATGCAGTGCAGTGCAGTGAAGAATGCTCTGATTTGTATGTGGGGGAGACCAAACAGCAACTGCATCAACGTATGGCCCAGCACAGAAGAGCCAATTCCCGGGTCAGGACTCAGCCTTGTATCTGCATCTTAAGGATAAAGGACATACCTTTGAAGATTGTAATGTTAACATACTGGCGAAGGAACGTGACTGGTTCAAGAGAGGTTGTTAAGGAGGCCATTTATGTGAAAATAAAGAAACCAAGCCTAAATAGAGGTGGGGGGGTTCGACACCAACTGTCTGCCATGTACAATGCTGTTTTAACACCTTACCTGGGCGTTCCTATAACACTCTTAGCCACTATCTAATCACACCCTATAACACCTGGCTGTGATATGCTAATTGGGATTTTCCAGGGTACAATATTGCCACAGATTCTTGTACAAGTCATTCTGAATTGAGAAAGCCAGTCGGATGACTAGCGAAACGTCTTCAAGAACTACATTTCAAGTCCAGTTGATCTAATTGAATACAACAGATACATGTAGAAATTGCACTAGTAAGGGTGAGGGCTGAGGCAGGAGCAATAACATCAGAGGCTTGGACCCTCCTGCAGAGCTTGGAGGCCGGTCCACTGACACACCCCCGTCCCTTGCCAAATCAGCTGTTTTTAAACAGCTGATCGCGCATCCATTAGCTGTTTATAGACCGGCATTACTGCTGACTCAGCCTTGCTGCATGTGTTTTTATAGGCTGATTTTTCACTGATCTGGAAACACTAATTGGGAGAGGGATATTCTTTTTAGGTTCTAGTGATCCTTTTATTTTCAAAACTCCAGCTGAGGTTAACTTCTGGTGTTCAAGTATCTTGGTTTCTTTATTTTACATTTAGTATGAATTTTATGGGTAGATGGGAAAGTAAAATACCTGTGTATTTCTATATATGTCATGAGAGTTTATGTTTCTGGAAGTTTTGTCTGAAAGCTTTTTGGAATTTATCTGCTTAGGAAGCAGTTAATGTGAACGGAAGATGTTTATTAAAATCAAGTGTCTGTGGGATTGTATTGAACAATGATTTCAAGTCTATACCTTCAGGTGGATGAGGTTTAATTATATTGCAACTGAAGAGGTAGTGGGAGCAGAATACTTCATTATCTTTTGGAACTGAGATATGGGATTTTGCCTTTAAGGGAAATTCTCATCAACATATAAATAAGCATTATTTAATCGGTCCTTTGAAATATTTCTTATTTGTTCTAGTCATTCTACTACCCATACAGCAGAAAAAACAAACAGAACAACAGGCACAATTTTAATTTACTGCCTGTTGAACATGGATAAACCTGCTAGCTGATAATAGCAATAACAAAAATAAACAATTGTTAATTAAGGTACTGTCACGATGTTCCCCGCAGGTGTACTGGATCCTCTGAGCGAAGGAATCCCCTGGTAGATGCTCTACTCATTGGTCATGACATAATCCATCATGGCCATGACTGACAGGTCTACCTGGAAGTGCCAGCAGATCCAGCCCACTGGCAGCCAACATTGGGCTTATAAAATAGCAGTATGAATATTATGGCTTTGGGTATTGGGGGTGAGGTGTACATGCATATGAAATTTCATTTGGGGGTGGGCGCATGTCCTAAAATAGGAAAACTCATAAAATTATTTTAATATCTCAAAAGACAAAAACATCTAAGAGTGAACATATAATACCCTTTTATTTTGCTACTGGATCAATAGTATAAGGGGAAAAAGTTTTGTAAGAACTTTTTTTCCCCTTCATAAATTTGGTTGTTTTTTTTTGCCTTCCTCTGGATCAACAGTTAGACAGGAAATGAGGGTATTGCTAGATGGGTTGGACTGGATGGACAAAACCTCAAATACTATACTATACTAAAATGCCATAGCCAGTTATACACCCTCACAAGCTGGGTACACACTGTCAGATCCTTCCTCCTGAACGACCATTTGGCACTTCTGACTGGTCAGTCAGGAGGAGGCAAAAGTAGCCATAGAGGACTACATGACCCAAAAAAACATACAATTATTTTGGCCCCATCGACATCTACATCTGCTGGGTCCTGCCCCAATTCAAGGCAGCAATAGAGGACCCTGTTTAGAACACCTATCAGTGCACCTATGATTCACACATTATTCATTTTAGAGGGCAAATATTAAAAGTGACTAAACATTAGATATAAGGCAAAATACATGTATAAGTTTAATAAATATTTTAGCTAATGCATATCTGTTGCACATGTCGGTTAGCACTTTTTTTGATCAATTTAAGGATTGTGTGGTAATTATTTATTATTGGATAGATTAGAGGTGTGTATTAGTATAAAGTAAACTAAATACAAGTTAGATTTTTAAATTTTTAAAAAATTTTTTTATTTTATTTATTTATTTTATTTATTTATTTATTTTTTATAAATTTTTAAATACCTTATCACAGGGTGGGAGGGAGGGCCAAGGAAGAGGCACCACTGGGTCTGCCTCACAGCCTTTCTTTAGGGTGTGCCTGGCTGCCGGTCGAGCTTCCCCTCCTTTTAGCCATGCCCCCCACCCAGTCCTGCCCACCACCAATGAGGGAGGATGCCGGGCCCAGCATGTTCAGGTGAGATTACCTCACTCCCGAACGTTCGCAGCTTCCCCCCATGCGGCCAGCGGGTTAACCCCTTGTTGTCCACCATGGGGGGTACACCGGAAACACCACACATAATAATTACGCAGACACCAAGAGGTTGGATGTGGAGTAAGGCCGCAGCAGCTTGTCTAACTTAAATTCTCTTACAAATCAAATATTTTTGTTTAGCCAGTCCCTCAGCGCACGCTCAAGGGAAGCCTTATAACATCTGTATTATTATAACTTTAGGAAATGGCCAAACTATAGCAAATAAAACTGAATATGGAGCCGCAAAGCCTCCACGCCAATTAGAATTTGCCTATAAATTACTAATTGGCCATTCTCCACAAGGCAATTGCCTTCTCAACCATGTTTTGTAAATGCAAACAGAATATATCGTTTCCTATTTCTGATAGGTGTGTGCCATCCTGGCGGAATAGGCCCTCTCCTGGCATTTCCAACTCTTGGTGTCTGTTGGTCAAAATATTTGTACACTTTGCAAACTTTGCAATTGAGAAGTTAACCTTTTTCTGAAACCAAATCAAACGGGTATTATTTCTGACCATATTATAATCAGGTTAGGGTGCATAAATTGGACGTTTGCTAAGTCTCTACGAATAATCCTGATTAGTTCCATGGATTTAATCTTTCCGAGTTCCTTACCCCCTAGATGGATAATCAAAGCATCTGGCGCGCCCTATTTAGTTAACAGGAATGCTAGCATTGGCATTATTTCATGCTGCCTTGCTCCTCTTAAACCTAACAAGTGCCTGGGGGAATCCTAAATTGCACCATATATTCTCCTCTCTCTCTTCTCTTTTAGCCCAAAATATATGAGAGTGGCCGATAATCCAAATGGCGAACTGCCTCTCCCTGCAAAAGATTAAAACATTGTCAACAAGGCTTGAACGGACAAATGAACTGAGAGTCTAAGCCTAGTAGGAAGCTTGAGTTGCTGCTCCAATTCTGAATGAGTGAAATTATAATGTTGAGTTGACAGGCTGAGGGCCGATACAACTTTACTCAGGACCGCTCTGACCTGAAATTTGGATAATGGGGAGCCATCATTATGACTAAAGAATGAACCGAGTCCGCTTGTTTGAGCGTTTTATACTCTTGGTAGGCTTTGACTGGGCATAGGCTGGTATCGGAAAATACACCAAGCCAAAGGAGTGTCCCCTCCCGGCTGTGTCAGTTTTGGATCTACGTAATAAGATTCTCAGTTTATCCTTCAATAGTGAAATGTCCTCTGTCTGCAAGCAACCTGGCTTGTTTTTGGATTCTGAAACTAGATCTGCTATTCGAAAAGCCAGGAAAAAGGCCAAAACAACAAAAAGGTAAACATTTTTGTCTCATAATCTGAATAACATATATTGGGTAGTGCTGCTATCATGTTTCTTATAATACTGAAGTAACTGGCTTTCTAGTATCTTTTGTTTGGGTTTAACGACCCCAGCCCTTTATTAATTGCCTGATTAGACTTACTTTTGTGATGTCTGGTTTGCCCAGAAATTTCAAGAAAAAGGAAATGCCGGCTAGCTTTTTCTTGGCTAACGCTAAGGATTGATGAGATTGGTATAACTGTGATAAATAAATCGCTAGCAAGTCCTTATCTGAAACGTTTTGATGGTCCTTGTTCTTAAATGCATTCCAGGCAATCCAGCTGGATAAGTAGGAATTCCACGTCCTTTTAGCCAAAGAATTACTGGTGAGTTTCAGCAGTGTGGGTAAATGTTGTCCCAAATATGGTCTGGGCAGGAGTGTCCGATGGCTCTGCGTCTGGGCTAGCTTCCTGAAATTGTTGAACTGAAAGCGGATAATTTGTCAGCTATAGTGTTCTGATTCCAGGTATATATTTTGCCTTGATCCACATGTTTAATTGTAAAGCTTTAATCACTATCTGCCTTAACAAGTGATTACTGGGGGAGATTTGGCAGCTAAATTATTGGCATTGACTACCCCTACATTAACTATGTAGAATGATTCTATGGTTTTTTAATAGGTGGCCCCGACTTCCAGCAGTATTAAAACAGGCAGTAGCTCCAGTAAAACTAGGTTCCGAATTAACGGGGAAGATGCTAGTCTCTCAGGCCATGCTACTGCTAGCCATTTGCCTTGGAATAGGCTGCACAACCCACACTGGCCGCTGCATCAGTAAATAAGTGATATGTGTCACTGTCTATGATCTCGTGTTGTATGCAGGAGTGACCATTGTAATGTTGTCAAAAACTTTTCAAATGAGGAGATCTTCCTTTGCCCCCTGCTGATTCTGATGTGTCACGTGGGATTGATTACTCCTGCACTCAATGCTATGAGTCTTTTATTAAAGGCCCCCCGATCAGAATGATGCTTGTGGCAAAACTGAGATGCCCTAAAAGGGATTGTAAGTGCTTAAGCTGGACTTTATTCACCCTTATGTGGCATCAATTAGTTGTTTAGTTCGACCAGCTTATCAGGGGGTAACCTAAATTCCATTCTTTCTGTGTCTATTATAATGCCTAAAAAACTGAATGCAAGTGCCAGGTTGAATTGTTTTTTCCTTGGCCAATGGAATGCCACATTGGTCTTATAAATAGACAAAGGTTTTAAGTAGAGTGTGGCAAGTTTTTGAACCGCTGGGCCCACAAATAAAAAATCATCTAAATAATGTATAATAAAATCAAAGCCTGAAATTAACTTAACTGTCCATTCTATGAAAGTAGCAAAAAGTTCAAAATAAAAGCGATAGGCTACAGCCCATAGGCAGGCATTTGTCGTAAAAGAAGGCGTTATTGAAATGAAAACCTAATAGATTATAACATTG
The DNA here is from genome assembly GCA_019447015.1 of Hymenochirus boettgeri. Lineage (NCBI taxonomy): Eukaryota > Metazoa > Chordata > Amphibia > Anura > Pipidae > Hymenochirus > Hymenochirus boettgeri. The sequence goes on along the minus strand of CM033477.1, from coordinate 41,348,466 downwards.
CGGTTGTATAGGAAGGAGACAAAAGCGGATTGTATATCGCTTTTTGCAAATAGAGTCCCTTGTCCACAGCATCTCACTAGTCTATAGCTTTATCGAAGGACGCATAGCTCACTGAACACAACTCAGGCGAAATGCCATCATTAGCTGATATGCCCTTTGGAAAGGAGAGGTGGTGAATAAGTCTATATGAATTTGGTTCCTTTTTAGGTACAAGACCCAATGGGGAAATCCTAAAATCTGCCAAGGGGGGGAGTTCAAAAGGCCCCTCTATTCTATTCAAAATGAGTTCCTTGTTAATTTTTCCAATGCGATAGACTCCTTACCCGCGATAGATTTAAGGTTTTGTGGGACTTCTAAGTTTGCTGGGCCAGGAATAGAAGGTATCCAGAAACCCCATTTAACCCGCTCTCCAGTATCCACGCTTTCTCCTTGTTTGGATAGCGCTTTAAAAAGGGCGTTAGAGCGGGTAGCTTCACCGGAGTTATCGCTTTTAAGCTTTTGTCCATTGTTTCCTTTGATCCCTTGGCCAGAGCTTCTTTTGAGGCAACGAAAGCCGATGCTGCCCGTTACAGAATGAGCATTCATGTTTAAAACGGCAATTCGCTTGCCATTTGCATGAATTTTAATTGTATGCCCAACATGTATTATATTTACTGCTAGTGGTAGCACTTCTGTTTGGGATAGTGGCAGCAGTCGTTGCGGACGTGGCGCCATCATCCCCAACCATAAATCCACATACTTAGTGCCCCAGGTCATGGATTTATGCACTGACATTTTCTGCCTGTATTTATCATCATATATAACCAGCCTAATCCACCGTAGCTTCAATAGGCTTCTAGTATATTATCGACATGTTTAAAAGAACTGGGCCTAAATATGGGTTATGGGATGTTAGAATATTCGAGTATATGCAGAATGACTGCAACCAGTTAGTGAAAGTCCTGGCAATAGGTCTGCGCCTTTCTAACTCCCCATCCCCTTGCTTTTCATTTTTTGCAAAATCTTTTCTGCTGGCAGCAGTGATAATATATCTATATAATCACCCCTACAGATCTTCTCCCTGATTTGCTTGGACAAGTGTAAACCTAGGGGAGTTGTCTCACATTTAATGACATCTTTATGGGCAACCCTAATGTACTCCCGTGTTTGTTGCGTGACCGCCACACCAGGAGAAGAAGCCCCAACATGTTTTAATAAACAGTCTTTTAAACCAGGTATTGAATCAAAGATATTACCTATTGACTGAGCAAGATTGTCCTCGGCATTCTGTGCAGTGGCAGTCCCAGGGGGTTGAACACATGGCTGCTGTGCTTGCCCCAGCTGTTGCAGAACTGTAAGTCACTGCACTTGTAACAATAACTGAGGGCTTTTCTTTAGTTGCCCTAACTGGGGACATGAAGGGCCACAATGTTGCAGCTGAGGTGCCAGCCTCATCCTCCTACCTGCCCAAGCTACCACCTTTTCTAGTATTACCAGTGACAGTATTACCTTTTTTGTTGGCTGGTAGTGGCCTTTTCTTTTGTAGCTTTCTTTTTTTCTGGATAGTGGGAATAGGGAGTGCGTGGCTGCTGGCTGCTTCCTCTGAAGGGCTGTCTTCCATAGCTGTAACAGTGTCAGAGAGCTGTGACTGGCAAACAGCCATTACCTTTTTAAGAAGTTCAGTGGCTGCTCCTATCAGCGACGCCTCAATAGCCGATGCCTCCATATTGCTCCGCCCGCCGAAGATCCAAGGAAGAGGCACGCACTGGGTCTGCCTCACAGCCTTTCCTCAGGGTGTGCCTGGCTGCCGGTCAAGCTTCCCCTCCTTTTAGCCACGTCCCCCACCCAGTCCCGCCAATCACCAATGAAGGAGGATGCCGTGCCCAGTGTTCGGTGAGATTACCTCACTCCCGAACGTTCGCGGCTTCCCCCATGCGGCCAGCGGGTTAACCCCTTGTTGGTCACCAATATAGCAGTTTACCACTTAAAGGAAAATGAAACCCAAAATACAAAGGATGCTCCACAGACTCTATAATTGTCTTTGTCTCTTACCTCTCAATCTATGATGTCACTGCTGGTTTCTATGTGTGCTTATTCCTGGTTGTTCTGGACCTAAAACTCCTTATGCCCATGTTAAACAGAAATAGAATCTGGGTCCAACACGGAACTCCTGGGTTTCCGAAATGCAAATGTTCTGTCCGAAACCAGGTGGATCATTCGGATTTCGGGACTTCGATCACATTTTGGAGGGTTATTTAAATCTGACCCTTTAAATAGGTACAGTATTAAGAAATGCATTGCACAGAGCTAAGATCAGGTTCACTTCATTATCCTCCCCATACAGCTCTGTACTATGTTTTTTCTATACATGCAGCATACACAAAACACACTCTTCCTACCCTCCAACATTTCCTTTAATAGGCACACTGATGAGAAATGGATTACACAGAGCTGTGCTAAGATCAGGCTCACGTCGTTATCCTCAACCTACAGTTCTATAAACAGTTCTATGGTTTTAAATACACCATAAACAAAAAGACACTCTTCCTACCCTCCATCATTTCCCTTTAAGAAGCTACACTTTCCACTAATATTGCTGCAGTTGACAGGGAGAGCTAGAGACCTTCCCACTTCAATACTTAAACAATATATTGCAGGTGAAACATACAAAGGCACAGCTCTATAGCTGTGAATAGTGCAGGTTTATTGCAAAACAACAAGTGCTTGTGGACGAGTGGATCCAAAACATGTAGCACTATTCACAGCTACAGACCTGTGTCTTGTATGTTTCACCTGCATATATTGTTTATGTATTGGATTTGGTGGAGTGGAAGCTGTTGACTACTGTAGACTACTGTACACTATTTCAGATCTGGACGCCCTAGATACCCAGATCTATATGCATCACACTACAACACTGCTACTAGATAATTGTTAATCCATAAATCTTTCTGCACCACCCAGACACTTCTACAATTTGAATATGGATGATTTAACATATTCATACATCATAGTGGGAGTGGAAATCACACAGGTGCAGAAAATGTAATGAAGGCAAAAGTACTGTCAGGCAAGGGGAAATGTTATCTTTAGCTTTGGGGGACAAACAAAACTGAAAATGAGTTATTACAGGAAAAGGAAAGGCTCCTGAGTGGAACCTTCCATGCTGAGAAGTTTGTTGAGACAAGTGCTTTCTAACTTTTGACTTTTTGAGGGGGTTTCATTCTCCTTTAAGCACTAATATAGTTATTCTGGACACCTACAGGGAGATTCAATAAAAGTTCTGATCGTTAAAATGGTGCTAATTGTTCCCCGACCAATCAGATATAATTTAACATTTGAAAGCTAACATCTGATTGGTTGGGGCAAAATTAGCACCATTTTAACGATAAGAACTTTTATTGAATAACCCTGCTAGTGTATGACCATGATCTATTTCACAGGATGTATGTCACTTTGTATAAGAAATGTTATTTAAAGCAGGAAATTATGTAATTATGTAACTTACTGTTTGTTGGCTTGATAAAGGTCCAAAACGTTGCCATATTCAAAAGAAATTGGAGTTCACTGATTTGTTATATCAATATGTACATAGGGATTTCCAAGGAAAAAGCATCAATTCATAATCCAGGTGCCACCAGGTTGTGTAGTTCCATCTCTTACACCATATAATTCAACAATATATAGATAGTTCCCGGGCACACTAATCTCAAACATCAAAAAACAACAAAAAGTCTTTATTATTTCATTATCTCTCTCTCTCTCTCTCTCTCTCTCTCTCTCTCTTTCTCTCTCTCTCTTCCACTGCCCTAATTTAATATAGATGATCTGCACGCTTAAACATGGGCCAAGAGCCAAGTGGTGTCGTAGATATTTTATATTTAGAAAGCTGAAGTTAACATGAAAAATTTATAACTTTTCTAATCAGCTCTGAGTTTTTCTTACATGCCCTTCAACAACAAGCTGATTGAATAAAATAATCTTGGTTTGCTCTCGAATACATGAATGAATCATGAATGTCAGTATGACCAAACCTCATTCCAGATGATTTTAGAGAGCTGTGTGCAGGTGCTAAAGAACTGATCGAAGTCTAAAAATGTGTTCTTTTTAATTTTTCAAGTGTGCAAATAAAGTTTCAGTTATTAAAATAGCAATGAAAGTTCAATGCTCATTAGCCTTCAAAGGAAAGGGACACATGGGCTATTTTTTTTACATAGTAATTACATAGTAATTAAGGTTGAAAAAAGACATAAGTCCATCAAGTCCAACCTATTCACTTTTTTTTTTTTACCCTACCTAACAGTTGATCCAGAGGAAGGCAAAAAACCCCAGCTAAAAAGGGGGAAAATTCCTTCCTGACTCCAAACGGCAATCGAAAAGTATCCCTGGATCAACCAGATCTATATGCATTAATACCAGTAATTCTCAATATTTTTTAGTTTTAGGAACTTATCCAGGCCTTTTTTAAAGTTATTCAATGAACTGCCATTAACACATCTGCTGGAAGACAGTTCCACAGTTTCACCGTTCTCACTGTAAAGAAACCTCTCCTAACCTGAAGATGAAACTTCTTTTCTCCTACCTTAAAGGATGTCCATGTGTCCTCTGATATGACCTATTAGTGAACAATGCACCAGAGAGCTCATTGTATGGGCCATTAATATATTTGTACAAGGTTATCATGTCCCCACGCAACCGCCGCTTCTCCAATGTAAACAGCCCTAACTTGTCTAATCTGCCTGCATATTCAAGCCCCTCCATTCCCCTTATTAATTTAGTTGCCCTTCTCTGAACTGCCTCAATTTCCAAGATGTCCCTTTTGTATATGGGATTCCAAAACTGCACCGCATATTCCAAATGAGGCCTTACCAGTGCCTTGTAAAGAGGGAGAATAATATTTTTCTCTCTTGATTCCATTCCCCTCTTTATACAAGACAATATCTTGCTAGCTCTTCAGTGACGTCAGCCGGCGCGCCAGTGCAGAGAAAGATCGTGCGGCTGCCGGAATGCAGAGGAGACTTCAATGCTTCTTCAATGCTGGCCCAAGGATTCTTCAATGCTGGCCCTTGCTTGGATGGAGAAGAGCCCACAGGGAGAAGAGCCCACAGGTACTGAACTCGGTGGGAGGGGGAGGGTGAGGGTGGCATTCAAGATGTTTGGGAACTACAACTCCCAGCATGCTTTATTAGCTGGGAGTTGTAGTTTCCAAACATCTTGAATGCCAATGAGGGGGCATTCAAGGTGTTTGGAAACTACAACTCCCAGCTAATAAAGCATGCTGGGAGTTTTAGTTTCCAAACATCTTGAATGCCACCCTTGTCAAGAAAAACAGGAGAGTGTTGAGCAAGAAAAGTAATAAGATAGTGATCAGAAAGCGGGTAGGGGTTACTTTCAAAAGATGAGACAGAAAGGTTTCTAGTGAAGAGCTAGCAAGATATTGTCTTGTATAAAGAGGGGAATGGAATCAAGAGAGAAAAATATTATTCTCCCTCTTTACAAGGCACTGGTAAGGCCACATTTGGAATATGCGGTGCAGTTTTGGAATCCCATATACAAAAGGGACATCTTGGAAATTGAGGCAGTTCAGAGAAGGGCAACTAAATTAATAAGGGGAATGGAGGGGCTTGAATATGCAGGCAGATTAGACAAGTTAGGGCTGTTTACATTGGAGAAGCGGCGGTTGCGTGGGGACATGATAACCTTATACAAATATATTAATGGCCCATACAGTGAACTCTCTGGTGCATTGTTCACTAATAGGTCATATCAGAGGACTCGTGGACATCCTTTAAGGTTGGAAGAAAAGAAGTTTCATCTTCAAGTTAGGAGAGGTTTCTTTACAGTGAGAACGGTGAAACTGTGGAACTGTCTTCCAGCAGAGGTGGTAATGGCAAGTTCATTGAATAACTTTAAAAAAGGCCTGGATAAGTTTCTAAAGCTAAAAAATATTGAGAATTACTGGTATTAATGCATATAGATCTGGTTGATCCAGGGATACTTTCCGATTGCCGTTTGGAGTCAGGAAGGAATTTTTCCCCCCCTTTTTTAGCTGGGGTTTTTTGCCTTCCTCTGGATCAACTGTTAGGTAGGGTTAAAAAAAAAAAAAGTGAATAGGTTGGACTTGATGCTTATGTCTTTTTTCAACCTTAATTACTAGTAATATATGTAAAAAAATAGCCCATGTGTCCCTTTCCTTTGAAGGCTAATGAGCATTGAACTTTCATTGCTATTTTAATAACTGAAACTTTATTTGCACACTTGAAAAATTAAAAAGAACACATTTTATACTTCGATCAGTTCTTTAGCACCTGCACACAGCTCTCTAAAATCATCTGGAATGAGGTTTGGTCATACTGACATTTCATGATTCATTCATGTATTCGAGAGGCAAACCAGATGTATTTTATTCAATCAGCTTGTTGTTGAAGGGCATGTAAGAAAAACTCAGAGCTGATTAGAAAAGTTATAAATTTTTCATGTTAACTTCAGCTTTCTAAATATAAATATCTACGACACCACTTGCTCTTGGCCCATGTTTAAGCGTGCAGATCATCTATATTAAATTAGGGCAGTGGAAGAGAGAGAGAGAAAGAGAGAGAGAGAGAGAGAGAAGAGAGAGAGAGAGAGAATTAATATAAAGACTTTTTGTTGTTTTTTGATGTTTGAGATTAGTGTGCCCGGGAACTATCTATATATTGTTGAATTATATGGTGTAAGAGATGGAACTACACAACCTGGTGGCACCTGGTTATAATTGATGCTTTTCCTTGGAAATCCCTATGTACATATTGATATAACAAATCAGTGAACTCCAATTTCTTTTGAATATGGCAACGTTTTGGACCTTTATCAAGCCAACAAACAGTAAGTTACATATTACATAATTTCCTGCTTTAAATAACTTTCTTATACAAAGTGACATACATCCTGTGAAATAGATCATGGTCATACACTAGCAGGGTTATTCAATAAAAGTTCTTATCGTTAAATGGTGCTAATTTTGCCCCAACCAATCAGATGTTAGCTTTCAAATGTTAAATTATATCTGATTGGTCGGGGAACAATTAGCACCATTTTAACGATCAGAACTTTTATTGAATCTCCCTGTAGGTGTCCAGAATAACTATATTAGTGCTTAAAGGAGAATGAAACCCCCTCAAAAAGTCAAAAGTTAGAAAGCACTTGTCTCAACAAACTTCTCAGCATGGAAGGTTCCACTCAGGAGCCTTTCCTTTTCCTGTAATAACTCATTTTCAGTTTTGTTTGTCCCCCAAAGCTAAAGATAACATTTCCCCTTGCCTGACAGTACTTTTGCCTTCATTACATTTTCTGCACCTGTGTGATTTCCACTCCCACTATGATGTATGAATATATTAAATCATCCATATTCAAATTGTAGAAGTGTCTGGGTGGTGCAGAAAGATTTATGGATTAACAATTATCTAGTAGCAGTGTTGTAGTGTGATGCATATAGATCTGGGTATCTAGGGCGTCCAGATCTGAAATAGTGTACAGTAGTCTACAGTAGTCAACAGCTTCCACTCCACCAAATCCAATACATAAACAATATATTGCAGGTGAAACATACAAAGACACAGGTCTGTAGCTGTGAATAGTGCTACATGTTTTGGATCCACTCGTCCACAAGCACTTGTTGTTTTGCAATAAACCTGCACTATTCACAGCTATAGAGCTGTGCCTTTGTATGTTTCACCTGCAATATATTGTTTAAGTATTGAAGTGGGAAGGTCTCTAGCTCTCCCTGTCAACTGCAGCAATATTAGTGGAAAGTGTAGCTTCTTAAAGGGAAATGATGGAGGGTAGGAAGAGTGTCTTTTTGTTTATGGTGTATTTATAGAAACCATAGAACTGTTTATAGAACTGTAGGTTGAGGATAACGACGTGAGCCTGATCTTAGCACAGCTCTGTGTAATCCATTTCTCATCAGTGTGCCTATTAAAGGAAATGTTGGAGGGTAGGAAGAGTGTGTTTTTGTGTATGCTGCATGTATAGAAACAACATAGTACAGAGCTGTATGGGGAGGATAATGAAGTGAACCTGATCTTAGCTCTGTGCAATGCATTTCTTAATACTGTACCTATTTAAAGGGTCAGATTTAAATAACCCTCCAAAATGTGATCGAAGTCCCGAAATCCGAATGATCCACCTGGTTTCGGACAGAACATTTGCATTTCGGAAACCCAGGAGTTCCGTGTTGGACCCAGATTCTATTTCTGTTTAACATGGGCATAAGGAGTTTTAGGTCCAGAACAACCAGGAATAAGCAACACTAGAAACCAGCAGTGACATCATAGATTGAGAGGTAAGAGACAAAGACAATTATAGAGTCTGTGGAGCATCCTTTGTATTTTGGGTTTCATTTTCCTTTAAGTGGTAAACTGCTATATTGGTGACCAACAAGGGGTTAACCCGCTGGCCGCATGGGGGGAAGCCGCGAACGTTCGGGAGTGAGGTAATCTCACCCGAACATGCTGGGCACGGCATCCTCCTTCATTGGTGATTGGCGGGACTGGGTGGGGGACGTGGCTAAAAGGAGGGGAAGCTTGACCGGCAGCCAGGCACACCCTGAGGAAAGGCTGTGAGGCAGACCCAGTGCGTGCCTCTTCCTTGGATCTTCGGCGGGCGGAGCAATATGGAGGCATCGGCTATTGAGGCGTCGCTGATAGGAGCAGCCACTGAACTTCTTAAAAAGGTAATGGCTGTTTGCCAGTCACAGCTCTCTGACACTGTTACAGCTATGGAAGACAGCCCTTCAGAGGAAGCAGCCAGCAGCCACGCACTCCCTATTCCCACTATCCAGAAAAAAAGAAAGCTACAAAAGAAAAGGCCACTACCAGCCAACAAAAAAGGTAATACTGTCACTGGTAATACTAGAAAAGGTGGTAGCTTGGGCAGGTAGGAGGATGAGGCTGGCACCTCAGCTGCAACATTGTGGCCCTTCATGTCCCCAGTTAGGGCAACTAAAGAAAAGCCCTCAGTTATTGTTACAAGTGCAGAGACTTACAGTTCTGCAACAGCTGGGGCAAGCACAGCAGCCATGTGTTCAACCCCCTGGGACTGCCACTGCACAGAATGCCGAGGACAATCTTGCTCAGTCAATAGGTAATATCTTTGATTCAATACCTGGTTTAAAAGACTGTTTATTAAAACATGTTGGGGCTTCTTCTCCTGGTGTGGCGGTCACACAACAAAACACGGGAGTACATTAGGGTTGCCCATAAAGATGTCATTAAATGTGAGACAACTCCCCTAGGTTTACACTTGTCCAAGCAAATCAGGGAGAAGATCTGTAGGGGTGATTATATAGATATATTATCACTGCTGCCAGCAGCAAAAGATTTTGCAAAAAATGAAAAGCAAGGGGATGGGGAGTTAGAAAGGCGCAGACCTATTGCCAGGACTTTCACTAACTGGTTGCAGTCATTCTGCATATACTCGAATATTCTAACATCCCATAACCCATATTTAGGCCCAGGTCTTTTTAAACATGTCGATAATATACTAGAAGCCTATTGAAGCTACGGTGGATTAGGCTGGTTTATATATGATGATAAATACAGGCAGAAAATGTCAGTGCATAAATCCATGACCTGGGGCACTAAGTATGTGGATTTATGGTTGGGGATGATGGCGCCACGTCCGCAAACGACTGCTGCCACTATCCCAAACAGAAGTGCTACCACTAGCAGTAAATATAATACATGTTGGGCATACAATTAAAATTCATGCAAATGGCAAGCGAATTGCCGTTTTAAACATGAATGCTCATTCTGTAACGGGCAGCATCCGGCATTTCGTTGCCTCAAAAGAAGCTCTGGCCAAGGGATCAAAGGAAACAATGGACAACAGCTTAAAAGCGATAACTCCGGTGAAGCTACCCGCTCTAACGCCCTTTTTAAAGCGCTATCCAAACAAGGAGAAAGCGTGGATACTGGAGAGCGGGTTAAATGGGGTTTCTGGATACCTTCTATTCCTGGCCCAGCAAACTTAGAAGTCCCACAAAACCTTAAATCTATCGCGGGTAAGGAGTCTATCGCATTGGAAAAGATTAACAAGGAACTCATTTTGAATAGAATAGAGGGGCCTTTTGAACTCCCCCCCTTGGCAGATTTTAGGATTTCCCCATTGGGTCTTGTACCTAAAAAGGAACCAAATTCATATAGACTTATTCACCACCTCTCCTTTCCAAAGGGCATATCAGCTAATGATGGCATTTCGCCTGAGTTGTGTTCAGTGAGCTATGCGTCCTTCGATAAAGCTATAGAACTAGTGAGATGCTGTGGACAAGGGACTCTATTTGCAAAAAGCGATATACAATCCGCTTTTCGTCTCCTTCCTATACAACCGCAATGTTATAATCTATTAGGTTTTCATTTCAATAACGCCTTCTTTTACGACAAATGCCTGCCTATGGGCTGTAGCCTATCCTGCTTTTATTTTGAACTTTTTGCTACTTTCATAGAATGGACAGTTAAGTTAATTTCAGGCTTTGATTTTATTATACATTATTTAGATGATTTTTTATTTGTGGGCCCAGCAGGTTCAAAAACTTGCCACACTCTACTTAAAACCTTTGTCTATTTATAAGACCAATGTGGCATTCCATTGGCCAAGGAAAAAACAATTCAACCTGGCACTTGCATTCAGTTTTTAGGCATTATAATAGACACAGAAAGAATGGAATTTAGGTTACCCCCTGATAAGCTGGTCGAACTTAAACAACTAATTGATGCCACATTAAGGGTGAATAAAGTCCAGCTTAAGCACTTACAATCCCTTTTAGGGCATCTCAGTTTTGCCACAAGCATCATTCTGATCGGGAGGGCCTTTAATAAAAGACTCATAGCATTGAGTGCAGGAGTAATCAATCCCACGTGACACATCAGAATCAGCAGGGAGGCAAAGGAAGATCTCCTCATTTGGAAAAGTTTTTGACAACATTACAATTGTCACTCCTGCATACAACACGAGATCATAGACAGTGACACATATCACTTATTTACTGATGCAGCGGCCAGTGTGGGTTGTGCAGCCTACTTCCAAGGCAAATGGCTAGCAGTAGCATGGCCTGAGAGACTAGCATCTTCCCCGTTAATTCGGAACCTAGTTTTACTGGAGCTACTGCCTGTTTTAATACTGCTGGAAGTCTGGGGCCACCTATTAAAAAACCATAGAATCATTCTACATAGTTAATGTAGGGGTAGTCAATGCCATAAATAATTTAGCTGCCAAATCTCCCCCAGTAATCACTGTGTTAAGGCAGATAGTGATTAAAGCTTTACAATTAAACATGTGGATCAAGGCAAAATATATACCTGGCAATCAGAACACTATAGCTGACAAATTATCCCGCTTTCAGTTCAACAATTTCAGGAAGCTAGCCCCAGACGCAGAGGCCATCGGACACTCCTGCCCAGACCATATTTGGGACAACATTTACCCACACTGCTGAAACTCACCAGTAATTCTTTGGCTAAAAGGACGTGGAATTCCTACTTATCCAGCTGGATTGCCTGGAATGCATTTAAGAACAAGGACCATCAAAACGTTTCAGATAAGGACTTGCTAGCGATATATTTATCACAGTTATACCAATCTCATCAATCCTTAGCGTTAGCCAAGAAAAAGCTAGCTGGCATTTCCTTTTTCTTGAAATTTCTGGGCAAACCAGACATCACAAAAGTAAGTCTAATCAGGCAATTAATAAAGGGCTGGGGTCGTCAAACCCAAACAAAAGATACTAGAAAGCCAGTTACTTTCAGTATTATAAGAAACATGATAGCAGCACTACCCAATATATGTTATTCAGATTATGAGACAAAAATGTTTACCTTTTTGTTTGTTTTGGCCTTTTTCCTGGCTTTTCGAATAGCAGATCTAGTTTCAGAATCCAAAAACAAGCCAGGTTGCTTGCAGACAGAGGACATTTCACTATTGAAGGATAAACTGAGAATCTTATTACGTAGATCCAAAACTGACACAGCCGGGAGGGGGACACTCCTTTGGCTTGGTGTATTTTCCGATACCAGCCTATGCCCAGTCAAAGCCTACCAAGAGTATAAAACGCTCAAACAAGCGGACTCTGGTTCATTCTTTAGTCATAATGATGGCTCCCCATTATCCAAATTTCAGGTCAGAGCGGTCCTGAGTAAAGTTGTATCGGCCCTCAGCCTGTCAACTCAACATTATAAATTTCACTCATTCAGAATTGGAGCAGCAACTCAAGCTTCCCTACTAGGCTTAGACTCTCAGTTCATTTGTCCGTTCAAGCCTTGTTGACAATGTTTAATCTTTTGCAGGGAGGAGGCAGTTCGCCATTTGGATTATCGGCCACTCTCATATATTTTGGGCTAAGAAGAGAGCAGAGAGGAGAATATATGGTGTCAATTTAGGATTCCCCCAGGCACTTGTTAGGTTTAAGAGGAGCAAGGCAGCATGAAATAATGCCAATGCTAGCATTCCTGTTAACTAAATAGGGCGCGCCAGATGCTTTGATTATCCATCTAGGGGGTAAGGAACTCGGAAAGATTAAATCCATGGAACTAATCAGGATTATTCGTAGAGACTTAGCAAACGTCCAATTTATGCACCCTAAACTGATTATAATATGGTCAGAAATAATACCCCGTTTGATTTGGTTTCAGAAAAAGGTTAACTTCTCAATTGCAAAGTTTGCAAAGTGTACAAATATTTTGACCAACAGACACCAAGAGTTGGAAATGCCAGGAGAGGGCCTAGTCCGCAGGATGGCACACACCCTATCAGAAATAGGAAACGATATATTCTGTTTGCATTTACAAAACATGGTTGAGAAGGCAATTGCCTTGTGGAGAATGGCCAATTAGTATTTTATAGGCAAATTCTAATTGGCGTGGAGGCTTTGCGCTCCATATTCAGTTTTATTTGCTATAGTTTGCCATTTCCTAAAGTTATAATAATACAGATGTTATAAGGCTTCCCTTGAGCGTGCGCTGAGGGACGGGGCTAAACAAAAATATTTGATTTGTAAAGAGATTTAAGTTAGACAACTGCTGCGGCCTTACTCCACATCCAACCTCTTGGTGTCTGCGTATTATTATGTGTGGTGTTTCCGGTGTACCCCCCATGGTGGACACAAGGGGTTAACCCGCTGGCCGCATGGGGGGAAGCTGCGAACGTTCGGAGTGAGGTAATCTCACCTGAACATGCTGGGCCCGGCATCCTCCCTCATTGGTGGTGCAGGACTGGGTGGGGGGCATGGCTAAAAGGGGGGAAGCCGACCGGCAGCCAGGCACACCCTAAAGAAAGGCTGTAGGCAGACCCAGTGGTGCCTCTTCCTTGGCCCTCCCTCCCACCCTGTGAAAGGTATTTAAAAATTTATAAAAAATAATAATAAATAAATAATAAATAAATAAAAAAATTTTTTAAAAATTTAAAAATCTAACTTGTATTTAGTTTACTTTATACTATACACACCTCTAATCTATCCAATAATAAATAATTACCACCAATCCTTAATTGATCAAAAAAAGTGCTAACCGACATGTGCAACAGATATGCATTAGCTAAAATATTTATTAAACTATACATGTATTTTGCCTTATATCTAATGTTTAGTCACTTTTAATATTTGCCCTCTAAAATGAATAATGTGTGAATCATAGGTGCACTGATAGGTGTTCTAAACAGGTCCTCTATTGCTGCCTTGAATTGGGCAGGACCCAGCAGATGTAGATGTCATGGGGCCAAAATAATTGTATGTTTTTTTTGGGTCATGTATCCTCTATGGCTACTTTTGCCTCCTCCTGACTGACCAGTCAGAAGTGCCAAATGGTCGTTCAGGAGGAAGGATCTGACAGTGTGTACCCAGCTTGTGAGGGTGTATAACTGGCTATGGCATTTTAGTATAGTATAGTATTTGAGGTTTTGTCCATCCAGTCCAACCCATCTAGCAATACCCTCATTTCCTGTCTAACTGTTGATCCAGAGGAAGGCAAAAAAAACACCAAAATTTAGAAGGGGAAAAAAAGTTCTTACAAAACTTTTTCCCCTTATACTATTGATCCAGTAGCAAAATAAAAGGGTTCATTATATTGTTCACTCTTAGATGTTTTTGTCTTTTGAGATATTAAAATAATTTTATGAGTTTTCCTATTTTAGGACATGCGCCCACCCCCAAATGAAATTTCATATGCATGTACACCTCACCCCCAATACCCAAAGCCATAATATTCATACCTGCTATTTTATAGCCCAATGTTGGCTGCCAGTGGGCTGGATCTGCTGGCACTTCCAGTGTAGACCTGTCAGTCATGGCCATGATGGATTATGTCATGACCATGAGTAGAGCATCTACCAGGGGATTCCTTCGCTCAAGATCCAGTACACCTGCGGGGAACATCGTGACAGTACCTTAATTAACAATTGTTTATTTTTGTTATTGCTATTATCAGCTAGCAGGTTTATCCATGTTCAACAGGCATAAATTAAAATTGTGCCTGTTGTTCTGTTTGTTTTTTCTGCTGTATGGGTAGTAGAATGACTAGAACAAATAAGAAATATTTCAAAGGACCGTTAAATAATGCTTATTTATATGTTGATGAGAATTTCCCTTAAAGGCAAAATCCCATATCTCAGTTCCAAAAGATAATGAAGTATTCTGCTCCCACTACCTCTTCAGTTGCAATATAATTAAACCTCATCCACCTGAAGGTATAGACTTGAAATCATTGTTCAATACAATCCCACAGACACTTGATTTTAATAAACATCTTCCGTTCACATTAACTGCTTCCTAAGCAGATAAATTCCCAAAAAGCTTTCAGACAAAACTTCCAGAAACATAACTTCTCATAGACATATATAGAAATACACAGGATATTTTACTTTCCCATCTACCCATAAAATTCATACTAAATGTAAAATAAAGAAACCAAGATACTTGAACACCAGAAGTTAACCTCAGCTGGAGTTTTGAAAATAAAAGGGTCACTAGAACCTAAAAAGAAAATATCCCTCTCCCCAATTAGTGTTTCCAGATCAGTGAAAAATCAGCCTATTAAAAACACATGCAGCAAGGCTGAGTCAGCAGTAATGCCGGTCTATAAACAGCTAATGGATGCGCGATCAGCTGTTTAAAAACAGCTGATTTGGCAAGGGACGGGGGTGTGTCAGTGGACCGGCCTCCAAGCTTGCAGGAGGGTCCAAGCCTCTGATGTTATGCTCCTGCCTCAGCCCTCACCCTTACTAGTGCAATTTCTCACATGTATCTGTTGTATTCAATTAGATCAACTGGACTTGAAATGTAGTTCTTGAAGACGTTTCGCTAGTCATCCGACTGGCTTTCTCAATTCAGATGACTTGTACAAGAATGTGGCAATATTGTACCCTGGAAAATCCCAATTAGCATATCACAGCCAGGTGTTAAGGGTGTGATTAGATAGTGGCTAAGAGGTGTTATAGGAACGCCCAGAGTAAGTGTTAAAACACATTGTACATGGCAGACAGTTGGTGTCGAACCCCCCCACCTCTATTTAGGCTTGGTTTCTTTATTTTCACATAAATGGCCTCCTTAACACCTCTCTTGAACCAGTCACGTTCCTTCGCCAGTATGTTAACATTACAATCTTCAAAGGTATGTCCTTATCCTTAAGATGCAGATACACGGCTGAGTCCTGACCCGAGGAATTGGCTCTTCTGTGCTGGGCCATACGTTGATGCAGTTGCTGTTTGGTCTCCCCCACATACAAATCAGAGCATTCTTCACTGCACTGCACTGCAGTGAAGAATGCTCTGATTTGTATGTGGGGGAGACCAAACAGCAACTGCTGCATCAAAAGGCTAAACTCTTTTTTTTTTTTTAATTATTTACTATCGGGAGATGTTATGAAAGTTCTTATCGTTAAAATGGCACTAATTTTGCCCCAACCAATCAGATGTTAACTTTCAAATGTTAAATTACATCTGATTGGTTGGGGCAAAATTAGCGCCATTGTTAACAATAAGAAATTTTATTGAATCTCCCTGTAATATACCTACTTCTCATTGTAGTATTACTACTAACAGATTCAAACAGCTGCTAACTGGCTCCAGGGCCGCTGGGTATATTAAAAGTCAGGCCCTTCCTCCAAGTAGTCATTTATAAACACTGGGGGTTTGGGGCAATCTGAAATTTAATCTGAAGGATTATAAGAGCTTTTTTTAGTTATAATGGGCATCGTTGTAAACTTATTAATAAATATTAAATAAATATTAATTAAAGATCTTGCTGATTACCTAATCTTCTTTACTGTGCATCAGTTTAAAAAAATACACACCTATCCAATACTATAATAGACAGGAAACGATGACAGCAGTAAGTGAAATTACTTCCTCAGAGAGTTTAACAAAAATAGCACAGGCTTGTTTAGCCAGGTTCCCCGAATACATAGAATCTAAACTATAGTATACAATATGCAGCTGTGAATAGAATTTTACTGTCCAGGTAATAGAAATCCCCTTTTTTTAACAGAAGATGAAGAATATCTTTGCACCTTAAATAAAGCGTTTGCCTTCACTACAGATAAATCTGCACTTCATTAGATTTAATGTTATCCTCCCCTGGGAATAGAATCCTGAATTACAAGCCTATCAGTCTCTGGGGTAACCAGAACTACGGAATGCTCTCTATTCCTGCACATCTGATGTCTATTTCATTCAAAACACTTCCAATATACTTCCCATGTACTGCATTTTGACTAGGTTAGTGCTACACAAACTTTCAATGTTGTATTAGATAATTTACCAGAGACACACAATTGTTTTATATCTGCCTGTGATTGTTTTTCTGACATATGTTCTGCCTCTTGTTGTGTTTCTCATGTATTTCATTGCTTATTATCTTTTATATTCCCTTTGATTTGGCTACATTCTGCTTTAACCACTCCCTCCCTTGTGTTTCCAGTTATTTTTATGCTATTATTTTCGGGCGCTCATTATTTTATATTTCTCTCTACCCTACCAGGCACTAATAAATGTCAACTCTTCAAATGTCACTACAGAATTGTCAATTTCCATTCCTCGTCTTTCCTCTATTGAAAGATAAAAATACTGGTATTATAGGTCTATGGCGAGAGACAGACGAGAAATCAAAAGAAAGAAACAGAATTAATTTCATGATTGAAAACACATTATGGCAATTATTTCAGTGCTAATGAATGTCCGCACATTGGAGAAAGCACAATGAATATGTAGAGCTTATCTCGTAAACGAATACGAGATAAGAATAGGATTAACACTTAAGGTGCCCATACATCTATAAATTTTACTTACCCGTCTGAGCGCTCACGCGATGTTCCTTCGATCCTGCCGGAACGCTTCTCTCGATCTTACATTCGACGACATGCGATCGCAAAATGAATGGGATTTTGTGTACTTAAGGACAACTCCACCCTCATAAGAACATCTTTCAGAAAGAATGCCCTCTTAAAATATGTTGATATATCAGTTTGTCCTATGAATTCATTACTGTATGCCTGCTATGCTTCTGGATCCTCATGGAAACTGAGCAATCTAGAAACCTGTACTGAGCTGGCATGCTAAGAAGAGGCAGATAGGGGATTAACATCAGTCATTGGCTGTGAAGTCACTGTCAAATCCATAACTGACAGGTGCTAACTGGAAGAACCTGGAAGCAGAAACAGGGCAACAGGACATTGTGCAGATTTCAGTTAGACTTATATATTTCAGGTTTCAAACTATTACCGTTTAGGATTTTGGGGGGTGATTTACCTGTATGTAAGTTTCCATTTGGGGCTGGACTCTAGAGATTTTTCACCGGTGAGCCAATACTTTGCAGATTCAATGTAATGTAAAAATATTGCAGTTTCAACACAGAACTCGCGCGCGCCGCCGCAAAGCGAGAATTAACCGGTTAGCGCACATTAAGGAGAGAAGGAGCTGCGTGCGGCTGCAGTGCTCCTCGGTGAATTCCCCTGATAACTTTAATAAAAGCATTTCCATTAATTTGAAAGTTTTATGGCTATTTGTTTATCCTACTGCAGCAAGATATCATGGAGACAAGAAATCATATAAGAGGCAAAACAAGAAACTGGCTTTTAAAATGTATTTATTTTTCAAAATGGTATAGATAAAGACGGCACAGAACCTACATAATATAATAAATAAATCTTTTGTAGATTGGATCATGGTGATCTGGTAGCTGTGAACATTATGTATTGTGCATTTGCATTGTGTCACCAAAACCAAGTAATGTTCTATTTCATAGGCTGGATTAAGTTAAATAAAAGCACTGGTAAATATACAGTAACTCAGAGTCCTCCATTTCCATTCCATTTTATTTTACGGAACACGGAAAAACCGGAAGATATGAAAATCCAGAAACAGAACTTACTTTTGAGGGTTCAGAAAGTTATTTTTCGAGGGTTATCAAAATAACCTAGAATGTTTGATAACCCTCGAAAATACAACTGAAACTACTTTCAAGTTTCCAATTGTATTTCGAGGGTATCAAATGTTCGAGGTTACTGAAAATAACCTTGTATGTCCGAACATCGAATAACCTCGACATAACTTGAAAATTTCGAACTGAGGGGTTTCATGTCGGATACGGATCGCCCTGGATCCCATCTCTAGTTACAACCCGAATAGGCGAGGGATTGGCTGCATAGGTAGCATCCTTTTAAAAAGTGCTCCTGCTTTAAACAGTGAGGAAGCATTGGAGAGAAAATATACCACAATACACACAAAAATTTCCCCTTATTTAATGTATTTTTTTTTTCTAATGCTCTTGTAAACTGATATTTTCAGAGAACAAACTTAATTAGAACATTTCAAGGAGTGGTGTTAGTGTTAATGTGTTAATGTGATAATGCAGCCGAGTGTAACAGATCATACTATTTAAAAATTCCTACTAGTTCAAGCAGATATAATTTCCAGAGATGAAATTGAATGTACCTGTTGAAGTTTCGGAAATCTGATTCAAACCCAACTGAATTCTCAATTTACAGTTTTCTACAGCAATTGTTCGAATTTTTGCTTTAGGGATTTTTATTTTTCAAATGCAATTTTGAATTTTCGATTTTCTAATTTTAATGTTATTGATACGATCAAAATTTTGAAAAAATAAAAGTCAGTTGGATTTGCAGATTTCTGAAACCGGCAGTTCCGATCGACAACAGGTAAGTTCAGAAGCGGAATTCATCACCAGTTCCTTAAATCTGTAATAAAAAATCTCATCATTCTAGTTTCCTGTATACCAAAATTATAAACTCTTACGGTGATCCCTAGGTAAAATGTAAAAATAAATAATTAAACGATGAATTAAAAAAACGCAGTAATTTGTGGTTAATTTCCTGGTCCGATGAATTGTTTCTTAGTGGATCCATTTCATACTATGAGTTATGCTTCAGCATTGGATTTGTTTTACTCTTTACTTAGAATTCATCCATCATGGTATATATCTTTCTTTTATGGCATATTATACATATTATTAGGAAAACCATGTCTCCTTTAAATAGAATCATATACAACTGCTGGTATTTACAAAGGAAAAAAAACCTATCGAGGATACACAAGCTATACCACATAAAATAACCCTATTGTTCTTTGGTTTTAATTTCAAAAGGATCATTGGGCAGACACATAAAATACATTAATCTTTTCAAGTGACTAACATGAAACGGCAAAAGTCTCCAAGTTTTAAGGTCAGTCATTATTATTGATTTTTTCATAACTCTAAGAGCCAAAGCTCTTGATCATCTCAATATTGATTGAGACCCACAGGTAAAGTATGGATTTAGAGTGAAATAGATAGTAAATTCCTGAAAAAGGCAAAATGAAAACACTATTAAGTGTCTTCACTTGTTATGTGGGTTTGTAATGATATGTGTTTATAGAGCAGGCTAACATCTTCTCTCTTTGTTACATAGAGAAAAAAGATAAGACATAGTTTCCCCTTGAATCTACCATGTCCATTTCAAACAGTTTATTATTTGTTTTTCACTGGTTAGAATGTTGGATATTTTGACATAATATCTTTATCAGGGATATAATACTTATAGTGTAGATACCAAATGCACATTCACAAGTATGGGTGCAGATACTTCAACCCTTCCCCTACCAGGCCAATATGTCCAATGTAATCAGTAAAAATATGGAAGGTCGCAAACAAAAGTTCAATTTGGTAATTTTTTTTTATTGAGCCATTACAACATCAAGCTCACAACATTTTGGGGTTGGTGTCGCCAGCCTGAAGATGTTGCGTCGGATCAGACGCCGGCAACATGGCCTCATTGAGGGGGTACCTCTCGGGGGTTGGAGCTGGTGTCACCGGGACTGGAAGAAAGAAGACGCCGCCCAAGGGCTCTTTTAAGAGCCGCTCCCTGGGGGTCCCGGTTCGAGCTGCGGGACCCCTAAGCCCCAAAGGGTCTCTTGTCAGAGCCGCAAGGGCACTTGTAAGTGCCAAAAAGGGTGCCTCACCGCTCCCAGCGGGCTCTTCCCTTCCCCTCCTCACCAGCGGCACGGCAGGGGGCTTGGAGGGCTGCTGGGGAGGGGGTGCGCAGCGGTGGTCTCCAGCTCCAGTTTCCACCTGTTGTAGCACTGTGCCTCTGTTCCCATTGCTGTGTTCCTTAACTTCCATTTACCTCTAGCAGTATGCCGTCTCAAGTAGGGATGGACTAGAACTCGAGTTCTAGTTCTAGCCGAGTTCGAGCCGAATACTAGGGTATTATATAATCCAAAATTTGTATAGCTGCCCCCACCAGGATTCAAACCCTAGTCTCCCATGTCAAAGGTGGTGCCTTTACCACTACACTATCCAGCGACTACATTATACGGATGATATATATCTAGGTATCATATGGTTTTATATGGTTACTATTTTACTATATACCTAGTATATATTATAATAATGTAGTGGCGGATAGTGTAGTGGTTAAGGCACCACCTTGACATTATAACCATATAATAACCTAGTATATTTAACCATATATACCCTATAATATATATTGTTATATTACTAGGTTATCATATGGTTATTATATGGTTATTATTTTACTAGGTTATTATGGTTATTGTATTATAATACCCTAGTAATATAATAACCATATAATAACCTAGTAATATATTAACAATATAATAACCTAGTAATATAATAACCATATGATAACCTAGTAATATAATAACAATATTATATTACTAGGGTATTAAATGGTTATTATATTACTAGGGTATTATAAAAATCCAAATATATATATATAGCTGTCCCTAGCCAGGATTCGAACCCTGGTCTCCCATGTCAAAGGCAGTGCCTTTAACCTCTACACTATCCAACCCCTCTTTTGCTAAGCCTAGGAAGGACCATTTGCTAACCGGAAGGGTCGTTCGTTCATTCGATAATCCTCAAATGTATCGTCGAATGTAGCCCATCTGACTTTAGGAAGTGTTTTAACAAGTAGATAGTGACATGTTCCCCAGATCATTTCCCAGGTGCCACAGCCATTTACAGTAAGTTACCCTTGTTAGTTTAGCTGTAAATGACTCGGATTTTTGAACTATCACTCCCCCCCATTGACTTGTATGGTTCCGAATTCAAACTTCGAACTTTCTCTGAAGATCAAAAGTTCGAAAAGGGACTGAACTTTATATAATTCGGCCATCTCTAGTCTCAAGCTACTAGGCATTCATCAACTAATCCCTTCACCTGCAAACTGTGTTACCTACGTATTTAAAGGGTATGTCCACCCTTAAAAATTTTTTTGATATAATCATTCCCCTTGTCCCCCAGCCCCAACCGCTATATTTGTTATTTTAGAAAGTGCCCAAACTTTACTTCCTTCCCTCTTTCCTCCGTCGCACTGCCAGCCCTCTGCTTGCGAGAAATCCAAGCAGAGGGCGGGACTGGCAGTCGCGTCTGTGATTGGCTGAGTGGCGCCAATCACGGACACGGCTGCTGGGAGTCCAGTGCGGGAGGAAAGAGGGAAGGTAAGTCAAGTTTGGGCACTTTCAAATAACAAATATAGCAGTTGGGGCTGGGGGGACAGGGGGAGCAAGAGGAGGGGAAGGGAGGGAGGAGGGGAGAAGGGCTGCAGTACGCATGCCAAACTTTTCCCGAGGCGAGATAGGAGGCAGAGTCCTATATGGACTCTGCTATCCTCCTGGTGGGCAGTTTTTTGGACTTTGGGGGGGACTACAGGAGAACCATATGGAGCTGGGATGTGAGGTAAGGATTTTATTACACTACATGATGGGGCCATTACTGGGGGATTATAGTTTGGGGGTGGACTTGCCTTCTAAGGACTCCACCCCCTTTGCTTCAGCACCAGATCATCAAGTTGTACTTGGCTCCTCTTGTTGGTCGTGTGGTATCATGATCGTTATTTTCTTATTACTTTTGTTCTAGCTTTCTTGCAGCTTCGTCCTTCTTGTTTCCCGGCATCCTTCTTTATCCCTTTTTCCATTTCTCTAGTTCCAGCCCCTTCCCTCTTCTGTTTTCATTGTTATCTTGTCATCCTGTGCTTGTCTATTGTCTTCTTTCCCTGTTGGTCTCTCATCTGTATATAGTTTTGTTTCAAAGTATTGTATGCTGTATATAGCTATCCTTAACTAGTTAGTGCTCAGTGGTGTGGGGGTTGGGTCATTCACTACGGTTGTTTTGCTTTGTTTAATAAAACTGGTTGTATTACATGGATCTCTGGCTGCAGAATCAGTCTTTTTTTTTTTTTTTTTACTTTCACTTCTTGGCAGCCTGGAGCCTTACAGTACCACTTTCTTACCTTGAGACAATCCCGCAAAGCTCCCAGACAGATAATGCTTTGTGACGACGCTCATCTCAAAGTAATTGAGCCGTGTGTTTTCCATAATGTTGCAGGAACGTTGGAGTAAGACTATTAGGTGCAAAATAAAAACAAATGTAAAAATGTAGAGATGCACTTGACCAAGTTGTCACTATTTATTGGGACAACATTTGCCAATTGCCATTTTGAGTGGGCAATTGACAAATTATCTACAAATCACCATCCTTTATTTAAAGGATTACTCCACTGATTAAAAATAAATTGGCATTTATTTTATTGAAGAACTTAAAGGGCTGTTTCTTACTCCCATTTTTCAATAAACCTGCAGGAGCCAGAACGAAGGTAAGGAACTTAACGTCGTCTTATCAGTGGAGATACTCTTTAAACAATTTTTTTCTTTTCTTTTTTTTTAAAGATTTTTTAAAAACATTATAAACTATTTGTTTATCTTATTAAAATCAAACACAACGTCCCAGTGCAACACAGAACATTCCATGTGGGTTATAAAATATACTTTTTACCAATGATTAAACGGCATGTCCACCCCTGTAAAAAAAAATTTGATATATAGAAGTGTTCCTTCCCCCAGCCCAACCGCAATAAAAGTGTTTGTTAGAACCTCCCCCGATCATTACTTACCTTACCTCCTCTTTCCGCCGCACAGCCCCAGCCCTCTGCTTGCACGAACGCAAGCAGGGGGCGGGACCACCCCGCGTCTGTGATTGGCTGAGAGGCAGCCAATCATGGACGCGGCTGCCTGTTGAACTGAACGCCAGAGGAGAGAGGTAAGGTAAGTAAGATCGGGGACTTTCTAACAAAACTTTTATTGCGGTTGGGGCTGGGGACGGACACTTCTATATATCAAAGGGAAATTACACTAGGGGGAGGGATTGCAAATGGGGGAAGAGGGGGAGGGAGAGGGAGGGGGGAGGGCTGCTCAGAGCATGCCAGAAACCTCTCAGAGGAAGCCTCAGAGGCGGAAACATTTTTCCCCCTCTGCTAGGCTCCTGGTGGCCAGTTTTCTGGACTTTGGGGGGGAATTACAGGAGAACCACTTGGAGCTGGGGTGTAAGGTAAGGATTTTTCTACACTACACAATGGGGCCAGTAAGGGTATATTATATTTTTTGGGGGTGGACATGCCCTTTAAAGTGTGTGTCAATTTGTTATGTTTGAATACTGCTAGTGATAAATCACAGATCCAATGGAATTTTCGAAAACTCATTTAGAATATTAGCAAATTTGACAATTCGAAAAATTGCATTTAAAAATCCAAAATTCCTATTAAAGGGCAAGTCCACCCCCAAAACTAACTTTCTATATTTATTTGGCCCATATAAGTGCTCCAAAACAAACTGTACAGCATGTAAATCAGTCCAGTGGTTCAAAAGTTACAAACCTTTGTAGCTGGCTTAATCCTGCAGCATGGACCAATACAGCGATGAACAGAGACAGGTTACATTACCTTGCCTCTGTTCTTTTCATGTTCTTGAGCATGTCTGTTAACATCCAGCAGTGACAACAGAGGAAGTTGCATCAGTAATGGTCTGACCCCTGGATCCCTGGATTTTCCCTCTCAACCAATCACAGCTGTAAAGTTATGTGTACTGAAGAAATCCAGGATCAACAGCTGCAGACAGACAGCCCAGAGAGAGAGAGAGAGAGAGAGAGAGAGACACACACAAACACAGGCAAAAAATTTTTTTTTTTTTTTCTAAGCTGCAGCTCGGGGTCATCTAAAGTGGAAGTGGAGAGGAAGTGCAGCCTGATATATATCTCATTAAATATCAGGCAAAGCAAATGATTTTGAGAAAAATGAACATGGCGTTTGAGGTTGGTGCTATTATATAAAGAACATATAAAAAGTTTATTTTTGGGTGGACATACCCTTTAATAATCACTGTAGAACATTCTGATTCCGAGTTTGAAAAAATTTTTGAAACTTCATTGGTTTCCATGGGAACAAAACTTACAGGTTTCGGTCATTTTTACTACTGATTAGAACACAATTAAAGTTTTGTATTTCAACTGATGTTAGCCAATGACAAGACAACAATTTAGCTGCAACTAGAGATGGGATCCGGGTCCGATACAAACCCGGATCGGACACAGAACCCCTCGGTTCCGTAATTCAAAAGATCCACACGAATATAGATGGATCCTACGGATTTCAGGACTTCGGAACAAATTTTCGAAGATTTTCGAATGTAATTTTCGAAAATATCTTCGAACGTTCGAAAATCTACTAAAATACGATCGGAAAATACGATCGGAAACTCGAAAGTGGTACATCCTTACATTCCAAAATCTTTGATAATTTGTTCCGTTTTCGGATCTTCGGATCTTCAGATGTTCGGGATTTTCCCAAGATCCGGGAATCCGAAAATGGAACAAAACTATGTATTTTTTTTCTGATTAGTAAAATATGCTTGCACTAATTGGTAAATAAACAATCCATGTGTTTGTCTTCTCTTCCTTCACTGGCCTTATTTATCACTATTTCCTTAAAAAGTAAAATAGTTTGATCTCTCTTTATGAGATAGGTTGATATGTAAAAAATAACAGGACCATCTTTGATTCCAGCTGTTGCTTTAAGATCAAGGTTCCTTTTTATCAAGCTATTTTACAGAGGTTAAGGTCAGTAAGAACACAGACTGTGAATTGTTATGTTCAACTAATAAAATATCTGCAGTGATGCAGAAGTTACTATTGTCGAAAACCCGCCAAACTGCTTGCTTAGCAGAAAACAAATGGTCCCCCTTTTATAGCTTGGCATATCTACAGGTTAATTCTTAGTCTATTGTAATTCTGATCTAACATTTCTATAGCTGTATTGTACTAAATTTTATTCTATTCTAGTAAGCAGAAACTCTATAGTTTGTCTCCATTTAAAGCTAATGAAGTTGCACACTTTAGAGCATTCAGAAAAGATTTCTTGGCATCTATATTTTCCAAATATAATCTTTAGCGATCTGTAACGTAAAAAGCATTTTGTGTTTCTGTACTTATCTTTAAATAAAGGTTGAACACGTTTCTTTATGTGCAGGGCTTACACAACCCCCCCCCCCCCAGGAAAAGAGTTAAAAACCCCTTTAAAACCTCTTCTCTTCCCACTAGATTCCCAATCAACAAACCCCATTCATTATATCTGTTGGTTTTCCCTGTAAAACATCACACCTGTATAATGGAAGGGAGGATTGTTTTGTCACCACTTACTATGTTGATTGTAAATATATTTCTTCGGTGGCCTCTCTGCTATTGTAGTGACATCCCAGAGTAATACGTCACCATCCCATTTGTCCCCAAATCAAAGCTCCGAGTGAGATTAAAGGCTAACTGGAAAATAAATAAATAAAAATAAGGAAAAACACGCGTGCATATATATTCCCTCATATATATTTGGCCTTTTTCTTGTACGCTGCACCTTCCAAGTCTCAATAAATTGATACTACTTACGGCAAACCTTATTTTCTCCTGATCAAAACATGATTATGTCTAATGCTACTCTGTCCGGCAGGCTGGAGTTATATGAGATGTGAAAGCTTATTGATGTATTCAATTACCGTGCGCTACTGTATTGTGCGTTGAGTACAGAGACTCTCTTATCAGTTCAGCGTTGCTCTGAATTTCTGCCTAACAAAACCATAACTCCCACAATTACCTGCCTGATGGATGGAAAACAGGAATATCTTATGAGGTCAATGTTGTTGTCATCTCTTTTCCATTTCTGAAATTGCCTTGTAATTAACAAGATTAGATGCGCAAGAAGAAAATACACTATTTGCATAATTCTTGTGTGCTGCATGTGGTTGCTAGGTGCTTTCTGATACTCAGGCAGAGATCATTACAATATTTTCTCCAGTCATGCTGAAAAAAATAGCTACGGGCTGAACTATAAATCTCCCCCCACATACACAAACACAATTTTTACATTACTAAAAACCCTCTATGAATTTTAGAGATGGACGAACTCACTGAAAGTTCCGCTGGCACATTCGGGGAAGACAATGGAAGTCAATGGGAGTTTAAAAAAATCCAAAAAATCATACCTAACATTAAGGTATAAATAGCAATTGTAACTTGCTAAAGTGTAAATGGTTCAGGGGACCTGGGAAATGGTCTGGGGAACATGTATGGACATATGTCCAAAATCTTTTAAAAAAAAAAAAAATCCAGTAATGGAACCTTCATGCGCTTCTTGATTTGGCGTCATTCCTCATGGTATTTCCAAGATTTGTAGACATTTTGAAAAATTTTGATTTTGTAAATTCGAACATTTTTAAACATTTGCGAAGTCCAAAATCCAAGTTCCGGCAGATTTGTGAAACCCACTTCAGACCGGGTTTGGGTTCAGGTTCAGGTCCATCTCTAATGAATTTACATATTGGGATACCTACTGAATTACATGTACTTGTAAAATACAAATGTGCACTTTTATACTGAAGAACAGCAGTGTCACGGTGGGTTATATAGTGGATAATAAACCTCCAACTACAAATTATATGGATATTACGAGTTCCTTAGGTCATGAAATATTTCTAGTATCTGTATATTTAACAGTAGGGGTTACATTATCCATTATAGGCTAAAAAAAAATTGTTAGTTCTTGAAATGGAAAGACTACATTTCCCAGAATACCTTTATTTGACATTGAATTTAATGTCAATAGGAGTAATGGGAAGGTGGTAAGGAATCTGGCAGGCCAACACGGCCTATGGTCTAGTTCATCGGGCTGTTTCAAGGTCTTTGCTGTTTTATGTAATTGGTGTGTAACTAGGACGTAGGAATGCAGCAATAAATGTTATTTCCATTTGGACACATAGAAATCCAATGATTTTATGGGGCCAAGCAGTAAATAATATACTATTCAGTATAATGTATTATAGCAGTGCCCCAATTATAAGCAAAAACTGACATTTACATTTACTGTGGCCAGTTCAATAACCCCAGGTCCTGGATGTCTTTAGTCAAATTTCATAAACAACCTCCCCAAATACACACACAGGAACTGTGGGAAATGTAGACTACCTCACATCAACTACAAAAAAGCAGCAAATGCAAAACCCTGCAATTTCAGTACATTTATTCCAATCAGTAGAAAGCAGCCTACTGTTTTATGCTGTTGTTTTGCTGATTGGGATAAAGGTACTGAGATTGCATTACATGAAACTGGCTCTGGTCTCTTTCTCTGCTACTGCTGCCTGCCCACCCCTGACTGCATCAACATAATGAATAATGTATCCCCTACTAAATTATAAGGCTATTAGAAGACACCTTGGAGCACTGTGATCTGCTGCCGCATGCCTATATGTTCACAGAACTCCGTGGTGATTTCTAATAACCTTAAAATGTACAGTAGGGGGTACATTATCTACTATATTTGTCACTTCTCTACGTCTATAATTCCATGGCCAACACCAAAATAATGCATGTAAAAATAAAATAATGAAACCGAATGCAGCCGAATCATGGGAACTCCTGTCTACATTACTGTCTAATAATGATATAAGAAGACACCTCCAAATTTGACAGCCTGTATAAAATATTTCTTAAATAGTTTTAATACAAAGTCTTAACCAAGGATATCTTATGATTATATCCTTATAAATGGTGCCAGTTATGCCATCAATTATAATTAAAGCATAGCAATGTCATCAGTGTCACATGACTCACTGAAACTTGCGTAATATAGAAAATAATATATCCCCCTTCTTTACAAGGGAAAAAGATTTCACTTAGAAGACCTGCATCACTTTCTTACTTTATAATAACGCATGACTTTGAATATTCTTATATTTTAGGGCATATTATTTGCTGCACATTATACATTTATGTGTTCTAGAGATTAATGAAACTGGCAAGTTTCATTCTAGCAGTGAGACGAACTGAGGAGTATGGATCAGGTGGGTGGAGGAAGCTGTATTTTTGTTGAGTTGGGGAGGTTGGATTTTGCTTGGAGGGGATAAAGTTGATATTTTTTTGCTCGAAAGTTAACAATGTGACTTGAATAAAAAGAGTCACACATATTCCACACATTATATCCTTAAAATAGCTTTGTTTACATATGGGGATGGAACTGCCTCTTGTATGCAGAAACAAATTTGTATAAAGAATTACACATGTATCATTTGTTATGTGCAATTTTGTTTGGATAAGTCACAATTAAATAGAATATGTGACAAATTGGCAAAATGACACAACTGTGACTAAAATGTAGAACCAGCAGCATACAAAGGTGAATTGCTTTGGGGCAGGGATGTTATTTACCAACGATTTACTGATTTCCCTCTGGCTGGGAAGAAACTGAATGCTGGAAATCAAAGACCACGTCTCTATATTTCTATATATAAAATACACAGAAATGTATATGGATCCCTGAACATATCTCGGTTAATGCACACTCCTTGTGTACATCACCTTCACCATACAAGAAAGGGATCTAAAGTGACCAAAACCTTTCTTAAAATTAGTTTTCTTAGTATTAGATTTGTATTTACAGTAATTGCCTTTAAAATCCCATGTTAAAATTACAGCTGCATAAAGCCTACAGATTCTTTATCTATCAAAATCCATTCCTCAACAGGCATTGTCTTTAATGTTGAATCCTGGTTTTAAAACAAACTTGGTTTCTATTCAGAACTGAACTTTTTATTGAAAATTGAAGAAAACCAAAAATTTTGTTTAAAAAAAATCAAAATTTAGTTTTTAAAAATACTATTGAATACTCAAAAATTGTGATCAACCATTGTCCATTGTCGTAATGAAACTCAAATGTTTTGTTCATCATTCTCTACTTGTTTTGATCAACCTGTGAAATACCTCCAACAAATTATATGTTTTCAGATAACACCCCTTTCACCTATTTGGTTGAGCTTTCTTCCATACAGTAGATACATCATTGAAGACACAGGTATCTGTAGAATATCCACATTTTAACAGGATTCCTAAAATAAAATGAAAGAAAAACATATTCAAACTCTTCCAGAATAGAGGAGCAAATACACCCAATACCGATTATGAGAGGAAAGTGGTGTATGGACCCCTAAAAACTCTACCCATCATACATGGACTTTCCCAGACACTTGTCAAGGAACCAGCCAACCAGGTCTCAGGCTTAATATCCCTTTAGCAAGGATGTGTGACTCACAGTGCATATCAATTCTGTCTCAGACTTTTGCATGAGGCTGATTAATTGTAGCTGCAATCCCCAGATTATGCTAATTAGCCTGTGGTGCATTCAGTAAAAGGCAGCTACAAGCAAAGACAGCCCGTGTGTGACTCAATACACATTAGTGAGACTCTCTATCTTAGGACAAGTTCCTACTAAATGAAATGCTAGAGAGAAGAGGGAGAAAGGCACTGATATTTAAGTACCAATATGACCTTACTGTAAAATGTTGCATGTCCGATCTGCTAGAAAGAACACCATCTGCCCATGGAGTCAAAAGTCAAAGTGCCCAATCTACATCCTATATAATAGCATGATAAAAGTCCTTCTCTGCCTTCTCTGTGAAATTATTGTATGTATGTATGTATAATTTTATTTATAAAGCAATACTTGGGTACGCAGCGCTGTACATTATAAAATACATACAAGGGGATAAGTGCAAACAAGGGGATAAGTGCAAGCCATTATACAGATAGATACAAATTAAATTAAATACAATTTCATACATCGGTTAAGAAAGCATATATATAAATCTAAGTGGGAGGGACAACATATAGATACAAGTGGGAGGGACAACATACAATTAACAAGTGGGGGGATGGGTACAAAGTGCTTAAAAGGGCTAACAATCATTTGTTCTGCTGATGCTCAGAAAGGTAGGATAACAGTCTAGATTTGAAAGTATTAATAGATGTCACCAGGCGAGAGCAGCAAGAGAGAATGGTTTAAGGCGGGAGGCAGCAGTGTTCATTGGGGGTCTGTGGAGATTTCCTTGCGAGGAACAGAGGGCACGGCCTGGAACATAAGGGACCAAGAGAGAATATAAGTAGGGAGGTCCAGTAGAGCGAAGGGATTTAAAGGTTAAAAGTAGGGTATTGAATACAATTCTTTGTTTGATGGGAAGCCACCCTATGGACTGAAGTATCGGGTTTGCGGGTTCTCTTTTGGTGCAGAGCGAGAATATCCGAGCTGCCGAGTTTAAGATAGACTGGAGAGGAGAGAGATGAGAGGCTGGAAGTCCAAGTAGTGGAATGTTACAGTAGTCAAGACGGGAGATTATAAGGGCATGGATGAGCATTTTAGTAGTGAAGAGAGAGAGAAAAGGGCGGATCTTAGCAATATTGCAAAGGAGAAACGGTCCTAGCGACATTGTTAATGTGATGATGGAAGGAAAGAGAGGAGGCAAAGATCACTCCAAGGCAGTGTGCAGATTCAACTGGGTTAATGACCCTTTGTCAATAGAGATAGAGAAGGGTGGACTAGGTCCCAGTTTAGGGGGGGAAATGATTCAATCCGTTTTGGATACAGTAGACTGAGTTTAAGTCAGCGATCTATTGCAAAGTACAATGAGAATTTACAGCACAGAAAGACTTTTGTTTGCATTCGTGGAAGGGAGAATAATACCATCATGAAAAAAAAGCAGACAAAAGGGATAAACATTTAATTAAAAAAATTCCAGGGGAATTAGAGTTAGAACCGTGTTTAAAATACATTTGTACCTTATAACATTTCATGCATGGTAACCATTTAAAGCAAGCCTGGGTTGGTTTACTATTAAGCCCTTTGGCAAAAAAGACCTTATTTGTACATATTATACTGGGGTATCAGTGGGGGTATTTCCAACAACGTCTCTCTGTCTCTCGTGTTTTTTTCTTTGTGTTGCTTGCTGGATTCTCTGCCAGCTCACTGGCAGCTGTCAGAGCTAAGAGGCTTTATGATTTCATTATTATATTGAAAGGCCTACTCCCTCTGAAACAAATTAATCAACAACATTTTTTTCAAGGCTCCCAATAGATTGAAGGTGAAAACCTTAACTGCAATATGCCAGAATGGAATATAAAATAAATTGTGCTCCTGTTTGCTTTTTTGAGGTTTGTTGATTTTGTTTTATTTCTTTTTGCATATTTCACTAGGCATGAAAAGTCCAGTGTCCTGTTGTTACATGTTAAGCACCTACACTATCACCACCAGCACAAATACAAAGAAAGGGAAATTGATATCTACTGCTGTTATTATTCATTACCCTCTACTGAGTACATGATTGGCTGAAGGTCTAGTTACCACAGGGCTGGCTGAACCTAAAACAATCTATTTTTGTCAGTGTTCAGCCACGGGTCTTACTGGCACCTCGCTCCAGCGTCTCCAGTGGCGTCCACCGTCCTACATACTCCTCTCTGGTTCCGGGTGCACGTGGTTGTCTAACCCGTGAACGGAGGATTGAGTATTCAACGTGCGCATGTTCGGACACACATCAGCCTCTGAGTGCACCTGCAGCTATCTCTTTCTCTCCTACTGCTCTTCTGCTATAGGCTTCCACTCTTTGGTGAGAGATTTGAATGCCTTTCTACCTATCTGCTGCTGCTTGTGTTCTTGCAGGTCTGAGATTGGTCCAGGGTGCTTATTTAGGTACTGACACATTTGTAACTAGCTGCCCATAAATATCTGTTGTATTCAATTAGATCAACTGGACTTGAAATGTAGTTCTTGAAGACGTTTCGCTAGTCATCCGACTGGCTTTCTCAATTCAGAATGACTTGTACAAGAATCTGTGGCAAATATGTACCCTGGAAAATCCCAATTAGCATATCACAGCCAGGTGTTAAGGGTGTGATTAGATAGTGGCTAAGAGGTGTTATAGGAACGCCCAGAGTAAGGTGTTAAAACAGCATTGTACATGGCAGACAGTTGGTGTCGAACCCCCCCACCTCTATTTAGGCTTGGTTTCTTTATTTTCACATAAATGGCCTCCTTAACACCTCTCTTGAACCAGTCACGTTCCTTCGCCAGTATGTTAACATTACAATCTTCAAAGGTATGTCCTTTATCCTTAAGATGCAGATACAAGGCTGAGTCCTGACCCGAGGAATTGGCTCTTCTGTGCTGGGCCATACGTTGATGCAGTTGCTGTTTGGTCTCCCCCACATACAAATCAGAGCATTCTTCATGCAGTGCAGTGCAGTGAAGAATGCTCTGATTTGTATGTGGGGGAGACCAAACAGCAACTGCTGCATCAAAAGGCTAAACTCTTTTTTTTTTTAATTATTTACTATCAGGGAGATGTTATGAAAGTTCTTATCGTTAACAATGGCACTAATTTTGCCCCAACCAATCAGATGTTAACTTTCAAATGTTAAATTACATCTGATTGGTTGGGGCAAAATTAGCGCCATTGTTAACAATAAGAACTTTTATTGAATCTCCCTGTATATAACCTACTTCTCATTGTAGTATTACTACTAAACAGATTCAAAACAGCTGCTAACTGGCTCCAGGGCCGCTGGGTATATTAAAAGTCAGGCCCTTCCTCCAAGTAGTCATTTATAAAACACTGGGGGTTTGGGGCAATCTGAAATTTAATCTGAAGGATTAATAAGGAGCTTTTTTTAGTTATAATGGGCATCGTTGTAAACTTATTAAATAAATATTAAAAATAAATATTAATTAAAAGATCTTGCTGATTACCTAATCTTCTTTACTGTGCATCAGTTTAAAAAAATACACACCTATCCAATACTTATAATAGACAGGAATACGATGACAGCAGTAAGTGGAATTACTTCCTCAGAGAGTTTAACAAAAATAGCACAGGCTTGTTTAGCCAGGTTCCCCGCAATACATAGAATCTAAACTATAGTATACAATATGCAGCTGTGAATAGAATTTTACTGTCCAGGTAATAGAAATCCCCTTTTTTTAACAGGAAGATGAAGAAATATCTTTGCACCTTAAATAAAGCGTTTGCCTTCACTACAGATAAATCTGCACTTCATTAGATTTAATGTTAATCCTCCTCCTGGGAATAGAATCCTGAAATTACAAGCCTATCAAGTCTCTGGGGTAACCAGAACATACGGAATGCTCTGTCTATTCCTGCACATCTGATGTCTATTTCATTCAAAACACTTCCAATATACTTCCCATGTACTGCATTTTGACTAGGTTAGTGCTACACAAACTTGTCAACGTTTGTATTAGATAATTTACCATGAACACACAATGTTTTTATATCTGCCTGTGATTGTTTCTGACATATGTTCTGCCTCTTGTTGTGTTTCTCATGTATTTCATTGCTTATTATCTTTTATATTCCCTTTGATTTGGCTACATTCTGCTTTACCACTCCCCCTTGTGTGTTACAGTTATTTTTAGCTATTTATTTTCGGGCGCTCATTATTTTATATTTCTCTCTACCCTACCAGGCACTAATAAAATGTCAACTCTTCAAATTGTCACTACAGAATTAGTCAATTTCCATTCCTCGTCTTTCCTCTATTGAAAGATAAAAATACTGGTATTATAGGTCTATGGCGAGAGACAGACAGAGAAAATCAAAAGAAAGAAACAGAATTAATTTCATGATTGAAAACACAATTATGGCAATTATTTCAGTGCTAATGAATGTCCGCACATTGGAGAAAGCACAATGAATATGTAGAGCTTATCTCGTAAACGAATACGAGATAAGAATAGGATTAACACTTAAGGTGCCCATACATCTATAAGATTTTACTTACCCGTCTGAGCGCTCACGCGATGTTCCTTCGATCCTGCCGGAACCGCTTCTCTCGATCTTACATTCGACCGACATGCGATCGCAAAATGAATGGGATTTTGTGTACTTAAAGGACAACTCCACCCTCATAAGAACATCTTTCAGAAAGAATGGCCTCTTTAAAATATGTTGATATATCATAGTTTGTCCTATGAATTCATTACTGTATGCCTGCTATGCTTCTGGATGCCTCATGGAAACTGAGCAATCTAGAAACCTGTACTGAGCCTGGGCATGCTAAGAAGAGGCAGATAGGGGATTAACATTCAGTCATTGGCTGTGAAGTCAACTGTCAAATCCATAACTGACAGGTGCTAACTGGAAGAACCTGGAAGCAGAAACAGGGGCAACAGGACATTGTGCAGGATTTCAGGTTAGACTTATATATTTCAGGTTTCAAACTATTACCGTTTAGGATTTTGGGGGGTGATTTACCTGTATGTAAGTTTTCATTTTGGGGCTGGACTCTAGAGATTTTTCACCGGTGAGCCAATAATCTTTGCAGATTCAATGTAATGTAAAAATATTGCAGTTTCAACACAGAACTCGCGCAGCCGCCGCAAAGCGAGAATTAACCGGTTAGCGCGACATTAAGGAGAGAAAGGAGGGCTGCGCGGCTGCAGTGCTCCTCGGTGAATTCCCCTGATAGACTTTTAAATAAAAGCATTTCCATTAATTTGAAAGTTTTATGGCTATATTGTTTATCCTACTGCAGCAAGATATCATGGAGACAAGAAATCATATAAGAGGCAAAACAAGAAAACTGGCTTTTAAAATGTATTTATTTTTCAAAATGGTTATAGATAAAGACGGCACAGAACCTACAGTATAAATAAATAAATAAATCTTTGTATTATTGGATCATGGTGATCTGGTGATCTGTGAACATTTATAGTATTGTGCATTTGCATTGTGTCACCAAAACCAAGTAATGTCTATTTCATAAGGCTGGATTAAGTTAAATAAAAGCACTGGTGAAATATACAGTAAACTCAGAAGTCTCCATTTCCATTCCATTTATGTATTTACGGAACACGGGAAAAACCGGAAGATATGAAAATCCAGAAACAGAACTTACTTTTGAGGGTTCAGAAAGTTATTTTCGAGGGTTATCAAAAATAACCTAGAATGTTTGATAACCCTCGAAAATACAACTGAAAACTACTTTCAAGTTTCCAATTGTATTTTCGAGGGTTATCAAATGTTCGAGGGTTACTGAAAATAACCTTGTATGTCCGAACATCGAATAACCTCGACATAACCTTGAAATTTCAGAACTGAGGGGTTTCATGTCGGATACGGATCGGCCCTGGATCCCATCTCTAGTTACAATCCAGAATAGGCGAGTGATTGGCTGCATAGGTAGCATCCTTTTAAAAAGTGCTCCTGCTTTAAACAGTGAGGAAGCATTGGAGAGAAAATATACCACAATACAACAAAAATTTCCCCTTATTTAATGTTATTTGTTTTTTCTAATGCTCTTGTAAACTGATATTTTCGTAAGAAGCAAAACTTAATTAGAACATTTTCAAGGAGTGAGTGTTAGTGTTAATGTGTTAATGTGATAATGCAGCCGAGTGTAAACAGATCATACTATTTAAAAAATTCCTACTAGTTCAAAGCAGATATAATTTCCAGAGATGAAATTGAATGTACCTGTTGAAGTTTCGGAAATCTGATTCAAACCCAACTGAATTCTCAATTTACAAGTTTTCTACAGCAATTGTTCGAATTTTTGCTTTAGGGATTTTTATTTTTCAAATGCAATTTTTGAATTTTCGATTTTCTAATATTTAATTGTTATTGATACGATCAAAATTTTGAAAAAATAAAAGTCAGTTGGATTTGCAGATTTCTGAAACCGGCAGTTCCGAATCGACAACAGGTAAGTTCAGAAAGCGGAATTCATCACCAGTTCCTTAAATCTGTAATAAAAAATATCTCATCATTCATAGTTTCCTGTATACTCAAAATTATAAACTCTTACGGTGATCCCTAGGTAAAATGTAAAAATAAATAATTAAACAGATGAATTAAAAAAACAGCAGTAATTTGTGGTTAATTTCCCTGGTCCGATGAATTGTTTCTTAGTGAATCCATTTCATTACTATGAGTTATGCTTCAGCATTGGATTTGTTTTACTCTTTACTTAGAATTCATCCATCATGGTAAGATATCTTTCTTTTATGGCATATTATACATATTTATTAGGAAAACCATGTTCATCTTTAAATAGAATCATATACAACTGCTGGTATTTACAAAGGAAAAAAAACCTATCGAGGATACACAAGCTATACCACATAAAATAACCCTATTGTTCTTTGGTTTTAATTTCAAAAGGATCATTGGGCAGACACATAAAATACATTAATCTTTTCAAGTGACTAACAATGAAACGGCAAAAGTCTCCAAGTTTTAAAGGTCAGTCATTATTATTGATTTTTTCATAACTCTAAGAGCCAAAGCTCTTGATCATCTCAAATATTGATTGAGACCCAGCAAGGTAAAGTATGGATATTATGAGTGAAATAGATAGTAAATTCCTGAAAAAGGCAAAATGATGGTGATGTCCCACGACATAATTTGGTCTCTAGTCAATGATATTGCCATGAAGCCAAGCAGGTTAAAATCATAGCATTATGTTACTATGACGTAGGAGCTGCCAGCCCACACCTGCTTGCACATACCATGCACTGTAAGGGAAAGAAATGTCGGTTACGGACAGTGCGACAAGCAAATAAAAGAAAAGTGATGTAAAGGTAAAGGCACGGTATAATTATCGGGTAGATCAGCTTCATCCACTAAACTACATAGGGGATAAATACTAGGGGATTACCTACCTGAAATAACCCTGTGTAAATTTGCATAAATCTCAATGTTGATAGGTGGTTTTTAGGGTTAGGGTATAGCTAGTAGAAGGAGATTATGATGGTTGCCTACCCTCACCCCCCCACAAATGGCAAAATGAAATGACACATGGAGATGGATGTATTAAAAAAGATGCAATAAAATCAATAAATTCTGCGCCTGCGCCTGCAAAAAAAGATTAACATAGCGGGCCCGCCAGGCCCCACATGTGGTCTCCCTCTCCGGGCCCCAGAAGCCTCTCGGGCCCGGTACAGAAGTATCACCTGTGCCCCCCTGATAGTGGCCCTGTGTGACCCACCCATTCCAAACTATCACTTTCTATATGAAATGCACCTGGGTCCGAGGCTACACTAACTACACATTGTGTCTCTCACAAACGCACACAACTACACCAACACACACACAACTACACACACACATTTTCAAAATAAAAGTCCTAAAATGTATATAATGAAAGCACAATAATAAATAAATGAAATCACAATATATGGTTAATGTATTTAGAATTAAGGATGAAATTTAGTTTTATAGCAGGGATGTCCATCCTGTGGCCTTTCCGATGTTTGCAAATTATTCCCAGCATTCCCTGCTGCCATCTGCTATTGATGATGAATGTAGTTTTCAAACATCTCTCTTATGGTCACAAACAAAAAAAAACACCCCACCCATAAACAGGTACACACACTTACTGATATACAATAAAGTTAGTTTTATGGTACGAAATGCAAAAGCAGAACTTCTACTCCTACACAGAGGTAAACCAAACTACTGGTATACACTCACAACCCAACCATACACACACACACACACGCTTCGAGCCAAATTCAAAGTTTATACATCAACTTTCCCTTTCTGGTTTTAGGTTTTAAAAAGTTCAGCTCATCCAGACAAATTAAGTTGTGTACTGGACACTTTGCTTTTACAGAGACATGTTGGGCAGCTTCATTTCTCCTTTGGGAGCAGCTATACAGTCCAAAGGTACACTCCAGCACTCTGTTGTTGGCTTTTAGCCATACAAATGGGTAGATGCAATCCCCCTGCCCACTACTCCTTAGGGCAAATACATCCAAACAACAAGTGAAAAACAGTGGAGCAAACTACTTCAAGTGACTACTTCAGTTTATTAAGTGCAAACAACATATTCATACCACGTTCTTCAGGGGCACATTTACACCGAACGTTCTGTTGTAGAATACCATGCAGTAGTAAACTACAGCAATGGTATTCTATGTAGATCGTAATTCTACGATCCCCTTATCGTAGATTTATGATCGTTATTGGTAATTTACGATCATTATCATTTAACCAATCTGAAATGAATGATCGGTGTAACAATAGTGAAACTGATTGTTAAAGGCGTGGTATTGCTAAAAAGCGATACTGTGCCTTTATAACTATGGCCCTTTATGTTGATAACATTATTTACAATAATATCCTCCCCACTTTCTGTTACACTATTGAAATGCAATAAAATGTTACTTAAAGATCTATTGTGATGGTGGGATATTTAGTAAATGGGTTTACTGTATCTGTTATTGGGTTTCAACATTATTGTAAATAGTTACTGGTTACATATTAGTTCTATTGCCTAAATCCTTTATGTTGTACTACTTTTATAATATGCTGGTTTTATCCACTTTCTATATCAGATTAATTATGTACTCCCCACATTGATCTTAGACTTAAAGCATATTGTAATATTTCTTTCCTTTTTTGAATTATCCAAAATAATATGAAATATCACATATGGACTTTAGTCCTTTTGGCATCAAGGTTCCCATTGTAAATATTCTCACCTCTGTCTTAAATAATCTGGACACCCTGTCTCTACTTCTCTGACCCACTGGAATATGTATTCCCTGATCAGGTCCGGCCTTAGGATAAATAGCACCATGTGCAAGATTTTTTACTGGTACTTAGCATCCCCTCCAAATCACCTCCATGGGCAAACACAATACACTGTTGAATGCTGCTTGCCTTGGCCTGCTTCACATGAAGTCCACCAACTGCAGTGCATGCTTGTATATATTGCACAGAGAGCACAGCATACAGACTTAAGTAAGGCTTACGTGTGTTGGGGCTTTGTCTGTGGGGTGGTGCTGATTTAATCTTCAGGATTGTAACTGGGGGGGCTGTGGCACTGATGCACAACTTTGACCTACAGGTCTGTGACCTAAGACTCCTGAATGGCGGCCCTCTGGTAATGCAAACTGTGCGGTCGCACATGTCGCCCATATCAAAGGCTGGCCCTGTCCCTGATTGTTAAGTTTGGTGGTCCTGCCCCTATTACAATCAAGTGAGGTGCCACTGGGCTTCACACCTCTTTTTTATTTATATCCTTTATATATGTACTAAGCACTTCCCACATACTGTATGCCACATATTTTACATGTGAGTAGATACACTATGTGCGTTGAATTACAATGTATTTATTCTCTGTTTTTATATATTTTCCCTGTGGTGTTGATTCCTAATGTGACTTCATGTTACAGTATACAAAGTCTCGCTCCTCTGGCTCACCATCACTCTGGCTCTCAGATAAACGTGGAGGCCTGTCTCCCCTAATGACCTTGCAAATCCTTTTCTATTTAGTCCCCTTATGTGCTCATCATCAATGAGGACTGGAAGATGATTTGTATGATCTGTTAGATTTCTAGTTACAAACGTATTAAATGTTCCTTCACACAAAAGAAACAATAGATTTTCTGATGGTTACAAATAATAACTATCTTTTTTCAATTTAATTTTCAATTTAATCCTAAATATTTGAGGATTGTTATCATTATAGCCTATGGGAAAAATGTCCGGAAATTCACCGATAATGCCGTAACGTTTCTGCATATTCCTTAGCTAGAAGTTAGCACACTTCTCCTATATGCCCCGCAGGTCTGTACCGAATTTCATGTCTCTAGCTCAAAACTGAGGAGATGTGGACCAAAAAAGCGGAAGAAGAAAACGGAAGAAGAAAAAGAAGAAGAAGAAATAGAAAGAACAGTAATTTGGCTTTTTCAAGCCAAATTAATAATTAAAAAAAAAACTACAACCCTTAGAATATAAGTGATACCATTGGATTATACACTTGAAAGACAGTGCAGCAAGATTAAAAGATATACAGGTCTTGACCATTATAGCTGGAGGGCAAGATAGGATAGCAGTGGATTAACATGTCGATAAACATTCTAAAAGCTTCAAGAGAAGGTAAGAATAAAAGAAAGTGGAAGGTTTAGTCCGAGCTCAGGACCATGAATTTTCATTCATCTTTCCACAAGAAGAATTAACACAATATGAACAACCTGGCATTTTTAGTATCAATAATGTGTTTTTGGTGCTACACTACATAGCAGATATAATTATTAGGATGCTGGAAGAGGCTAGGGAAGATCTAGAAATCTACTATTGTCAGCATTATAAGGTCATCACAAACCGAAATTACAGAGGGAAAAAAAAAACATTATTTAAAGAACCCAGATACAGAAGTCTCTGTTCTCTGTGTATTTAGAACAATAATTCAATTTTGGGTGATGTCAATTACAGTAATGTCATATATACACTGTCCAATGTTCCTGGTAAAAATATAAGCCATTGTGTATACAGCCTAAAAGTGAAATAAGTTCTCATTCACATTTTTCACACTTGTTTTCACACCATTATACTAAATCAATTACGCTTTTCTCTGTTAGAAAGCCTGGGAGCTGCTGGGCACACTGCTGGAAGACATTTGCGTGCTGCTTTGAAATGGCATAGCTGAACATCTTGCATTTATTGATACATTTTAGTTACTTGAATCAAATATTCTGTGTATTCTGTGAATGTTACATCACAATTTCAAATAATAATGGCAAGAACACTGATATTTCATATTCATTATAGCCAAATATTATGCACAGGTTCAAATACCGCAGTTACATTAAGTGGATGACCTTAACGTGAATAAAAGGTCATAGTCCTAATCACTAATCCACATATACATACTGGGGTTTATAATAACCAGAGTGAATGAATTTGCCAGTCCCACACAGTCTTTTTAAATCTCTTGACATTTACAAGAGAGTTGTTGATTAAGGTAGCTAATAAATCTTTTGAGTAAATGGAAATGTCTGTCTATATCCATTATCATATTAAGCATCAGTTTAAGATAGCAACTCAAGCAGAAAATACATTTTATCAAGAACAAGAACGCTGAATTTCATATAGAGCATGTGAAGTGACAAGCTCTTTCAAATGAATTGCTTCTGTAACAGCCTAAAATGATGTGCAGATCATTCCCAACAATTGTCCAATTCTCTCACCCCTTTAATGCACACTTTAACACTAAGGAAGATTTTTATCTTATAAAAATGCATTTCCTTGTAGACGTGTGTTGGTAGAGTAGTCTGTTCCTTAACCGGAAATCAATGCCCCTATATCAAAATGAGAAATAAGAAATCATAAATGGTAATATGATTTTCACATTTCATTAAAAATATTAGACCCTTAAGACTCTGCTAAAAGTTATAACTCAGCGAGAAAATTATTCGTCCCAACAGACCCAACAATCGAGTCCAAACCGCACAACTAAAGTTCTCCCTTTTTCTTTAGAAATTAAACAGTTTGTGGTTTTAAGAAATAATGCTTGCACTGGTTAACTGGTGCAGAACCGGTTTTAATGTATAAAGTTTTTATCTGCCTTTGAATTGAATGTACAACATCAATAACTTTAGCATAACTACTGTCCATAATGATACAATTGTTTCTCAGTCTGGCCTTATGTCCCCCAGTGTTAAAATATGACATCTAACAAACTTAAATTATTAACCTGGAATGTCCGGGGACTTCAAAATAGGATTAAACGATCGGCCCTGCTACAATACATTAAAAAACAGCGGGACAATATAACTGTACTTCTAGAAACCCATCTCTAAGGCCAAGAACAAATGTCTCTCAAGAGACACTGGGTTGGATGGGCCTATCACTCCCAATTCACCACTTCCTCTAGAGGTGTAGCCCTACTAATTTCCAAATCAATACAATTTGATCTGGTGGACCTGAGGCTAGACAGATGGGGCACTTATATACTGTTATATGCTAAAATTTGTAACAAACCTTCACTTGTTCTAGCAACATATGTTCCCCACCGTTTGCTATGTCAGCTCTACAAGCCGCCTTCCAATTTATAGCTGACTGACCGAATATCTCCTCCATATGGATGGGCGACTTCAACAGGGTAATGAACCTAGAACAAGATCGCCTCCACCCCCCTGGTTGGATACCTCCCCCCAGCCCCCTTACCCGATTCGGTAGAACTATGCAATCCCTTCTTATGATAGA
The DNA here is from genome assembly GCA_019447015.1 of Hymenochirus boettgeri. Classification (NCBI taxonomy): domain Eukaryota; kingdom Metazoa; phylum Chordata; class Amphibia; order Anura; family Pipidae; genus Hymenochirus; species Hymenochirus boettgeri. The sequence goes on along the minus strand of CM033477.1, from coordinate 41,305,797 downwards.
CACATGGCGAACCTGTCACCCCAATAAAAAAGAATTTGCCACTAGAATCCTTTCAGACCACGCCCATTTTGGCTCCATCTCATTTCGGAGAACGAGGACCTCTCAGCTGAATGGGAGGACTTCTTCACCAGAAACGATGGCACTGCTCTCGAAATATCAACAAAAATCATCTGAAACCAAACGCAGGGCAACTGCTGCACTCCAAGCAGCTCAGACAGAATTCCTGAACAACCCAACTATGACTACTGCTGCCACACTCAAACAACAAGCTAGGGAAACCGATAGAATACACGAATCCAAGGCCCAAAAAACCTTATACTTTAGATCACAATCACACTTTGAACATGGTGAGCGCTGTGGCAAACATGGCAAACAATGAGCACAAACCTCCAACAATCATCAAATTATTCTCGCCCTCAGGACAAATCACCACTGACCCATTATTAGTATAACAACACTTGGTTAGCTATTACACCAAGCTATACACCTCAACTCTGCAACACACCCCTGAATAGGCACGCCTAGAGTTAGATAATCCCATCAGTGAAACTGAAATCCAACAAACCATCTCCGCAATGCCACGTCACAAAACACCAGGTACGGATGGCCTACTTGCCGAATTCTATGCTACATACTTAGAAACCCTAGCCCCTAAGCTTTTATCACTATACAATTCGATGTTTGCCACCAACACTATTCCCTTATCAATGCAAGAGGCTCTTATAACTCTCATTCCCAAACCAGGAAAAGACCCTCTACTACCCGAATCCTACAGACCTATTTCCTTTCTACAGGTAGATATTAAAATACTAGCCAAGCTTCTGTCACTAAGACTCAACAAACACATAACTTCAATCATACACACAGACCAAAAAGGATTCATCCCCGGGAAAAACACCTCGCTCAAAACCCGAAGACTCTTTGGAAATCTGGGATCGAACCACGATGAAATAGGCTCCAGATGCATAGTCTCGCTCGAAGTCCTACATAATTTTGGGTTCGGCCCCAACTTTATCAAGTGGCTCCAAATCCTTTACTTTACACCCCAGAGCCAGCATTATGGCAAATACCATAGTATCACGCCTCTTTTCACTTACCAAAGGCACCCGCCAAGGCTGCCCCTTATCACCTCTCCTTTATGCTATCGTTGGAAAGCCACTCGCAGTCCAACTACGTACCCACCCAAATATTCGAGGCCTCAACAAAGGTGGCTTAAAAGAAATAATTAACCTCTATGCTGATGACATGCTTCTTTATTTAGCAGATCAGGGTAGGTCCCTCCAAACATCTCTACAGGCAATTACAGAATATGGAGAGTACTCTGGACTCTTAATAAACTGGGCAAAATCCCAAATTTTGCCACTTGAATGCTTTCCCCCAGAGGCCCCTCTAACCCCTTCACCTCTGAACAGAACAACCTCCATTAAGTACTTAGGCATTAATATCTCAAGGCATGCATCGGACTTCATCCCTCTTAACATTGAGCCCCTCAACACTCAAAATGATCCTCTTACCCAAAATTTTATACGCTGTGTGGCATTCTCCTATATTCTTACCACTAAGATACTTCAAAATACTAGAGACAACACTCAAATCCTTTGTATGGGGTGCAGGGCGACACAAACTAAACTGGGCCACCCTGAAGAACCCCTCTGGTCTAGGTGGACTCGTTGTCTCAGACTTAAGAACATGCTACTTAGCAGCACAACTTTCCCATCTATGTCACTGGTCCCAAGAGGAAAATAATAGGATGTTCACCCTGCTCAATGCCCCAAACACAAATACCAACCTTAATACCCTCGATTCTATTGCAAGAGGGTACGGAGGCACGCACCTGTTTGACAAGCCACATCCTCTCCGGGTCCAAACCTTGAAAATCTGTGACTTAGCAGTTAAACTACTACATATTCCAGTTATTAATGGAGATTACACTTACCCGAATTTATCCCGATTCCACACCCCGAGTTATGGGTCAAGCACAAAATAAACCGAGTCTTACATCTTGTAAATAATAATACTTTTAAAAATTTGGACCAACTGAAGCAATAATTTGAACTACCCAACACTCTGTTTTTTAGATACCATCAAGTGTGATATGCATTCCAGGCCCAGTTCAGGGGGCATCCTCTGGACTTCTCCAGAAACCCTTTATTTAAAGTGTTGAAAACCACCACCCCCTCAGGACTAATATCAAAATTGTACCATGGTCTCCGACTCCCCTCAGCAAATATACTTGCCTAACAGAAAAAGACGACATGGGAAACCTCTGACAGATTGACCCAACTGTACTTATTCCACAGGGCATATCTCATCCCAGTCCACCTCTCACGTTACAGGCCCAACTACGATCCACACTGCCCCAAATGTTTATTGGTTCCCGGTAGCTTCTACCATATGATCTGGGGATGCCCCAAGATCCAGGGTTTCTGGAACCAGGTGCTTAAATTCCTACACAACAACATGGGATCCCCAGTGGGCTTGGACCCCAAAATCTGCCTCCTTGGAATTATGGAAGTGTTGATCCCTGACAAATTCTTCCGCATTTTCCTCAGTGAAACTCTATTTGCACATGTTTAGTAATATATCATATTTACATCTCATGTTTAGTATATATCTAATAATAATAGTAATATTATTAGATATAATAATAAAACAAACTAACAATGTGTAGAATAAGATTGCTTTTGGGAGTCCTAGCCCCCTTCATCAGGCTGGATGTTACAAAAGAAACTGAGAAATCACAAAGTTATATACACATGGAGACAGTAAACATCAAACAAATTGAACATATGACCAGGTACAGCTACAGACTCGGGGGGGAGGGGGGGCAGTAGTGGAGGTGTGAAATGGGCACAAGTAGATAGCTGTAATAATGCGAGAACAGTGTCCTTTGAAATGGAAAGTGTCTTTTGAAATGTATTAAACAGTGCAAGACAGTGTCCTGGTGAGTGGGTTTAGTCTGGGTGGGGATGTAGAATAAGTTGATATTAAGTACACAGTTCAGGGAATTAAATTTCTGAATGAATTTATATTCCCTTTCCTTATGTTATTTTTGATTGTGAAAATTGTCCATGAGAATGGTGATCTTGGTCTTTTCATACACTTACAAAAGTGCTCAGCCCCAGGGGCCTCCATTTATCCATGCATGATGTTGAATCTATGGGAGTTCATCCGTTTGCACAGTTTGTCCTGTTTCTCCCACATATAAACCCGTATTAGGGCACTTCATGCACATTATTAGATAGACCACATTGGCGGAACCATAGGAGAATGATCCTTTAATTTGATGAATTTGGTTACAATGTGGCATATATATCTGGTCTGTTGTATGGATGTGTGCACGGGTTTCACATCTAGGTTGTTGGCAGGGGGAAGTGCCATTGATTGTTGTTTTGCCCAGGGAGCTGTGTACCAGTAGGCGTTTCAAATTAAGGGGCTGTTGGTATGCCAGGGGTGGAAGTGCTGGGAATATGTCATCCTTTGTAGTGTGGGATGGAGTTCTTTTAGGATTTGTCGTAGGATCTCCAGGTGTGGACTGTAAGAGACTACAAGGGGAACACGGTTGCAGTTTTCTTTCTGTTTGTATCTCAACTGCGACCGTGTTCCCCTTGTAGTCTCTTACACAATTTTTTGATTTTTAAATAATTGGTTTTTTATTTTCTAATATTTCAGTCAAAATTTCAGAGTTTCCAGAATATTTAAAATGCCACCAGATCTGTGGATCTCTAAACCAGCAGTTCCAAATCAAAACCAGGCTAATTTCATGGATCATCAGATTTCTACAAGTTTCTTTAACTTCCTTTGTTACTCCTGGATTTAAGCCTTAGGCCTGCTATCACTCAGAAATGGTATCTCCAGCATTGGGCCTACAAATCCCAGTAGTAGTAAGGAAAATCCAGGCTCTAGGAAGGACTGTGCATTACATTACTTATACGGAAAAAGCAATAGATGTCACTTATAATGGCTCATTTGTGTTAAAAGAAAGAAATGCCAATCTAATTGTAAAATAAATTAAACCATTGGAAGTGCCAAGAATATATTTCTAATCATGCTACAGTACATTGTATGTCTTATATTATATTTCAGCTTGAAATGTGGCCAAAATGATGCAACCGTTAATGGGATTAATGGATATTTTTCTGACCAGTCCAGTCAACTTCTGCTCAAATGAATATATATTTGCACCTAGTATTGCATTAGCCCCTCTTCATTTTACACACTGCTAATGCACTCCCACATTTTTCCCTATACAAAGATGCTTCACGGAACAATCCCTCGACGCGGCTTTATCCTGTACCCTGCAGCTTCTGGGTTTTCGAACATCAGTCAAAGCTGTGACACTGACGTTACACCCTCTAACTAATGGCCATAACCAAAGCTGCCTCCCCTGCACTGCTGTGCGCCATGTAAATTACACATACAGCAGCAGAGGAGTCTTTTACTAGACAGAGTGGGATTGGGTTGTGTAAGTAAGGTAATAAGTGTGTTAGGGATGCTTACAGAATATGTAAAATTAACATGGGTGTACATGATCTTTAAAACCTTCATGGGCATATTGTACAATTCTTCTCCTTTTTTTTCTAAACAGGGGGGGAGCTTCAGTTTTTACAATCAATCACCAAAAAACGTTATTGCATCTAAAAGGTAATTGCATATGTCTTTTTTCTTAGCTTTCACATTGTATGTGGAGTTTCTAAAGCATCAATGCAAAATTTATCTCAATATTGCATGGTCCTGCTCTTCCTGGTAATATTATTATTTGAAGTGACCCATGTAAAATGGAGGTTAGAGAGAAATGTATTTTCTGTCATATTGGCATGACCCAATGCCCTAAATTCAGAACACAGCTGAAGTGCATTGGCATCTGGGATTATTACATTATGCTTCCTTTGCAACTCATCAGGCAGTTTAAGGTTTATGGTGGATTTCAAATCCCGTATCTGCCTAGATTCATGTGCGGAACAAAAGTAACAAATCAGAGCTTAAACTAGGTGTAATAAATCTTCTACAGGCTTTTCAGTAATAATTTAGTTTCAGTGTATTCATTAGCACTCTGAACAACTGGGAAGAGAGATAGTATAACAAAGAAAAACAGAATAAAAATGTTCTACAGGTGTTCTTCTGTTTAAACCAGGCTAATTAGGAGGAATTATTTTTATGAAACTTTATTGTTATCCTCTTTTAACAAAAGTGTATTTTATTGATGGAATAGTATAATTATACATTTATTGGAGTATTCTGTTTGAAAAATATATTTTTAATTAGTGTTTTTTTCCCTATACTTTTATTCTTACTGTTTTTTGGACTGTAGCTCCTCCCACAGTTTTTAAACTAGAGACACAAAATTTGGTTTGGATGTGCGATACACATAGCAGAAGTGTGTTATTACATAGCTAAGGAATCCGTTATCAGCTAATTATGGACTTTTATTGTGAATAATGAACATGTGTCATAGGTGCAATCAACAGAGAATACCTGTCTATTGATTGGATTCAGCTGTGTCACAGTCCTTATCAGTGCTGATTACCTTCTTGATTGCCTGTGTCAAAGGTGCAGGCTTTAAAATTCACAGTACATGCTGACACTCACATTAAAAGAGATACGTGCAGCCATTTAAAACCAAATTTTAAATTTATACCTTAAGTTTCTCTTTCCAGTTTTATTTTAGTTTTTCACTTTAGCATCTTTTTGAAAAACCATTTTAGGTTTAATTAGTTTTCTACTTTAATCAATTTCAGCTATTCCAAGTAATATACAAAGCAATACCAAATTAGCATACAGCAGGTGGGAATTGTCTCTTTTAAATTTGAGCCATACAAAATGTAATGTTTCTGGGTCTTTTTAGTGCAGTAATAGTAATGGTTAAATACTGTAGTTATCAATTATAGTTTCCAGTTCACTTGATTGATTGGCCCAAATCATAGATCTGACAGATATTCATATTTTATCTCAATGTTCTCTAGTGCAAATCTGGGCAATGGTTACTAAACCACAAAACAGCAAAATAATGTTTATGTATATATGAGGGGGAGCCCATGTATTGCACTGTATTAGATTTTACAGTCTTTGGTGACAATAGATAACACTTCTACATTACAGCTGAGGCTATTCAGGCTTACTGAGTTTGCATTCACTCTCAAAGACCCACCTAAATAGTTAAATAGCTAATTTAATCTACCAGCTTTCTTCTAGACTATGCTCATATAACTAGAGTATAGGGGGAGTGAATATAACATACTGTAGGCATAACTTACTTTCTCTGGTTTGTTATCTGTAACTTTCTATACTATTACTAATATCATCCTTTTAAATAAGGGTACTGTAGCTGCCAACTTTTAATGTTTAGTATGAGAGAGGGGGAATGTATACTAACTTGGAGTGGGCTGAACAGGACATGAGATATGGTAAAGGGGAGCATTTGACCAAAAAAGATCAAGTTCCTGGCAACTGTAAAAATAGAAAAAGGAAAAATGCAATTCCATCACAAATCCAGGCTTAAAATCCTATTAAACCCTGGAGCATCACTGCAAACAGTTTGTGTTATTGGTATTTTTAGCATCTCTTGTTTAATTTCTAAGTTTTTTCTAAGTCTTAATCCTGGCTGCACCTTACAGGCACCCTGGAGTCTCTCTTCCCTGTGTCAGTTCTAAGTAGAGATGGATAAGAACACAAACTCAAGTTCAAAGCAGATTTTATGAGTTTAAACAAACTTTTGGAACATTTTGGATTTTAATTTTTTTAAACTTTCAAAGATTTTTCAAATTTTCAATGATTTTTCAAATTTTCAAATTTTAGAAATTTAAACGTTTTCCAAATTTTATAATTTTTGAAATTTCAAGGATTTATTGAATTTGTGGAAAAAATCCAGCCATATGTCCCAAATTCCCCAATGACAGCTAATTTTAGCAGTGCCACCCCCCTGGCTTTCCTTGTGAAGTGTTACCCTTTGGCTTTCCCCTATATGATGCAAAAAAACGATACAGCGTTTAGTCTATATATAAATAAATGCTTCCAAAATGCTGACTTCTTGTTTGCAGGACCCCTAATATAGCCCGTTATGATCTTGTCATTGACCCAGCACCTGTGTTGCTTTATTTGCTTCCAAGAGATCTGAGCATGTTTGTCCCATACAACAGCCAATCAGTCAAAATGAAGGTGGCCATACACATTAACAATAATTAACAATAACAGTATTGGCTGTGTGTAGGGACCAAAACCGACCAACCACAATGCCGATGAATGACCGTAGTTGGCATTACGGTCGGTAGGGAAAGTTTCCGGCTGTCGGTATCGACTTTTCCATTAAGTAAAGGGATCCGATACTATCGTTCCATGTACGGCCACGATAGTATGTTCCCCACAGCATGTGTGCTGACAGGTACCAATGTGATCTGTCAGCACAATGCAATACGGATCACATGTGTATGGCCACATTTACTCTTAGGAACATTCCAAGTTAGTGTTCAGTCTGGAAAGAAAAAGAACCATTACAGTACCTGAAATATCAGCTCACTAATGTCAACAGCAAGGAATTTTCCACTGAGCTTTCCTTTTAAAGATGGATTTTTTTTAACCCCCTTTTGTTGAGGTATGCAACAAGGAAGCATTGCCACTTCATGGTGGGCATGATTCCTCTTGTGTAATGTAAAAATGAACATTTTTAAGAAATTCAAAGAAAGATTCTAGAAATTTTCGATTTTCTAGAAATTTTTAATTTTCTTTAAAAAAATGTAATCTTCTGGAAAATTATCAAATGACGAATGCTGACGCTCAGGAGTATAGCGCACATGTGAAGGAAGTTACTTTATTTCAAGTTCTGGATGTTTGTACGTGTTCCCCAGTCCATTTCCCAGGTCCTAGAGCCATGTACAGAGAGTTATATCATTGCTATTTTAAACTTATTTTATTTAAAAAAAGAAAATCCCCATTGATCTTAATGGGTCCGATTTCTGATTTTTTTTAAGTTTGAAAGTGCGAAATCTTACTGGATTTTTGGAAGTTCGGCCATCTCTCTATAAAACCGCTATTTATAGACCAAAACCAGTTGGGGGTTTAGAAGAAGATTAGAGCTGGAGTCTGGTTTGTATGACATTCTCTGGATAAACTTGTGCAGTCCTAAAACTGTTGGTAGAAAACTAGGAATGCACCAGGGCATGCTGGATTTTCAAAATGGATAAATAAAGTGTACTGATTGGTGTTTCTGGAATCTCTAGAGTATATATTAAGGTTTTCTACAGATACTAAAAACAGACACTGAAATATGCCCTGGGGAAATCCAATATTGTGAGTCTTGTGGCAAATATCAGAGATTGCTCACTGGAAGCATCTGTGACATTAACATATTATTCCCTTTCATGAGTAATTTACAACACCTACAGTACCTGGAAGAGATGACAGCGAACTCTGTACCTGCAAATACATGTTATTTTTGAAAAATATTCTAAAAGTGAACTTTTCTTATCTAATTTGTTTTTCATTGTGTAGATAAAAAAAATATCCACTGCTTATCATAGTAGGACCGGATTGGCTACTAAGTAGTTAAGGATAACTTTCAGACATTGGTTTGGAAAGAATCATTATGGTATCCTTCAATGGTGGAGAGAGGATTACAGCAAGAGTTTTCACACAGCCATTGAGAAAGAGTTAATAGGGAGATAATAGGAAGATAGATAGATAGATAGATAGATAGATAGATAGATAGATAGATAGATAGATAGATAGAAGATAGATAGATAGATAGATAGATAGATAGATAATAGATAGAGAGATAGATAGATAAATAGATAGATAGATAGATAGATAGATAGATAGATACACAGATAGATAGATAGATAGATAATAGATAGAGAGAGAAATAGATAAATAGATAGATAGATAGATAATAGATAGAGAGAGAGAGATAGATAAATAGATAGATAGATAGATAGATAGAAGATAGATAGATAGATAGATAGATAGATAATAGATAGAGAGAGAGAGAGAGATAAATAGATAGATAGATATATAGATAGATAGATAGATAGATAGATAGATATATAGATAGATAGATGAAATAGATAGATAGATAGATTAGTAGGGATTAGATAGATAGATAGATAGATAGATAGATAGATAATAGATAGAGAGATAGATAGATAAATAGATAGATAGATAGATAGATAGATAGATACACAGATAGATAGATAGATAATAGATAGAGAGAGAGATAGATAAATAGATAGATAGATAGACAGATAGATAGATAATAGATAGAGAGAGAGAGATAGATAAATAGATAGATAGATAGATAGAAGATAGATAGATAGATAGATAGATAGATAGATAGATAGATAGATAGATAGATAATAGATAGAGAGAGAGAGATAGATAGATAGATATATAGATAGATAGATAGATAGACAGATAGAAGATATATAGATAGATACATAGAAGATAGATAGATAGATAGATAGATAGATAGATAGAAGATAGATAAATAGATATTTTGTTTTACATCTAATTTACATTATAACTACACCAAAGATTTAATCTAGTTTTATTCTGGAATTCTCCTCTGGAAATTAGTTTTGTGCTACTGTTTATGAACGATCTAAAGGATAAAATGAGGGACACATTTTATAACCTACAGAACTGAGAATTGGTCATTAATGCAGGTTTTTATAAGCCGGATTCGCCAAAGGTAATATTTTAAAATATATTGCTAGGGATCCACCTGTAGCTGCAGACATCACTATCACGGCCAATCTGTGACTACCTTACAAGGAAGTTGTGGAGGTTGTGAGTACAATTTCTCTCTCTGGAAGCATTATTAACAATTTTAAGCAAAACATGTAATTGGGGTTTTATTAGGGTTGGAAATACCGTTTAAGCTTACACACTGTAGTGTAACATTGGTGGCCTGTTACAGAAGCTGATTATGCTACTGGTGATCATTTTAATATATATCAAATGCCTTTAATGAGCCAGCGGGACTTTCAAAGACTTTTTATGAAACAAAATCAGACCTCTCCCCCATGGCTACCTATGGGTGAAAAAATACCAGTATCATACACCAGTGATTCTGGAACGGTGTGCCTCCAAATGTTTGAAAACTGCAACTCCCAGAAATTCCTGGCTTCCCTCTGTAATTGAGTTGTAGGAGGCAAACCGTTTGGTTTGTATTTTACATTTTCAGTGCAAAATACAAGCATTGTCTGGGAATACCAAATGACAAATACCGGCAGTACTTTTCAACTCAGGTAAAAAGAAATCTTTATAGAGAAAAGAAAGGAGGATACTGATCCCCAGCAAGCAGAAACACTCACACTTAGCTAATAGAGATGGCTGAACTTCATAAAGTTCGGTCCATTTTCGAACTTTCGAACTTCTGTAAAAGTTTAAAAGTTAAAAAACATACCCATTAAAGTCAATGGGGGGGTGATAGTTCAAAAAGTTGGATGATTTAGACAAAATAACAATGGTAACTTACTGTAAATCGCTGTTGAACCTGGGAAATGGTCTGGGGAACATGATCCTATCACCAAAACCTGTTAAGCACTCCTTAATTTATGATCTGGCAATTGTCGGGTTTGCGCAAGCAACATTCGAGGGTTATGGAAATTACCGTAACAATACTTTCGAGGGTTACCAAAAATAGAACCATAAATTCGAGGTTTATCGAAAACGAAAAATAAATTCGAGGGTTACTTAAAGTCGAAGGCTACATTCGAGGGTTAGCGAACGATACATTCTAGGTTAACGAAAAGCCTGAAAAAACTAATTCCAATAGTTCGAGTTCATCCGAACTCATAAAGTTCGATTTTCAAATACAGATTTTCAATTTTATAATCCATGTTTCGATGATAAGGTAAGAGTTTCGATAATTTCTAAAATTCTTTCGCATTCGAGGTTTTTGTAACCAACAGTTTCTAATCTGAACCAGGTTCATTTTGAAACTGGAACTTATCACTAATTATATTTGATATTACTATGTTTTATATTGTTCTTTCTTTCTTATAAGTAGGATGCAATGAGGAATCCAAGCACCTAACATTTAGATTGGTAAATGGGAAGTACTGACGAACATCCTTTGTTGACATGCTGTGTAATACATCCACTTAACCCATAAAAGATTCTATTACAACAAAAAGTTATCCAGTATATACAATACATAACAATTTGCATAAGTATCTATCAACGCTGTCTTCGTCATACAAATTGTAATTTTACAGGGGTTAAATATAGTTCGAGGGCATCTATACAGAAAAATAGGTTATATTAAATTGACCATAACTGGAAACTATAATTCTTCCCAACCACCACAGTATCATTTTTCTGTTGATCTGCCCACTATTTCTTTAGATATCCAATCTAAAACTTGTTATATTTCAGCTGTCAATCAAGTTCCTTGCTCTCCAAAACTATTCTTCTGTGAGTAGCTTTACTGTAGCTGGAATGGTGACAGAGTTTTGACAGTTGGAATGCTGTATGCTGTGTGCAGGCTTGATAGTTGGTTTGTGGGCAAAAATGTCAGGTTGGATGGAAGTGGGAGTGGTTAAAAGAGGGAGGGGGGATACTGCTCCTAAACAAAATGTGTGCTGGATTGAAGGCATGCAGCAACACAAGCAAATCTGAGTACATGCTACTTACATGTATTTAATTATAGATTAAGATGAGGCAAATTAATTTTTTCAGTATAGTGTCCTTTTAATTATTGAATCATATGAGTGCTTTGCCTGGGCCTTGAGAAAAAGTGTAATTAAATAGAATTTAAAGACTAATAGAAATAAAAACGGGTCCACATTGTTTTCAGTTCAAAAGATTATGGAAGCCAAGAATATATTGCTTAATTGGAAGCTGGCTAATTTCAATGACCTCTAACAGCATTGTGTTGGAATCTTTTTTTTAAAAATCATATTAGAATGGGTTATTCAACTCCTCCACCACGAGGCATTGCTTAATTACATACGGCATTTATATTTAATTCAATAAAAGCCAAACCTTCCACAGTAAAATCGTTAGATAATAATAAGCAGTTCGCTCAACTGTATTCAGATTATGTTTCTAATTATATGAAAGAGACCTGTAGTTTTAGCAGGTTAAATTTGATAGCGAGTGTAAACACAAATATTAGCTCACAGCAAAGGAAATTCTAATGTTCTTTTGTGTTCAATGAAAACACATTTGGCCAGTGAGGCACAGCGATGATCCCGTGTTGATAGAAATTAGAATAAATTATTGTATGCAGGGCTGGATCTCTATAATAGGAGATTAGATTTTAAATATATAGATAATGTCTACCTTAAATTACCTTAAAGCTGGGTACACACATTGCCAATCTTTCAAAGATGACAGACCGAATCTGCAATCTGTACACCTCAAATGACAGACAGAATCCGTAAGATTCCGATGGATCGATGGAATTGTCCCTTTCTTTTCCATGCGTTGTACCCTGCTAAATGATTACGGGTGACTCCCTATACCTTAGCACAGGGAGCTGACCACAGGCAAAGAAAGATTTCCATTCATAACGACTTTCCAATGCCATTGCAGAACGTATATGTGCGTTGCAAGCTTTACATGGACATTCATTTCCAATATTCTGTTAACAATTCAATATGCTAATAAGTATTATATAAATATTTCACAATACGTGTTAAGAATATGTCCCCCCTAATATTTAAATGGGAACCAATTTTAGAAACCTGTACATACACCTGGGTATTACCTAAGAAAATGCACACATTGTTATATTGTAAAGAGAGTTGGACTTACAGGAGTTTGTGTGCAATTCCTCTATCGCATCTATGTTGTTGATGCAGAAAAGTGTTTTTTTTATCATGTTATCATCCTAAACAAACAGGATAATATCTAAAATCCATAAGTCATTTCCTATGGACTAATGCACCAGCATGCATTTCTGCAAGTTGCGACACATTATGTTTTAGGTCTCTGCTTCTTGGGTCAACAAGATCAAATAGTATGAGATAGTATGAGAGTGAGAGAATGAAGAAAACCTTACAGAACATTACATTGGTGTTAAAAGGAAGGAGTTAATTAAAACAGAGGAAGTTAGACCATACAGGCCATGCTGGTGCAACTATAATAAATTATAAGACAATGTAACTGTCAGCGAATCAATTGATTTAAAAGGATGAATTTAGCACAAAACCCTACAGTAGCCTGGGAATAGCACAGGAGCTATGAGAAAGAATTGGGAACCAGCATGCGAATAATTACAAAAACATACAAAATTTGATTTGGTTATGGAAATAAAAATAATGAGGTAAAAGATTAAACTAGAATTAAGAATCTTGCAGAAAACTGCATTTACCCAACCTGAAGATAAGGGTAGTCTAGTCAAATATTGTCATTACCAGTAAGCAAAGGTTACATTTTTGAAGATGTTTAAGGTGTCTTGTTTAATTAAATATTCTTTGTCTGCTGAAACTGGGGAAGCTCTTGGAGGATTTATTTAGCTGCAAGTGTATTTGTACAGATACAGAAATCCACTTAAAGTTAAACTATAACAGGGATAAAACTAAATTTTGTGTTTTGAGAAAGTGATACATTTTCACGCAAAACTCCAAGTGGAATGAAACTTTGTCGTTTTATTCATTTGTAGTGATGAGCTGGCACAGTGAGTGGAAGTGGTTTGCTCTGCCAGTAGCTGTGGAACAGGGCAAGGTTTCAACTCGGAATCTCAACCGTTGAAACCAAAATTTTGCCATGAAAAACTATTTTTCGAATTTTGACAGTCATGTCAATTTCCTAAAATGTTGATGCAAAAACCAGTAGTTCCATCCCAAAACAAGGTTAGAGACAAAAACTACCATTGATCCCTAGTCATGATTTATTATTTACATAGTGAGCTGCCATCTAAAAATTGTACAAGTGGTTGTCTTTGTTGTTTAATATAATGTTAGATGTTGAAACCTTCTTTTAAAGACCAGACAAAAGAAAAAATAAATATATTCAGCATATTGATAACTGGTTGGGCAAGTTTTGCTCTTACCATTGTAATGATTAGCTACACTAAGCTGACCAGGCACAAAGGCAGCATATATTGTACTATGGGCCTCTACCACAAAAAAGCTGATATTTGTAGGAAACCTTAAAAGCATTTTTGTGGTTGTTATTATAAAGCTGATATCGGATGGACAAAGACCTTTATTCAGAGAAAAATGGCCTGTTATTATTTAGTAAATACACTTCCTTAAGAAAACAGTCAACGGACCATCGCAGACAATCAATACTTCTCTGTTGGCTACACAGTAACTTAATAACACTGAATGTTTTTCACATAATTGCAAAACGTACATGAAAATTGTTTGCCTGTATACTAGAAATTCGTACTGAATGCAGTTTGTAGCAACAGCAATTTTATAAAATGTGGAGACATAAAAAGCCACCATTATTTCCAATCATAGCTTTCTAAAAATATTTGTAGTGAAAAATCTACATTGCTAACATTAGAGAATAAACAACGCTATGTACCGAGAGCTGTTATCTGCTTTTTTAGTCTTAAAACCGCGTTTACCCGTTTGCTGCGATGTACCAAGTGTTAATGCGTCTTTAATGGCAGCTGGGGTGATCCACAAATGATGATTGAGCAAATACTGTAACCAATTCACCAAGCCAATAGCATCTCTTTAAAATGGAATCTTTAACGCCAGCAAAAAGACGGCATTAACAATTTGGAATGGGTTAATCCCATGTATAGGTAGCCACTATCGGCTTGGTGCATTGAATTACGGGGCAAACAAGAGCGATAGTGACTCTATACATCACCCACAAAATATATATTAAAGGGCATGTCCACCCCCCAAACTATAATTTAACCCACCACTGGCCCCACTATGTAGTGTGTAAAAATCCTTACCTCACATCCCAGCTCCAAATGGTTCTGCTGTAGCCCCCCCCCCTAAGTCCCAAAAACTGCCCAACAGGAGTTCTGCAGAGTCCATATAGGACTCTGCCTCCCCTCCGGGAGAAGTTTGGCATGCGCACTGCAGCCCTTCTCTCCCTCCCTTCCCCTCCCTCCCCCTCCCTCTCCCTCCCGATTTTGTCTCCCTCCCCCTATCCCCAAACCCTTTTAAAGGGTACGTCCACCCTTAAAACTAATTTTTGATATAGTACTCCCCCTGGTCTCCCAGCCCCAACCGCTTCATTTTTATTTTTAGAAAGTGCCCCAAACTTTTACTTACCTCCCCTCTTTCCTCCGCCGCGTCTGTGATTGGCTGAGCGGAATTCAGTGCAGCGGAGGAAAGAGGGGAGGTAAGTAATGTTCGGGGCACTTTCTAAAGTTAAAAATGAAGCGGTTGTGGCTGGAGGAACAGGGGGAATACTATATTAAAAGGGATTTATGCTAGGGGGAGGGAATCCGGAGAGGGAGGGAGAGGAAGGGAGAGGGAGGGGGAGGGAGGGGGAGGGAGGGAGAGAAGGGCTGCAGTACGCATGCCAAACTTCTCCCGGAGGCCAGGTAGGAGACAGAGTCCTATATGGACTCTGCTAGCCTCCCGGTGGGCAGTTTTTGGGACTTTGGGGGGGACTACAGGAGAACCTTATGGAGCTGGGATGTGAGGTAAGGATTAAACTACACTACATGATGGGGCCAGTAGTTGGGGGGATTATAGTTTTGGAGGTGGACATGCCCTTTAAGATAATGTACTGCTCCCTCCCGCAGCCCCAACCGCATTACTATTATTCACAGAAAGTGCCCCGATCTTTACTTACCATGCCTCTCTCCTTCGCCGGTCTGAACTCCCGGCAGCCGCGTCAGTGATTGGCTGCCTCTCAGCCAATCACGGATGCGGCTGCTGGTCCCGCCCCCTGCTTGCATTTCCATGCAAGCAGAGGGTCGGGACCGTGCGGCCAAGGAGAGAGGCATGGTAAGTAAAGATCGGGGCACTTTCTGTGAATAATAGTAATGCGGTTGGGGCTGGGGGAGGGAGCAGTACATTAGCTCAAAAGTTTATCATAAGGGTGGACATGCCCTTTAAAGTTATACCAAGAATAACATATTTGTGAGAATGTTCTCTCAATGTGAAATATTAGACCTCATTTACATTAAGCCGCAATCGATCCGGGTAAATGTGGCTTCCGGTATTTAATGCTGGACTTGCACCTGGGGTTTCTAAAGGTATTAAATGCGCCTGCTAACATAGTTAAGCGCCTGCTAACATATTCAATATCTGTTAGCGTAAGTTTAACCCCCTTATATTTGCATATTACCTGCAGGTTAAAGAGGCCTATTGTATTTGGATAAATGCTAGGTGATAAATGAAGGTGTCCTGGCTATGGTAATATTCATTATTTATAGGGGGATAGATTAATTAGTGCAAACATTTATTAGTCTACTATTGCTATTAAAGTGTATCTTTACCCTGAAAAAAATATTTTTCTGTATTGTAGGGCACCCTAGCCAATCCCCAACTGCCAAGTTTGTTTAGTTAAAAAAGAAGCAGAACTCTTCTTACAGTCCTTCGATCCCCTGGTGCTCTGATCCAGGCCCTCTGCTTGTAGGAACTGCAAGCAGGGGGCCGGACTGGCAGGCGCGTCTGTGATTGGCTAAGAGGCAGCCAATCCCAGATGCAGCTGCCGGCAATAAGGAACGCCAGGAGGATGAAGTGATGTAAGTAGATTTCTGCTGCTTTTTTAAGTAAATTAACACAGCAGTTAGGGGTGGGCTAGCGTGCCCTTCACTGAAGAAAAAGGGTTTTGAGCTTAGGAAAAGGCAGCCATGAAGGATCCAGAGGGAGGGAGGGGAGAAAAGGGCTACCCTGTGTGTGCCAGAAACCTCTCAAAGGACAGAGAGAAAGTAGGGACTGGATGACTCACTGATAGCTCCTACTCTTCACTTTTTTCAACTTTGAACAGTCACTGCAGGAGAAACATGAGATGTAAGGTAAGGATTTTTAACACTACACAGTAGGGACAATAGTGGGTTACATTTTAGTTTTGGGGGTGGACATGCCCTTTAAGGTAAGGCATCAAAAATATTCTATATGAAAGAAAGAAAAAACATAAGTGAAATGAATGATTGAGTTGTCTCCACCTGATTTAAACAGACTCAAGGATTGGACTAAAAAATTGCAAATTTGTTGTTTTATTCTGTTTTTTAAATGTTAAGTTTTGCATTTGGGCAAAAACAACAAGAACATTAGCTATATCCTAAATGAGATATTGTTAGAAGAGGACTAACTAGAGAAGGACTTAGGAGTTATTGAAGACAACACAATAACAGTGTTAGACAGTGTCTACTGTATAAGAAGGAGCATAGAACTAAAGGAGAAAGGAAATATTCTGCTCAATATAGACGCGTTGTAAGGCCTCATCTTGAATATACTGTGCCATTTTGGGCATCGGTCCACAGAAAGGATATCAATAAATAAAACAAGGTACAGAGACTGGCAACTGGAGGGAATGCAGAATTTATGTCATGAAGATAGATTATCCAATCTGGGTTTGCTTTCCCTGGAAAAAGAGGTGTTTGCGAGGTGATGTGATAAACCTTAACAAATATGTTAGAGCGAATTACAGCAATTATCAGGGGATATTATCTGTCAAACAAGATTAAAAGACAAGTGGTTTATACTATAGTAAAATTGATTTAAGCCACATAAATGATTCTTCACTGTGAGGGAAGTTCACAGGTCCTGTAGAGGAATTCTAGATCGAAATATGTCATGTCTGCAGGTCAAAAGAATAGCTTTTTACTATAGGCTGTATTGCATGTTAATAAGCCAGCAGTTGTGGACATAAAGGAGAAATTTTGCATATCTCCTCCCTACTCTGAGATACCTGGGAGTGAGAAATCACTCGTGTTTCTTAGAATTTGTGGGCAATGTTATTCATATAGCATGAGACTGCAAGATACCTTCTGTTGTAAGTAGGCTTTTTACCACATTTTTTTTTTGTGGGGATGAGGTGTGTGTGTGTGTGTGTGTGTGTTGGTGTGTGTGTGGCTGGGGTGTGTGTGTGTGAAGGGTTTTAAGTTATTTTCTTCTGACCCAAAATAACTGTTTAACTTATGAGATTTTAGTTTTTATACATTCTTACTATATGAACACTATATATAAATTATTCACTATCATGATGGGTTGTAGCATTGTGTCTCTTGGTTGGCAGTCAAGTTTCTTGCCCTTATAATAGTAATGGGAGTCCAAAAAACTACCCACAGGTAAGCCAAAGTGAATTGGTAAGTATTGTAAACAGTCCTTAAAGGATAACTGTGGTCTTTAATTCTTCCAAACTAGTATTATATAAAAAGCCTTCCATCATACCTTCAAAATAAAACCTAAATCATATCTCTACATGCAATTTGTGAGAAGTTATTGCTGGATAGGTTCAGCAATATTACTTCCTGCTTGAACACTTCCTGTTTTCAGCCATGTGACCAACTTGTAGTCACGTGACCAGCCTCTGCCTGCATTAATAGGCTCCACTTCTCAATTGTCATTTCCCCCCCCAGGTACTTCCCTGATTCTCCCAGCATTAAGTCTCAACTGAGCATGCTTCTCCCCCGGGGCAGAGGGGCAGGGCAGAGGTCATGTGATGTCACTCAACCTACTGTAAGCAGGAAGTTTGAACATTCACTCCAATGTAATTTCTCGCAGGCACCAGCCAGAGATGAGATGGTTGGCTCATTTTAAAGGAAATACTGCAGGCTTTCATTCATAAGACCACAGTTGTCCTTTAATTCACTATTCAATAGGAGGATGCAGGAATCCAAAAATGTGGCTGGGTTAAATTGTACTGAGTAGAAAATTTGTATTTAAAAGTCAAGGGAATAGTATTTCCCAACCTCTTATTAAAACATTAAAAAAGTGCTTTGTTCAGTAGCTTTATATTTCAGATCCTTGCATAGTAAATCTGAACAACACAGCCCACAGGAAAAGCAAGTTTAAGTGCATGATATCATCATAATATATCATTATTATTCCCAGACTTAGACTTAACCATTAGAGTTTTCTGATGTGGCTTGCATACATTGTCAATTGCTATTGGTTTGCACACATTGCTATTCACAAATCACAATATTATTTATCATCTATTTAAATGCAGTTTTGACATATTGTTGCTGCATTAGTTTACACAGAATTGTATTTTTTCTCCCTCCTTCTTGTTGACTCATTTGATTTTCTCCATTCCATTCTGCAGGAATACATTTACTTACTGCAAATAAAGTGAGGTACAGAAAATTAGGACAGGTAGCCACAGATACAGTTAAATCAAATCAATAACCAAATCTGCTTTGGTGAAAAAGAGAAATGTAGAAAGAAAAAAAATTTACAAATAATATTCAATGCATTTTGGTTCTACCTGTATTTTAAAAGTTAATTTTAAAGGTACACAAAAAACAAAATCAAGGTTTAAAAAAAACAGGTGTAAAGTTTCCTATAGATAAGTCTAATAGATATGTCCTGCTGCTGATACCCCGGTTGCCTAAAACTGACTTAACCCCTTTTTACCAGTAAAAACTTATTTTGTATGGAAATGAACAGGCAGACACACAATCCTTTTGGGTAAAATAAATGGCCACAGCTTTAATGACACATTGTAACATCATGTGATCAATTAATTAGCCAAATTATAAATTTGCATCCTTGCATATTAGTTAGATGTAAAACCCCAACTAGCCGTAGCCATTGCTAAATGCCAAGCCTTTGGATCCCCAGAGGGCATGTAACGGCTCAACATAACCTCTGCAAGGATGCCCCCGCCACCAGGAGTTGCTGTATACCTACACGGAACTCCGTCCGCCACCCAACAAATACAGTGCCTGTTCTATTCCATCTCGCAAACCAGTTAAGAAGATATCTACCCCATCTTGCCTCATCAGTGACCTATTATCGCCCTTCAACTGGCGATGCCTGATCACAACACCCCCTTGGGATCTCACGAATCTGGAGATTCTGGTGTTGAGAACCCTCCTGGTCTTTTCCACTGCTCCTTGATCTTTTGCCCCTTGCCAGTAAACCCTGGGAACGACCTCTGACCATACAATAATCAATTCTCTGAAAAATTGACGAAAATGCTGCAGATCAGCCTTCATTAGAAATAGAAGGTCTGACAAACGATTCTTACAGAGGTCGTTCCCAGCTGCGTGGATCACTAATACCGTGGGCCCTGGATCTGCTCTGCTAATATTCACGACCTCTAGCAGAACCTGGCTCCAAACTAAACCCCTAATCCCTTTCCAATAAAGTGAAGTCGTCTGGAATCCCAGGTGCCTTCCTCCGGGTCGTGTTTCAGCTCGTTGCGCAGCCCAGAATAGGTAAGAGTGCCCCACTAGCCAAACCGAAGGTTGGCGAACACCTAGAATAAAAAACAATCAATTAATAACCAGTTTGGGGAGAATATACCTTGCTACGCAGTTAGATCTCCACCTTCTGAGCCTGCGCACCCTATTCTCGGAAAAACCTAAGGAATGGGTACCAGGTGGACTTTAGAGGGGATATAGAAAATCAACTTCCTTCCCCAAAGGGGTCTGTTTTAGATCTCTTTATTCTGACCCTCACCGATGTTTGCGAGATGAATAAATCATCAGCCGATAAACCACCAGGTCTTTTTGAACTGGCCGAAACCAACTCACCCACTCTCATGGCCCAAAGAATGCCAGCGTAAAACTGGCTTCAAATAGTTTAGCCTCATATTCCGAGTCGCACACAACCTGCAACGTTTCCAGAAGCCTTAACAGCAGACTAAAATGAATCAGCCACTTGGCACTATTGGGCACTTGCTCTTTTTTCCAGCCCTTTAGGATAGATTTTACAATAAATTCCTTGGAGATGTCTTTCCAACCCAACAACCTGAAAAAGAAGGACAAATCTGCCATTCTCCGCTGAGCTACCAAACCCGAGGAACCTGTCACTCTCAGGTGTTCTAGGTAATCTAGGAGAGTTCGTAATCTATCTTGAGAGTTAGTGTTAATATCTCTTTCCTTTGCAAATTGTAACCATTCCGACCAAGCCTTACCGTGACTGGCCCAGGTAGATGGAGTGATCAAAGATTGTACTAGCTGCATCAGCTGCTGTCTATCAGCGCCCACAGGAAGTCCGGGCATCTCTGTCCTAGCTGATTGGCTTCTGGGTGCAGGCGGTGGAATTCTTCCCACTGGAAACGAGATAGAGCATCGGCAACACAGTTAAGAACACCTGGTACATGGTTAGTTCTAAAGGACACATTTCAAACCAAACATTTTAGAACTAAATACCTAAGCAGCGCTAGCACTGGTAAGGAGGAACTCGTTAGGTTGTTGATTGCATAAACCACACTCTCATTGTCCGTCCAGAATCTGATCTTTTTATTCTGAATTTTTTCGCCCCCATAGTTCTATTGCCACCACAATAGGGAAGAGTTCAAGGAGAGTGAGGTTTCTGCAATGGCCCATTTCCTTCCAGGAGGCGGGCCACTCTGCGGCGCACCAATTGGGGCCCAAAATGGCCCCGAAACCCACGGAGCCTGCTGTGTCCGTGTAAAGTTGTAGTTCTGTGTTATTTTCTTCTTCCTCCTGAAAACAAGTCCTACCATTGTAATTCGCTAGAAAGGTATGCCACACCAGTAGGTCGCTAGTCACCCCCCGGGTGGCTAGCGATAATCTCCTGGAGAATACCCATCCCATTGGCGTGACCCTACACGCAAAATTCAATGATCCCAGCACCGATTGCAGCTGCTTCAGTGTAACTTTTTTAACCTGCAGGAACATTGAAATTGCGCCTAGCATGCCCTGGATTTTAGCTGTTGGTAACCTGAACTCCATCTCAACTGTGTCTATCTCGATACCCTGAAAAGACAGCACCGTTACTGGACCTACGGTTTTTTCAGATATGAGCACCCCAAACTTGTGCATCAGAAAACGGACAGAATTTAACAGAAAGGAACAATAATTAGAATTAGCTGGGCCAACAAACAGAAAGTCGTCAAGGTAATGCAAAACATTTATGGAACCGGTTTCGTAAGAAATAGCCCAGTCCAGGAATGAACTAAAAATTTCAAATAGGGAACAAGATATGGCACAGCCCATGGGGAGGCACATGTCGTAGTAATACCTGTCGTCCAATTGACAGCCTAATAGATGGAAACAGTCGGGGTGAATCGGAAGTAGGCGGAAGGCCGCTTCTATGTCCGATTTTGCCAACAAAGCCCCTACCCCCACCTTTCTTACTAAATGAATTGCCCTGTCAAATGAAACGTAAGAAACCGAGGACGCCTCCTTAGAAATACCATCGTTTACCGAGCTTCACTTCGGATATGATAAGTGGTGGATTAAACGGAATTTACCACTCTCCTTCTTAGGAACAATACCCAAAGGGGAAATCCTGAGGTTGAAAAGGGGGGCTCGGTAAACGGACCCGCTATGCGCCCTAGTTTAACCTCTGCCATAACCTTTTCCCTGACAACTTCCGGCATCTCCTTGACCGACTTTAGAATTAGAAAACTTAAAGGGGATTCTAAAACCCTATTGCCCCCACGTTCACTGGCGTCCTGCTGTCTACTCCCCCCGCCCGCCTTGGCGTTGTGAGTGACTTTCTAAAACATTTGGTGGCGGAGTGGCCATTCATGCTTAAATCTGCAAGCGGCCCCAAACTTGCAGTTGCCCTCATTAAACAACCAGCAGGCGCCGGTTCTTTTAGCTCCAGAGAGCTGAGAATTGCTATTCCCAGGGATGGGTGACTGGCTTGTGCTTGGCCCTGCGGGCGCCCTCTGAGCCAGCGTGATTCTTAGCCAAGAATCAGTGGCTTTGATGTTCCATCCCATCTCTGGTCTAACAGCCAGGTGCCTCCTGAACTCCTCATCATATTGGCGCCATGCTGACCCGCCATGCATTTTATATGCTCCGAATATCATGTCCAGATATACAAAAAGTTCATTTTTGAGGCGCTTTTTGACTGATAACCGCAGCCAACACACAGAAGGCTTTTAGCCAATGTCCAAACGTTTTATCCACCTTGGGCTTCCTTTCCCCTTTATCAGTCTTCACTATCTCCTTGTCCACAGTGACCATGTCCGTAGAGACTAGGGACCATATATCTATAAATTCGTTCTTCTATATTTTTTCTTTTATTTCCCCGTACAGATGTACTCCTAGGGGGCTAATCCCACAAAAATAGGATTCCTTCAGAGCTTCGACTGAAGGGACCTCGGGCACAGGCTGGAGTGCTGTCGCTCCCCCTGGGGCTGGGCTCGCTGACGGCCCAGCTGGTATGGTCTCTAATTTACCCATTAAGGCCCTTAGGACCTGAACTAGTTCCCCACCTTCTCCTCCCCGAGCATTGCCCCAAGCCCCGGCACAAGTGTACTCACCGGCTCCAGACGACTGTACAGCACTTGTACTCGACCGCTCAAGACCCTCTGGGATCACCTGTTGTGGACTGGCTTCCTCCCACTCGGTGGGCAACACCTTCCTGTTGCCCCCTTCGACCAGTGCTGGGGACGATCTCCTGCTCCTCCCAGAGGTTGAGGACCGAGATGCTCTGGACCCTCTGCCTCTAGAGTGGGATCTGCAATGCCGGCCAGCTTTGCCAGATCTGGAGTGATACCTGTGATGCTCCCTACGGCGTTGTTCTTTGTGCCAGCGTCTGTAGGACTTCTTGCAACTGTCGGAAGAGGAGGAATATCTGCTCCTCCTTCTCCCATGTCTGTAGCAATTCTACAAAATGGCGCCTGCTACCTTGTGTCCCGCCCCTTTTATAGTCATTGCTGATGTCACCGCTCGCGTCGTCCTCCCAGCTCTCGCGAGACCAGCCGCTGCCAATCCGCGAGCGCATCGCAGGTCAGGCGCTCCGGCCCCCTAACTTGGGTCGGAGCTACCAGTTTAATTGTTTTCTCATTAAACTGGTACTCATTTCTCATTTCTCATTTTCTCACCCCTTGCTACAGGGGGTGATTAATAGTAAATTACCATGCAGAGCCCATGACAAGGCGGGTGAGGGAAAGGGACGGGATTGGTTTAGGCAGTTGCTAGGGAGTTTAGGGATCCTAGTCAGGGAAGAAGAGGGGAGGAGCTACAAGGAGAAAAAATTTCACCAACCTGTGAGGAGGGCGCCAAATCCAGAGCAGGAGAAAGGGTCACGTCGCCATGGAGCAGCTGATGGAGGAAGTGCGGAGAAGAGCAGAAGAGATGGGAGAGGAGTGGGTCCGAAGCCAGCTGGCAGAAGGGAGAACAACGGACAGCTCACAGAGGTCGCGCAGGTCTCGGCCTCCATCGAGATTCAGCCTGTCGGAGGAAGGGCCCAGCAGGCAGAGGCGTCGGGGGGAGTCCCCATCCAGAGTGAGAGGTACAGGCAGCAGGGGAGCACAGGCAACAATCGCAGGGGAGGCAGCAGGCACAGAAAGAGAGGCCGGGTTAGGGTGGGGCCTCCACACACATGCGGCCGTTAGGGCCCCTCCCCACAAGGGAAGCAAACATAGGGGGAGGTGCGAGGCAGGAAGAAGAGAACGGCGAGGCAATGCCTCAGGGACCTCCCAGGATGAGAAAGCAGCCTTACAGGGCTAGGGGGAGAGCACAACAGACTTACTCCTCATCAGGAGGAAAACGCAGGCGGCTGACAGAGCCTTACAGGGAACGGCAAGGAGGGCCAATTGACGCTCCGGAGCTTTTTCAGGAGTCCCCTGAGGTGACATTTAGCCAAAGGGGAACAGTGGCTGACATTCCACAGCGATGTCAATTACCAAGCCAGCGGCAAGGGGGGGGAGGGGGGAGCAGGGAAAATGACACAAATTTTAGTTTTCCCACAGTTGAAACGGCGACGAGCCCGCAAGCTTCTGGAAACAGCGCTGCGGGGGGACAGTCGAGCTTGCAGCAAGACACTACACCTTCATCTGCTTGGGCACAAGGTTTAGCGGCAGTTTTAATGCCAGACAACAGACAACGGGGAGATTTCAGCAGAGGTGGAGGGATACAACCAAGTCGGAATGACAACACAACCGGCAGAATTGCAGCGGCGATGCAACATTCACAGGCAACCCCCTTGCAGGTGGCAGTGGGGTCACAAGCAGGTGAGAGGTCAAATGTGTTGCTAGACAATGTGGGGGACTGTATTTTTACAACAGGCCTTAACAAACCAGAAAGCGACAGGGTTAGTTCTTTTATTGAAGGTTTAAAAAAGTTTTTAGGGAGTTGGGAAACAGATAGGTCAAAAAGCAAAGAAGGAGTTGGGCATGAGAGGGAAAACATGGTTACCCCCAGGGAAAGCCTAGAGAGGACGGACAGGAGCGAGGAGGATCAGTTCACAATAAGTATGCAGACTGCGGTCAGTGGGCTAGGGGGCACAAATGTAAGCCCTAGGTTGGCCACGGGAAGTATGGCTCCCAATAGCAGGGACGTGTCAGTGGCTTTGGAGTCAGGTTTGGCGGCGGAGGAAACAGCAAGTACGGTTTCTGATCAGGCGAGAGGTAATACATACGTTTGTTTTGAGGGTCCACTAGGGGCTCAACTGAAATTAGACATGAAAGAGCGCATTTGGAGACGGGAGTACATTGATATTTTTAGGTTATTGCCATTAGAGAGATTTAATATAGAGAAGTGGGAAAGGGGAAAGGAGCATCGAAAGGAGGAGGACGATGAATGACGGCGTTTCAGGCTTATACCCAGAACCTTCAGGAACTGGCTACAGGCTTTTTCAATTTTAGGAAGTGTGATTGGGGAAAGAAAGCCAGAAGCATGCTCGGGCCTTTTTTGCTACCTCGACGCGATATGGGAGGCATATCGAGTATTTGGCGGGGTTGCGTGGTTAAGGTATGACGAACAGTTCCGCCAGCGTATGGCGGTGCGTTCGTCTTTACAGTGGGACCACAAAGATATAGGTCTTTGGATGCGCATAATGACAAGCGCTCGACCCAGAATGGGTACAATAGGCCAACAGCCCTTTCTGGGAGCCACCGGCGGGGGACAAACAGTTTCCTCGTCGGGAAGTGGAAAAAAAGGGGTTTGCTGGGCCTTTAATGAGGCACAGTGCAAGTTTGGATTGTTGTGTCGCTTCAGACATGAACGTTCAGGATGTGGAGGAGCAGGACACTCTTTTAACAGATGTTTCAAAAAAGGCAGAAGTGGGCCGGGGAGGGGAAGTGAGTCAGCTGGAAAAATGGATATGCTGAGTGTAGTTAGATATGCCTTGGGGGCAAAGAAGTTGTCCCTTAGGCAAATCCAATCCCTTCTAGGAAAACTAAATAGAAGTTGTCCCTTAGGCAAATCCAATCCCTTCTAGGAAAACTAAATATTGCGTGCCGGGTTATCCCAATGGGTTGATTTTTTTGTAGAAAAATAGCTATGGCATCCAGTACTCTGTCACTCCCGCATCATTTTATGCGCCTCAGTAGAAACCACAGAGCAGATCTGCTTGTTTGGGAATTTTTCCTGGAAAATTTCAATGGGAAGGCTTATTGGTTAGCCGACTCTAGGTCTTCAGTGTAGCTAAAGCTGTTTACGGATGCAGCCGGTTCTTGTGGTTATGGGGTCTATCTTCAAGGCCAGTGGAGTTCGGGAACATGGCCCGAGGATTGGAACAAAAAATTGTTGACAAAAAATGTTACTTTTCTGGAAATATTCCCAATTATCGTGTCTTTAAAGCTTTGGGGAAAGCAGTTAGCGAACAAGAAGGTTCTATTCCATTCGGACAACGAGGCAGTGGTCATGGTCATAAACAATAATTCAGCCACTTCCCTGCCGGTAATAAACGCAATGCGTTATCTGATATTTCTATGTTTAAAGAATAACATCTGGTTTAGGGCTGTTCATATACCCGGCATCACAAACGAAAAGGCAGATACCCTCTCTCATTCTCACATGGATCGATTCAGGGATTTGGCTCCAGAAGCCATGGCAGAAGGGCAAAAATGTCCAGAATACCTATGGGGGATACACTCCGAAGGTTGGCTTTTTGGTTTCAAGCCTCTGTAGCGCCCTCAACCTGGGCAGCGTATAACAATGTGTGGGGTCAGTGGTTGGAATTACAGGCTGAGTCGCGCTTGCAGGATGGAGACCAAGATCGTTTGGATCTACTTTTGTGGTGGATTACAGATATGAGGTGCAATAATAAGTCAGTGTCTTCTGTAAATAAGGTAATAGCTGCGATTTCCTTTCTATGCAAACTCCAGAAGGTGCAGGATATAACGAAAGATTTTCTAGTGCGTCAGGTCTTGAAGGGCATTCGCAGACACAATGCTAAGGTGGATAGCAGACGACCAGTGTCGTTTGCTTTACTAAAAGAGTTAATCAAGACTTTACCCGCAGTCTGTTTTTCAGAATACGAGGTTAGTTTATTTTCCTTAGCTTTTTCCCTAGATTTCTTTGGAGCGTTTAGGATCGGGGAATTAGTTAGTGAAACTAAGACAACAGAAGGGGGGCTACAACTGAGGTTTGTACAAGAAGATAAAGGGGTTCTGCAGATTTTTTTAGAACGGTCCAAGACAGACACTACAGGTACTGGCAGACACATTCGTTTACAAGAGATACCCGAGTGCAGAACCTGTCCAGTTAGGCTTTTTAAGCAGTTTTTAGAAAAAAGATCAGGTGGGAGAAGTTCTTTATTTGTACATTTGGATAATTCGTTGTTGTCCAAGTTTCAATTTACAGCGGTTTTTCACAAAATCTTGGAGGTGGTTGGGCTTTCCCCGGGGGACTATAGTTCACACTCTTTTAGGATCAGGGCAGCGACAGAGGCTTCTAGGTGGGGTCTGGCAGAAGATGTAGTAAAACGAATTGGCAGATGGGAATCATCTACGGTAGATTCCGCCTATATGTGCGCCCTCATCTAGTTGAATATAAATTTAAAAAAAAGAATAAAAAAGAAGCTAAGCTACATTAATCGACATCTGTACCACCCAATTTCCCTCCCTACATACACCCCTCCCCACCCCATTTTTACCCCTTTTTGTTTTCCACCTTTTTGTTGTTTTGTTGTTTGTTTGGTTCTCTTCTTCCCTTTCCCTCCGTTTATCTCTTTCACAGGAATTGTAAAGTGTGGTGTCTGGATTATTGGACACTCTTATATATACTGGGCAAAAAAAAGAGCGCAAGTACGTCCAACAGGTTCTAACCTAGGTCTTGCCGGAGACCAAGTAGAAGTTTTGTGGAAAGGTACACGGGGTATGCTATGGGAAGAGTTAAGGCCACAGCTTTTAGAATTGGGACACCAGAGAGGTTTTCCAGATATTATAATCTTACATGTGGGTGGAAATGACCTGGGAAGAACGGTGCCTAAGGTATCAGGCTCCCGCTGCATGGCGGTTGCCGGCAGGGGAAAAAGATGGACAGTTAAGAGGGGGTTACTCTGGGAGTCAATTTGGTGGAGTGGCCCTCACGTAACCATGGAGTCGGAGCCTAGCCTAGTACGGCTACAAGGAAAATAATATTTCCCATCACCGCCAGTGAACCAAATGGCTGGTTAATGTAATGTTTTTGTTTTGTTTTGTTAAAGATGAATTTATTATGCAATATATATATTTATATGTTTATGAATTTGGTGTCAAATAAAGCTTTCCATGGGAATTACATTCAGTTATTTATAGATAAGAATTGTTGTAAGGGTATTATTTTGTTTTTTAAGATAGGAGTGCAGTCTCTCACCCTGCCTTAGTCAAGGCATGCATTGCTTTCATGCAAGCAAAGTTGGAAATATAGGAAAGTTGGAAATATTGTGACCACACAAGAGAAGGATTCTTCTCTTGTAGCAAAGGTACGGTGAATAATGTTATGGGGTGAATGCATGAGAAAACTAACCATTGGTGAATACAACATTTATAAAAAAAAAAAAAGAAGAAAACTCTCTCTTTAGTCTGCTGGCTAATGTTATTGCTCAGTACAGACACTAGTGCTCGTGTGACCTGTGTTTAAAGGATAAGAACAGTCAAAAAACAAATAAAGTTTAAATAGAAACTGTATCCCTAACTAACCTTTTTTTGTTTTTTTTGTTGTGTTTTTTAGGTCTCTCCAGAGCCTACCTGTGGCCCTGTAAAGTGCTGGCCATCTTGGATACAGTGTGCTGTCAGGTAAGCTCCGCCCCCGAGACCTGTTGGACCTAGTTTCTGGCTGTGTCTAAAGATCCAGTGCCTGTTCCCTCTGTGCGAACTAGGGTGGCGCGTGCTCGCACTGGATCTTTAGACACAGCCAGGAACGAGATCCAACAGGTCTCGGGGGGCGGAGCTTACCTGACAGGTTAGAGATACAGCTTCTATTTAAACTTTATTTGCTTTTTGATTGCACTTATCCTTTAAGTAAATAATCAGATGTTATTAGACCATAACCCCTTGTAATCTTTGAAATTATCCAAACTATTCATTTAAAAAAGTGATTTTATATGGGTAAAGTGAACACAATGCAATGCATTTTGCTATAATTAATAAACAATTATACTCTTTACCCCAATCCCACAAAAACAATAAAACTACGAATGGTGAGGACCTAAAATGGTAGGTCCCCCCCTGGGATTACTTAGCCTTTGGAGTTATTTTAGCCATGTTGCTTAGTATCACTGCCCAGATTGTTTCCAAATCCTGGACAAGGAGAATACGCACTTCTAGCAGAGGGTGTCTTCTTCTAATTGGTCAAGTCCTGTACTAAAGCTGGGCAGCCTGACTATACAAGTACAAGCTGGCAACTGTAACATCAAAGGTGCAGGTGTTCCATGGAAAGCCGAGGAGGTGAGGACCTACCCTTATAGGTCCTCATCATTGGTTCTTTTTTGGAGGGTTTCAGATTAGGGAATTTTAATTAGTGCAGAAACTTGGAAAGGGAGTCCATTTCAATATCAACTAGACCTCTACTAATTATCAATAAAAATTGTTGTCATCCTCATATCAATTGAAAGAGTTGTTACTTCAGCCAGATATCAATGGAAAGAGTCAATGGAAAGAGGTCCTATTTTTTTAAGGGGTGAAACAAGTAACAAGATCCAAAGCACTCTTATCCAACCCGTGGGTGCTCACTCCTCTGGTATCCACCCTCCATGCATAATGGTCAAAAATGGTATTTATAAACCCTCGGTATCGGAAGCTTCCAGCATATTGTAAAAGTACGCCTGTGGATGTAAATTATCTCTGCAGTCATACTTCATTTGCACAATACCATGTGGTAATAAACTACTGCAATGGTATTTTTTGGTGATCATATAATTAAGATCACAATTGTAAATGTACGATTGCGACCATAATTTAAATGTCATAAATGTATGATCGCGGTTATGAACGTTAATTCTTTTTGACATCAATCCTTTTTGGGTTTATTTTGTAGTTATTGACAGTGTTCAGCTATCTGGGGTTCATTAACTACTTACCGTCTGACAACATCCTGTTTTTTTAAGTTGGCTGATTTTCACAGCAATAGGTAATATTTCATAAGATGGTCTTAGTATCTAAAATACATCAATCATGTCACTGTAGATAGAAGCTTTCAGAAATCTTACACTGTTTACTGAATTCCGGTTTTCCGAATGAAGCTTATTACCATAAATATAAGCTACCAGTTGCTGCTAGAGAATTAGCTATGTATATGTCTGCACATTTCTCTATGGCAAATGGCAATAAATGAGATATATTTTGAGATTTCAGAATGCATTTTCGATTATTATCGAATGTTCTATTTTTGATCATTTTCGAAAATAGCCTTGAATGTTCGATAATCCTCGAAAATACGATTGGAAACTTGAAAGTAGTCTCCGATCCTATCTTTCAGGATTATGGAACATTCAAAGGCTTTGAACATTCGATAATAATCTGAAATTCTTTCCGTTTTTGGATTTTTGTATCTTCGTGATTTTGTGCTGGGAAGTATATTTAGAAGCGTCTGGGAGATTTTTTGATCTAACAAGGTCTAGGTTATGTGGGGGTAATTGGGTTGTTCTGAAATTTTAGTTTGGGATGAACATGCCCTTTAATAATTAAGATAACATTTGATTCTTACAATTAAGCAATGATGAAGAGCACTTTAATTTGGGGTCCCAGATAATGTGTGAACACAAGAGGAAAACAAAACACAAACATAGATTTCAAGCTCTCTCCTTACTCACATAAACACACTAACCAAATAGCACTTGGCATGGATACTTGTATACCCAGGGGGTTGGCACTGCAAAAAAACAACTGTGATTGGTGATGTCTAGATGTGTGGCTATGAGGCGATTGATGATTCATCATTACACCTCATGGAATTATGCACAGTTAAAACTTTAAATGGGTCCCTAGTTCCTCATTGAAACAATGTTCATAATTACACCAGAAAAGATCTCTACTCCTGCTATGTAGAGTAAGCAATACATTCCTATTACTATTTGGGTATATTCTAACTGAGATTTCTATAATAACAGTAACTGGGTGCTGTATTTTACTATAGCTCAAACGTTGTTTTAATTTTGACTCTAAAATTTTAACATTATTGTTTAAAGGGACTGTAAATTGCCAATCGATAGAAATATTAACTACCTTCCTGCTGGATCTATAATTCAGGTTGGTTTGTTTATTCCCACCTTCTTGTGAAAAATAGAACCCGGGCTGTTGAGAGTGGACCTGGCAGGTAAGTTAAACCCTGCACTGCCCAGGGAGAAGAGAGTAAGATATAATACCTCCCTGTGAATTATACATCCAGCAGGCTAGTTGGTGAATTGAACCAAATAATTACTCTGATCCCCTTTTCTTAAGCTCTATTCAGAGTCCATACCTCCCTAGGAATACAGCTGCTATTGAATACTTACTTTCCAGCTGCCCTTGTCCCTATAATTACTTCTGCTCTGTTCTGGTTTGTGAGGATGAGGGAGTCTGTCCAACCCATCAGAAATCATGTTTTGCATATCCTTATATTAGTGACTCATTTAAATTGGCTGCTGCAAGGAAGAGGCAGGTCAGTTGTGGAGTGTTGAGGGCAACAAAAAGGTAAGTAGCTTAGGTGCCAGCTGTAGCACTGTGGGTGAGCACCTTTAGTATTTTAGATACTCACCCTGGGTACAGGGGCACTTCTAGGGCATTTGCTGCATGAGCCAAGCTTTTCAATGCCGCCCTTAATTATTTCCAGGCGTGGCGCGAAGCTGCTGTGTTAAAGTCAGTGTGGCTTTAATGGTGGGCTTGGTTTTAGCGGGGCTAAAATGTTACAATTTTGAAACTCCTATCACATAGGTATTTAAACAGTTCCTCAGACAGTCAATTAGAAATAATGTAAATTACTAGAAACGGATATTACATCCCTTTCTCAAATAGCTTGTATTCCCACTAACATATTGCTCCTTTCAGGTTTGTGTTGCTCAAATCAAAATAACTTATTTTATAGCCTGTGCTATACATGTTGGTACAACTGTTACAATACATTAGAAATACTTTTTGGCCAAAAGATTTGTAAGCCTGCCACCATGTCAAGGTAGACTCTTTCAGCAGGGCCCTCACTACCACGTCAAGGTAGACTCTTTCAGCAGGGCCCTCACTACCACGTCAAGGTAGACTCTTTCAGCAGGGCCCTCACTACCACTTCAAGGTAGACTCTTTCAGCAGGGCCCTCACTACCACGTCAAGGTAGACTCTTTCAGCAGGGCCCTCACTACCACGTCAAGGTAGACTCTTTCAGCAGGGCCCTCACTAACCCAACTAGTCTAACCTTGCTTAACAAACTAAATAAAGTTAACCAAACCATATAAAATGATTTTAACAACATCATATCTGTTACTAAGGAAAAATCTTTTTTTCCCAACTACTGCCTGTTTGCTGCCTTTGTTCTTCAGTGTAGGAGTGCCACCTGAGACAAATGTAGAAATGGTAGAAGTGGCCCTGCCTGGGTACAGAAGGGGGTTCTTTTTTTCTTTTGTTCCTCTTTAAAGTTCAAGAGTCAGCCTTTAGGAGGCACACAGCAGGGGCTTACAGCTTATATTTGCAAGTAGTAGCTGGTTACTACCCAGCAGGACCAGCCTACAAAACCAACCTTGGTGTGGTAGCCAACCTATTAAGCTAATTGCTTTAATTTATCCATAAAGAAGGGAAGGTTTATTTAGCAGCATTACATAGGGAATACAGCATGTAAAGAAGGTTATGTAAAGTAGTATAAATCATATTTGCTAAGGTTTTTCTTTTTTAAAAAATTCTACACTGTTATGAAGATAACCTTATTTAAAACTCATCTTGTTTAAGGGAGGGGGGGCTTAGTTTGGTTGTTACTGCTTGTCAATCATGTCACTGGTTTAGTACCCCTACCTCCTGACCTTGATGGTACAGAAACTGCTTTTCCTGTATAAGCGAATTAAAGACATAGCTACATAGGCAAGAAACAGCTGGTGTGTCTGTGCCACACTATTGTTCAAGGATGAGTCTAGTAATGCAGTAACCATTGGTCTCTGGCTGACTAAACTGGAGAAGTGGGCATGTGCAATTCAGTCAGGAAATCAGACGGGGGGAGTCTATTGCAATCAGACCGAGATTAAATATAGAATTATGACACATGATTTTTAAAAGCAAACACGGGTATAATGTTATTTTGACTTAAAGATTTAATGCGCATTGTATATGCACTATGATTCTATTTAGTGTGTATGTAGAATGTTGGTTACTAGCTGTACTCTATATTGTTTGTGAGGATGTACAAAGCTACATTTAGAAATACTAACAGAAATGCATAAAAAATTCAGAAGTAGGCATCTAACCCTTTAAGTGATGTTTCTGCATTGCGCATAGCAGTTCCCTTTCATTTGACTGATGGTGTCAGCTTTTGAGAGCAGGCTGATTTAAAAGAAAAGACTGTAAATAAAAATATTTTCTAAGAGCCATTAAACAAATGTTACTGACCCAGGCAGTGTCAGAGACTGTGCCAATATATTATATTCAACTGCTCTCTTGACTGATGTACAGCTTGTCTACGATGCACTTTACCAGTCTGGCTATTTGAAAGAAAGATTTCTAGAATAAACCCAAGATTTCGTAGATTCTTATCTAACCATATTCACGTAAAGTCTGGTTTGAGATAACATGTAGAGTAGTTTTGTCAGTTAATCCTCTTTGACACCATAAGGGGCATCGGCCCAAACTCATCAGAATCAACATTCAACTGCCAAACAAAAAGTGAGTTTTTATTCCTCTCATATATTGTCCATAATGTATGTAATAATGTTTGTAACAATGGTCGATATTGCTCGATATGTTCTGCCCCAGCATTGTAATGTGTCTATTCCATTGTGGGTACATTGCAGATCAAACTCTTGCCATTTATTGCCTTTAAAAAAGGCTTTGTTTAATTGTTTTCAGTGATTACTGGCCCATGAGCAACACATACACAAGATTCCCATTTTGAGAGTAAAATGACAAAATCACATCCTGCAATCACGTGCAATTTTATATGTGATGGAGTGTGGCCATGCCCTTAAAGTCACTCTGACCTTTATTACATCACAGCAAGCAAGTTACCATGGCATTAAGAAAGAAACCAGAGATTGGGGCTGTTATTACATAGCCTTGGGTCCAATGTGTTTGTTAGTTTAAGGGATTGGAAAGTCAGCAAAGGGATGAGACAAAATACACAGGGGAATTAAGAGGCAGATGCACAATCAGGCATTTTTGGCTGAAATTAGTGCAAAAACCCAGGCTACCCAATGTAGTATTGTATTACCATTGGTTTTGAACTATTATGGCGCTGCCCCTGCCATTACATCAGCCTGTTAATTTCGCTGATGTAAGTAGAAAAACCCTCACAACCCAATCTAAAATTGTGTTAATGTGGGTTTTATACTTATTTTAGGGCACTGCACCATTTGCAAATTACCCGATACAATAACCCATTTGTTATGTTTTGCACTACTGCTTGAAACTTAACAGGATTGTATTGGGACATTAATCCTGCGCAAAGCCGTATTACCTTTCCACCAAACTGGATAATCTCCAAAGGACAACAATATGAAAAAAAAAATAACATCACTCCCATTACATGCCCACACTTACAGCAGCTGAAATCACTGACTAACATTTACAACCGTGCTGCCCTCCTTAAGATATCACACACAAAAAAGAGTGCTAAAAGCCCGCCTCCTAGAGGGCCCAGGGCCTTGATTAGCATAGCACTTGTCATTAGCTGGTGGGAATGTCTGTTACAACCTCTCTCCTCCTCCTCTGCCAGTCAAACAAACTTGAAATGTCCTGTTGCTAGTAGTGATGGTCCTCGTTCGTTTCCAGTTTTCCGCCTTCCGAACTTTTCCGAACCGCGTTTACGAAAATTTGCGAAATTACGAGGATTTCACATATTTTCGAAAATACATGAAAATACATATTTTCGTAAATTTTCGAAATTACAAGGATTTCACGTATTTTGGAAAATGTGGGAAATATGTATTTTCGAAAATTTTCAAAATTACGAAGATTTCGAGGATTTTTTAATTTTTAATGGGTTTAATGGGTCCACTCGGACTGGGTCCAGTCCGCTCGAGGATCCGCGAATTTTCGAAAAAATTTGAAAATCCACGGATCCTCGAGCGGACTGGATTTTGCGAAGTTCAGACATCAATAGTTGCTAGGATACAGCCTACATAATCAAGCTGATCAAGGATGGGTGGAGAAGTGTTTTTTCGCATGCTAGCTTTGAGTGACAGTTAGAGGCAGACAGAATTGTTACACCCCCTTCACAGCATGGATAACTGAAGGCAGAGAGAGGCTCGAAATCACGAAAAAAAATGTATGGAGAGGGCTGCACACCTTTACTCTTTTTAATGCAATTCAAAAAAAAAAAATACATTGAGGCAATACAGTTATCCTTTAAAACTGAGCTCACTGCCCTGAGCTGCTCTTAACTTTCTGCAAACCCAAAAAAGGCTATGTTTATTTCTATACAATGATAGACATTGTCTTTAAGTTGGTGGGAGGCTGTTGCACTGTGCTATTTTAAGAATATATATACACTCTGTGCTTGCCAGTATAAAGTGTTACACACAACTCTCAGAGATAAATGGGCTGCTGTGTTAAATAAATCATGTCTTACACTGATGCTGTAATTTGTATTTAAGACTACCCATTTAATAAGTGCCTGTAAAAATAAAAACCGGATTCTATAAATCAAAATAAATATGTAATCCAAGTGTTCCTATGTGGGCTTTTGCTTTGATCCCACTTTTTGTTCACTAGGATAGTTTTGAATTTATTGAAACAATATTTTGGATGTAGATCATAACCATGTGGAGATGGAGATGGTTATGAATTAATACAGAACCAATTTGAGTAGTAGATAAATTGTCTTTAAATAACTCTTCAGGCATTTGCAGTCCTTACACTGAATCCTCCACTGCTCTAGAGATGGCTGAACTTCATAAAGTTAGGTCCGTTTCTAACTTTTGAACTTTGGAAAAAGTTTGAAAGTTTGAAAACGGACCCATTAAAGTCAATGGGGAGTGATAGTTCGAAAAGTTCAGATGTTTTACAGATAAACTAACAATGGTAACTTACTGTAAATGGTGGTGGCACCTGGGAAATGGTCTGGGGAACATGTCACTATTACCAAAACTTCTTACTTCATGATCAGGCAATTGTCGGGTTTGTGCAAGCTAAATTCAAGGGTTACGGGCAATTCAAGGGTTACCTAACGATACTTTTGAGGGTTACTGAAAATAGAACTATACATTTGAGGGTTTACCGAAATTGAATGATACATTCAAGGGTTAGCGGAAATGAACCATACATTTGAGGGTTAATGAATTATATATTCTAGGGTTAGCGAAAATGAATCATACATTCAAGGGTTACAGAAAAAAACGATACATTCAAGGGTTAGCAAACTATATATTCTAGGGTTAGCGAATTCATCATAGACCGCATCATGGAATGTACTTTTGTGTATTCGATATTTCACTTGCATATTCGATTTTTCTTGGTTCTGTAAACAAATTCAATAATTCTCAAAACCGTGGCGAACATTCAATAATTATTAAATGTCCAGAAAGTTCGAGAAATCCATGTCCGGGATAGTTCAAAAAGTCCAGGTCCATTCGAACTTGTTAAGTTTGGTTTTGTGTCCATCTCTACACTGCTCAGATATATATAGAATTGCAATATCATCCAAGGCCACGTTCAACTAATTAAAATCTATTGCTACCCCACCTGTCCGGTGTGTTTTAAGAGGAGGGGCAAATACCTTTGCATATCTTTAAAGATGATCTACATATAATGATTCTTTCACCTGCCTTAAAACTCATGCAACTTTTGCTGCCCTTATAGTTCCTCTGATGAAGGTAACACCTTCCAGACTGACATATATTTATTTGGCACCAGCCCCATTGACATGAAAGGAAGTACCAGATGAAGAGAACCATGGGAAACAGGAAGTAAAGCAGCATTAATTATCATATTGCTCTGATAACTCTGGTTTTCTTCCTGAATCATCAGCCTATCCTTCCTAATGTGAATGTCAGTGATTGAGACCTGAAAGATCTGAGAGGGAAGTCCACAAAGGGATCTTCTAAATGCTGCTGCTCTGCAAACAGAAAACTGAAAGATATGAATACTCACTTCTACCTCACATATAAAGTTACTTTTAATTATAATAAAAAACAATGAATACTAAGCATGGTATAATATAGTATAATATTTTAGGTTTGTATTATTGTTTTAAAAAGTGAATTGGTTACCACCTGAAGTTATTATTCAATAATATTTTGATAGTTTAGGTATCAAATGTAATTCACTGTGATGGGATTTTTTGTTTGCATTAAAGGGCATGTCCATCCCCAAAACTAAACTCTCCCCCACTACTGGCCTCACAGTGCAGTGTTGAAAAATAAGGCAAGGACCTTACGTCTCTGCTCCAAATGGTTCTCCTGGAATGTCTGCCCAAAGTCTTAGAAAGTGAAGAGCAGGAGCCTGGCTGGGAGGAAAACATTTCTGCCTCTTACATTTCCTCTGAGAGGTTTCTCACTGCTGCACTTTACCCCCCTCCCTTCCAATCCCTGTTTGCTGCCTGATGCCGTTTGCTTTCTGTAATGTAGGGGACCCTATCCCACCCCCAACTGTGATATTAAAAAAAATAATCCAAACTGTATTTACAGAATCTCATTCACCCAGTGTTCTACACTGCTGGCAGCTGCGTTCGTGATTGGCTGCCTCTATTAAATTGAGTTAAAGTGGGTTTGCACTGAATTAGAGGGGGGCAAGTAATGTAATACTGTATTCAATTGCTTGGGAACTGTACTGTGAGAATTAACAATAATTAGAAGCAGATGCAGGGAATCTCATTTTACCTGGCCCCTTCGATGTATGCAGAGTGCTCCTATGTCTTCCTTGTAACAGATGGCGAGATACAATTGTTGGCCAACCTACAAAAGTTTCATAGTATCTGCACAAGTGCATATACTAAAAATCTAGGGGTTTTTCTTTCCTTCTTTATGATTAGTGAAACAACAATGTTAGCCCATTGTCAACTGGAATCATCCATCACTTTCCAGCAGTGCAGGACTGCTTAGTGGCAGTCAATGCCCAAACAATCTACGGAAATGGGCACACTGAGGGATGTTTAATGTCTCTGTAACCCTGTAACCATGTTACCAAATAATTAGCTCCTATACTTTGTTCCTATCTTACATATACGTATGTAATATACATTCCTGAGTTTATGACCTTTCTTGTGTTCTTTTCCAAGTCCCCTTAAAATGTAAAATGATTAATAAAATCTGTAGCACTTTTATTAAAATTAGAAAATCTGTTATGAAGTAATTCTACATTAGCTTTCTCCAATTTTAATTCTGACATTCCACCTTAATTTGTCAGCATGTCACCAAATAATTCTTTTTATTATAATAAGTGTACCAAATGGATCATTTTTCTCAGATTAAATTTGACTTTAATGAGACAGGTC
Organism: Hymenochirus boettgeri; assembly: GCA_019447015.1. Taxonomy (NCBI): domain Eukaryota; kingdom Metazoa; phylum Chordata; class Amphibia; order Anura; family Pipidae; genus Hymenochirus; species Hymenochirus boettgeri. The sequence goes on along the minus strand of CM033477.1, from coordinate 41,267,024 downwards.
ACAATAGCAAAATTACTAGAGAAAGAGCAGCCTATTTAGATAATTGAAATTGCATTTCAGTCCTACCTACTAATATTTCATCAACTGTTTTTTGAATTGAGACTAGAGTTTCTAGTAAGAACATAAAACATTAAAATGCGACAAGTTAGACATTCTCTTAAAAATGTTGAAATTCTCCTATGATTTAGCTGTGTTGAGGGAAAATTCGAAAAAATGAATTCTGAAAAATATTGTAAATGAGAATATCTAAAGGGGATTTTATTAAGTGAGAATTAAACAAGGTGCATAAATGTCCTGTTCCTCGGCCATTTATTACATCAAATGATGCATTCTAGGAAACCCAGCATTTTGGTGTGGCTGATTGTGTGTCCCATAGAAGACCACATGCTTGGCCAAAATTTACAAAATGTCGGACTGACCAACATTAGTCAGTTACGGTGATATTTTTGACCATATTTATAAAGGCGCTGTATCGCTAATTAGTGCCACAATTGTAAATCTATAATCACGTCTTTAAATCTATAATAGTGGCCATAGATTTATGACTGGTGGTAAATTTATGTTGAGTTACACTGGCCCATGCAATACCATTTGACCGAAATACCAGACTATTGGTCATTCGGGTATAGCCTTGTGTGTACCTAGCCTAAATCTACTCCAACCAATCAGATAATAACTTTTTACTGGTCTAATGTGGTTAGAAAACCTCTGAGAACATCTGACTGGTTGCTGCAGATTCATCGCACAGGCATGCATTTTTTAGGAAATCCCCTTCCACAGTACCGACATTTTGCTTTTACTTTCAGTCGATTTAGATATCCACAAAGGTTTCCATATTCTTCCTCCTGGATAACAACATCTATGGAATATCTACAAATATGTTACTTTTTACTGGCATTGAAACATTCAGGCAAGCTGAGTCTGGCTAATATGATTTCCAAGTTCAAACAGCCTGTCACCAGTGTGCAGGAGTTTCCTGTATATATTGTCACTGAGGATATTAAGAAAATGTCATTTCCTTTTAGTAAAATAATCTCTTTACTGAAGCATTTATAAATAAATCTGAAGCAGATCGGAATATAAAAGATGTTCATTCCTGATTATTTACCCATTTGCAGCAAATTCAGTTACTGCCCTGGTTGGCTTTATCATCTCTTGACAAAGTAAGCATGACAGCTTTTTTTTGAACTTCTGAATTATGTAGATAAGCCACAGAAATTTCATTTACATTTTCAACCTTGTTGTTCTACAGCTAATAAGAGAAATGAAATTAAAATTTAAATCCTAATTGGATTTCCATATTCCTTCTTAAAAGGTAATAATGTTTTCCCCTTTGTCTTCATTTTTCTTGCTAACAAAATAAGTATGGAAAAGGAAGAATAAAAATATTACTTTAAAAAAAGTGCAGCACCCCCCAAACCCCAATTACATTTTACTTGCCTTTGCCAAAGATGCAACTAAAAATACTTACAAGACCCAGCCCCTCGGGGCTGACTGCTGACTTTGTGAACTCGTTTCAAACAAGCACAGCAGCAGTGAAGTGTTTTCTGGTCGCGACAGTCAGCTATTGGGCGTGATGCCATCTTTGCTCCTTTGACTGACAGCCATGCCCATGAATCAGAGAGGGAAATGCAGCATAGGGTCAAGGGACCCGGTCTTGTAACTATGTTCAGCTGCATCTTTGGGGAAGGTAAGTAAAACATAATTGGGGTGTTTTTTTTGGGGGGGGGGTTTCTGCACCTACATGTAAAATTTTATTTTATTGGTGGGCATGCCCTTAAATGGGTATGTCCAACTCTCACCACTAAAACCTATACTTACCTTCCTGACCCCCCAACCCCCTAAGAATGTTATATCTAGTTATCTCCCTGGGGTTCCTAAAGCTTTTTATATTAACTTCTCTGCTGCAGTCTTTCCTCTGTGCTGGCTTTTTTCCTGGTTGCAGTCATCAGTCACGTCCAGGTTCAATGACTTACAGCTTCATACTGACACGACTCCTCTGCAGCTGCATGAGCTTTGTAAATGAGTAAGAGCCAGGGAGACCAGTGTAGGAAGAGAGAAGTAGGTATAAAGAACATTAGGGTGGCTCAGTTGTTAATATTATAATCTAATAGCATCTTTAGTTCAAATCAACTGGGCCATATCTGCAAGAATTTTGTATGTTCTTCCCAGGCTTGAAGGCATAAATGAACAGAAACAAAGCACTGGAACTGCCATAGTATCCCAGTCCTCCTTGGAGAGGGTGACTTGTTATCACTGATGCCATGCAGTGCCTAATCCTGGGTTCAAATCCACTCTTTGATACAAATTGTAAATCTATGCACAATAAGTTCAGCACTAGAAAAAATAAATACACATTTTCATATCATCCAATTTCTACTTTACTTAGAAAGAGTTTTGTTTTTTGGATAAAAATATTTTTTAACATATAATAACATTTGGCATATTGATTGCAAAGATTTCCAGATGAATATCCAGGCAGAATAAGCATTTGATAGTACTGTAGAGAGAGCATCAGTTCTTTTAATGTATATGCCAAATTTATTAGGTCTCTTAGCCACCTATCAAAAGATACTGCACTGTATATATCAAATGTAAGTACAGGAGAGTAATTCCAAAATGCCTTGCCTGGAGAGGAATGGCAGTAAAAAGGAAGACAAAATCCTTTATTCAGATTAAAATGTCTGAAAACCACCACATTTTCAAATGTAACTTCTCCTACTGTTACTGACATTATTAACCAATGGAACAGTTTGCATGCTACTATATTTCAATAATCTATTTTCTTCCATTGATTCCTGAAATCCATTCATAATCTATCATTTAGTAGTATGTTTGTATATATTTGTATTTTTAGGGTTAGTTGTAAACCATTACACCGAGCATTCAGCTCTAACAGACGCATCAGATAAAAGGAACTGTTACAAAAGGGTCAATATTTTAACCTGATTTATTATCCGGGTACACATTTTTTTCACTACCAATTAAAAAAACAAAACAAAAAACGGTCACAACAAACTATCAACTATTGATAAATCACTGTGCTGATCAGGCACAATTAATAGGCCCCATTGTAGAGCCAAAAATACAACCCCCTCCACATCTTGCAAAATTGCAAGACAGTTGCCACTACATTAAAGGGCATGTCCACCCCCTTTTTTCAACTTAAGTAATATTGTAGTTATTGGTCACCCAGCCTCAACCACCATAATAGATTTTTGAGAAAGTCCCCAGATAGTTACTTACCTTACCTCTTTCCTCCGCCGCACTGCACGGCCCTCTGCTTGCACGGAACTGCAAGCAGGGGGCGGGACCGGTAGTTGCGTCTCTGATTTGCTGAGAGACAGCTAATTAGGCACGCGGCTGCCGGGTGCTCAGAACACCGGGGGAGAGAGGGAAGGTAAGTAACTATCGGGGGACTTTCTCAAAATTCTATTATGGTGGTTGGGGGACCAATAAACTACAATTTTGCCAAGAGGTTTGCAGCTAGGGGGAGGGAGCGCAAAACGGGAGGAAGAGGGAGAGAGAGGGAGGGGGGGGGGGGGCTCTCCTGCGCATGCCTCAAACCTTGTCGAGATTGAGGCAGACACAGGCACAGGATGAGTCACTGACAGCATTTACACTGCTGTTTTCCTGACTTTGGAGCGGCATAGCTGGGCAGCCATTTGGAGCAGAGATGTCAGGTAAGGATTTTTGTACACTAGTGGGGCCAGTATGGGGTTAAATTTCAGTTTTGGGGGTAGACATGCCCTTTAATATGAAATAAGTGTGTTTACAGGATTTTGCTACCAATAATTCAATGATATTTTGCATGTCAATATCGAAGTTGTGAGCCTTTTAGGCCTTTTAAACCTTTTCTTCAGATTTGGTGATCTACAATAACAATTAATTACAATTAGTTTTAATATCCTCTATGGATTCTATGATGTAGCATTGATTTATGGGTTATGATGGGTTTATAGTATTGCCACTAAATACCTTGACTAGATCCAGAAAGACATGCCACATATACTGTCTGTATTACTCCTTTTAACCGTGCTACAAACAAACCATAAAGTCTAAAACTATTTTCTAACATGGAATTAGATTTGTTGAGCAGAAAACCTTTTTGATTATAATGTTTGCAGACATATGATTAATAGGTACAAAGAAGCCAAAAAACAGTTCATCTGAACTGCCCTTGAGCAGAGTAAAATCAAGTTTGGCAGAACTTCAACTTCAGATGGAAATGTTTGCTTTAGTGTTCCAGCAAATTTAAAGTCATTCATGTGTGCCATGGGTTGAGATATTCATCTATGTAATTCAACAAGTGACAAAGTGTCAATTTGTTATAATGGCACATTTCGTTTGAAGATCTTAGAACAAAGGATTTTCAGCAACACCCATAGAGTGTTTCTGGGATATTAATAGATTGGGTTCGGCTTGGAAATTCTACAGGGGGGACAAAATGGCCAGCGTCATTTAAAAAACTTTTTGGAAACGTCCTGGCACTCCCGGTTCAATATTTATTATATTATATTTATTTTTTCTCTAGTGTTTAGTTTGAATTTAACACAGATTGAATTGAGGAATAAAATCTCCCACAAACCGGGTTGCCTTCCTTTCTCACACTCATGATCTGGTAACCAATGTATGAAATGTCCTGAATCACAGGTGCACCCAATACAGCACTCGATTTTCATAGCACAATACTAAAATTGGGTAGAATGGGGAATGTATTGTTAAGCTGTGGATGTTTTTGTTTTTTTTTTGCTATCCTGCAAAACCATACATAATTGTGTTTACTTCAAGTATTGCATTGCGGAAAAGTAAGAGCGGCGGCTTTGCAATATTAAATTCTCGAGATAGTATAGTATAAATGTAGTAAGGTAATGAGCCCCCAAGAGTGATATTACATCTTCCCCAAAGGATTTATAGTTACAGAATTAAGTTTTTCACAAGAGATAATTTGAATAACAATCTGGATATACTGTAAGCTACTGGAAGACTGCAATGAAAGCATCCAATATTCCATAGCACTTTAAAGGTGGCCATACACAATCAGAAACTTGAAAATGCTCTCGGATCGAGAATAGCTCTGTGCATTTAAAAATTATCGAAACTAGTTAGTATCGGCCATCTCTAATTGTATGTCGGATTGTACATAAAATCAGCTAATGTATGGTCACCTTTAGAGACATTCTTTTATTTCACAAGCTACGTAAAAGTTATGACTATATGCAGTGGTATACTGTAAGCTAGAGAAGGTTTTTCTTCCCAGGGCGGTGAAATTGTCCACATAATTACTTCTGCAATATGTTAATAAACTAATATAATTGTCCTGTGATGTAAGTGAAGTTCTACACCATTTACATGTTCCATGTCCTAATGGAAGAATTGTTTTGACAAAGAAATATTTACCAGTATAAACCAACATCAGTATTATGTGCCTAGTCTGACAGCATTTCATTATTGCTTGTTAAAACGTAAAGATGTTGTGGGAGCTTGGCAGAAAGAGGTTGGAAATTCTTTTATGAAGCTGATAGAAATATGAGATCATAAACACAGCAAGAGATTTTTTTTTGTCCACAGCAGGTCAAACCAGAGTACCAGGTAACAAGAATTGAAAGGAATGTCAGCAAAGCCTATTTCACATCATTCCAATGCATTAATATTGTTAAATGCAGCTGTAAGAGATCAAAAATGTAAAGTTAGTGTAATATAAACAGTATAAAATATGTGAATGAACGATTATTGTTGATTACTACAGGGATATGTAGTACAATGCTTAACATTAGTTAACAAGCATAAACACTGCCGCTGGGTCCAAGCAAATTGATCACGCTTGTTTGTACAGATTACACGCCAGGTGTAATTGCTTCTTTTACTTTATTGGCAGTCATGGAACAACCAATGCTTTATGTCATGGATTAAAGGAAAACTGAACTTACATTTACCCCTTAATGTGAAAACTTTACTCAGAACACCCATACAGTACAAGATACTAATACAGTGAGTTGCATTTATGTACATGAATGAAGTGGATTCTGTAACTAAAAACATGTTAATTCCAGTTCATCTCCCAGTCCATGTAGTTTTCATTCAGCAGCCTTGTGAGATCATGTGCCCCAATTGGCCACACACCCTGACCCTAGTATTTGTCTCTATTCTTAGTGCATTTTCTACACAGTAAAAAGTAGAGTACTGTGATACTTTTAATGGACTAACAGTTTATTTAAGAAGACAAGCTTTCGAGGGATCAACCCTCTTACTAAAATAACCTGTTAGTCCATTAAAAGTATCACAGTACTCTACTTTTTACTACATATATTGGACTAATACGGCAAAACAATCATTATTTTTTACACAAATGTCTCCACACCAATATGGAAGACCCAGATAAAAACTTGGAGGGAGTTGTTAAGATAACCATACACGGCCAGATGTTCTCCCAGTCCGATTTCCAATCGAGTGCAACAATCCTAAATCTGGTCGGAAGAGCCCACCTGGCAGGTCCAATATTTCCCAAAATTTTCCCCTTGAAATCTGCGGAGAGATGGGGACAAAAGATGGTGTCAGCAAAATATTTTCCGCCAGGCCCAATTTTTGTTTTACTATTAAACCGCTCAATATTATCAAGCGGTAGATCAGAAAAGTGGAAAATAGTTTTTGACATTTTGAGCGATCCGATCAAATTTATCTGATCACTCAAAATGTTGATCCCGTGTATAGGGTGCTTTACTCTGCAGTTTACTTTCCAGCCAGCATGAATGGCAGGGGGGATTTAGCCTACCCTCCCCTAGTCTACTAGGATCAACAGTACATAGTCAGCTAATTTTACTGACTTTTTCTGTCCACCATACTTTTTCTAGCAAATTATGAAATTCCAAAATGTAAATTTAAAAAAAAAAAAAAAAAAAATGCTGGCAAGTGGCAAGTAAAAAATATTTTTTTCTTTTGTATGAGAAACAAACAAGATGTTTTTACACTGTACAATGTAAAATCTACGTTCTGTGTCTAACAGATACAGGATCTCTGTGCTGTAACATGATTGTCTGTCAGCTTCTAGGCAGCAGGACAGCCTGCTGCAATCTTGTTTTGATCTGCTGTGCAAGAGAAATAATACAATGTGTGTGTACTAAATAAACACACTCCCAGAACCATTAATAATTAATTATTTATTGAAGCTGTCCCCCTAGTATCCACAGGTTAATTAAACAGCAGGAAAGGGATAGGTACGATGCAGCTTGTTGTATCATTGTGATCATGCTCTGTCTATTGGGACAATGCTATCTGGTGAAGCCCCTTTATGGACAGCAAGATACCTTGCTCATTATCTAATCAGATCTATAGAGTGGTACACTGTATTTTAACACATGCTGTTGGCTGTGATTTACTGAATAAGGCTAGGCCAGGTGTTCAATCAGGCCGAAATATCAGCTGTGTGTTCCAGGCTTCTGTTCTGCTCTTCCCTTTCCACACAAGCTCTTCAGAAAGCGTGTAGGCCAGCACTTATAGAATATTTCAGAAAATAATATATACATGGTATAAAGGATTCCTACTAACAGGTATCGCACCCCTCCCATGACTCGCAGGACTCTCACACATTCTGGTGTGGTCTCCCGCAACCAAGAGGAGTATCTAATCTCCTCCTCCAACATGCCCCATTTTTCTCCGACATGCCCCAGAACGTAACTTACCTTACCTCCGTTCATCCCTAAGTGACGTCACAAACACCACGTCCCTTTGCCATGCCCCCTTCCCCCACCTTGCCGGAATCCTCAAATGGCAGGGTCGGATGTCTGTACTAAGGGCCTTGGAAGTGTGCTTGTACATGAACTAAATGAACACAGAAAAGATTAAAAAAAACTGCACAAAATATTATGGAGAGATACCTAGAGTCACAGAACAGTGCAGGAATTCTAAAACACTACCACTCAAAATATATACAGACATTTGCTATAAGAGGATAACAATTACAAAACTCTATTAAATAGTATCAATAGCTACAACTTAAAAAGTTATTCTTTAGTTAGGATATACATGGAGAGAAGTTATTATGTCACTTGAAACATTGCTGATTGCATATTTCAATAAAAAAAAACGCAGAAGTCCCTTGAGTGCACCTTTAATACTATTATGTTAAAGGGCATGTCCACCCTCGGAAACATTTTTTCATATGTTACAGGGCTCCCTATCCCACCCCAAACGCTATAGTTATCCTATAACAATACTTACTTTGCTTCATTCCCCCAAACCCGGCCCTTTGCTTACTGGAACTGCAAGCAGGGGGCCGGACCTGCCGCCATGACAGTGATTGGCTGAGGTGCATTACAGGATGCTGGGTTTGAAGCGAGTAGTGTTCCAGTCTTTTTTTTTTTTTACAAGTAACTATAGTGTTTGGGGGTGGGATAGGGAGCCCTACACTACAGAAAGGGGACTTGGCGATAGGGGGAGGGAGTGGGAGGGGGGGGAGGGCTTCACTGAGCATTTCAAAAACAACTGAGAGGACGCATCAGAGGCAGAAACCTTTCCCACAGGTAGATATCTTTTACTCCTTGGTTTCTTGGACTTTGGATGGACATTGCAGAGGACAGAGCAGGGGCAGAAACCTTTTCACAGGCAAACAGCTCCTACTCTTCAGTTTCCTAGACATTGACTAGACACTGCAGGAGAACCATTTGGAGCAGAGGAGTACGGTAAGGATTTTTTTTTTCATAGTGGGGCCAGCATAGGGTTACATTTTAGTTTTTCTGGGTGGACATGCCGTTTAAGTACTGATCTGGACCAGAAAGAAAATATGCGGAGGAGTGTGTGCCTACTGTTGTTAGTTTGGATATAAATCTACATATCAATGTGCAGGTTAAGGCTTTAGAAATGTCCTTAATGGTGGATTGAATGTTAACAAAAAAGGAAAGGATTTCAGTGCATAAAAGTACAATTATGTTAGGACCCAGCCAATTTAAGCAACGTTAGCCCCCACACGAGATTAGAGTCAGGGCCCCTGACATACCCCCCTCCACTCCCCTGAGGCTCCGCGATCAGCTGTTTTTAAACAGCTGGTCAGGTGTATGCAGTAAAGATACACGCTATAAGCTATTTAAAATACCGGAAGCATACCGGAACTTCTGCCAGTTCAGTTCTGGTCTTTTAAACAGCTGATCAAGAATTGTTTGGAAAGGGGATTGCGGGCCCTCTTACCCCCTGGGCTCGCTTCATTTCGGGGCCTGTTGTTTCGCCTAACTTTCTATAAAGTGCCCATTTTATAAACCAATTGCTTTCTATTTAGCCATGGAGAAACACCATTTGAATTGATTGGAAGGGCATGGATATCCTAATTTAATTGTATGCGAGATTTGACAAATTCAACAAAATCCTTCCTTTCATTATCTTCTAATATTCAAAAAGGTTAAGAGAAAATTTCCAATAATGAGAAACTTTCCGTAGATCCACATCTAGCTGGTTACCTGGTAACAGCTCTTAACTCCTTTATTTATCATTTTAAAAATTGTTATTGAAGGAACATTTTAATTAGCTATTAGCCAACATAAGTTTTAATCACAAAAGCTAAAAGAAATTCTAGTTATTTCAAGAGAGAGAAATTTCCTTTCAGGCTCTTACACTGTGTTCACCGATGAGTTATTGTCACTGTAAGCAAATAAAAAGGGTCTGCCTGAAAGAGCAATATTTTTTCTAAAATAGCTGCTTTGGAGGTAAGCTGACTGGATAAGTATATTCATTGGTATTTTAGTGGAGCTCAATAAAGCTATTATTCTTTGTAATGAGAGTAGTGTAAATTGTGGAGAGTGAGGTTCAGGTTCACTTCTGCACCTAATTCTTTGCTGCAGTTTATCTTTCATTCCGTCTTCAACTTATCTCGTGATCTGTGGAGGAACATTCAGTGGAGTTATTTCCCCTATTTTGTTAAAGGGCAATTTCCCCCTTCAAGTGAAAAATAAAGGATTGCCCCCTTAAACCCAAAACTGCAATAGTTACAATATCTGTGGTATTTTTCTTAAATCAAATGGACTTTAAGTTTAGGTCTTGAAGACATTTTTGCTAGTAATCCCACTGGATTTCTCAGTTCAATTCAGATGACTAGCGAAACGTCTTCAAGAACTAAACTTCAAGGCCAGTAGATCTAACTGAATACAACAGATATATCATGACCTGTGTTTTTCACTAAAATAAATGGGTTAAGGACCCTCTACACAATTTTCGTGAGTGCGGTACCTTATTATAGATAAATTCTTCCCATTGGAACCTCCTGACTGATGCACGACAGTGCTATTCCCCATGGTGTTACATTAACAAACTTACCGACTACGGACAGATAAGTTCTCTGACTTGGGCTAACCTTCTGAGGGGGGTTGTATGTTCAGGATGGGTTGTACTAACAACATGTATTTAAATTATGGAGGTTTTTGCATTTTAAATGTTTTTAATGTTTAATATATATATTTGCATATACGCATGCACCATTGCCCACTTGGGCTCTTATTTTTGCCCTATGACCTGTCTATTGTTTGTGTAGGTGTGATGAATGACATCACAGCCAATGACAGAATATTATTTCCTTAGGACCCTTTTGGGAGGCCTAGGAAAGGGGGAGAAGGACATTTTGCTGCATTACAGGTTTGTCCTACATATGTCAGCTTCATGATTATTGTGTGTTTTTGCGTTATGGGGGATGGTTCACTTATATATATTTTTTCATTTGAATGGTGGAACTGCCCTCTAAGTACTTAAGATGTAGAAGAAAACTGAGTGGTGGAAGCAGATACTACAATAGTACAATATTTAGATAGGATTTCTCTATTGTACATTGCTGCATTGTCCATTAGGAAAGGTGTCATTTTTGGCATCATTTGAAAATTTGAGCCAGAACATCTCCAAGTACAATAAGGTAGCAGTGGGAATTTTCACAATAATGAATGGATGTAAAACACTCAATACACATTCCTATTGTTATGTTTTACACTACCCAGGTGAAAAATTCATTAAAAATAGTTGAACACCTACTAAGATGATTTGTGTCCAACCAGAGAAAACTGATAAAACAATTAAAAAAAGAGACGACTATCCAGGAGAACCACTACAGCTGTATTTGATTTAGTGTAGAAAGTAATTATTTGCTGTAGCAGGATATTCCCTGATTGCTACAGATGAAAAATGGGTCATTGCAATCTGCTTGCACAATGAACACCACTCTACAATTAATTTATCTATATGGATTATTTTATATTACATATGTATACATACAATTCATTTATCTCTATATGGATTATTTTTATATTATATATGTATACATACAATTCATTTATCCCGTGGATCATTTTATATTACATATGTATACATCCAATCATTTATCTATATGGATTATTTTATATTATATATGTATACTACAATTCATTATCCACGTGGATCATTTTTATATTACATGTATCGTACAATTCATTTATCTATATGGATTATTTTACTTATATATGATACTATACAATTCATTTATCCACGTGGATCATTTTATATTACATATTAACTACATTCATTTTCTATATGGATTATTTTATATTATATTGTATACATACAATTCATTTATCCACGTGGATCATTTTATTACATATGATACATACAATTCTTTATCTATATGGATTATTTTTTATTATATAGTATACATACAATTCATTTATCTATATGGATTATTTTATATTACATATGTACATTACAATTCATTTATCCCGGGATCATTTTAATATTAATATGCATATACAATTCATTTATCCCGTGATCATTTTTTATACATATGTATACATACAATTCATTTATCTATATGGATATTTTATATTAATATGTATACATACATTCATTTATCCACTTGGATCATTTTATATTACATATGTAAATACAATTCATTTTCTATATGGATTATTTTATATTATATTGTTATACTACAATTCATTTATCATAGTGATCTTTATATTACATATGTATACATACAATTCATTTATCTATAGGATTATTTTATATTATATATGTATACATACAATCATTTATCATATGGATTTTTTATATTACATATTATACAACAATTCATTTATCCACGTGGATCATTTATATTACATATGTATACATACAATTCATTTATCTATATGGATTATTTTATATTATATGTATACATACAATTCATTTAATCCACGTGGTCATTTTTATTACATAGGTATACATACAATTCATTTATCTATATGATTATTATTATATTATATATGTATACAACAATTCATTTATCCACGTGGATCATTTTATATTACATATGTATACATACAATTCATTTATCTATATGGATTATTTTATATTATATATGTATACATACAATTCATTTATCTATATGGATTATTTTATATTACATATGTATACATACAATTCATTTATCACGTATGGATCATTTTATATTATATGCATACATACAATTCATTTATCCACGTGATCATTTATATTACTATGTATACATACAATTCATTTATCTATATGGATTATTTTATATTATATTGTATACATACAATTCATTTATCTCATGGTTATTTTATATTACATATGTATACATACAATTCATTATCCACTGGATATTTATAATTAATAGTATACATACAATTCATTTATCCACGTGGATCATTTTATATACATATGTATACATACAATTCATTATCCACGTGGATCATTTTATATTATATATGTATACATCAATTCATTTATCCACTGGATCATTTTATATACATATGTATACATACATTAATTTATCCACGGGATCATTTTATTATATATGTATACATACAATTCATTTATCCACGTGGATAATTTTATATACATATGTATACATACAATTCATTTATCCACGTGGATCATTTTATATTACGTATGCATACAATTCATTATCACGTGGATCATTTATATTATCATGCATACATACATAATTTCTTCCACGTGGATCATTTTATATTACATAGCATACATACAATTCATTTATCCACGTGGATCATTTTATATTACATATGCATACATACAATTCATTTATCCACGTGGATCATTTATATTTACATATGCATACATACATTCATTTATCCACGGTGATCATTTTATATTACATATGCATACATACAATTCATTTATCCAGTGGATCATTTTATATTACATATGCATAACAAATATTACAATCATATAAATAACATATTATAACAATTCATTTATCCACGTGGATCATTTTATATTACATATGTATGCATACAATTCATTTACCCACATAGACTATTTTATATTACATATGCATGCATACAATTCATTTATCCACGTGGATCATTTTATTACATATGTATGCATACAATTCATTTACCCACATAGACTATTTTATATTATATATATGTATACAACAATTAATTTATCCACGTGGATCATTTTTATACATATGTATACAACATTTTACTCCACGTGATCATTTTTATACTATGTATCATACAATCGTTATACATACAATTAATTTCCACATAGATTATTTTATATTATATATGTATACATAAAATTTTCTAAAAAGGAATACTTGTATTTTATTAGGAATAACTCACGTTGCAACCAGCATGTCCCAGCATGATGTTGCCAGAGTGCACATTGTGCAGCGACGTCGCCACAACCGACTTGTGCAATGATGTCACGCGTGCACTTATCTAGTCACACGTGTCATATACATACTCTGCAAATGAGAACACTCTTTCCCTGGCAAAGGGATTTGACCAATCTCATGGAGGTGGAGCTGAACACGGGACAGAAGACAGAAACTTCAAAAAGTCTAAAGGTAGGGTATAGGAGGGTCCTAGAACCAAAATAAAACACAATTAAACCTAGGCTATCTAGTAATGCCAATTATATTTACAGTGTGCATACCCTTTAACAATGATTATTGCTATTAAGGGAATGTCCACCCTTAAAACAAAAAACTGGTTAATTACCAGCTACTACCACTATCCCCAACGGATATATTATTTGCAATTGTATTACCTGCATTACCAACCAGATATTTAAGAATATATTACCTACATTTTGGCAGAGAAACTGGCTCCTCCCTTCATGCAGTCAATCAAGGTTGTGACAACTGGCATCACAACCAATGAAAACTGCTGTTTCACCTGCTCTCTCCTCTGCAAATGCTCCAGCTTATAAAAACTCATTGAGCAGATGGAGGATCAGTTATGTTTTCCAGACATATGGCTGCCCCTGACACACACTCCTCCCAGAAGCTTTGTGAACAGCTGTTTTTAAACAACTGATTGTGCATATGCAACCAGCACCAGTAGAACTTTTAACAGCTGATTGCACGTACCTTTACTATATACGCACCATCAGTTATTTAAAAACAGCTGATTGAAGGCCCTCTAGTCCCAACCCACGCCACTATGAGTTTGCGGTTGCCAATTTCTGGTTATAAATGCATATAAAACTGGTAAAAATAGCAGTTGGGTTTGTGGCAGGTATCTGACCAGTCACCCGTTTTTGTTTTAAGGTTGGACATGCTTTTTAAAGTGTCCCTACTCCTAATAGAGTTGACCATTTAAAAATAAAAATTTTAATTTTAAGTGTTTTTTGGTGGTGGGGAGGGGGTTTTTAGCACGGTATATTGTTTTAAAAATATCCCTTGATCCCTTGATGAGTTACCAATATGAAAAAAGTATTGTATACTGTACCTTTATTTGCAAATGATCTAACAATGAGTTATGTAAGGTTAGCCACTTTAAGGATTATTGTGTCTATTTATGTGGTTTATGCTCATCATATTGTAAGATGATATTACTGACCGTGCAATGAAGAAAGGAAAAGATACAGTATGTGTAATGTACAGAGGCACTCTGCATCAATCAGATTCATCCACACATATCAAGGAATGTTTGTGGTATGTTAATGATGCCATAAATCTAGAGAATGTGCGGTAATGAATAATATCATTAGGAGGGGAAGCTTGTTAAAGTACACCCCCACCCACTTTACTCTTTCTTTTCTGTGTAATGTCAGACTTTTCTTAATGTCAGTAGTAGAGTCTCTAACACTGTGTTCAATTATGCCTTGGTTGTGGAAGCAATTATAAACAAGCTCTTCCCTTGTGAAAACCCTTATTATCACCTCTTTATTATCACCTCTTTACGTCTGGTTGTCAAGGAAGTACTTGTACACATGTAAGATAAAGAGTATAGCTGGATACATACAAAGGGATATTTTTCCCATCCGAGCAAGCTTGGACAAATCACTGCCGATTGCAGCAAAGTAACCGCAGCCCACAGTTTGTGTGACCGATCGTGTGGTCCCTAGGAACTGTACGATCGCCATGATTTACCAACCGTTCCAATCACCTGTCATCCGATCAGACAAATGGGGGACTGACATCGGTTGGGGCCGTGCCCAAAGCACACAATTTAGTCGATTGGGACTAAAAAATCTGCCGTGTGTACCCAGCATTAGACCGACCTCAACTTATATTATAACAGTTATCTTTTAAGCTACCCCATATAGACCACAAAAACTGGATGTAGGGACATACCTGTGACATTTTCCAGTGATGCATCGTGGTTTTGGGTTTTAATAGCCAGTTATTAGATGTGTCACATGGCACATGCTCTTAGCAAACATCAAAGGAGTCAACTTACTAGTTGTGCCATTTTAAGAGATTCCCAGTGTGCTCTTTGTTCTTGTACCTGTTCTCGAATAGTTCTTCTTATACAACTTCTGTTATTATTCCTATTCCAGGGATATTCCTGCTCCTTGTTCAGCTTCACTCTCGTGCCTCTTCTAGCTCCTTCACCTTTTAGACTCATGCCACCTACTGTGTCCTATCAGATCCTGCGCTTGTTCCAACTTCGGTAGAGTACATCATCCATCCTCTGTATCTGCTGTCTCTTGTGCCTGTTTTAGATCATTACTTCCACCCTTAGGTTGGGTACCACACAGATGATTATTTGGGTCAACCGACCAATATTTCCTGTATCAGTTGGTTGGCCTAAAATTTTTTTTTTACTTTTAGTGGGCACATGGAAAAATGGCCGACAGTGATTGGTCAAACTGCAACCGATTCACATGGAGTAACATTTTTGACATTTGCCTACATTTGCAACAGTATTTACTAGTCCACACGCCATCACGTTGCTGCTATAAAAGATTGTACAACCAATCCAAGGTAAATTATGGCAGTTAAAGATTTAGAGGGGTTTGTATTAAAAGGTGCAAAATTTTGTCTATGCTATTATCTTCCATCAACCAATCAAATTTCAGTTTAAATTTTTTAGTGTACTGCAGTTAAATAACATCTATTGGTTGCTGCAGTAAATAGCACCTCTTGCTAAATAAGCCCCAGTGTATCTCTACCAAACAACATTTATACTGTTATAAAACACTATAGGACAAACTATTTTTAAATGTTAAATAATAAACAACAAAATAGAAACAGATAATGCTTAAAATTCAACAAGCATAAGTTAATTATTATAGCCAGTACAAGAGGTCCCTAAAAGGGCACTCATTTAGAACTATACAGAGCCTACTGTTACCAGAAAATACACATATTCCAGGCAGACATCTTACATATAAAATGACAGTACTGTATGGAAACATGGCTAAAACTGGTTTAAAACAACCATGGCAACATATTGATACAGTTGCCTGCTGCATGTGAGACACCACATTATCAATGAAATAAACTGATTATATATATATATATATATATATATAATATATATATAGCAGAGACAGTAAAAAGTGTTTTGAGCTTACAAAATATCCAGTACAAGCTTCAAAATCCTACTGATCACCATCTGATCCCAGTTAAGCAAGAGATTTCAGTGACAGTAAGTAAACTGGGGACAAAATGAAACCTTTTTCCAAGTAATCCTTTATTTCCAGTTTATTCCTCCATTTATTTCCTAACACTATAGCAGCTATAAATGTTTAAAACTTTGTCCAGAAAAAAATAGATCAAGGATTATATCTGAATAAACAATAATACATACATAACAATAATAACAAGAATAACATTTTTAAAGAGCATATATTAATGGATAGTGTACTCCCTTCTGTATGTTATTAGGATGAGAAGTCAACTCGGAGTTCTGCGACCATATAAAGCCCAAAGCCACAGGCCGAGTGCTTTTATAAAGTTCACAGAACTCGAGGTGGCTTCCTTTTAATATCCTATAAATTATTTCCCCTTTCAATTAATTTAAGATAGAGAATTTCTGGTCTTAGACATGGTGTTGGTTTTTATATATTCTGTATAATCATTAGCCTAATAGTAGCAGCCATTTTGTTTTCGACTCCATTTTGTGCCCATATTGCTTGTCTGTTTTTTCTCAGACAAAATGTACCAAGCTGTTAACCTAGCCCAAGCTGTTTCTCATGGCCATAGATAATACTTATTCAAGGTCTTCTGCCTCCTATGTCAACTTGTCTCTATTCTCGCATTCCAAGACTGTTTTATTATATTATTTGCAGACATAAGTCTGGGTAAACCATTTTCGTCATGCAAATTTTTTCCTTGTTTTCATATATGCCATGTATGACCTAAATAAACTGAGATAGTTTTCAGTACATGCCCTGTGTGTGTGTGTGAATCTATCTTTCCGCAGCTGTAGGCTTTTTCAATGTTTCTAGACTAGCATCAAGTTTCCAGGTTGATCAGTGTAGGATATATTATTCTTACATTTTGTGTCAGAAGTGGGATACAACCTACAGACTGTAAGTATTGAACTTTAATTAATTTAAGTTCTGTCTTGCTTGTTCTGTAACTTGTACAGCACATTGGTATAGATTTTAAAACGTGGGTCCTGGAAGGGCGGACGCATGCCCACGTCTTACAGATAGTTCTGTAAGTATAGTGTTCCCTGTAAGTAGAATGCCCGCAGGCTGGGAACCTGTGGATCGAGTTCTCTAAAGGAAGTTGCTTCGTGGGTGAGTGTTAAATTCTGAAAGAGTTTTATTCCCTGAGTGGAAATGTAAAAACTTGGTGCTGGGGGTTCTAGAGAATTAAGGTAGACTCCCGCAGGTGGCGATCTGCATTTTTTTAGTTTCTCTTTGGAAGAGGTAACTGGGAGCCGTACAAGAGATATATTTCCCCTTGATTTGAGAGGATCCCTATTGCGGTTGGACTCGCAACTTGTGGTTGGACTACAAGATAATACTCCCCGCAGGCGGCGACCTGCACATCTGAGAGTTAAGTTTTCTCTTTTAATAGAGTTTCTTCAGCGTGAAGTGAAGTGTGAAACGTGGGAGTTAGGGACGGGGACTTAGAGTTTAAGCTTAACCATTTATGAACGGACGTTGTGGTCCGGTTCATTTGAAGTTCGAACTTCTAGTTGGTGTTTCTTTTGCTAGTACATTAATAACGGAACACTTGTAGAAAACCCTACTATTTGTCTTGTCTGTCTTGCACTGCTTATATGTAATTGTCTGATTTATTAGAGTATAAGTTTTTTTTTCTCTCTTCTCTCTCCCCTCCCTTTGCTTTCAGTGTGATTTGTTTCCCTAATTATATTTCACTGCGCTTATTGTTTAACCTTCTTGCTACAGATGGGAGAGTTTCACCGTAAAGGTGTCTGACCCAAACATGATAAGTCATTTAAAGTATATTAAATGTTTTTAATTCTAAGTTTACAGGTTTCCAATGTGTGGGAAAATACGATATTCCGAAGATTTTCCTGGGAAACTCAAAGAGGGATTAGGTGATCCGCATTGGTGTTACAGATTATTGCAATCCATGGTTTGATATATATTGGGTTGGATACAAGATGTATATATTATTGTGAGCTCTCTAGTGAATTTTATTTACCTCTGGTTATGTTAATAAGCAGAGTTTAAATTTGGTTAATGCTGGTTTCACTTAAATGTTTGGACTTCGATGGTTTTCTATTATAAATGTATTTTCCTTCCTGGATTTTATAGTTAGAACGAGTTCTGTGTCTAATTCTTATCTTCTACATTCCAAACACCCTCGCCTTCCCCCCCCCTCTCTCTCCTTTTTGCTCGAGGAAAGGAAAGTAAAATTATATGTATACATACAATTCATTTATCCCACGTGGATCATTTTATATTACTATGTATACATACAATTCATTTATCTATATGGATTATTTATATTATATATGTATACTACAATCATTTACTATATGGATTATTTATATATAATATGTATACATACAATTCATTTATCCACATGGATATTTATATTACATATGTATACATACAATTTCATTATCCACGTGGATCATTTTATATTACATATGTATACATACAATTCATTTATCCACGTGGATCATTTTATATTATATATGTATACATACAATTATTTATCCACGTGGATCATTTTATATTACATATGTATACATACAATTCATTTATCTATATGGATTATTTTATATTATATATGTATACATACAATTGATCCCCGTGGTTAATGAATTGTATGTATGCATATGTAATATAAAATGATCCACGTGGATAAATGAATTGTATGTATGCATATGTAATATAAAATGATCCACGTGGATACATTAATTGTATGTATGCATTATATTAAAGTGATCCACGTGAATAAATGAATTGTATGTATGCATACGTAATATAAAATGATCTACGTGGATAAATGAATTGTATGTATACATATGTAATATAAAATTAATCCACGTGGATAAATGAATTTTATGTATACATATATAATATAAAATGATCCACGTGGATAAATTAATTGTATTTACATATGTAATATAAAATGATCCACGTGGATAAATGAATTGTATGTATACATATGTAATATAAAATGATCCACGTGGATAAATGAATTGTATGTATGCATATGTAATATAAAATGATCCACGTGGATAAATGAATTGTATGTATACATATGTAATATAAAATTATCCATGTGGATAAATGAATTGTATGTATACATATGTAATATAAAATAATCCATATAGATAAATGAATTGTATGTATACATATATAATATAAATAATCCATATAGATAAATGAATTGTATTATACATATGTATAAAATGATCCACTGATAATGAATTGTATGTATCATATATAATTAAAATAATCCATATAGATAAATGAATTGTATGTATACATATGTAATATAAATGATCCACGTGGTAATAATGAATTGTATGTATACATATATAAATAAATAATCCATATAGATAAATGAATTGTATGTTACATAGTAATATAAATGATCCACATGGATAATGAATTGTATGTTACATATGTAATATAAATAATCCATATAGATAATTAATTGTAGAGTGGTGTTCATTGTGCAAGCAATTGCAATGACCCTTTTCATCTGTAGCAATCAGGGAATATCCTGCTACAGCAATAATTACTTTCTACACTAAATCAATACAGCTGTAGTGGTTCTCCTGGATAGCGTCTCTTTTTTTTAATTGTTTTATCAGTTTTCTCTGGTTGGACACAAATCATCTTAGTAGGTGTTCAACTATTTTTAATGAATTTTTCACCTGGGTGTGTAAAACATACAAATAGGAATGTGTATTGAGGTTTTACATCCATTCATTATTGTGAAATTCCCACTGCCCTTATTGTACTTGGAGATGTTCTGGCTCAAATTTTCAAATGATGCCAAAAATACACCTTTCCTAATGGACAATGCAGCAATGTACAATAGAGAAATCCTATCTAAATTTGTACTTTGTAGTATCTGTTTCCACCACTCAGTTTTCTTCTACATCTTAAGTACTTAGAGGGCAGTTCCACCATTCAAATGAAAAAATATATATAAGTGAACCATCCCCCATAACGCAAAACACACAATAATCATGAACTGACATATTAGGACAAACCTGTAATGAGCAAAATGTCCTTCTCCTCCTTTCCTAGGCCTCCCAAAAGGGTCCTAAGGAATAATATTCTGTCATTGCTGTGATGTCATTCATCACACCTACACAAACAATAGACAGGTCTAGGGCAAAAATAAGAGCCCAAGTGGGCAATGGTGCATGCGTATATGCAATTATATATTAAACATTAAAAACATTTAAAATCAAAAACCTCCATAATTTAAATACATGTTGTTATTACAACCCATCCTGAACATACAACCCCCCTCAGATGGTTAGCCCAAGCATCTGTCCGTAGTCGGTAAGTTTGTTAATGTAACACCATGGGGAATAGCACTGTCGTGCATCAGTCAGGAGGTTCCAATGGGAAGAATTTATCACACCTTTGACTGTCAGCTGCTAACTGGAAGAACCTGGAGGCAGAAAGATGGATAACAGGACCTTGTGCAGCATTTCAGGTTAGTCTTACATACCCTAGATTTCTAACTATTGCAATATACTTGTGAAGGTTCTCATTCATCCAGGTAAATGCATAATAAGGTACCGCACTCACGAAAATTGTGTAGAGGGTCCTTAACCCATTTATTTTAGTGAAAAACACAGGTCATGATATATCTGTTGTATTCAGTTAGATCTACTGGCCTTGAAGTTTAGTTCTTGAAGACATTTTGTTAGTCATCTGAATTGAACTGAGAAATCCAGTGGGATTACTAGCAAAAATGTCTTCAAGACCTAAACTTGAAGTCCATTTGATTTAAGAAAAACCACAGATATTGTAACTATTGCAGTTTTGGGTTTAAGGGGGCAATCTTTATTTTTCACTTGAAGGGGGAAATTGCCCTTTAACAAAATAGGGGAATAATCCACTGAATGTTCCTCCACAGATCACGAGATAATTGAAGACGAATAAGATAAACTCAGCAAAGATTAGGTGCAGAAGTGAACCTGAACCTCACTCTCCACAATTTACACTACTCTCATTACAAGAATAATAGCTTTATTGAGCTCCACTAAAATACCAATGAATATACTTATCCAGTCAGCTTACCTCCAAGCAGCTATTTTAGAAAAAATATTGCTCTTTCAGGCAGACCCTTTTTATTTGCTTGTGACAATAACTCATCGGTGAACACAGTGTAAGAGCCTGAAAGGAAATTTCTCTCTCTTGAAATAACTAGAATTTCTTTAGCTTTTGTGATTAAAACTTATGTTGGCTATATATTAAAATGTTCCTTCAATAACAATTTTTAAAATGATAAATAAAGGAGTTAGAGCTGTTACCAGGTAACCAGCTAGATGTGGATCTACGGAAAGTTTCTCATTATTGGAAATTTTCTCTTAACCTTTTTGAATATTAGAAGATAATGAAAGGAGGATTTTGTTGAATGTCAAATCCGCATACAATTAAATTAGATATCCATGCCCTTCCAATCAATTCAAATGGTGTTTATCCATGGCTAAATAGAAAGCATATGGTTTATAAAATGGGCACTTTATAGAAAGTTAGGCAAACAACAGGCCCCGAAATGAGCGAGCCCAGGGGGTAAGAGCCCGCAATCCCCTTTCCAAACAATTCTTGATCAGCTGTTTAAAAACCAGAACTGAACTGGCAGAAGTTCCGGTATGCTTCCGGTATTTTAAATAGCTTATAGCGTGTATCTTTACGGCATACACTGACCACTGTTAAAACAGCTGATCGCGCCTCAGGGGAGTGGAGGGGGGTATGTCAGGGGCCCTGACTCTAATCTCGTGTGGGGGCTAACGTTGCTTAAATTGGCTGGGTCCTAACATAATTGTACTTTTATGCACTGAAATCCTTTCCTTTTTTGTTAACATTCAATCCACCATTAAGGACATTTCTAAACATTAACCTGCACTTGATATGTAGATTTATATCCAAACTAACAACAGGGCACACACTCCTCCGCATATTTTCTTTGGGTCCAGATCAGTACTTAAACGGCATGTCCACCCAGAAAAACTAAAATGTAACCCTATGCTGGCCCCACTATGAAAAAAAAATCCTTACCGATACTCCTCTGCTCCAAATGGTTCTCCTGCAGTGTCTAGTCAATGTCTAGAAACTGAAGAGTAGGAGCTGTTTGCCTGTGAAAAGGTTTCTGCCCCTGCTCTGTCCTCGTCAATGTCCATCCAAAGTCCAAGAAACCAAGGAGTAAAAGATATCTACCTGTGGGAAAGGTTTCTGCCTCTGATGCGTCCTCTCATTTTGTTTTTGAAATGCAGTGAGCCCTCCCCCCCCTCCCCCCCCTCCCCCCCCCCCCATCGCCAAGTCCCCTTTCTGTAGTGTAGGCTCCCTATCCCACCCCAAACACTATAGTTACTTGTAAAAAAAAAAAAAGACTGGAACACTACTCGCTTCATACCCGCATCCTGTAATGCACCTCAGCCAATCACTGTCATGGCGGCAGGTTCCGGCCCCCTGCTTGCAGTTCCAGTAAGCAAGGGCCGGTTTAGCGCTGGGGGAAGAAGCAAAGTAAGTATTGTTATAGGATAACTATAGCGTTTGGGTGGGATAGGGAGCCCTGTAACATATGAAAAAATGTTTCCGAGGGTGGACATGCCCTTTAACAAATAGTATTAAAGGTGCACTCAAGGGACTTCTGCGTTTTTTTTATTGAAATATGCAATCAGCAATGTTTCAAGTACATAATAACTTCTCTCCATGTATATCCTAACTAAAGAATAACTTTTTAAGTTGTAGCATTGATACTATTTAATAGAGTTTTGTAATTGTTATCCTCTATAGCAAATGTCTGTATATATTTTGAGTGGTAGTGTTTTAGAATTCCTGCACTGTTCTGTGACTCTAGGTACTCTCCCATATATTTTGTGCAGTTTTTTTAATCTTTTCTGTGTTCATTTAGTTCATGTACAACACACTTCCAAGGCCCTTAGTTCAGACATCCGACCCTGCCATTTGAGGATTCCGGCAAGGTGGGGAAGGGGGCATGGCAAAGGGACGTGGTGTTTGTGACGTCACTTAGGGATGAACGAGGTAAGGTAAGGGACGTTCTGGGCATTCGGAGAAAAATGGGGCATGTTGAGGAGAGTAGAATTGTCTCCTCTTGGTTGCGGGAGACCACACCAAAATGTGTGAGAGTCCTGCAGTCATGGGAGGGGTGGGATACCTGTTAGTAGGAATCCTTTATACCATGTATTATTATTTTGAAATATTCTATAAGTGCTGGCCTACACGCTTTCTGAAGAGCTTGTATAGAAAGGGAAGAGCAGAACAGAACCTGGAACACACACTGATATTTAGGCCTGATTGAACACCTGGCCTAGCCTTATTCAGTAATCACAGCCAACAGCATGTGTTAAAATACAGTGTACCACTCTATAGATCTGATTAGATAATGAGCAAGGTATCTTGCTGCCATAAAGGGCTTCACCAGATAGCATTGTCCCAATA
The DNA here is from genome assembly GCA_019447015.1 of Hymenochirus boettgeri. Lineage (NCBI taxonomy): Eukaryota > Metazoa > Chordata > Amphibia > Anura > Pipidae > Hymenochirus > Hymenochirus boettgeri. The sequence goes on along the minus strand of CM033477.1, from coordinate 41,242,730 downwards.
GACAGAGCATGATCACAATGTACAACAAGCTGCATCGTACCTATCCCTTTCCTGCTGTTTAATTAACCTGTGGATCTAGGGGGACAGCTTCAATAAATAATTAATTATTAATGGTTCTGGGAGTGTGTTTATTTAGTAACACACACATTGTATTATTTCTCTTGCACAGCAATCAAAACAAGATTCAGCAGGCTGTCCTGCTGCCTAGAGCTGACAGACATTCATGTTACAGCACAGAGATCCTGTATCTGTTAGACACAGAACGTAGATTTTACATTGTACAGTGTAAAAACATCTTGTTTGTTTCTCATACAAAAGAAAAAAATCTTTTTTACTTGCCACTTGCCAGCTTTTTTTTTTTTTTTTAAATTTACATTTTGGATTTCATAATTTGCTAGAAAAAGTACGGTGGACAGAAAAAGTCAGTTAAAAGTAGCTGACTATGTACTGTTGATCCTAGTAGACTAGGGGAGGGTAGGCTAAATCCCCCTGCCATTCATGCTGGCTGGAAAGTAAACTGCAGAGTAAAGCACCCTATACACGGGATCAACATTTTGAGTGATCAGATATTTGATCGGATCGCTCAAAATGTCAAAACTATTTTCCACTTTTCTGATCTACCCTTGATAATATTGAGCGGTTTAATAGTAAAACAAAAATTGGGCCTGGCGGAAAATATTTTGCTGACACCATCTTTTGTCCCCATCTCTCCGCAGATTTCAAGGGAAAATTTGGGAATATTGGACCTGCCAGGTGGGCTCTTCCGACCAGATTTAGGATTGTTGCACTCGATTGGAAATCGAACTGGGAGAACATCTGGCCGTGTATGGTTATCTTAACAACTCCCCCAAGTTTTTTTCTGGGTCTTCCATATTGGTGTGGAGACATTTGTGAAAAAATAATGATTGTTTTGCCGTATTAGTCCAATATGTAGTAAAAAGTAGAGTACTGTGATACTTTTAATGGACTAACAGTTTATTTTAGTAAGAGGGTTGATCCCTCGAAAGCTTGTCTACTTAAATAAACTGTTAGTCCATTAAAAGTATCCAGTACTCTACTTTTTACTGTGTAGAAAATGCACTAAGAATAGAGCAAATACTAGGGTCAGGGTGTGTGGCCAATTGGGGCACATGATCTCACAAGGCCTGCTGAATGAAAACTACATGGACTGGGGAATGAACTGGAATAACATGTTTTTAGTTACAGAATCCACTTCATTCATGTACATAAATGCAACTCACTGTATTAGTATCTTGTACTGTATGGGTGTTCTGAGTAAAGTTTTCACTTAGGGGTAAATGTAGTTCAGTTTTCCTTTAATCCATGACAAAAAAAGCTTGGTTGTTCCATGACTGCCAAAAGTAAAAGAACAAACACCTGGCGTGTAATCTGTACAAACAAGCGTGATCAATTTGCTTGACCCAGCGGCAGTGTTTATGCTTGTTAACTAATGTTAAGCATTGTACTACATATCCCTGTAGTAATCACAATAATCGTTCATTCACATATTTTATACTGTTTATATTACACTAACTTTACATTTTTGATCTCTTACAGCTGCATTTCAATATTAATGCATTGGAATGATGTGAAATAGGCTTTGCTGACATTCCTTTCAATTCTTGTTACCTGGTACTCTGGTTTGACCTGCTGTGGACAAAAAAAAATCTCTTGCTGTGTTTATGATCTCATATTTCTATCAGCTTCATAAAAGAATTTCCAACCTCTTTCTGCCAAGCTCCCCACACATCTTTCGTTTTAACAAGCAATAATGAAATGCTGTCAGACTAGGCACATAATACTGATGTTGGTTTATACTGGTAATTATTCTTTGTCAAAACAATTCTTCCATTAGGACATGGAACATGTAAATGGTGTAGAACTTCACTTACATCATAGGCAATTATATTAGTTTATTAACATATTGCAGAAGTAATTATGTGGACAATTTCACACGCCCTGGGAAGAAAAACCTTCTCTAGCTTACAGTATACCACTGCATATAGTCATAACTTTTACGTAGCTTGTGAAATAAAAGAATGTCTCTAAAGGTGACCATACATTAGCTGATTTTATGTACAATCCGACATACAATTAGAGATGGCCGATACTAACTAGTTTCGATAATTTTTAAATGCACAGAGCTATTCTCGATCGAGAGCATTTTCAAGTTTCTGATTGTTATGGCCACCTTTAAAGTGCTATGGAATATTGGATGCTTTCAGTGCAGTCTTCCAGTAGCTTACAGTATATCCAGATTTTTTTCAAATTTCTCTTGTGAAAAACTCACTTAATTCTGTAACTATAAATCCTTTGGGAAGATGTAATATCACTCTTGGGGGCTCATCCCTACTACATTTATACTAACTATCTCGAGAATTTAATATTGCAAAGCCGCCGCTCTTACTTTTCCGCAATGCAATACTTGAAGTAAACCAATTATGTATGGTTTTGCAGGATACAAAAAAAAAAAAAAACATCCACAGCTTAACATACATTCCCCATTCTACCCAATTTTAGTATTGTGCTATGAAAATCGAGTGCTGTATTGGGTGCACCTGTGATTCAGGACATTTCTACATTGGTTACCAGATCATGAGTGTGAGAAAGGAAGGCAACCCGGTTTGTGGGAGATTTTATTCCTCAATTCAATCTGTGTTAAATTCAAACTAAACACTAGAGAAAAAAAATAATATATATAATAATAAATATGAACCGGGAGTGCCAGGACGTTTCCAAAAAGTTTTTTAAATGACGCTGCCCATTTGTCCCCCCTGTAGAATTTCCAAGCCGAACCCAATCTATTAATATCCCAGAAACACTCTATGGGTGTTGCTGAAAATCCTTTGTTCTAAGATCTTCAAACGAAATGTGCCATTATACAAATTGACACTTTGTCACTTGTTGAATTACATAGATGAATATCTCAACCCATGGCACACATGAATGACTTTAAATTTGCTGGAACACTAAAGCAAACATTTCCATCTGAAGTTGAAGTTCTGCCAAACTTGATTTTACTCTGCTCAAGGGCAGTTCAGATGAACTGTTTTTTGGCTTCTTGTACCTATTAATCATATGTCTGCAAACATTATAATCAAAAAGGTTTTCTGCTCAACAAATCTAATTCCATGTTAGAAAATGTTTTAGACTTTATGGTTTGTTTGTAGCACGGTTAAAAGGAGTAATACAGACTATATGTGGCATGTCTTTCTGGATCTAGTCAAGGTATTTAGTGGCAATACTATAAACCCATCATAACCCTAAATCAATGCTACATCATAGAATCCATAGAGGATATTAAAACTAATTGTAATTAATTGTTTTGTATCACCAAATCTGAAGAAAAGGTTTAAAAGCCTAAAGGCTCACAACTTCGATATTGACATGCAAAATATCATTGAATTATTGGTAGCAAAATCCTGTAACACACACTTTATTCATTTAAGGGCATGTCTACCCCCAAAACTGAAATTTAAAACCCCATACTGGCCCCACTAGTGTACAAAAATCCTTACCTGACATCTCTGCTCCAAATGGCTGCCCAGCTATGCCGCTCCAAAGTCAGAAAACAGCAGTGTAAATGCTGTCAGTGACTCATCCTGTGCCTGTGTCTGCCTCATACTCGACAAGGTTTGAGGCATGCGCAGGAGAGCCCCCCCCCCTCCCTCCTCTCCCTCTTCCTCCCGTTTTGCGCTCCCTCCCCCTAGCTGCAAACCTCTTGGCAAAATTGTAGTTTATTGGTCCCCCAACCACCATAATAGAATTTTGAGAAAGTCCCCCGATAGTTACTTACCTTCCCTCTCTCCCCCGTGTTCTGAGCACCCGGCAGCCGCTTGCCTAATTAGCTGTCTCTCAGCAATCAGAGACGCAACTACCGGTCCCGCCCCTCTTGCAGTTCCGTGCAAGCAGAGGGCCGTGCAGTGGCGCGGAGGAAAGAGGTAAGGTAAGTAACTATCTGGGGACTTTCTCAAAAAATCTATTATGGTGGTTGAGGCTGGGTGACCAATAACTACAATATTACTTAATTGAAAAAAGGGGTGGACATGCCCTTTAATGTAGTGGCAACTGTCTTGCAATTTGCAAGATGTGGAGGGGGTTGTATTTTTGGCTCTACAATGGGCCTATAATTGTGCCTGATCAGCACAGTGATTTATCAATAGTTGATAGTTTGTTGTGACCGTTTTTTGTTTTTTGTTTTTAATTGGTAGTGAAAAAAATGTGTACCCGGATAATAAATCAGGTTAAAATATTGACCCTTTTGTAACAGTTCCTTTTATCTGATGCGTCTGTTAGAGCTGAATGCTCGGTGAAATGGTTTACAACTAACCCTAAAAATACAATATATACAAACATACTACTAATGATAGATTATGAATGGATTTCAGGAATCGATGAAGAAAATAGATTATTGAAATATAGTAGCATGCAAACGTTCCATTGGTTAATAATGTCAGTACAGTAGGAGAAGTTACATTTGAAAATGTGGTGGTTTTCAGACATTTTAATCTGAATAAAGGATTTTGTCTTCCTTTTTACTGCCATTCCTCTCCAGGCAGGCATTTTGGAATTACTCTCCTGTACTTACATTTGATTAACAGTGCAGTATCTTTTGATAGGTGGCTAAGAGACCTAATAAATTTGGCATATACATTAAAAGAACTGATGCTCTCTCTACAGTACTATCAAATGCTTATTCTGCCTGGATATTCATCTGGAAATCTTTGCAATCAATATGCCAAATGTTATTTATGTTTAAAAATATTTTTATCCAAAAACAAAACTCTTTCTAAGTAAAGTAGAAATGGGATGATATGAAAATGTGTATTTATTTTTTCTAGTGCTGAACTTATTTGCATAGATTTACAATTTGTATCAAAGAGTGGATTTGAACCCAGGATTAGGCACTGCATGGCATCAGTGATAACAAGTCACCCTCTCCAAGGAGGACTGGGATACTATGGCAGTTCCAGTGCTTTGTTTCTGTTCATTTATGCCTTCAAGCCTGGAAGAACATACAAATTCTTGCAGATATGCCCAGTTGATTTGAACTAAAGATGCTATTAGATTATAATATTACAACTGAGCCACCCTAATGTTCTTTATACCTACTTCTCTCTTCCTACACTGGTCTCCCTGGCTCTTACTCATTTACAAAGCTCTGCAGCTGCAGAGGAGTCGTGTCAGTATGAAGCTGGTAAGTCATTGAACCTGGACGTGACGATGACTGCCCCAGGAAAAAAGCCAGCACAGAGGAAAGACTGCAGCAGAGAAGTTGATATAAAAAGCTTTAGGAACCCCAGGGAGATAACTAGATATAACATTCTTAGGGGGTTGGGGTCAGGAAGGTAAGTATAGGTTTTAGTGGTGAGAGTTGGACATACCCATTAAAGGGCATGCCCACCATAAAAATAAAATTTTACATGTAGGTCAGGAACCCCCCCCCCAAAAAAACCCCCAATTATGTTTTACTACCTTCCCAAAAGATGCAGCTGAACATAGTTACAAGACCGGGTCCCTTGACCCTATGCTGCATTTCCCTCTCTGATTCATGGGCATGGCTGTCAGTCAAAGGAGCAAAGATGGCATCCACGCCCAATAGCTGACTGTCGCGACCAGAAAACACTTCACTCACTGCTGCTGTGCTTTGTTTGAAACGAGTTCACAAAGTCAGCAGTCAGCCCCGGGGCTGGGTCTTGTAAGTATTTTTAGTTGCATCTTTGGCAAAGCAAGTAAAATGTAATTGGGGTTTGGGGGGTGCTGCACTTTTTTTAAAGTAATATTTTTATTCTTCTTTTCCATACTTATTTTGTTAGCAGAAAAATGAAGACAAGGGGAAACATTATTACCTTTTAAGAAGGAATATGGAAATCCAATTAGGATTTAAATTTAATTTCATTTCTCTATTAGCTGTAGAACACAAGGTTGAAAATGTAAATGAAATTTCTGTGGCTTATCTACATAATTCAGAAGTTCAAAAAAAAGCTGTCATGCTTACTTGTCAAGAGATGATAAAGCCAACCAGGGCAGTAACTGAATTTGCTGCAAATGGGTAAATAATCAGGAATGAACATCTTTTATATTCCGATCTGCTTCAGATTTATTAAAATGCTTCAGTAAAGAGATTATTTTACTAAAAGGAAATGACATTTTCTAATATCCTCAGTGACATATATCCAGGAACTCCTGCACACTGGTGACAGGGTGTTTGAACTTGAAATCATATTAGCCAACTCAGCTTGCCTGAATGTTTCAATGCCAGTAAAAAGTAACAATTTGTAGATATTCCATAGATGTTGTTATCCAGGAGGAAGATATGGAAACCTTTGTGGATATCTAAATCGACTGAAAGTAAAAGCAAAATGTCGGTACTTGGGAAGGGATTTCCTAAAAAATGCATGCCTGTGCATGAATCTGCAGCAACCAGTCAGATGTTCTCAGAGGTTTTCTAACCACATTAGACCAGTAAAAAGTTATTATCTGATTGGTTGGAGTAGATTTAGGCTAGGTACACACAAGGCTATACCCGAATGACCAATAGTCTGGTATTTCGGTCAAATGGTATTGCATGGGCCGTGTAACTCAACATAAATTTACCACCAGTCATAAATCTATGGCCACTATTATAGATTTAAAGACGTGATTATAGATTTACAATTGTGGCACTAATTAGCGATACAGCGCCTTTATAAATATGGTCAAAAATATCACCGTAACTGACTAATGTTGGTCAGTCCGACATTTTGTAAATTTTGGCCAAGCATGTGTCTTCTATGGGACACACAATCAGCCACACCAAAATGCTGGGTTCCCAGAATGCATCATTTGATGTAATAAAGGGCCGAGGAGAACAGGACATTTATGCACCTTGTTTAATTCTCACTTAATAAAATCCCCTTTAGATATTCTCATTTACAATATTTTCAGAATTCATTTTTTCGAATTTTCCCTCAACACAGCTAAATCATAGGAGAATTTCAACATTTTTAAGAGAAGTCCTACTTGTCCGCATTTTTAATGTTTTTGTTCTTACTAGAAACTCTAGTCTCAATTCAAAAAACAGTTGATGAAATATTAGTAGGTAGGACTGAAATGCAATTTCAATTATCTAAATAGTGCTCTTTCTCTAGTAATTTTGCTATTTGACCTGTCTCATTAAAGTCAAATTTAATCTGAGAAAAATGATCCATTTGGTACACTTATTATAATAAAAAGAATTATTTGGTGACATGCTGACAAATTAAGGTGGAAGGTCAGAATTAAAATTGGAGAAAGCTAATGTAGAATTACTTCATACAGATTTTCTAATTTTAATAAGGTGCTACAGATTTTATTAACATTTTACATTTTAAGGGGACTTGAAAGAACACAAGAAGGTCATAAACTCAGGAATGTATATTACATACGTATAATGTAAGATAGGAACAAAGTATAGGAGCTAATTATTGGTAACATGGTTACAGGGTTACGAGACATTAACATCCCTCAGTGTGCCCATTTCCGTAGATTGTTTGGGCATTGACTGCCACTAAGCATCTCTGCACTGCTGGAAAGTGATGGATGATTCCAGTGACAATGGGCTAACATTGTTGTTTCACTAATCAAAAAGAAGGAAGAAACCCCTAGATTTTTAGTATATGCACTTGTGCAATACTATAAACTTTCCATCCATACTTGATTTGTAGGTTGGCCACAATTGTATCTCGTCATCTGTTACAAGGAAGACATAGGAACACTCTGCATACATACATCGAAGGGGCCAGGTAAAATGAGATTCCCTGCATCTGCTTCTAATTATTGTTAATTCTCACAGTACAGTTCCCAAGCAATTGAATACAGTATTACATTACTTGCCCCCCTCTAATTCAGTGCAAACCCACTTTAACTCAATTTAATAGAGGCAGCCAATCACGAACGCATGCCAGCAGTGTAGAACACTGGGTGAATGAGATTCTGTAAATACTTTGGATTATTTTTTTAATCACAGTTGGGGGTGGGATAGGGTCCCCAACATTACAGAAAGCAAACGGCATCAGGCAGCAAACAGGGATTGGAGGGAGGGGGTAAAGTGCAGCAGTGAGAAACCTCTCAGAGGAAATGTAAGAGGCAGAAATGTTTTTCCTCCCAGCCAGGCTCCTGCTCTTCACTTTCTAAGACTTTGGGCAGACATTCCAGGAGAACCATTTGGAGCAGAGACTTAAGGTCCTTGCCTTATTTTTCAACACTGCACTGTGAGGCCAGTAGTGGGGGAGAGTTTAGTTTTGGGGATGGACATGCCCTTTAATGCAACAAAAATCCCATCACAGTGAATTACATTTGATACCTAAACTATCAAATATTATTGAATAATACTTCAGGTGGTAACCAATTCACTTTTAAAACAATAATACAAACCTAAATATTATACTATATTATACCATGCTTAGTATTCATTGTTTTTTATTATAATTAAAAGTAACTTTAATGTGAGGTAGAAGTGAGTATTCATACTTTCAGTTTTCTGTTTGCAGAGCAGCAGCATTTAGAAGATCCCTTTGTGGACTTCCCTCTCAGATCTTTCAGGTCTCAATCACTGACATTCACATTAGGAAGGATAGGCTGATGATTCAGGAAGAAAACCAGAGTTATCAGAGCAATATGATAATTAATGCTGCTTTACTTCCTGTTTCCCATGGTTCTCTTCATCTGGTACTTCCTTTCATGTCAATGGGGCTGGTGCCAAATAAATATATGTCAGTTGGAAGGTGTTACCTTCATCAGAGGAACTATAAGGGCAGCAAAAGTTGCATGAGTTTAAGGCAGGTGAAAGAATCATTATATGTAGATCATCTTTAAAGATATGCAAAGGTATTTGCCCCTCCTCTTAAAACACACCGGACAGGTGGGGTAGCAATAGATTTTAATTAGTTGAACTGGGCCTTGGATGATATTGCAATTCTATATATATCTGAGCAGTGTAGAGATGGACCACAACCAAACTTAACAAGTTCGAATGGACCTGGACTTTTTGAACTATCCCGGACATGGATTTCTCGAACTTTCTGGACATTTAATAATTATTGAATGTTCGCCACGGTTTTGAGAATATTGAATTTCTTTACAGAACCAAGAAATCGAATATGCAAGTGAAATATCGAATACACAAAAGTACATTCCATGATGCGGTCTATGTGAATTCGCTAACCCTAGAATATATAGTTTGCTAACCCTTGAATGTATCGTTTTTCTGTAACCCTTGAATGTATGATTCATTTTCGCTAACCCTAGATATATAATCATTAACCCTCAAATGTATGGTTCATTTCCGCTAACCCTTGAATGTTATCATTCAATTTCGGTAAACCCTCAATGTAGTTTCATTTTCAGTAACCCCAAAATATCGTTAGGTAACCCTTGAATTGCCGTAACCCTTGAATTTAGCTTGCACAAACCCGACAATTGCCTGATCATAGTAAGAAGTTTTGGTAATAGTGACATGTTCCCCAGACCATTTCCCAGGTGCCACCACCATTTACAGTAATTACCATTGTTAGTTTATCTGTAAACATCTGAACTTTTCGGAACTATCACTCCCCATTGACTTTAATGGTCCGTTTTCAAACTTTCAAACTTTTTCCAAAGTTCAAAAGTTAGAAACGGACCTAACTTTATGAAGTTCAGCCATCTCTAGAGCAGTGGAGGATTCAGTGTAAGGACTGCAAATGCCTGAAGAGTTATTTAAAGACAATTTTCTACTACTCAAATTGGTTCTGTATTAATTCATAACCATCTCCATCTCCACATGGTTATGATCTACTCCAAAATATTGTTTCAATAAATTCAAAACTATCCTAGTGAACAAAAGTGGGATCAAAAGCAAAAGCCACATAGGAACACTTGTATACATATTTATTTTGATTTATAGAATCCGGTTTTTTATTTTTACAGGCCCTTATTAAATGGGTATCTTAAATACAAATTACAGCATCAGTGTAAACATGATTTATTTAACACAGCAGCCCATTTATCTCTGAGAGTTGTGTGTAACACTTTATACTGGCAAGCACAAGTGTATATATATTCTTAAATAGCACAGTGCACACCTCCCACCACACTAAAGACAATGTCTATCATTGTATAGAAATAAACATAGCCTTTTTTGGGTTTGCCAGAAAGTTAAGACTCTCAGGGCAGTGAGCTCAGTTTTAAAGGATACTGTATTGCCTCAATGTATTTTTTTTTTTTGAATTGCATTAAAAAGAGTAAAGGTTGCAGCCCTCTCCATACATTTTTTTTTCGTGATTTCGAGCCTCTCTCTGCCTTCAGTTATCCATGCTGTGAAGGGGGCTGTAACAATTCTGTCTGCCTCTAACTGTCACTCAAAGCTAGCATGCGAAAAAACACTTCTCACCCATCCTTGATCAGCTTGATTATGTAGGCTGTATCCTAGCAACTATTGATGTCTGAACTTCGCAAAATCCAGTCCGCTCGAGGATCCGTGGATTTTCAAATTTTTTTCGAAAATTCGCGGATCCTCGAGCGGACGGACCCAGTCCGAGTGGACCCATTAAACCCATTAAAAATTAAAAAATCCTCGAAATCTTCGTAATTTTGAAAATTTTCGAAAATACATATTTCCCACATTTTCAAAAATACGTGAAATCCTCGTAATTTCGAAAATTTACGAAATATGTATTTTCATGTATTTTCGAAAATATTTGAAATCCCGTATTTCGCAATTTTCGTAAACGCGGTTCGGAAAAGTTCGAAGGCGGAAAACTGGAAACGAACGAGGACCATCACTACTAGCAACAGGAACTTTCAAGTTTGTTTGACTGGCAGAGGAGGAGAGAGAGGTTGTAACAGACTTCCCACCAGCTAATGACAAGTTGCTATGCTAATCAAGGCCCTGGGCCCTCTAGGAGGCGGGCTTTTAGCACTCTTTTTTGTGTGTGATATCTTAGGAGGGCAGCAACGTTGAATGTTAGTCAGTGATTTCAGCTGCTGTAAGTGTGGGCATGTAATGGGAGTGATGTTATTTTTTTTTTTCATATGTTGTCCTTTGGAGATTATCCAGTTTGGGTGGAAAGGTATACGGCTTTGCGCAGGATTAATGTCCCATACAATCCTGTTAAGTTTCAAGCAGTAGTGCAAAACATAACAAATGGGTTATTGTATCGGGTAATTTGCAAATGGTGCAGTGCCCTAAAATAAGTAAAAACACCCATTAACACAATTTTAGATTGGGTTGTGAGGGTTTTTCTACTTACATCAGCGAAAATTAACAGGCTGATGTAATGGCAGGGGCAGCGCCATAATAGTTCAAAACCAATGGTAATACAATACTACATTGGGTAGCCTGGGTTTTTGCACTAATTTCAGCCAAAAATGCCTGATTGTGCATCTGCCTCTTAATTCCCCTGTGTATTTTGTCTCATCCCTTTGCTGACTTTCCAATCCCTTAAACTAACAAACACATTGGACCCAAGGCTATGTAATAACAGCCCCAATCTCTGGTTTCTTTCTTAATGCCATGGTACCTGCTTGCTGTGATGTAATAAAGGTCAGAGTGACTTTAAGGGCATGGCCACACTCATCACATATAAAATTGCACGTGATTGCAGATGTGATTTGTCATTTACTCTCAAAATGGAATCTTGTGTGATGTGTTGCTCATGGGCCATAATCACTGAAAACAATTAAACAACCTTTTTAAAGGCAATAAATGCAAGAGTTTGATCTGCATGTACCCACAATGGAATAGACACATTACAATGCTGGGCGCAGAACATATCGAGCAATATCGACCATGTTACACACTTATTACATACATATGGACAATATATGAGAGGAATAAAAACTCACTTTTGTTTGGCAGTTTGAATGTTGATTCTGATGAGTTTGGGCCGATGCCCCTTATGGTGTCAAAGAGGATTAACTGACAAAACTACTCTAACATGTTTCTCAAACCAGACTTTACGTGAATATGGTTAGATAGAATCTACGAAATCTTGTTTAATCTAGAAATCTTTCTTTCAAATAGCCAGACGGTAAGTGCATCGTAGACAAGCTGTACATCAGTCAGAGAGGCAGTTGAATATAAATATTGGCACAGTCTCTGACACTGCCTGGGTCAGTAACATTTGTTTAATGGCTCTTTAGAAAATATTTTTATTTACAGCTTTTTCTTTTAAATCAGCTCGCTCTCAAAGCTGACACCATCATCCAAATGAAAGGGAACTGCTATGCGCAATGCAGAAACATCACTTAAAGGGTTAGATGCCTACTTCTGATTTTTTATGCATTTCTGTTAGTATTTCTAAATGTAGCTTTGTACATCCTCACAAACAATATAGAGTACAGTCAGTAACCAACATTCGTACATACACACTAATAGAATCTAGTGCAGATCAATGCGCATTAAATCTTTAAGTCAAATAACATTATACCCGTGTTTGCTTTTAAAAAATCATGTGTCATAATTCTATAATTAATCTCGGTCTGATTGCAATAGACTCCCCCCGTCTGATTTCCTGACTGAATTGCACATGCCCACTTCTCCAGTTTAGTCCTCAGAGACCAATGTTACTGCATTACTAGACTCTCCTTGACATATATTGTGGCACACACACCCAGCTGTTTCTTGCCTATGTAGCTATGTCTTTAATTCGCTTATACAGGAAAAGCAGTTTCTGTACCATCAAGGTCAGGAGGTAGGGTCTAACCATAAACCAGTGACATGATTGACAAGCAGTAAACAACCAAACTAAGCCCCCCTCCCCTTAAACAAGATGAGTTTTAAATAAGGTTATCTTCATAACAGTGTAGAATTTTTTAAAAAAGAAAAACCTTAGCAAATATGATTTATACTACTTTACATAACCTTCTTTACATGCTGTATTCCCTATGTAATGCTGCTAATAAACCTTCCCTTCTTTATGGATAATTTAAAGCAATTAGCTTAATGGTTGGCTACCCACACCAAGGTTGGTTTTGTAGGCTGGGTCCTGCGGGTAGTAACCAGCTACTACTTGCAAATATAAGCTGTAAGCCCCTGCTGTGTGCCTCCTAAAGGCTGACTCTTGAACTTTAAAGAGGAACAAAAGAAAAAAAGAACCCCCTTTCTGTACCGGCAGGGCCACTTCTACCATTTCTCACTTTGTTCTCAGGTGGCCATCCTACACTAGAAGAACAAAGGCAGCAACAGAGCAGTAGTTGGGAAAACAAAATTTTTCCTTATAACACATTATGTGTTGTTAAACATCATTTTATATGGTTTGGTACGCAGTCTATGTATCGGTAGTCTGTATAGCATCACGGTGTCCATTCTATGGTTTAGTTCGTCGTCAGTCTGGTTCGGACTGTCACCTGTATGACGGGCCCGGACTACAACGTGTGACAGGGTCCTTCCATAGGGGTGATCCGGTGCGTGCTGGTTTACTGAGGGCCCTTCTGCAGTCATGTACTGAGCGCGAATGCGGCTGGACCCCTTTACGCGGCGTACAAGTTGACCGTCTGCCTCGATCCTCCCGTAGCTCTCCTCCGATAGTTACAGAGTGAGATTCAGTTCAGCCTTGTGCTTTACTGAAGCAGTTACCTTGGCACCACCTTACTGACTGTTATGTAGAGTCTATTGTCACACAATCTACCTCTGACGGGATAGTAGGTAGGGGGTTGCAATTCAGCACTCTGAAAGTGCTGGTGTGAGCCTTCCAGGTGGTGGCGCCGTTACTATAAACGTTGCGCTTTCCGCTCTTTAATCGGTGTCTACTGTCGTGGAGGTACACACATAATTAAATGTGAACTCAGACTACTGATGAACAAATGCATCGGGGTAGAAGGTGAAGGAACTGCTTTGGACCCTTGAATGTTTGTACTAAAGGGCGTACGTGCGGGCGCCTGGGCATGAGTCATTGTACCCATGTGAGTCTAATCTTGGCCAGTAGTTCATCTAAGTGCTCCCATGTTAAAACTGTACACGTATAAAAAGTGATTATATGATTGTACAAACACAGAACGCATTAAAGGAGCATATATCTTAGTGGAGATCAAAGCAGGCTAATTTGAGATACAAGTGATGTAATATCCGTGTCTGGTATTTAATTAAGTTCCAATCTAGTGACTTCTGCGAGTACTGTTTAACATCCTATGCTGAGGTAAAATTGTAAATTTATAGGCAGCTCTGACCAATTCAACCACTCAGCCCTCGCTATGAGAAGCCATCGCACTAAGCACTACTTCACCAACAGCAGCTCGCGCCAACCGCTGTGAAATAATTAAGGGCGGCATTGAAAAGCTGACTCTATGCAGCAAAATGCCCCATAGAAGTGCACGGCCATAGGTCACCAAGGTGAGTGATCTAAAGATACTAAGATCAAGGTGCATCACCACACAGTCGCCTAAGCTGGCACGCATAAGCTATCTTACCTTTTAAGTTGCCCTCAACACTCCACAACTGACCTCCTCTCCTGTGCAGCAGCGCAATTATAATGGGAGTCACTAATAAAGGATATGCACAAACATGATTTGCTGATGGGTTGGGACAGACCCATCATCCACAAACCGGAACATGGAAGCTAGAAGTAATTATAGGGACAAGGCCACTGGAAGTATGTTTCAAATAGCACCATGCATTCCTAGGGAGGTATTGGGACCATTTGAATAGAGCTTAAGAACGGCGTGGGAGGTCAGATGTAGTTTATTGTGGTGAGGGTGGGGTAGATTCACCAAGATGAGCGCTGCTGGATGAATATATATTTCACAGCGGAGGGTATTATTTGTGTACTCGTCTCATCCCCTGGGCGATGCTATGAGGTTATTAACTTACCACCGAGATCGCACTGCTCAACAGGCCCGGTGTTGCTTATTTTTCACAAGAAGGTGGGATCAAGACGCGAAAACAAGGAGCCTGATTCAGTCCAGCAGGAAGGATTTAATATTTCTATCGTATTGGCAACTTTACAGTCCCTTTAAACTAAATGTTAAAATTTAGAGTCAAAATTAAAACAACGTTGAGGCTATAGTAAAATACAGCACCCCGTTCTGTTATTGATAGAAAATCTCAGAAGTAGAATTACCCAAATGTAATAGAATGTATTGCTTACTCTACATAGCAGGTAGTAGAGATCTTTCTGGTGTAATTATGAACATGTTCAATGAGGAACTAGGGACCCATTTAAAGTTTTAACGTGCATAATCCATGAGGTGTAATGATGAATCAATCAATAGCCTCTAGCCACACATTAGAAATCAGCAATCAGTTGTTTTTTTTTTTGCAGTGCAACCGCCCTGGTATCACAGTAGCCATGCCAAAGTGCTATTTGTTAGTGTTTGTTTTAGTGAGTAAGGACGGAGATTCGAAACTTAGTTGGTTTTGTTTTTCCTCTTTGTGTTCACACCATTATCTGGGACCCCCACAAATTAAGTGTACTCTTTCATCATTGCTTAATTGTTAAGAATCAAAGTTCTCTTAAATATTAAAGGCATGTTCTCGCCAAACTAAAATTTCCGAACAACCCACATTACCCCCACATCACCTAGCTTGTTGAATCAAAAATATCTCCCAGACGCTTCTAAATAACTTCCTCAGCCCAAATCACGAAGATACAAAAATCCAAAATGGAAAGAATTTCAGATTTTATCGAATGTTCAAAGCCTTGAATGTTCCATAATCCTGAAAGATAGGATCGGAACTACGGGTGAACTTTCAAGTTTCCATCGTTATTTTCGAGGATTAATCGAACATTAATGGCTATTTCAAAATGATCAAAATAGAACATTCGATAATAATCGAAAATGCATGTCTGAAATCCAAAATTATCTCATTTATTGTCCATTTTGCCATAGAGAAATGTGGCAGACTATCATAGCTAATTCTCTAGCAGCAATTGGTAGCTTATATTTATGGTATAAGCTTCATTGGAAAACCGGAATTCATAAATAGATTGGTTCATCTACAGACTATTGATGTATAGATTGACACTTGAATCGCTAATCGATAAAAAACAGTTTTCGAGGTAGTATGACCCATATGAGTCTAAAAACCAACGATTGATGCAAATTACGTATACCATTATGGACTGAATTAACTGGAAATGCAACATCTTAGCAATATTATCTTGATGTGATAATGAGCACACAAAAAAATCCAGGATGTGGCGCTGTGTCACAGTTTAATGACCCAGATAGTGACTACTGTCATAACTAGCAAAATACCCAAGAAGTAGGATGCAGTCAAAGATTACGTCATAAACCGCGAATCATGTTTATCACATGTATGCGAATCTACATTTACCGATCGTGAGGTCTGCGTAATTATAATAATACACATGTTTGTACGCATTGACAGTGAGTTGATTACGTGGAGACACAGTCAGAGGGCCTATTGGCAACGGGAGTATGACTCTGGGTAAATCAAAGGCGGCGTAGCTTTGTACATATCTTGGAATTCTGGAGTGATGAGGTAATCACAAACCATTTTGACCATATACAGAGGGATGTATCCAGGTGAGCACCACGGTGGATAAGCTTGATCTCGTACTGCCTTTCCCCGTTAATGGACATCTTTCCTTGCTTTCTGATATCTTGGGCTGTAGTAACAACTCTTTCGATTGTATGAGGGATGACAGACAATTTTATTGATATTAGTAGAGGTCTGTTGATATTGAAATGGACTCCCTTTCAAGTTTCTGCACTAATGTAAAAAGTTCCCTAATCTGAAACACCTCCAAAAAAAGAACCAATGATGAGGAACCTATAAGGGTAGGTCCTCACTCCTGTGGCTTTCACAGGAAACAACTGCACCTTTGATGTTACAGTTGCCAGCTTGTACTTGTATATCAGGCTGCCCACTGTTAGTACAGACTTGACAATAGTAAGAAGACACCCTCTGCTAGAAGTGAGCTATTCTCCTTGTCCAGATTTGGAAACAATCTGGGCTGAGTGAACTACACAACATGGCGTAAAATAACTCACAAAGGCTTAGTAATCCCAGGGGGGGACCTACATTTTAGGTTCCCTCACCATGTCGAGTTTTATTGTTTTGTGGGGATTGTGGGTAAAGAGTATAATTGTTGTTATTAATTATAGGCAAATGCATTGCAATGGTGTTTCACTTTACCATATAAAATCCACTTTTTATAATGAATAGTTTGGATAATTCAAAGATACACAGGGGTTATGGTCGCTAAAACATCTGATTATTTACTTAAAGGATGAAGTGGCAATCAAAAAGCAAATAAAGTTTAAATAGAAGCTGTATCTCTAACCTTGCAGGTAAGCTCCGCCCCCAGAGCACCTGTTGGATCTCGTTCCTGCTGTGTCTAAAGATCCAGTGCGGACACGCGCCACCCTAGTTCGCACCGAGGGAAACAGGCACTGGATCTTTAGACACAGCCAGAAACTAGGTCCGAACAGGTCTCGGGGGGCGGAGCTTACCTGACAGCACAACTGTATCCAAGATGCCAGCCACTTTACCGGGCACAGGAGGCTCTGTGCACGGTCGTTCGGCGTGGCGCTTCTGGCCTAGAGACCTAAAAAAACACACAAAACAACCAAAAAACAAAAAAGGTTAGTTTAGGGATACAGTGTTTCTATTTAAAACTTTATTTTGTTTTTTGAATGTTTTATACCTTTAAACACAGGCACACGAGCAACTAGTGTCTGTACTGAGCAATAAAATTAGCCCGCAGACTAAGAGAGAGGTTTTCTTTCTTTTTTTTTTTATAAATGTTGTTATCAACACATGGTGTTTTTCCATGCATCACCCCATACAGTTATTCCCGTACCTTGCTACACAGAGAAGAACTTCTCTTGTGGTCCATATTTTCCCAACTTCCCAGATTTCCCAACTTTGTCTGCATGAAAGCAATGCATGCCTTGGATAAGGCAGGGTGGGGTGAGCGACTGGCACTTTCGCTTGCTTAAAAAACAAAATAATACCCTTACACCAATTCTCTTATTATAAATAACTGAATGTAATTCCCCCTGGAAAGTTTATGACACCAAATTCATTAAACTATAAATATATATATGTCCATAATAAATTCAGGCTTTAACAAAACAAAACAAAAACATTACTAATTAAACCAGCATTTGGTTCACTGGCGGATGAGGGAAATATATTTTTTCCTTGGTAGCGCTTACACTCTGGCCGCTAGGCTCCACCGCCTGAGTTGTACGGGCCACTCCACAAATTGACTCCCAGAGTAACCCCTCTCATTTACTGTCCAGCTTTTTTCCCCTCCGGCAACCGTCCATTCGAGCGGGAGCTGTACCTTAGGCACCGTTCGTCCAAGGTCCATTTCCACCCACATGTTAAGATTATAATATCTGGAAAACCTCTCTGGTGTCCCAATTCTTAAAAGCTGTTGGGCCTTAACTCTTCCCATATCATTACCCCGTGTACCTTTCCACAAACTTCTAAGCTGGTCTCGCGTCAGACCCTAGGTTAGAACCTGTTGGGACGTACTTGCGCTCTTTTTTTTGCACCATTATATATAAGAGTGCCAATAATCCAGACACCACACTTTACATATTCCTGTGAAGAGATAAACGGAGGAAAGGGGAAGAGAAGAGAACGCAAACCAAAACACAAAAACAACAAAAATGGAAAACAAAAAGGGTGTAAAAATGGTGGGTGGGGAGGGGTGTATGTAGGGGGGAAATGGGTGGTTACAGATGTCGATTAATGTAGCGTTAGTCTTCTTTTATTATTCTTTTTTAAATTTATTTCAAACAGATGAGGGCGCACATAATAGGCGGAAGTTAACCTGAGGATTCCCATCTGCAATCGTTACTACATCTTCTGCCAGACCTCCACACTAGAAGCTCTGTCGCTGCCCTGATCATAAAAGAGTGTGAACTTAGTCCCCTGGGAAAAGACCCAACCACCTCCAAGATTTTGTGAAAAACCGCTGTAAATTGAAACTTGACAACAACGGAATTATCCAATGTACAATAAAGAACTTCTCTCACCTTGATCTTTTTTCTAAAACTGTCTTAAAAAGCCTAACTGGGACAGGTTTGCCCTCGGAGTATCTCTTGTAAACGAATTGTCTGCCAGTACCTGTAGTGTACTGTCTTGGACCGTTCTAAAAACTCTGCAGAACCCTTTATCTTCTTGTACAAACCTCATTGTAAGCCCCCCTCTGTTGTCTTATTTCACTAACTAATTCCCCGATCCTAAACGCTCCAAAGAAATTGGGAACAATCTAAGGAAATAACTCACCTCGTATTCTGAAAAACAGACTTGCGGTAAAGTCTGATTAAACTCTTTTATAAAGCAACGACACTGTCGTCTGCTATCCACCTTATGGCTTGTGTCGCGAATCCCTTCAAGACCTGACGCACTAGAAAATCTTTCGTTATATCCTGCACTTCTGAGTTTGGCATAGAAGGAAATCGCAGCTATACCTATTTTACAGAAGACACTGACTTACTTATTGCACCTCATATCCTGTAATCCCTACAAAGTAGATCCAAACCATCTTGAGTCCCACCTGGCAATCGCGACTCAGGCACTGTATATGTTTCCAACCACTTATCCACCCATTGTTATAACCGCCCAGGTTGAGGCGCTACGAGCTTGAAACCAAAGCCAACCTTCGGAGTGTATCCCCATAGGTAGTCGGACATTTTTGCCCTTCTGCCATGGGCTTCTGAGCCAAATCCCTGAATCCGATCCATGTGAGACGAGAGAGGTATCTGCCCTTTTCGTTTTTTTTTTTTTGTTTTTTTGTTTGTGGCCGGGTATATGAACAGCCTAACCAATGTTATTCTGTTAAACTAAAATCTCAGATAAGCGCATGCGTTCTATTACCGGCCGTGACGTGGCTTATTATTGTTTATGACCATGACCACCCTCGTTGTCCGAATGGAATAGAACCTTCTTGTTCGCTAACTGCTTTCCCCAAGCTTTAAGACACGATAGTGGAATATTTCCAGAAAAGTAACATTTTTTTTCAACAATTTTTTTGTTCAATCCTCGGCCATGTTCCCGAACTCCACTGGCCTTGAAGATAGAAAAAAAGCCCCATACACCCCAAACCGTCTGCATCCGTAAACAGCTTTAGCTCACTAAGACCTAGGTCCGGCTAACCAATAAGCCTTCCATTTAAATTTCCAGGAAAAATTCCCCAACACGTCAGATCTGCTCTGTGGTTTCTACTGAGGCGCATAAAATGAAATGGCGGAGTGACAGAGTCTGGATGGGCCATAGCTCTTTTTGTTTTTGTCTTTTTACAAAAAAATCAACCCATTGGGATATGCCCGGCATGCCCCTATTTTAGTTTTCCTAGAAGGGATTGGGTTTTGCCTAGGGATCAACTTCTTTGCCCCCAAGGCATATCAACTACACTCATCATATCCATTAATGTTTTCTTGGGGGCGTTAGACATCTTGGCAATCCTAATCAATTTTGATTCCCAGAAAATTATCCTGCACTGGGACCCCCTGTTTTACTTTTCCGATATGGGCACCCCGAAATGTTTTAAAAAACTCTTTTAATCGAGTCCCAAGATGAGAGGCACACTGTTCCTTGTGTTGCTTCCTCCCATAGAAAAGTCATCTAAATAGTGGATGATGTTATTATTTTACCCGTCTCTTGCCTGATGACCCATTCCAGGAATGAACTAAAAGCTTCAAAATCCTGCACGACAACGTCACCCCATTGGGCGACGCGTCACGTAGATCTTACCCTCGAATGAACAACCCAGAGGTTTAGGGATTTGCTATGAATCGTAGAACCGACATGCCGCTTCTATGTCACTCTTGCCCATAAGTGGGCTCCTAACCGCCTTTTTAACTAATGGTGGGCTATCAAACGAAAGCCTATGTACCAACTGATATTTCCTTCATCATCCTTCGTTTACTGACCCCCCCTTTGGGTGTGACAAATGGTGGATTAGCCTGTATTTGCCCACTTCTTCTTAGTAACCACCCCATGGTGAGATTGTGCAAAGAAAAATTGGGGGACCTCAAAGGGCCTGCCATCTGTTCCTAATTCTATTTCTTATTTTTTTTTCGCCGAACCACCCCTGGGAAATCCCTCGCTGATTTTAAGTTCCTCCAGTGATAAAGTTTGGACATACTTTTTGGCTGGAATTTCAAAACCCTTTTAAACCCTCCATCAGTAGTACAGCCCTTTTCTTTGGCTCGTTATTGCCAAAGCCAGGGGACCATTTTTTACGAGTTTCACTGTGCGTCCTCCTTTTTCCAGTCTGACTCGCTTCCCCCTCCCCGTCCCACTTCGCCTTTTTTGAAACATCTGTTGAAAGAGTGTCCTGCTTCCCCAAATCCCTGAACGTTCATGTCTTAAGCGACAAGACAATCCAAACTTTCACTGTGCCTCATTAAAGGCCCAGCACCCTTGTTTTTTCCACTTCCCGACGAGGAAACTGGGTTTGTCCCCCGCCGGTGGCTCCGAAAGGGCTGTTGGCTATTGTACCCATTCTGGGTCGAGCGCTTGTCATTATGCGCATCCAAAGGACCTATCTCTTTGTGGTCCCACTGTAAAGACGAACGCACCGCCATACGCTGGCGTAACCTGTTCGTCATACCTTAACCACGCACCCCCGCCAAATACTCGATATGCCTCCCATATCCGCGTCGAGGTAGCAAAAGCCCGAGTCATGTCTATCTGGCTTTCTTTCCCCAATACACTTCCTAAAATTGAAAAAAAGCCTGTAGCCAGTTCCTGAAGGTTCTGGGTATCGCCTGAAACTCCGTCATCATGTCCTCCTCCTTTCGATGCTCCTTTCCCCTTTCCCCACTTCTCTATATTAAATCTCTCTAATGGCAATAACCTAAATATCAAATGTCAATCCGTCTCCAATGCGCTCTTTCATTCTAATTTCCAGTTGAGCCCCTAGTGGACCCTCAAAACAAACTATGTATACCTCTGTCCGCCTGACATAAACGTACTTGCTGTTTCTCCGCGCCAAACCGACTCAAAAGCACTGACCCACTTCCCTTGCTATTGGAGCCATACTCCCCGGGCCACCTAGGACTTACCTTTGTGCCCCCTAGCCCACTGACCGCAGTCTGCATACTATTTAACTGATCCTCCTCGCTCCTGTCCGCCTCTCTCTGCTTTCCCTGGGGGGTACCATGTTTTTCCCTCTCAGCCCAACTCTTTCCTTCTTGCTTTTTGACCTATCTGGTTTCCCAACTCCCTAAAAACTTTTAAACCTTCATAAAAGAACTAACCTGTCGCTGTCTGGGTTTGTTACGGCTGTTTTAAAAGAAGTCCCCCCCCATTGTCTAGCACCATTTTGCCCTCTCACCTGCTTGTGACCGCCACTGCCACCTGCAAGGGGGTTGCCTGTGAATGTTTGCATCGCCCCTGCAATTCTGCCGTTTGTGTTGTCATTCCGACTTGTTGTATCCCTCCCCTCTGCTGAAATCTCCCCTTTGTCTGTTGTTCTGCATTAAAACTGCCGCTAAACCTTGTGCCCAAGCAGATGAAGGTGTAGTGTCTTGCGCAAGCTCGTACTGTCCCCCCGCAGCGCTGTTCCAGAAGCTGCGGGCTCGTCGCCGTTTCAACTGTGGGAAAACTAAAATTGTTTCATTTTCCCTGCTCCCCCTCCCCCCCCTTGCCGCTGGCTTGGTAATTGACATCGCGGTGGAATGTCAGCCACTGTTCCCCTTTGGCTAAATTTCACCTCAGGGGACTCTGAAAAAGCTCCCGGAGCGTCAATTGGCCCTCCTTGCGTTCCTGTAAGGCTCGTCAGCCGCCTGCGTTTTCCTCCTGATGAGGAGTAAAGCTGTTGTGCTCTCCCCCTAGCCTGTTAAGGCTGCTTTCTCATCCGGGAGGTCCCTGAGCATTGCCTCGCCGTTTCTCTTCTTCCTGCCCTCACCGCCCCTATGTTGTTGCTCCCTTTGGGGAGGGGCCCTAACGGCAGCATGTGTGTGGGAGGCCCCCCCTAACCCGGCCTCTCTTTCTGTAGCCTGCTGCCTCCCCTGCGTTGTTGCCTGTGCTCCCCTGCTGCTGTACCTACTCACTCTGGATGGGGACTCCCCCCTCGCCTTGCCTGCTGGGCCCCTTCCTCCGCGCTGAATCTCGATGGAGCCGGACCTGCGCGCCTCTGTGAGCTGTCTCGTTATTCTCCCTTCTGGCCACTGGCTTCGACCCACTCCTCTCCCATCTCTGGGTTCTGCTTCTTCGTCCGCACTTCCTCCATCACGTGCTCCATGTGACGTGACCCTTTCTCCTGCTCTGGATTTGCGCCCTCTCACAGGGTGGTGACATTTTTTTCTCCTGTGAGCTCCCTCCCCTCTTCTTCCCTGACTAGGATCCCTAACTCCCTAGCAACTGCCTAAACCAATCCCGTCCCTTTCCCTCCCCCCCTCTTGTCATGGGCTCTGCCTGGTTCTTTACTATAATCACACCCCCATACATACAATTCATTTATCCACGTGGATCATTTTATATTACATATGTATGCATACAATTCATTTACCCACATAGACTATTTTATATTACATATGCATGCATACAATTCATTTATCCACGTGGATCATTTTATATTACATATATATGCATACAATTCATTTACCCACATAGACTATTTTATATTATATATATGTATACATACAATTAATTTATCCACGTGGATCATTTTACATTACATATGTATACATACAATTCATTTATCCACGTGGATCATTTTATATTACATATGTATACATACAATTCGTTTATACATACAATTAATTTATCCACATAGATTATTTTATATTATATATGTATACATAAAATATTTCTAAAAAGGAATACTTGTATTTTATTAAGGAATAACATCACGTTGCAACCAAGCATGTCCCAGCATGATGTTGCCAGAGTGCACATGCTTGCAGCGACGTCGCCACAACCGAGCTTGTGCAATGATGTCACGCGTGCACTTATCTAGTCACACGTGTCATATACATACTCTGCAAATGAGAACACTCTTTCCCTGGCAAAGGGATTTGACCAATCTCATGGAGGTGGAGCTGAACACGGGACAGAAGACAGAAACTTCAAAAAGTCTAAAGGTAGGGTATAGGAGGGTCCTAGAACCAAAATAAAACACAATTAAAGCCTAGGCTATCTAGTAATGCCAACTTATATTTACAGTGTGCATACCCTTTAACAATGATTATTGCTATTAAAGGGAATGTCCACCCTTAAAACAAAAAACTGGTTAATTACCAGCTACCTACCACTATCCCCAACGGATATATTATTTGCAATTTATTACCTGCATTACCAACCAGATATTTAAGAATAAGTATTACCTACATTTTGGCAGAGAAAGCTGGCTCCTCCCTTCATGCAGTCAATCAAGGTTGTGACAACTGGCATCACAACCAATGAAAACTGCTGTTTCACCTGCTCTCTCCTCTGCAAATGCTCCAGCTTATAAAAAGCTCATTGAGCAGATGGAGGAGTCAGTTATGTTTTCCAGACATATGGCTGGGCCCCTGACACACACTCCTCCCCAGAAGCTTTGTGAACAGCTGTTTTTAAACAACTGATTGTGCATATGCAACCAGCACCAGTAGAACTTTTTAACAGCTGATTGCACGTACCTTTACTATATACGCACCATCAGTTATTTAAAAACAGCTGATTGAAGGCCCTCTTAGTCCCAACCCACGCCACTATGATGTTGCGGTTGCCAATTTCTGGTTATAAATGCATATAACAAACTGGTAAAAATAGCAGTTGGGTTTGTGGGCAGGTATCTGACCAGTCACCCGTTTTTGTTTTAAGGTTGGACATGCTTTTTAAAGTGTCCCTACTCCCTAATAGAGTTGACCATTTTAAAAATAAAAATTTTAATTTTAAGTGTTTTTTGGTGGTGGGGAGGGGGTTATTTAGCACTGTATATTGTTTTAAAAATATCCCTTGATCCCTTGATGAGTTACCAATATGAAAAAAGTATTGTATACTGTACCTTTATTTGCAAATGATCTAACAATGAGTTATGAATGTAATAGCCACTTTAAGGATATTTGTGTCTATTTTATGTGGTTTATGCTCATCATATTGTAAGATGATATTACTGACCGTGCAATGCCAGAAAGGAAAAAGATACAGTATGTGTAATGTACAGAGGCACTCTGCATCAGATCAGATTCATCCACACATATCAAGGAATGTTTGTGGTATGTTAATGATGCCATAAAATCTAGAGAAATGTGCGGTAATGAATAATATCATTATGAGGGGAAGCTTGTTAAAGGTACACCCCCACCCACTTTACTCTTTCTTTTCTGTGTAATGTCAGACTTTTTCTTAATGTCAGTAGTAGAGTCTCTAACACTGTGTTCAGATTATGCCTTGGTTGTGGAAGCAATTATAAACAACGCTCTTCCCTTGTGAAAACCCTTATTATCACCTCTTTATTATCACCTCTTTACGTCTGGTTGTCAAGGAAGTACTTGTACACATGTAAGATAAAGAGTATTAGGCTGGATACATACAAAGGGATATTTTGTCCCATCCGAGCAAGCTTGGACAAATCACTGCCGATTGCAGCAAAAGTAACCGCAGCCCACAGTTTGTGTGACCGATCGTGTGGTCCCATAGGGAACTGTACGATCGGCCATGATTTACCAACCTGTCCAATCACCTGTTCATCCGATTCAGACAAATGGGGGACTGACATCGGTTGGGGCCGTGCCCAAAAGCAGCACAGATTTAGTCGATTGGGACTAAAAATCTGCCCGTGTGTACCCAGCATTAGACCGACCTCAAGTCTTATATTATAACAGTTATCTTTTAAGCTACCCCATATAGACCACAAAAACTGGATGTAGGGAACTTACCTGTGCACATTTTCCAGTGATGCATCGTGGTTTTGGGTTT
This sequence comes from Hymenochirus boettgeri, assembly GCA_019447015.1. Lineage (NCBI taxonomy): Eukaryota > Metazoa > Chordata > Amphibia > Anura > Pipidae > Hymenochirus > Hymenochirus boettgeri. The sequence goes on along the minus strand of CM033477.1, from coordinate 41,216,899 downwards.
TAATAGCCAGTTATTAGATGTGTCACATGGCACATTGCTCTTAGCAAACATCAAAAGGAGTCAACTTACTAGTTGTGCCATTTTAAGAGATTCCCAGTGTGCTCTTTGTTCTTGTACCTTGTTCTCGAATAGTTCTTCTTATACAACTTCTGTTATTATTCCTATTCCAGGGATATTCCTGCTCCTTGTTCAGCTTCACTCTCTGTGCCTCTTCTAGCTCCTTCACCTTTTAGACTCATGCCACCTACTGTGTCCTATCCAGATCCTGCGCTTGTTCCAACTTCTGTAGAGTACATCATCCATCCTCTGTATCTGCTGTAGCTCTTGTGCCTGTTTTAGATCATTACTTCACCCCTTAGGTTGGGTACACACAAGATGATTATTTGGGTCAACCGACCAATATTTCCGTGTATCAGTTGGTTGGCCTAAAATTTTTTTTTTACTTTTTAGTGGGCACATGGAAAAATGGCCGACAGTGATTGGTCAAACTGCAACCGATTCACATGGAGTAACATTTTTGACATTTGCCTACATTTGCAACAGTATTTAACTAGGTCACACGCCATCACGTTGCTGCTATAAAATGAATTGTACAACCAATCCAAGGTAAATTATGGCAGTTAAAGATTTAGAAGTGGTTATGTATTAAAAGGTGCAAAAGTTTGTCTATGCTATTAATCTTCATCAACCAATCAAATGTCAGTTTAAATTTTTTAGTGTACTGCAGTTAAATAACATCTGATTGGTTGCTGCAGATAAATAGCACCTCTTGCTAAATAAGCCCCAGTGTATCTCTACCAAACAACATTTATACTGTTATAAAACACTATAGGACAAACTATTTTTAAATGTTAAATAATAAAACAAACAAAATAGAAACAGATAATGCATTAAAATTCAACAAGCATAAGTTAATTATTATAGCCAGTACAAGAGGTCCTCTAAAAGGGCACTCATTTAGAACTATACAGAGCCTACTGTATACCAGAGAAAATACACATATTCCAGGCTAGACATCTTACATAATAAAATGTACAGTACTGTATGGAAACATGGCTAAGAACTGGTTTAAAACAACCATGGCAACATATTGATACAGTTGCCTGCTGCATGTGAGACACCACATTATACAATGAAATAAACTGATTATATATATATGTATATATATATATATATATATATAATGCAGGAGACAGTAAAAAGACTGTTTTGAGCTTACAAAATATCCAGTACAAGCTTCAAAAATCCTACTGATCACCATCTGAATCCCAGTTCAAGAAAGAGATTTCAGTGACAGTAAGTAAACGATGGGACAGAAATGAAACCTTTTTCCAAGTAATCCTTTATTTCCAGTTTTATCCTCCATTTATTTCCTAACACTATAGCAGCTATAAATGTTTAAAACTTTGTCCAGAAAAAAATAGATCAAGGATTAATATCTGAATAACACAATAAATACATACATAACAATAAATAACAAGAATAACATTTTTAAAGAGCATAAATATATAATGGATAGTGTACTCCCTTCTGTATGTTATTAGGATATGAGAAGTCAACTCGGAGTTCTGCGACCATATAAAGCCCAAAGCCACAGGCCGAGTGCTTTTATAAAGTTCACAGAACTCGGAGGTGGCTTCCTTTTAATATCCTATTAATTATAATTCATCCCTTTCAATTAATTTAAAGATAGAGAAATTTCTGGTCTTAGAGACAATGGGTGCCTACAATCCTTATAGATTCCATTGCCAACCCCCATCCAGACATACATATTCCGTAACAGATGGCGAAATCTCACTCCTTTACCTTTCCTTCTCCCCATGTTTTTAGTCTGGAACGGCTTTTACAACTCCCCTTGGCTTTCCTACTTCAATACTGGATTGTGCGGCTTTAATACTGCAGCTCACTTTTGTGCAATTGGCGCACTACTATGTAGTAGTATACCGATTATAAAGGCATCTGTAGTGATGCATGATTATAAGGGGGAAAGAAATGCATCTTTAAAGGGCAACTGTGGTCTCAAAACAAGTTAGGGTTAAATGAAAGCCTGCAGTATTTCCTTTACACTGAGCCAACAATCACATCTCTGGCTGGAGCCTGTGAGAAATTACATTGGGGTGAATGTTCAAACTTCCTGCTTCCAGTAGGTTGAGTGACATCACCTTACCTCTGCCGGCCCTTTTACCCCGGGGGAGAAGCATGCTCAGTTAAGACTTATTGCTGGGGAAATCAGGAAGTACCTGAGGAAAAAATTGACAGTTGAGAAGGGGAGCTTATTATTGCAGACAGGCTAGTCACATGACTACAAACTGGTCACATGGCTGAAAACAGGAAGAGTTCAACTCAGATGTAATATTAATTAAAGGACAATTATACTCACCTTCCCTCCGCTCCTCTTCCTTAGTCCGTACTTTCTACCCAGGGTGAGGACCTGAAATGCTAGGTCCTCACCCCTGGGTTTGCTTAACTTGCAGCATATACTTAGTTACACTCTGCTCCAGTAGGCTCTGCACCCTCCTCTCCTTGCACGACAGGCCAGTAGGAAGGCACGCTTGTTGCAGAGTGTGTCTTCCTATTGGCATCGTCACCGACGGGGAGGAGGGGGCGGAGCCTACTGTAGCAGAGTGTAACTAAGTATATGCCGCAAGTTAAGCAAACCCAGAGGTAAGGACCTAGCGGTTCAGGTCCTCACTATGGGTAGAAAGTACTGACTAAGGAAGAGGAGCAGAGGGAAGGTGATAATAATTGTCCTTTAACCTTTCCAGCAATAACTTTTCACAAATTTTATCTAGAGATGTGATTTAGGTTTTATTTTGAAGGTACGATGGAAGGCTTTTTATACAATTCTTACTAGTTTGGAAGAATTTGAGACCACAGTTACCCTTTAAAGAGCATAAATATAATATAAGGTTTTTGCAGATTCTTCCTGAACTTTCCACCTTAAGTATTGATCTAATTACTTAGTCAAGATCATTCTAAAAGTAAATAATATATAAACATTAACATATACAAAGCATATTAATATTTGTGTTTACAGAGCATACAGACCTACTGTACGTTACTAGTGTGAATAAAGTGTTGGGCATATTTTGTGTACAGAAACAATTTCTTATGGGTTTTGACAAATGGACAGCAAGTAGTAGACATACAAAGAGACAACGAAAGTTTATTTTAGAAGAAAAAAACCTGTTTAAAAAAAAAATTCTCCTCAAATACAGAACCAAGATGCTGAATACTTTCTTACTTTTCTAAGATAAAGCCAAATATGGTAAATCAGTTGCAGATACAATCAGCATAATTAACCCAAAGGCCATTTACATAAATTCCTCAAAGTCTCAGGGCCTATGGGCTGGTGTTAAACATTCACAAACATACACAATAGTTCAAGTAGAAGGCAGCAGCAGGTGAGATTGATTTTGGTAAAATGACCCTTTAAGGTTTTGCTATTTACTTGGTTTATTTTATCTCTGGTGTTTATCTCTTTATTACCTGGTGTAGCACCAGGTAATGGTGAGTAATACTAACTCGTTTACCCAAAGCCGCGTGGCCAATTCAATGTTGATTAGCTGGACTCGAACTCCATCTTTGCGGCAGCTGCTTGGGTATCGCAAAAGACACAAGTGCAACTGTGCACAATTTAATATTGTGTTTGCTCTAGTTTTCGCACAAGATTTTTATGCTGGTTTAAACTGTACGGGAGATTTTCCCAGGGCTTTAGCAGCCTGTTAATCTCCCCCATAGTAAGGAAACTGTAAATGCAGTCACTGTATTACATAGCCATTTTTAGTATCCCACCTCCAGTTAGGGTAAGGTAAACATGATCTGTTAAGAATAATCAGGTTTGGTATCTGGTTAAGAAAATCATGAGAAGCAGACTATATTTAGAAGGTTCTTTCTGTAAGAAACAATGTAGTAGATGGTATACATATAGATAGGTCTCAAGAACAAAAATGGCTCTGTATTATAACAAGCAAATCTTTTCTGTGCTAGGTACTGTATCTACAAACCTGTAGTTTCGTTCCATCGTGGGTTTATTGGATCAGAGCTTATTTGTGAATTTGACAGGCAAAACCAAAATTCCATGTCCTAACAAGAAGCTTTGTATCGAAATTTTGTCTGTGGTTTCAAGAGGAGAAATTTTTGGCAACAGATTTTTTTTTTTTTTGCTTATTTTTGGGGAGTATTACAATAATTAGTAATGTATTAAAGGAACTGTAAACCCATATATCAAATATTTGAAGTCTTTGCCCTCTGTTTGTATTATTCACAGGGAGGTGAGAACGCTTATTCTCACCTCCCTGTGAATAATATTTTGCTCAGGGGACACTGGAACTTACCTTCGCTCTGCTCCGCTCGCAGCCGCTCCGCTCGCAGCCGCTCCGCTCGCAGCCGCTCCTGCTCTAACAACCACTGTCCCGACCATGCGCGCTCTCTTAGGTGCACGCACGCCAATACAAAAGATAGGGCGCAAGATCGGGACAGAACATCTGTTTTGTGCAGAAGCGGCTGCGAGCGGAGCGGCGGTAAGGTAAGTTCCCTGAGCAAAATGTTATTCACAGGGAGGTGAGAATAAGCATTCTCACCTCCCTGTGAATAATACAAACGGAGGGCAATAACTTCAAATATAGAGTTTACAGTTCCTTTAAGGTAATGTAAGTAATATCAACATTTCATATCTTAGTTTTGCCCGCTTATTATGAATCATGACTGTATTTTATATATTTTTTTCTACAAGTTAAAGTTGTTGAGATAATATTTAAGTGTATATATTTGTAGGATCTCTCTATGCAGGGATATAATTAGACACTGCTAAGACTTAAATAGCGGTTAGCACAAGTTTAATGCGATCTTCTCTCAAGCTAAGTGGGTTTCACAAAAGACACCCACACAGCCTGCGCAAGCAATTCAATTGCACCATTTATACTTGAACTTGGATCAATTATGACTCTGGGTAAATGAGGCCCTAGAAATCACCTTATTGGGAGACTGATAAGGTACAGTGTTTATTTTAGTATTTCCTGGGATTGTTTGCAATAAAGGGGGAAAGTATGATTAAAAAACTGTAGAGGAGAATTTTAGTTTATCTTAGTTGGGAAATGAACTTTGCATTACAGAGGAAGGAACTGTATTCTAGAATGGAGTAAGACTGTTCTGAGAAAAATAGTCAGGAATAGTCATCATGAGTACACACTAAATTCAATACACATTCAATACATACTTTAAAGCTCTTTACAACTAGAGATGGAAGGAAAGTTCGAAAGTTCGAATACGGACCCATTAAAGTCAATGGGAGTCAAATAGTTCGAAAAGTTCTAATGAAATACAATTAAAATATCAATGGTAAGTTAATGTAAATGGCTCTGGGACCTGGGAAATGGTCCGAGAAGTCCGAGTCCGTTCCAACTCAATAAGTTCTGCTCGATCTCGGGTTCGAGTTCTAGTCCATCTCTTTTTACAACACGGCATGTTTTCAGATTTTTAGTTCAGATTCCAATATTTTATCAGTAGGACATTTCAATCCCTGTACAGTACCTCTAGAAAATAATACATCAAATACTGCCACATACATGGTGCACATTAGGGATGGATTCATTTTGGTCAAAAATGGAAGTATATTTAATGAAGTGTATGAGATCCAACTTCCCAGAAAAACTTAAGCCTATCTCTGGTGCACATGGCTAATACATACAGTAGGTAGAAAGATATAAGGCAGTACACTTATATATACATAAAATGCACATGGATATGTGGGAGTTAAAATCTTCCAACCTCATCAGTCATAAGTGTACCTTATTGACTTACTTGTTAAACGTAGCCATTGTATCCCTATAAAACAATATATACGTTTCTAATAATAGCCTCATTACTTAGTCTACGGTCCATTATTCTTAACACGGATCTGGTTGCACCTATTCTTATTCCATTATCTGTCTACATTTTCTAGCTCATATACTGTGTTACCGATTGCTGTAAGACTGCACCTCATTCCTTCTCTTCTTAATTCCTGTACCTGACAGACAGAAAGGAATAGGACTGGAATGAAAATGTTCATATATATGTGTGTGTAGCTCTTACTCTCGTTAAAGATTCTATTAAATCTCTTTGAACAACTCTATTGCTTTTGTATTCTATATTAGGGTTAAAAGAGTTTGTTAATAATTATTCTAGCAGTGATGGATTAGATGCCCAGAGTTCCCTGCACTGTTATTCTGTATATTCTTTTCTCTGCAGTGTTATTATTTAGCTAGAAATTGCACAATTTTCTTGCCAGCATCTTATGGTCTTATTAGAAGATGACTCCCCGGGAGAGGTTATACAGTAAATACTTTTTGTTGCAAAGCTATATTAGCTATACATACAACACCAAAGGGGAATTCTTACTTGCATACAAAGTTGCAGATATCTGTTGTATTCAGCTTGATCAGCTGGACTTAAAATTTAGTTCCTGAAGACATTTCGCTAGTCATCCGACTGGCTTACTCAATTCAGAATGACTTGTTCAAGATTCTGTTGGCAATTATGTACCCTGGAAAGTCCCAATTAGCATATCGCAGCCAGGTGTTAAGGACATATGAACGCAAAGCGTGATTGCGTTCTGGCTAAGAGGTGTTATAGGACCAGGTTAAGGTGTAAAAACAGCATTGTACATGGCAGACAGTTGGTGTCGAACCCCCGCACCTCTATTCAGGCTTGGTTTCTTTTTTTTAACATAAATCGCCTCCTTAACACCTCTCTTAAACCAGTCCTGGTTTTTTGAAAGGATGTTGACATTACAATCTTCAAAGGTATGTCCTTAAGATGCAGGTACATGGCTGAGTCCTGAGCCAATGAATTGGCTCTTCTGTGCTGGGCCATATGTTATTGCAGTTGCTGTTTGGTCGTCTCCCACATACAAATCAAAGCATTCTTCACTGCACTGCGTATATGATGTCGCTTTTCTTGTGTTTCGGTATTGGGTCTTTCAGATGTACCAATTGCTGCCTCAGTGTGTTGTTCGGTTTAAAGCAGACAAGGATACAGTGTTTTTTAAAAATTCTTTTTAATTCCTCGGAGACCCCTGCTACATATGGGATGACCATGTTCTTTCTCCTGTCTTGCTTTCCCCCTTCACTGTTGGTATTTGTGTTCTTTTCTTTCCTTCTACTTCTTTTGACAAAGGCCCAGTCTGGATATCCACAAGTTTTAAGGGCTCCTCTTAGATGTTTCATTTCTTTAGCCTTTGCCTCTGTGCTAGTGGGGATGTTCTCAGCTCTGTGTTGCAGGGTTCTGATGACACCCAGCTTGTAAAGGGTGGTGGGAGTCAAACATCAAATACTGATCTGTGTGGGTTGGTTTTCTGTAAACCTCTACTGCCAGTTTACCATTTTCCCTGACTTTTACCAAGCAATCCAACAAAGCCAGTGTGTTGTTTTGTACCTCTTCCCTTGTAAATTTGATGTTTTTGTCTACCGCATTGATGTGTTCTGTGAAGGCTTGTACTTCCTTCTGGTGAATTTTAACCCAGGTGTCATCCACATATCTGAACCAGTGGCTGGGTGCTATGCCCTTAAATGTATTAAGTGCCTGTGTTTCTACTTCCTTCATGTAAAGGTTTGCCACAATGGGTGAAACTGGAGATCCCATAGCACATCCATTTGTTTGTTCATAGAACCTATCCCTGTATTTGAAATAGGTGGTATTCAGGCACAAGTTCAGTGCAATCATGCCTTGCATTCATCCGGCTGTGATATGCTAATTGGTACTTTCCAGGGTACATAATTGCCAACAGATTCTTGTACAAATCATTCTGAATTGAGAAAGCCGATTGGATGACTAGCGAAACGTCTTCAAGAACTAAACTTTAAGTCCAGTTGATCTAATTGAATACAACAGAGATACCATGACCTGGATGAATGAGAACCTCCACAAGCAAAGTAGCAGATACTTAAACTTATCAGCATTTGAAAATAGTTGTCTTTCAGTGTATTGTAAATAGTAATACTGGGAGTTGATATGGCTAGAATTCACCAGTTTCGTTCCATTTTCGGATTCCCGGATCTCGGAAAATCACAAAAATTCGAAAACGGAACACATTTTTGATTATCATTGAATGTTTAAGGGTATTTTTGAGGATTATCGAAAATAGTCTTGAACGTTAGATAATCCTCGAAAATTACGATCGGAGACTATCAAGTTTCCGATCATATTTTTCAGGATTATCGATAATTCGATAATTATACAAAATAGGCTCTGAAGTCACAAGATCCGGACGATCCATCCGGATATGGACAGTTTATTTGGATTTCAGAACCAAAGGGTTCTGTGTCGGATCCAGGTCTAATATAGAGATTGTTATTATGACATGTTTTGTAATATTTGTTGTCATGGCTTTTTTTTATTATGTCATGATTATAGGTTAACTGCACTAAACTTTAATTAAAGGGGAATTGTAGTCTCCACACAATTTAATTTTAAATTAAAGGTCAGGTTCTTACAAATTAGAGATAGAGATAGAAAGAGATAGATAGAGAGAGAGAGAGAGAGAGAGGGAGAGAGAGAGAGAGAGAGAGAGAGAGAGATAGATAGATAGATAGATAGATAGATAGATAGATAGATAGTAGATGGATGGATAGATAGATAGGTAGATAGTAGATGGATAGATAGATAGATAGATAGTAGATGGGTGGATGGATGGATAGATAGATAGATAGTAGATGGGTGGATGGATGGATGGATAGATAGATAGATAGATAGATAGATAGACAATATTTTTTAAACATGGGCTCAAAAAAATAGTTTTTAGTGAATCCTTTGAATTGAAACCTGACAGAGACCAGGGAACGTATTCTCTAAAATATAAAGTAAGCCATGTTAATTTGGAAAGAGGATTTGAATTACTGCAAATGAATGTATTTAAGTCATAAAAGCCAAACTAAATTTTAAGTTTTTTTTAAACCATCATCATTGATATGAGTTTTTTACGTCTGAAAAAGGCTAAAAAAAAACCTCTGTAAAGGATGCATTAAATCAGAGATAAATAAGCCTGAATGGATTCTATCCTGGCTGATGAGATGGAACTCCCAACTCAGCAGCATTGTAGCATTGTAAAGAAATCACCTGTAATTTACCATTCCTGACAGTAAATAACATCAGGTATCAGTTCCAGTATTTTACAATGCAATTGGTGTTGTACACCATGAAATACAGACACGGTTGTTAAACGCTTTGGCAAAGCAACCGCGTTAAAGGGGCTGTATAATAAATCCCTCCCTCCTGTGTTTCCTATCATCAGTCTTAACCCAGCTGCATGGAGATTGGCCTCCATCTAAGAAAAGTTTATTCCAAAGTATATATCTAGCTATATTCTGCTAAAAGGATAAATACAGCCACATGAAAGGACTGAAAAGTCCCTAGTCAGTGGTTAGTAAAAGCACCATATTTAGTTCCTTCCTCAGCAGGAAATGGGTTTGCCAGGTCTTTTCCTAAAATAAGCTTAAAAATAATGCTAAACTATTCCAATCTCTGCTTTGTTAGTTTATGATTTTTCTTTTACGCACCCAGTTTAATTCTATTCTTAAAAAGAAACCAAAAACAGGGAAATGTTTCTTTGGAATCTGAATGTTTCTCTCCTTTACATTACAGTTTTATGTTATGCCTAAAATCAATGTATTACTACAAAATAAAATTCTAGTTAGTGAACCTCAATCAGCCTGTTTATTTACATTCAATCTATATAAAAATGGCTGGATAATCTTTCCGTATATCTCCATGTATATCCATATGTAGTAGGTACAAAGATACAATATGTAAAATTCTAACACAAATGGTAAAAGTTAAATAGATTTAAAAAAAAAAAAAAACTTTGATCCTGCCCATTACCTGATGGGACTACACATGCTCAGTTGCTTAGTCTCAGGGGAAGATGATATTGATTGATCCATTCCTCCTGTACATGGAGATTCCTTTTAGCTGTACTTTCATGTTTTACAGCTTTAGCTAAACACTTCTCTGTGCAGAAATGGATTTTTTGGGAAAGAAATGATCTCTTCTACTGTATACCTTTAGGGCTACATTTGAAAATCAATTTAAACACTATTGATCACTTATATACTGCATAATAATTGATTTTATGTTTTAATAAAGAAAATATGCGGAGATGTAACACTTTTAAATTTTAAAAATGTTTAAAATGAAAAGTACCTGGGGCAGGGAGGTAGGATTGGTCCCAGGGCACTAGCTGTAGCTCCCCAAGGAAACAATGTTGGAAGTTGGAATAATCCATCCAACTTCCCTGCCCCAGGTACTTTTCACATTTTTACTAAATTGCCGGAACCCGGAAGGTAAGAAACATGGAAGGTAACTTCTCAATTTAAAAGGCGTTCATATTCGCACAACTATGTAGCACAAAAACAAACGCTTTATTACATCGGCTGCCTGTGCTGTTGCAATGCAAAATGGTGCAGGCCCCAATAAAATAGAGATAACCCAATGCTAACCTGATATTATATTGGGAAGTGTTGGGTTAACTCCATTTTCTACTATATTATATCTCCCTGCGATTGTACCTGTGATTTTTAATTCTCAAACAAAACAAAAAAAAAAAGGATTTGTGAAAGGCAGGTTCATTTTTCTATTTTATTTAGTAAAGTTTTATCTTAGGATGACAACAGCTATGATGAATTGGGGCCAATGAGACTGACAGGTGTTGAAAGAAAAATAAACTAAAATCTCATCACAAGTAGACTCAATGTGCAGTTCATCTGAAATACATTATCTCCAGAAGAACATTTTAGCAAGGTCTTCATAAGGGGGAACAAAATGCTACATAAGTGATAAACTTGACGATATTTCCATGGGGACTGGATATCAAGAAATTGTGAGTAGACACATAGTCAGAAAATAAAAGATCCCAATGACCTATAGAGTAGGAGCTTAAGGAATAACTTACATACCTTACATGCAACTCTAAATAACTGCAATCAGCAGCTCAACACAAAATAGTTTCTGAAGGTTTGGCAGCAATATTGTATCGTGGCATTCAGTAGGTCTCTTTAGCACCATCTTTTATTTGCATATATTATTAAGCAAGTTTTTTTTTTAGACAGTTTTTCCTTCCTCTATTTAACAAGATATAGAAATTATATCTTTTTTTAATATCTTTTATTATTCAACAAGATACATCTTTTTTTTAAAAAAATTAGGAAGTTAGACTGTCTATTGCACAGGCTCCACAAAGGCACAAGCTCTGAACATGAGTGAAAACCCCATTCTACTTGCAATTAGGGATGGACTAGAACTCAAACTCGAACCCAAGTTCGAGCCGAACTATTCGAGTTTGAACAGACCCGGACTTCTCGAACTATTCCGGATCCGGGATATGCCCACATGTCATGCCTACAGGTCCAAAATCAACCAATGGCAGCTAATTTGAGTATTGCCATCCCCCCTGGGTATAAAAGGTAGTGCGACCACCACCATTTTGTCAGTGTGTTGGAGTGTGTTTAGTGGAGACCTGACAGTGTAGGAGTTGGAGAGAGTTTTTTTGGAGCTTTCTGTCTGTGGATTTCAGTGTGATAGTTTAGCACTTATTGTTAACCACCCCTGTACTCACACATCTTGAGACCCAACAGTTCTTAAGGACTAACCTTTTGAGACCCAAAAGTTGACATTACCACATCTACAGTTTCACCATTCACAATGTAAAGTAACTTTTCCTAACCTGAAGATGAAACTTTTCTTCTAATCTTAAATAATATCCATGAGTCCTATGAAATGAGCTATTGGTAAACAATGCACCAGAGAGTTTATTATATCGCCCATTAATATAAAGTGATCATATCCCCGTGCAATCGATGCTTCTCTAGCGTAAACAGATTTAAAGGGCATGTCCACCCCCAAAACTATAATCCCCCCACTACTGGCCCCATCATGTAGTGTAGTTTAATCCTTACCTCACATCCCAGCTCCATAAGGTTCTCCTGTAGTCCCCCCTCAAAGTCCCAAAAACTGCCCACCAGGAGGATAGGAAAGTCCATATAGGACTCTGCCTCCTATCTGGCCTCCAGGAGAAGTTTAGCATGCATACTGTAGCCCTTCTCCCCCTCCCTCCCCCTCCCTCTCCCTCCCGTTTTGCTATCCCTCCCCCTACCATAAAACCCCTTGCCTATATAATAGAATATGTTCCCCCAGCCCCAACCGCATAAAAATAATTTTAAGAAAGTCCCCAGAACTCTACTTACCTTCCCTCTCTCCACCTGCATTCTGAGAAGCCGGAAGCCGCGTCCATGTTTGGCTGCCTCTCAGCTAATCACGGTCGCGACTGCCGGTCCCGCCCCCTGCTTGCAGTGTCTTGCAAGCAGAAGGCCAGGCCAGGCGTCGGAGGAGAGAGGGAAGGTAAGTAAACTTAAAACTTTTTTATAGCGGTTGGGGCTGGGGGAACATATACTATCATATACCAAAAGTTTAAAATAAGGGTGCACATGCCCTTTAACTTGTCTAATCTGCATAGTCAAGCCCCTCCATACCCCTTATTAATTTAGTAACCCTTCATTTCTGGCCTTTAATAACTGTGATAATTTGTGTTATCTTTTTTTCAAATCACAATGAGTGTTTTATGTTTTATGTTGATAGATACATATGCAGATAGATAGATAGAGACAGATAAAAACATAGATAAATATGCTTCATATGAGTTGATGGATAGACAGCAACATAGTTAGGTATCTATATGTGTTTGATAGAGCCAAAGGATACTCTGAGGTATATGGTTAAAGGTTTTGTGTGACTATAGAGTAGAGATGGACACAAACTTTCTAAGTTCGGACAAACTCGAACTATTCAAACTAGTTCATTTTTCAGGACTCGCGGCTGTATTTTTGATAATTTTTGTAAATTCGATAATTATTGAATTTACAGGCCGTTCGCTTACCCTGGAATGTATCGTTCGGTAACCCTCGAGAGTTTCGTTTGTTTCTGGTAACCCTCAAATGTACAGATCATTTTTGCTAACCCTAGAATGTATCGTTTGCAAACCTTCTAATGTAGCCTTCAATTTTTGCTAACTCTCAAAAGTATCGTCTGATTTCGGTAACCCTCGAATGTATGGATCGTTTTCGCTAATTCGCTAACCCTCCAAAGTATCATTCGTTTTCGGTAATCCTTGAATTTATGGTTCTATTTTTGTTAACCCTCGAAAGTATCGTTCGGTAACCTTTGAATTGACTGTAACCCTCGAATGTAGCTTGTGCAAAACCTAACAATTGCCCACTCGTGTTTTGGTGATAGTGAAATATTCCCCAGACCATTTCCCAGGTGCCACAGCCATTCACAGTAAGTTACCATTGTTAGTTTAGCTGTAAATCATCTGGACTTTTCTATCACTATCATCTGGACTTTTTAAACTATCACTCCCCCATTAACTTTAATGGGTCTGAATTCAAACTTTTACTGAAGTTCGAAAGTTTGAAAACGGACCGAACTTTATGAAGTTCGCCCATCTCTACTATAGAGTGGAGCTTGACTTATCTTAGGAACCAAAGGATAGATATGAAGAAAAGTTAGATATACTCAACATATTTGATATATAGTTAGATACATACTGTAGACATAAACATCATTTAATATAGTGAGTGAGAGAGACACAGAGACAGACAGACAGACAGATGATTTTTCTACTTCTCCTAACAGTATTTTCAAGAACTACTTTCTTACTGGAGCAGAGAAGGATCAATCAGAATGGTTGATAACCCTTGCGCTCCTATGAGAATACACTGAAAATCAGCAATGTTGGGAGGCCTAAGGGCAGGTTTGGAAATCATTGCTTATGTGATCTTTCAAATTTAATGTCTTTTGGATGTTAAGACTGCTGCCACATCTGAAACAGTTTTCTAGCTCCATGAAGCCATTACATTAGTGTAATAATAGGAATGCCCCCAGAGGATGTTACAAGCAGTAATATGTCGCCATCGGCTGATTTTATTTCCCAGCTTACGTTGACCATGCTTTTTCAACTTCAAGATCTTGATTCAATATTTAGAGGTTTTGCAATTATGGTACTTGTATGGAATTTTTCTTGACAATAATGTTCATGCAAGACTGATCACAATGAGCTGATTGTATGGCTGAATAGAATATGGGTGAATATTACTTCTCGCATTAATATACAGTTGTTTTTAGTCAGTACATTTGAATATGAAGTGTTATCTCTGATATTATGAAGACTGAATTTTCAGAAACCTTTATAACAATTAACCCTAAAGTGAACTTTATACCCATGGAAAGACTTTATACTGCAATTTAATTCTTTATGGTTTTCTATGGTATTTTTATTTTATTTGTCAATGTGAGACTTGTTTAAGTTTTTTAGACAACTGGGCCTTTAATAGGCAAATAATACATGTGTATTTTGTTGAATATATTGTGGCACCTCTAGGAGATCTTTTGTATTTGTGGAGAATTAAATGTCTGCTTTCTATCTCTCCCTGGATGGTGCACCGCTGCCTTAAATCTATCCAAAACGGAATTAATAATTTCCCCCCCTAAACTGGGGCCTAGTCCACCCTTCTCCATCTCTATCTTCTCCATCTCTATTGACAATATGGTCATTAACCCAGTTGAATCTGCACGCTGCCTTGGAGTTATCTTTGAATCCTCTCTTTCCTTCCATTATCACATTAACAATGTCACTAGGACCTGTCTTTTTCTCCTTTGCAATATTGTCAAGATCCGGCCTCTTCTCTCTCTCTCCACTACTAAACTGCTCATCCATGCCCTTATAATCCCCCATCTTGACTACTGGAACATTCTACTACTTGAACTCCCGGCCTCTCATCTCTCTCCTCTCCAGTCTTAAACTTAGCAGCTCGGATCATCTCGCTCTCCTCCAAAAGAGAAACCGCAACCCGATACTTCAGTCCACAGGGTGGCTTCCCATCAAACAAAGAATCATATTCAATACCCTGCTTTTAACCTTTAAATCCCTTCGCTCTACTGCACCTCCCTACTTATCTTCTCTTTTGGGCCCTTATGTTCCAGGCCATACCCTCTTTTCCTCACAAGGAAATCTTCTCCACAAACCCCCAACAAACAATGCTGCCTCCCGCCATAAACCATTCTCTCTTGCTGCTCTCTCCCTCTCTCGCTTCGCCTGGTGACATCCATTAATGCTTTCAAATCTAGATTGTTATCCTACCTTTCTGAGCATCAGCACAACAAATCAGCACAACAAATGATTGTTATCCATTTTAAGCACTTTGTACCCATCCCCCCCACTTGTATCTGTATGTTATCTGTTTTCAGATCGTAAGCTCTTCGGGGCAGGGATCTCATTCCTAATGTGTCGAGGCATGTTGCTCTTATATCAATTTATACATAATTTATATATATGCTTTTTTTAACCGATGTATGAAATTGTATTTAATTTAATTTTCATCTATCTATCTGTATAATAGCTTGCATTTATCCCCTTGTTTGTATACTCTGGGGGTTATTCAATAAAAGTTTTTATCATTTAAAATGGTGCTAATTTTGCCCCAACCAATCAAATGTTAGCGTTCAAATGTTACATAAGTTCTGATTGGTTGGGGCAAAATTAGCACCATTTTAAATGATAAGAACTTTTATTGAATCTCCCTGTCTGTATTTTATAATGTACAGTGCTGCGTATCCAAGTGGCGCTTTATAAATAAAATTATACATACATACATACATACAATTAGAAATGCAATCCCTTTCAATTTAGATTAGCTGTATCATTTTCCCTTAGATTGAATGTAATGTACAGCAACAGGAAAGAGGGTGTTAAAAATAAACTATAAAGGGGCGTATTTATAAAAGTGTGATATTGGAAATTCTAAGTTTTTACCAACATACCATTGATCGATATCAATGCAAAGTCCCATAAGCAAAATACCCATCCTGCCTGGTATTTTGCTAATGTGAAGTAGTCATACAAGAAAGTTAATTTTATAATTGGGGACCACAGCCATAAAAAATGTCTCATACTATAAACTACTAGTAAATAACCATTAATAACAGTAATTTAAGTTGTAAATCTAGATGTGGAACGGTAATGATCAATAGCGCAGGTAGCGCAGCGCATAACTATGGTGGAAAATACATTTTTTTAAATAAAATAATAGCATTTGATATAGTTTCTTAGTTTCTATAAATGCAAATATTATAACTGTTATGAACAGTTATGATTTTCAGTACCATAGATTATGTATGTATGTATATGTTTATTTATATAGCGCCACTAGGGGAAGCAGCGCTGTACAATTTAGAATGCAAAAAGTCGTACAAGGGGGACAGTAAATAAATGCATAATTATATAAATTAGTATGTGCATCATGAAATATACAAGTGCTTGAAACATGTAACATGAGGAAAGAGGTCTTTTACTGTCCACAAAAGGCTCTTGGACACACATTTTGGCCTGTATACTGTAGTTCTGGATCATTTTACTGTATTCTTTGTTAAATATTTGGTGTAGAACTGTAGCTGCATTTGTTAGTGGAATACTAAAAACACTATGTCATCAGGTTGACATAAAACCTATCCGTGGGGTGTAATGAATGGTATAATTCAAATTGTATTCAATTTAAGATTACTCTGAACTACATGCAGGAAGTCACCTCAATGTAATGAGCTAATTTAGTTAAGAAGATTGTTGACATAAATTGACATAGACATTGACATAAAAAAAGCTCTTTGAGCTTTTTATTCTATTTTATTTTTAGCTACGATTTGACAGAATAAAGAGATATTTTCCATAAACGCAATACAAATCAATACTCTTTGACATGCAAAACGTTGCAGAATACACAACCCTTTTCAAATTAGAAACATTAGTACTAAGCTACTTGATGGAAATGATGAGGTTAATTAGGTGTTGTTGTTTTTTTAGTTTATTTTTAGATATAATTTCTTAACAATAATCATTGCGTTGTGTTTTTTGACTAATGATTCACAAATAAAGGCACATCTGCACCTGATCACATCTGTTATCAACAGGGGACTATAAAAAGATGGGACACAAGGGTGAGGTTATTAAGTGTTCAGTTTTCTTCCAATCGCTCAGATGTTTCTTTTTTTCCAGTACATACAGTATATGAAAGTCTAACAAATTTACTACCAGGAACAGTCTTATCTATCAAATATTTACCCTATAGTATTAAACCTGGCTGACATCAGCAAATTTTAGGGAAACGTTTAGAAAAATGGAGGGAAAAATGCTTGGAAATTTTAAATGACCACCTTTGCTTGCAGGCTCTACTTGGGAAGTGAATCTGTAATAAAATCAAAGCTTATTTCAAAACTCAAAGTTATTTATTACAAGACTGGAGTGCATCTATATATGCATTGGAAACTGTCAAAATGGCTTACAATAAATGGCAGTCATATGAAATCACCAAGTAGGTCTCAAATTTGGCAAAATGCTCCCTATTCATAGGAAAATGCATAATATTTGTAATTGCACTGGGAAAAATTATTAACATTGAAATTCTATTTTAATAATATTTTCCCTTACTGATCATCAGACTATTTGTAGTCAAGTCAATGTAAAATAAGAAGGGAATCTACACATTTCTTTAGTTTGTGGTTTAGTACTTAAGGCAGATTTGTTTTGTGTTTGAACAAAATTAGATCAAATCATTTCATAATATTTAAATGAAAAAAGTCAACTAATCATTCTAGATATTTCTATGTGTGAAATCATTGGCCAAGTATTGGCTGCTTTCCTCTTTACTACAGTATGTTGGTCAGGAGCATTATTAGTCATTATTAGCCACTGTAAGAAGAACAAATAATGAAACTATTTATACTTTTATATTCATTAATCTAATTGGGACCTACAGTGGAAAACGTAAAGAAAAACCAAAAGTATTGTTAAATCATACATAAGCCAGATGTTACAGTCAATTTAAGGTTGATTTCAAAAACGTATAGACTGTAACATCTGAAGAACGAGTTCTTACCGTGCGATATTCCTGCAATGTTGATGGCAGTGTCGGTTGTGGTCATTTTGGTCCACTAAGAAAGTCTTCCCTGTTGTCCCCTTCCTAATTAAAACTCCCCCCAACCACATCTTGCATTAGTCTTTGCATGGATTAGAAAACACAGCCAAGATGATTATACTGTCTGCAAACAAGGAGATAACAGAAAACTAGACTAGGAATAACTTATTGCTCTATGTCTGACAAGGATCCTTATCAGCCATACACCCTTTCAGTGCCCTAGCAGTTGGCCTTGGTGTCTTAACCCTAGAAAAGGTCCTGTTGCCAGTCTGGAACATGCTTTGCAAATGATGTTACAGTAGAAACATCAGAAGCAAAGTGGTTGGAACTGGTGGTTGTTTCAAGATAAGTTTTTAGTGACTTTATCCAATATGTAACCTTTAAAACTGTTATGAATGATGGTTAAACCACAGCAACAATTTGGAGAAAGTAAGTTAAAAACTGCATCATTCAGAGCAGTAATGAATATGTCACAACAACACATGGTTACATTTATCTTGGTTGATGGCTGAATTATTACCCGTGTACCATTCTTATCTACTTACAGACTAGGGATGGACTAGATTTTATTGGATAGACGGATTTTATGAGTTCGTACAAACTCTGACTTTTTAGAACTTTTCGATTTTCAAATTTTCAAATTGATAACCCCTGACTTCAGTGCTCCATAAACCCTATAATGCAGCATTTGGTAACCCTGTAATTTTGCCAATTACCCTTGAGTGTAGCTTCCATCAAACCTTGATTTCAGCCATAACCCTTGAATGTGGCATTCGTTAAACCTCGAATTTGAGGATAACCCTCAAATGTAGAGATGGCTAACCCTCGATTACCCAAGAATGCGGAGTTCAATAACCATCTAATTCAGAGATAATCCTCAAATGTAGCATTTGTAATCCTCGATTTCGGTGATTACCCTCTTATTCGGCCATAACCCTTCAATGCAGCATTCAGTAACCCTTGAATTCGGCCATAACACTGAAATGTGGTGTTCGATTTTGGTAACCCTTCAACAATTCTCTATTACAGACCAGTGAGCACTGGGTAGATGTGACAGAACAGTCCGGACGGTATTTGGCCCATGTCAAAAATGCATAAATAGATGTTTTGTTTGCCTTTAGGTGCAGTGATGGACGTTATGTACAGCACATTTACTTTATTCTTATTCACGGACGGGTTCTCATGTGACTGATAGCTTTGTCTGTCTTGGATCCCGCAAGAGTGGTACTGATGCTTAACTCTATTCCTATTCATATGCAAAACCTCACTGGATTGGAGAGAATACTCTATCTGTGCTCTTGCGAGAATCCCACTCCCAATTTGTGCTTTAAAAACGTGAAACTCGACACCAGTAGTTCAGCCATTGTTGAAGTCAGTGGACGAAACACGTCTAGCGGCCTGGTGGATGGCAGTGGTCTGAACTTGGTGGGATACTTATATACCTTGCTTTTATATACAGTACCTTGTGTTATTATCAATGCGCTGAATATTTGGATGTATATCTATTTATGCACTTTTGATACTGTGATGCATGTGTCTTTGCTGTCATTGGGCTGCTGTGACTCTGCACTATGTACCATACAGTTTGTTTGTAGTCCAAGATGTTTTTCACTTTAGTTACTCTTTAAGTGATCTGCATTCCGTAACTATTAGAAATCTCAGGAGTTGAAAGGGAGAATATTTGCTCAATAGGATATTGTTTAAAAGGTGGTAATGCTACCCAGAGAGTGACCAGAGTCATCTCCTGTTAAAATATAAATTGAATTAGGTTCACCAAAGGTGAAGCTGCATACCCAGCCATGTCTTATCGTGGAGTCTTGAGCTCAGCCAACTTTAATCAAAATCCTTTTGAAACCTCTACAAAATTACTTTTTTTTCTCCTTTTGCTTAAAATAAGGTACTTTCTGCCAGGGCTTGTTTTATGACTCTTATCTTTATAATGAATAGAAAAGAAATTTAGATCTGACCCGTGTTTGATTTTTTTTTTAAGATACATTTTTTATTTCTTTGTTACCTCTTTCGTAAGTTCAAAATCACTGCCTTAACCCTGACATCTACAGTATCCTGTTGATATTCTGACTCATTCTCGCATTTAAAAAATGTGCGTTTGTGTGTGTACACAAATTATGTATACTTTTACAAATAAATGAATGATATATATAATCAGTAATATCATTTATAAATGGATCTCAGGCAGAGATCAGTATATAATCCACTACCTTCATTGTGTTCTAAGCATCACAGCTGTAAGATAACACTGTTATTATCGGCACGCTACTACTACGAAATGCAACTATTATAAAACAGAAGTTGTTTTTCATACCCCAGACTTTCCCCATCCGACCCAATGATGCTATTAAACATACTTCCGCTCACTCATGCATTGTTTTCTACCAGCCTGTCCCTTATGCACCTGCAATTGCTGGTTATGGTATGGTACTGCTGTGTTACTGGCCTATCACGTCTCTGCCTTCACCTTAATCTGGGTAATTATGGAATGGAGGAGTTGTTTGATGGTTTGATGGATCTCTATACAGTATGTAGAACTAAAGTGTGTGTGTGTTTGTGTGTGTGTGTGTGTGGGGGGGTTAAGTAATGTTGTAGAATCTGTTTTTGAAGTAGAGAGAAGCAGGTTGGAGGGTATAGAATCTGTTTGATAGGGATGTCTGTGAAATTGCAGGCAGGTAATGTTACTGAAAGGGTGGATTACAACATATGAAGTATCCCTACTGTAAATTATTAGGATATAGTAAGCCATCTTGGAGTTCTGTGCCCTGCGACCTTGTGCATTTATATATATCCTTATATTTTACAGTAGGGGGTTCATTATTCTCTATAATTTAGAGGTTAGTCAATTAAAATCTAACCACTTGGGACAACTTTAAGGTGAAACACAACCTTGCATAACTAAACGCATAACTAACTGCTGGTTAAAGTGATGTATCACTTGCCTAAATGATTAGATGGCATTTCTGGCACCCCAGGCAAATTATTCTGCTTCTGTATCTTGTATTGGTCCCTATGCAGAAAGCTCACTTCTTACCAAGCTGCAATCCTGCAACTGCTGTGTCCTTCCAGTCAGCTCTCCTCTGACACCCATCCATGCTTGCGACCTAGCTCTGATCTTTAACAAAGACTCGCATGGGTGACGAGACCGGAGCCACCAGTGAGCTTTCAGATCTATTCCAATACTTTGACTGTTTTTCTGGTTCCTTGTGTTTCCCCCTGGACATTCTTGTCTGGACATTGCAATTGAAGCAAAATTGTCAACAAAGGTTGAAAGCAGTAACATAATGCAAGTTGTTGTTATTTACGTCTGTTATCAAATGCTGCAATTCCAACCCCTTCACCTAAACCCCCCTTTCCCCCAGAAGCTACCACAAAGTAGGAAAATACTGCATGGTGTAGGTGATTTTGTACAGTTTACTGTGCATAACCTACCCCTGTAGTGGATTTCAATGGGAGGAACTGTAAGATTATAGTCTTATAATATAACAGTTCCAGGGGGAGAAGGAAACCAGAAGCCACAAAAGGGGTAGGTTATAATAAATAATGCACCCCCAACTGTAAATTATAAGGATATTAGAAGTCACCTTGGAGTTCTGTGCCCTGTATAAAATGTGCTCGGCCTGTGGCCTCGTGCTTTTATATGGTCACGGAACTCAATTTAGTAGCGTGATGCGTGCACCACTTAATGTAAGGTGTAGCTACGCACAATAGTGCGGTGCAAACTGGGACCTAAAAGTACATATTAGAAATATACATTGCCAGAGCATAGACACCCCAGGGCAGAAAAGTGTCCCATTAATGTTGCAACCTGCTATATACACCAACAAATCATCATAATAATTAAACAACCTTTATTCATAGCAGTGGACACGAGCACAAAACTCACATACCCTCCCTCCAAACCATACCCCTACAAATACCTAAAACCAATTAAAACCCACTTAACTAGACAGCCACAGTTGGGTGATGGTGGGGCGTCCCCCTACCAGCAACTCAGAGTCCTTCAAGAGATGTGACAATAGGGAGCAGTCGACAAAAAACATCCAATTCCTACATCAAGTTAATCCAAAGTGGATGGAAGCGATGTAATGTTGCTAATGCATTAGATCAAAGTACTAGGAGCAAGGGCCTCTCAAGGATTGTATCCAGAAAACACGGTGAACAAATGAAAGTGTTCCCAGCACTACCGCTTAGACAGGACTTACATGAGCCGTTTGTTCCACAGGTGCTCACTTCCAAAACCTCTCTGGACTCACCGGGCTACGAGGTCGCTGTAATATAATATAAGCTTTACTTCACCTGTCTCGGCGTGTTAAGTCCCGAACTGCCCTATCCTTCTTCCGGAGCTCCTGGACTCCTTATAGTAACGGACTTACAAAATGCTCCTTGCGCTAGATACACCAATCACCTGTAGACTGCTCCGCATACGAGGACACGGAACTCCTCGGTGACTTCTAATATCCTTATAATTTACTGTTGGGAGTGCATTATCCACTATATAACACAATATTTTGTGAGATGGCAACGGTAAAAGTCAAGTATAGCTATATTTCTATATTTTGAAACTGCAGATTTATACATATGCCCCTCAAATGATGTTCTCAGTCAATTAAGTGCTTAGTTACAAATAATGCCTTTTTTTTTGACGTTTGTGACACACAACAACAAATATATCCCTTAGCTGGATCTTTAAAAATGTAATTATGTTGAGCTTTTATTTTCTGTGTGTTATCACATAGACCGGAAAATCCCATGAAGCCAAACCGATGTCATATAAATCAGGATGGAACATTTTCCTGTGCACAAGCTGCTCTAACAGTTATATTACAGTGCTAATCAAAATTATACAAACAGAGATGGCTACACATGATACTTCATTTATTTTAATAGATAAATGGCATGGTGATATTATTGTGATTAATATTTATCATATCATATTAATTACTGCAGTGATGCACCCGTCTAGCTGAAATTCAGATTTAATGAGCATTTTCATCTTGGCTAAAGGTTAGCTAAATGGAGCATAAAAGTTAGTGTTTTGCTGTTAAAAGGAAATGGGAGCTTTTAATTCTAATAGTAACAAAACTATTGCTGCTTTACAGAAGTGCTTCAAAGGCCTCAGAAGAGCAATATATATTATTTTCACTTGCCTGTCTACAGTGCCCATGCCAAACACAAGGCCCGCAGCCTGAATCAGGCCCATCTGGCCTGATTTCTTGTGGCCCCCGGTGACTGTTAGAGATGGACTAGAGCCGAACATATCGAGTTCGGACTCGGACTTCTTGAACTATCCTGGACCCTGATTTCTTCGATAATTATCGAATTCGAAAATCGATCGAATGTTCGAATCGTTTATGGGATAATTATTGAATGTTCAAAACTTTTATGGGATAATTTTCGAAAATCGAAGTAGAAGCTTGAAAGTACCGCGTGTAAGAATAAAATCGATTTTTTTTTAAAGTTTTGGATATTCAAATGTGTTCCCCAGACCATTTCTCAGGTCCCACATCCATTTACATTAAGTTACCATCGATATTTTAATTGTATTTCATTAGAACTTTTCGAACTATTTGACTCCCATCGACTTTAATGGGACCGTTTTCAAACTTTCGAATATACCATATAGTTCGAAAAATTTTAAAATGGACCGAACTTTCAGAAGTTCGACCATCTCTAGTGACTGTACAGCATCCAAGACTTACTACACTGCTATCCATTTACCAGTCCCAAGCAGATCTAGATCTGCCTGTTAGATATTTTTCTTAAACAGTTGATTGTGCGCAACTTTTCAAAGAAAAGCGCAATCAGCTGTTTAAAAAGAGAGGCAGATCTATAGGTAGGCAGATCTATAGATACAATGCTGCTTGGGACTGCATTAATGGGACTTGCACAAATGAATAGCAGTGTAATAAGTCTTGTATGCAATCACTGCTGTAATAGCTAATCGTGTATCTAGCCCAGCACTGGGGAGGGGAGCGAGGTGTGATAAAAGGCCTTCCATTGCACTTGGTCATTCCATTCCCCCGCCAGAGGAGTAAGGTGGCCATTACTCCTATTATTACATGATCGTGCCATAGGCAGAGGTCCCAGTCCAAAATAGTGTGATTCCCACCATTTTACTGATGAGACCCAGAGTGACATCACTAAAATGCAGCCAGATATATTTGAACACTATTAAAGATATAGAATAAGAAATCACATCAAGTGCAATGTATAGAATATGGTATAGAACAGAATACAGAATAAGAAGACACACTAAGTGCAATGCTTTTTTGATCAAAATCCAAATCTGGGCAAAATAATGTCATGATGACATTATAGTGACATCATCGAAAATTCACCCAGACACATTTTAACGCTATTTTAAGATATAAAACACATATGCCAAACACAATGCCTACGGGCTGAATCAGGCCTGTCTGGACATTTTTTTGGCCCCCCGTGACTGTACAGCATCCAAGACTTAGTACACTGCTATTCATTTGCCAGTCCCAAGCAGCGGAGAAACAATAGACCTGCCTGCTAAATATGCAATCTATTTTTCTTAAAGAGCTGGTTGTGCGCAACTTTGCTAAGATAAGCGCAATCAGCTGTTTAAAAAGAGCTGATTGTGGTATCTAACAGGTAGATCTAGTGCAATGCTTTTTTTCATCAAAATCATGCAAAATGATGATGTCATGCTGATGTCATAGTGACATCATCAAAAAATTCCCCAGACACATTTGAACCCTATAAGAAATCACGCCAAGTGCAATGTATAGAAAACAGTATAGTATAGAATACAGAATAAGAAGACGAACTAAGTTCAATTCTTTTTTGGCATCAACATTTCATTCTATTTAAAATGATGATGTCATGCTAATGTCATAGTGACATCACTAAAAATGCACCCAGACATATTTGAACACTATTTAAAAATATAGAACACACATGCCAAACACAAGGCCTATGGGGCAAATAAGGCCTGTTTGCCCATTTCTTTTGGCCCCCCATGACTGTACAGCATTCAAGACTTACTACACTGCTATCCATTTGCCAGTAGCTGCATTACAATAGGTCTACCTGCTAGTTACCACAATCTATTTTTCTCAAACAGCTGATTGTGTGCAACTTTGCTAAGATAAGCACAATTAGCTGTTTAAAAAGAGCTGATCGCGGTATCTAGTAGGCAAATCTATAGATCTATAGATACAATGCTGCTTGGGACTGCATTAATGAGGCTTGCACAAATGGATAGCAGCATAATAAGGCTGAATGATAGCTGATTGGGTTTCTGGCCCAACACTGAAGAGGAGAAGGAGGTGTGACAAAGGGCCTTCCATTGGAGTTGGCCATTCCATTACAGCACCAGAAGAGTTAGGTGGGCATTTCATTTTAGCACATGGTTGTGCCATATGCAGAAGTCCCGGTCCAAAACAGTGTGCTTCCTACCATTTTGCTGATGAGACCCAGAACTACACACAAGTGGGACAAAGTCCCAATTATGCACCTGCTAAATATATAAATAAATAAAAAATTTGGCCCACCACATAGCCTGTCTTTTTAATTTTTGCCCCTTATATGATTGAGTTTGACACCCCTGATATAGAATAAGAAATCACACCAGGTACAAACCTTTTTTGGATACAAATCCAAATCTGTGCAAAATCATGATGTCATGATGATGTCATACTGACATCACTAAAAATGCTCATAAACACATTGAGCACTATTAAAAGTTACAGAATAAGAAGTTGCGACAAGTGCCATTCTTTTTTTCATCAAAATCCAAATCTATGCAAAATGATGATGTCATGCTGATGTCATAGTGACATCATAAAAAAATTTGCCTAGACACATTTGAACCGTATAAGAAATCACGCCAAGTGCAATGTATAGAAAACAGTATAGTATAGAATACAGAATAAGAAGACGCACTAAGTGCAATTCTTTTTTGGTGTCAACATTTCATTCTATTTAAAATGATGATGTCAGGCTGATGTCACAGTGACGTCACTAAAAATGCACCCAGACATATTTGAACACTATTTAAAGATATAGAACACACATGCCAAACACAAGGCCCATGGGTCAAATAAGGCCTGTCTGGCAATTTCTTTTGGCCCCCCATGACTGTACAGCATCCAAGACTTACTACATTGCTATCCATTTGACAGTAACGGTGTAACAATAGATCTGCCTGCTAAATAGCACAATCTATTTTTCTCAAACAGCTGAATGTGCGCAACTTTGCTTAGATAAGCACAATCAGCTGTTTAAAAAGAGCTGATCGCGGTATCTAGTAGGCAGATCTATAGATCTATAGATACAATGTTGCTTGGGTCTGCATTAATGAGGCTTGCACAAATGGAAAGCAGCATAATAAGGCTTGGATGCAATCACTGCTGTAATAGTTGATCATGTTTCTGGCCCAACACTGAAGAGGGGAAGGAGGTGTGACAAAGGGCCTTCCATTGGAGTTGGCCATTCCATTACCGCGCCAGAAGAGTTAGGTGGGCATTTCATTTTAGCAAATGGTTGTGCCATAGGCAGAAGTCCTGGTCCAAAACAGCGTGCTTCCCACCCTTTTGCTGATGAGACCCAGAACTAGACACAAGTGGGACAATGTCCCAATCATGCACCTGCTAAGTATATAAATAAAAAAATTTGGCCCACCACTTAACCTGTCTTTTTCATTTTGGCCCCTTATGTGATTGAGTTTGACACCCCTGATATAGAATAAGAAATCACACAAAGTGCCAAGCTTTTTTGGATCAAAATCCAAATCTGTGCAAAATCATGATGTCATGATGATGTCATAGTGACATCACTAAAAATGCTCATAAACACATTGAACACTATTAAAAGTTACAGAATAAGAAGTTGCAACAAGTGCAATGGGTTTTTTCATCAAAATCCAAATCTATGCAAAATGCTGATGTCATAGCGACATCATAAAAAAATTCCCCCAGACACATTTGAACCCTATAAGAAATCACGCCAAGTGCAATGTATAGAATACAGTATGGTATAGAATACAGAATAAGAAGACACGCTAAGTCCAATTCTTTTTGGGCGTCAACATTTTATTCTATTCAAAATGATGATGTCATGCTGATGTCATAGTGACATCACTAGAAATGCACCCAGACATATTTGAACACTATTTAAAGATATAGAACACACATGCCAAACACAAGGCCCATGGGGCAAATAAGGACTGTCTGGCCATTTCTTTTGGCCCCCCATGACTGTACAGCATTTAAGACTTACTACACTGCTATCCATTTGCCAGTATCTGCATAACAATAGGTCTGCCTGCTAGATACCACAATCTATTTTTTTAAACAGCTGGTTGTGCGCAACTTTGCTAAAAAAAGCGCAATTAGCTGTTTAAAAAGAGCTGATTTCGGTATCTAGTAGGCAGATCTATAGATCTATAGATACAATGCTGCTTGGGACTGCATTAATAAGGCTTGCACAAATGGAACGCAGCATAATAAGGCTTGGATGCAATCACTGCCGTGATAGCTGATCGTGTTTCTGGCCCAACACTGAAGAGGGGAAGGTGGTGTGACAAAGGGCCTTCCATTTGAGTTGGCCATTCCATTACAGCGCCAGAAGAGTTAGGTGGGCATTTCATTTTAGCACATGGTCGTGCCATATACAGAAGTCCCTGTCCAAAACAGTGTGCTTCCTACCCTTTTGCTGATGAGACCCAGAACTAGACACAAGTGGGACAAAGTCCCAATCATGCACCTGCTAAATATATAAATAAAAAAAATTTGACCCACCACATAACCTGTCTTTTTCATTTTGGCCCCTTATATGATTGAGTTTGACACCCCTGATATAGAATAAGAAATCACACCAGGTGCAAACCTTTTTTGGATCAAAATGCAAATCTGTGCAAAATCATGATGTCATTATGACATCAGCATGACATCACTAAAATGCTCATAAACACATTGAACACTATTAAAAGTTACAGAATAAGAAGTTGCAACAAGTGCAATCCTTTTTTTCATCAAAATCCAAATCTATGCAAAATGATGATGTCATGCAGATGTCATAGTGACATCATCAAAAAACTCACCCAGACACATTTGAACCCTATAAGAAATCACGCCAAGTGCAATGTATAGAATACAGTATAGTATAGAACGCAGGATAAGAAAACATACCAAGTGCAATGCTTTTTAGGGTCAAAATTTAATTCTTTTCATAACTATGATGTCATGCTGATGTCATAGTGATATCACTAAAAATGCACCCAGACATATTTGACCCCTATTAGAAATCATAACTAGTGCAATGTATAGAATACAGTATAGTATAGAATACAAAACAAGTTTTTTTGGATCAAAATCCAAATCTGTGCAAAATGATGATGCCATGGTGATGTCATAGTGACGTCACTAAAAATGCACCCAGACATATTTGAACACTATTTATAGATATAGAACACACATGCCAAACACTGTTTGCCAGTAACGGGGTAACAATAGATCTACCTGCTAGAAATGGTAATCTATTTTTGACAAACAGCTGATTGTGTGCAACTTTGCTAAGATAAGCACAATCCAAATCTGTACAAACTTATGATGTCATGATGATTTTATAGTGACATCAGTAAAAATGCTCATAAAAACATTGAGCACTATTAAAAGTTACAGAATAAGAAGTTTCAACAAGTGCAATGCTTTTTTTCATCAAAATCCAAATCTATGCAAAATAATGATGTCATGCTGATGTCATAGTGACATCATCAAAGAACTCACCCAGCCAAATTTGAACCCTATAAGAAATCACGCCAAGTGCAATGTATAGAATACAGTATAGTATAGTATAGATTGCAGAATAAGAAATCATACCAAGGGCAATGCTTTTTAGGGTCAACATTTAATTCTTTTCAAAACTATGATGTCATACTGATGTCATAGTGACATCACTAAAAAAATGCACCCAGACATATTTAAACCCTATAAGAAATCACACTAAGTGCAATGTAAAGAATACAGTAGAATACAAATCTGTACTTGTGATGTCATGATGATGTCATAGTGACATCACTTAAAATGCTCCCAAGCACATTGGACACTACTAAAAGTTACAGAATAAGAAGTTTCAACAAGTGCAATGCTTTTTTTAAATCAAAATCCAAATCTATGCAAAATGATGATGTCATGCTGATGTCATAGTGACATCACAAATAAATGCACCCAGGCGTATTTGTACCCTATAAGAAATCATACCAAGTGTAATGTATAGAATACAGTATAGTATAGAATACAAAATAAGTTATTTTTAATCAAAACCCATATCTATGCAAAATGATGATGTCATGGTGATGTCATAGTGACGTCACTAAAAAAATGCACCCAGACATATTTGAACACTATTTAAAGATATAGAACACACATGCCAAACACAAGGCCCATGGGGCAAATAAGGCCTGTCTGGCCATTTCTTTTGGGCCCCCTTGACTGTACAGCATCCAAGACTTAATACACTGCTATCCATTTGCCAGTAGCAGTGTAACAATCGATCTGCCTGCTAGATACCACAATCTATTTTTTTTAAACAGCTGGTTGTGTGCAACTTTGCTAAAACAAGCGCAATTAGCTGTTTAAAAAGAGCTGATCGCGGTATCTAGTAGGTAGATCTATAGATCTATAGATACAATGCTGCTTGGGACTGCATTAATAAGGCTTGCACAAATGGAAAGCAGCATAATAAGGCTTGGATGCAATCACTGCTGTGATAGCTGATCATGTTTCTGGCCCAACACTGAAGAGGGGAAGGAGTTGTGACAAAGGGCCTTCCATTTGAGTTGGCCATTCCATTACAGTGCCAGAAGAGCTAGGTGGGCATTTCATTTTAGCACATGGTTGCGCCATAGGCAGAAGTCCCAGTCCAAAACAGTGTGCTTCCCACCCTTTTGCTTATGAGACCCAGAACTAGACACAAGTGGGACAAAGTCCCAATCATGCACCTGCTAAGTATATAAATAAAAAAATTTGGCCCACCACTTAACCTGTCTTTTTCATTTTGGCCCCTTATGTGATTGAGTTTGACACCCCTGATATAGAATAAGAAATCACACAAAGTGCCAAGCTTTTTTGGATCAAAATCCAAATCTGTGCAAAATGATGATGTCATGATGATGTCATAGTGACATCACTAAAAATGCACCCAGACACATTTGAACCCTATAAAAAAATCACATCAAGTGCAATGTATAGAATATAGTATAGTATAGAATACAGAATAAGTAGACAAACTAAGTGCAATTCTTTTTTGGGGCCAACATTTTATTCTATTCAAAATGATGATGTCATGCTTATGTCATAGTGACATCATTAAAAAATCACGCAGACATATTTATACCCTATAAGAAATCACACAGTGATTACAGAATAAGCACTACATGCAATGATGTTTGGGGTCAAAATCCAAGTCTGCACAAAATCATTTCATCTTGATGTCATATTGACATCATTAAAAAAGCACCCATGCATATTTGAACACTATTAAAAGATATAGAATAAGAAGTTGCTCCAAGCGCAATGTTTTTTTGGATCAAAATCCAAATCTGGGCAAAATGATGATGTCATGCTGATGTCATAGTAACGTCATTAAAAAATGCACCCAGACATATTTGAACGCTATTTAAAGAAATAGAACACACACGTCAAACACAAGGCCCACAGGCCGAATCAGGCCCATCTGGCCATTTCTTTTGGCTCCCGTGACTGTACAGCACACATGTTAAAGGGAAACTATAGTGAGTATAAAGTTTTTTCAAAAACAGTTAAAATAAAAAATACCTGAGGCAGGGAGGTAGGATTGGTGCTTTTAGCTTCCAATATCCTTTCTATGAGGAGCAGCAGAACGAAGAAAACTGCTTTTGCCAATCTTCTTGAATGCTTCAGCACTATCTTTAATATAGAATGGCCCAGGGCCATAACCTGGCAGATAAAAACTGTATGTTCTGTAGCTCCTCAACAAAACAATATTGGGAGGTGGAAATAATCAATCCTGTCTCCTTGGCCCTGGTGCTTTTAATTTTTACAGTATAGTTGTCCTTTAAACACAAGGCCCATGGGCCAAATCAGTCCCATCTGGCTTCTTCCTTTGGCCCCCGTAGACTGTACAGCATTCAAGACTTACTACACTGCTATCCATTTGCCAGTCCCAAGCAGCGGCATAACAATAGATCTGCCTGCTAGATAGCACAATCTATTTTTTTTAAAAAGCTGAATGTGCGCAACTTTGCTAAGATAAGAGCAATTAGCTGTATAAAAAGAGCTATTTGCGGTATCGAGCAGGCAGATCTATAGATACAATGCTGCTTGGGACTGCATTAATGGGACTTGCATGAATAAATAGCAGCGTAATAAGGCTTGGATGCCTGCTAGATACCACTATCAGTTCTTTTAAAACAGCTGATTGCGTTTATATTATCAAAGTTATGCACAATCTGCTGTTTAAGAAAAATAGATTGCGTTATCTAGCAGGCAGATCTATTGTTTCTCTGCTGCTTGGGACAGTGTAGTAAGTCTTGGATGCTGTAGAGTCATGGAGGGCTAAAAAAAGGGCTAAACAGGCCTGTATCAGGCCTTGTGTTTGGAATGTGTGTTCTATATCTTTAAATAGCTTTCAAATGTGTCTGGGTGGATTTTTTGATGATGTTACTATGACATCAGCATGACATCATCATTTTGCATAGATTTGGATTTAGATTTAAAAAAGCATTGCACTTGGTGCAACTTTTTATTCTGTATCTTTTAATAGTGTTCAAATGCGTTTTGGACAACATGTTCATCTAAAAAAGCTTTTTATTTTTTGAATAAAAATAAAGTATGGGTAATTATTGTACTGGGCATCTGCAAATAAAACATTCTTTATTTGTTTTATTCCTCTATTTATATTTCATGGGTGTATACAGATGCATGTATAGTGTGACCCAAAGTATTAAACCAATTGTTTTTTAAAGGACAAGTCTTCCTCGCAAATGAAATATGTCAAGACTACTTTACAACAGAACTACACAAATCCTCTAGTGCATTTTGCTCAGATTAAAATTTTTTGTTTCTGTTAAAAAAAATTTGTTGTGATTTTTATTCTATATCAGGGGTGTTAATCACATAAGGGGCCAAAATAAAAAAATACAGGCTAAGTGGTGGGCCAATTTTTTTTATTTATATACTTAGCAGGTGCATGATTGGGACATTGCCATGCTTGTGTCTAGTTCTGGGTCTCATCAGGAAAAGGATGGAAAGCACACTGTTTTGGACTGGGACCTCTGCCTATGGCGCGACCATGTGCTAATATTGAATGCCCACCTAACTCTCCTAGTGCGGAAATGGAATGGACCTGCAAGGTCCTTGGTAACACCTCCCTCCCCAGCGCTGGACTGGATATGTGATAAACTATTACAGCAGTGATTGCATCCAAGCCTTATTACGCTGCTATCCATTTGTGCAAGTCCCATTAATGCAGTCTCAAGCAGCATTGTATCTATAGATCTGCCTGCTAGATAGCACAATTGGCTCTTTTTAAACAGCTGATTGCGCTTATCTTAGCAAAGTTGTGCACAATCAGCTGTTTAAGAAAAATAGATTGCGGTATCAATTTTTATGCCGCTACTTGGGACTGGCAAATGGATAGCAGTGTAGTAAGTCTTGGATGCTGTTCAGTCAAGGGGGGGCCAAAAGAAATAGCCAAATGGGCCTGATTCGGCCCAGGGGCCTTGTGTTTGACATGTGTGCGGTATAGTCATTCTGAATTGAGAAAGCCAGTCGGATGACTAGCAAAATGTCTTCAAGAAATAAACTTTAAGTGCAGTTGATCTAACTGAATATAACTGATATAAGGCTATGGTAGACTAAAAATCCAAAGCTATACTCAAGAAGCATCAGGAGAATTCCCCCATGTCAGGGGAACTACGAGTATCAATCTTTTGAAAGGAGATTTCCTTCATTAACAAGGTAGCAGCACATTTTTAATTGTTTAATGTGCCAATCAAAAAAGAAGGACAGATAGATGAATGGTGAACTACTTCATGATTGACCAATGTCTCATTACTAAAATCTTTACTGATGTTGTATTTTTACCAATTATACTATAACAACAAGTGGAGAGAAATTAAAAAAAATTGAATATTTGAGCATTTTCCTGAGATAAAGGTACAGTATTAAAACCTCACTGCAACCAGAAAACAGACATGAGACATTTTATTACGTTTCATTGAACATTTGGGAAAACTAATTACAAGAACATTTCAACAAGGTTTGTGATAGCAGGATCACCACAACAGATGTCATTAAGTAGCATGTTGACTTTTATTAATAGAGTTTGAAAGACAAAAAAAAGGCTATTGAAAATTAAGAAAAAGTAGCAAAAAACATCATTATTGTGTAAACACGTTGTATTCATTTTTGAAAGTTTTGTTGATTTCATACCCTTTACTATGGTTTGCTGCTGTCTGTAGTGAGCTGCCATTTCTGGTTCTACAATGATTCTTCTTCCCCACACTTCCTAGCAGTAATTTATATGATTGGCTGTTGTATCAAACATGTCAAACATGCTCAGATCTGAGCAAATTTATAAACCCAGGGACTGAGACCATAACAAACACTATTAGGGGTCCTGCAAACAGAAAGTCAGTACTTTGGAAGCATTTATTTATAAACAGCACAATTGCTCCTTATTGAAAGCATATGCATTTGTGCTGAACTTCCCTTTAAAAGGGTATCTCCATTTATAAATAAGACTTAGCTTTTTCAATGTAATTGAAAAATGGTAGGTAAAGGTATGCCCCTTCAATTAAACATTCAGGAGCAGGGGACACTTACCCGCATGCACCTACAATGCAAGGGAGAGTTGGGACCGGTCAGAGAAGCCAGCGCTTGTATGTGAACATGGGTTAGTTCTCTGTCTTCCCTGCTTGCTCCCGACTTTTTAATTAAAGAACAGGCGGTAAGGCATAGCTCCTTTACCTCCCATTCTTCAATTATACTGAAAAAGTCTCATTTATGAGTGAAGATACCCTTTAAGCTTCCCAGGGATTTTAAATGTAAGGTTAAGTCTTTCAATTCAAAAAACCTCTATGTTTAGTGTAAAGGAAATCGTGACCTTTTGAAAAGCATCAGGAAAATCAATACAGGGTTAAAAATAGGAAATGGTATTTGAAATGTTGGTTCTTGGTCTATTTTAATTTAAATTAAAATGGGAAATGTCCATCTGGCAGATTTGCTCTAGAGTTTTCTGTTACCATAAGGGCACGGCCACACTGCAACGCAAACGCGAACGCAATCGCATGCGATTTCATGTGCGGGTTTTTTTGCGTTTGCGCTTGCAATTTCTTCAATAAGTATAGGAAAATACACGTGATTGCGATTAAAAATGCAGAATGCAAAACGCAATTGCAATCGCAACGCACCGAAAAACGTGCGTTTTTTTGAGTTGCCACGTTTTCAATGATTTTTTAAAAACGCAAGCGCAATTGCAAGCGCAAAAAAAACGCAGTAGTGTGGCCTAGCCCTTACTGGATGAAAAGTCACTATTTAATGACCACGCTATCCTAAACTCCAGTGTTGTTGCATTTTATTCTAGTTAGACTTTGGATGAAACATACAATGTAGAGAAGTGTCAAGCAGAGATGTCCGAACTTCGCAAAATCCGGTCTGCTTGAGGATCCGCGAATTTTCGAAAAAAATTGAAAATTAGAAAATCCGCGAACGGACCCGTTAAAATAAAAAATATTGTCGAAATTACGAGATTTCTAGCATTTTCGAAAATTTTCGAAATTACGAGTTTCGCGGATTTTCCGAAAATTTCGCGTATTTTCGAAAATTTCCGAAAATACGAGAAATCTCATAATTTCGAAAATTTTCGAAAACGTATTTTTTCGAAAATAAGAGCAATTCTCGTAATTTCTAAAATTTTAAAAAATACGTATTTACGAAAATAAGAGACATCCTCGTATTTTTCGAAATTACGAGTTTTAATGTATTTTCTAAAATTTTCGAAAATACAAGAAATCTCGGCATTTCGAAAATTTTCAAAAAAACGAGAAATTTGCGGTTCGGAAGTTCGGAAGACGGAAAATCCGAAAAAATCCGCCGTTCGCGAACGGGATAAATCCGCGGCGGATCCGGGTTCGGATCTGCCAACCGGCCATCCCTAGTGTCAAGAAGATAAATATACTAATGATTTTTCAAGCATTAAAAGTACCGATTTTAAAAAGCCTATTATTATTATTTATTTTCTAGTAGTAAATGCAGGGGTCTCTATATTATCTACAAAGGGGATTACAAGTGGCTGTCAGGGAGTTTAAGTGCAGAAATAACCACAGAAGTGACTGCAAATGTTTGATTCAGAATGGATCTTTGTGTGTTTTGTTCTGTGTTTTCTGCTGCAATGGCGTTTCTTGTGGAAAAGATTTAGAATGGAAGCTCACCTTAAACCCCACTTAGAAAAAAACCCAAAAAACTAATGTTATGATGGTACGTTATTTTCCTTTATGGGACAGAATCTTAGCTTGACATACTAGTACTTCAATGTCAGAAATGTTTTTTAGGACTACCCCTTTAATAATATCCCAAAGTATTTCATATATTAAAACACAATACATTTGAGGTATAAAACAGAAGATCCTTAAAGGAATAGGCAGAAGAATGGCAATGATAATGCTTATGACAGTGCTAGTAGTTCTGAACCTTAAACACACATGTAACTGGTCAGGATTGAGGTAGCCTAGAAGGGCAAATTAAAAGCTATGGACAAAGCGAAGTCTTAAAACAACCAATGACATGGGGAGATAACCCGAAGGCTACGTTCACACAGACATTTTTTCTGAATGGTTGCAGATGTTTGCTGCTAGGGAAACACAACATGCCATTAGGCAACCGCTCAGAAAACTCTTCAGAATGGCGACCTGCCATCCATCTGAAAGTAGCCTTATACAGAAGAAAGCAAAGGCATCGGGCTAGGAAAAAAAATAGGGAATTATTTTGCAAGTAGCAGCAGACAAGGGACAATAAGGCTAATCAAGGTCAAAGATAAGAACATTAGAACCCTGGGAGGTCAAATAACATCTTTCTCAACGAATTCTATAATCCAATATTTATGGAACAAAAGTATTCTCTGTTTATCAAGTGCAACTTAAGAGAGCTTGATGCATTTGCATAATTAACTTTACAAGCTACGAAAACACTTATCAAACCCACTAATTTTGTAGATGAATCACATTTAACTAAATGCAGACAATGCTGAGAGTATGCTAATCAGGCTCTCCACTGGCCGAGTATTTCAATACCTGGGGAAGATAATGCATAAAGCACAACATGAGGTTTTGTCTCTATCCTCCGCAGTAGCAACTGTTATGTGCAGATTCCCTTAGCCTCCTTAAAATAAATGTTTATTGTACTGCAGCATGTCAAACAGTTTTGGCCTGCAGGGAGAATAACTGATAAAAACAGCAGTGTGGAACAGATATCTCTACTCATCCTGCTGGGCTACAGCATAAAAATGATTACTGGATTGTGCCAAGCTATCTTAGCAACTTGATAAGGAATTTTAATAAAGTGTTCATTGCTCAAATTTTATGCTCTTTCTGGACAAAGTGACTTTCTTACGTACCCACCCATCTGGAGCATTGGAAGTCAACAATATTTGGAATTTTTGGCTTTAATGTTACTAATTAAATTGCATTTCCGTGTAGATGAGGGTTTCTTTTTTTTGGCATAGAAACAAGACAAAGGAAAGGATTAAATGAAAGCTTCATCTAGAAATAAAGGAAATAAAATGAATGGGCTTCCTTTGAAATGTGCAGAATATAACACAATATTGTATCACTTTAAAGACGTACATCTGCTAGTGATACCCAAGGAGTACAGCCAATGCTTACTTCCTGTTATTAAATTTACTGTATATAATTTTTTGATTGGAAGAAAATTATAAAAGGAAACAAAGAGCCTATTTGATTTGAGTCTGCATTGCACTTTTAGAAGAATAGACAACACGTTTACAATATTTATTAATGAAACAATGGCTCCTTATTAACCAGCTCAAACTACATAAAGGCACATGCAATTTCAAATAGCTGAAAGACATTAACACTGTGAGACTTCTAACTATTTGAGAATACTTCAAATACATTATCTTGTTTTAATGAAAAAAAACTTGTGTTGATGTACATTTAATTACATATTATTACATATATTATATTGTAACCCAGCACTCTAGCATGCCTCTATTTGTGTTGTTTACCAAAGCAATCCTTCAATAATCTTCCACAACTAGGAAATATACTTCCAGCTGTACTCCTCCATCCTACTCCAAATGCAGACTGTGGGGATACTGTAAGTTGCATTTGGTCCCACCAACATTTTCTAGCAGTAACAAGCTATTTCACAGCCATCAGGTTGGTTATCAGGCCCCTACAGTAAAATGATGGCATGAACCCCATTTCATCACTTATATCTTAGATCATTGAGAATAAATGCATCACTTGCTTTCTACCTGATTGCTAACCAAGGATACTTCAGTAGGAAACTGATAAATTCTTACATTACAGCAAGATTTTCAAGTACTTCATTTGCACTCAATTACCATCTCAATACACATGTGACAGAATTCTAATGGGGCTCTCCTTTTGGCAAACCATACAAAAAACCTTCACAAAATGGCCACAATTTCATTCCAAATTTTCACGTTGAAATTTCAGATTTTTGTAAGTGAAATCTATATATACGAAACAGAGACTTTGAGGTGGAATTTCTTGTTTCTACAAAACATTTTAATGCCAATATTGCTATAATGAGAGTTCCCGGCATGTCTGAAACCTCGTGGTTTCAATGTTCTGCCTTTAAATAAGTCATTTGTAATCTATCAGCTGAGTAAAATGAATATTTCTTTACTTAATTTATTGTATATTTTTGGCTTTCTTCATCAAATTGTATGAATAGTGAATTAACATTGTGACTATTTGTTGTAGAATTGTACAGTGAACAAGCTACTTTCTTTTATAGATATGTCTTTTTATTTTGAAACAGAATGTCTGCTTTTTTACTTTTTGACCCATCTGCCCCTTAGGAGCTATACTACGCAAACTTAATGAACAAGCTATTGCTTGGGCACATCCGGGTCTGTTACTGATACTGCCAGTTCCTCATACAGTATATTTTGTTTAACAGGACAATGAGCCCAGTAAATCTTAAAATTAGAACAAAAGCGGAGTTTGAGATATGTTCGAGAACACTCTAGCTAGCACAATAATGTATTTATCACAAACTAAATTAAAGCTATGTCCAACTGAAATAAAAAGAAAGTTTCGAGTAGACACCTTTATGTCATTAAGTGTTTGATATCCACTATGAAGCCTAAGGCTACCTAATGACCTGACAAAGCAAATCATTAGCAACATTTCAGGTTGCTCTTAAAATATTTTCTTTGCAAATGACTCTCTCAGTAGATAAATGCTTGTTGGAAAAAGTAATTACCCTTTATGTGAACTTGCATTGCTCAAAGTTTTGCTTGAAAAGACAGTTGAAACCAATAATCCTTCTTTTTCTTCCTTTCTTTTTAAGAGTAAACAGTTATGTATTGAACTGTTTATTGGTTACAAAATAGCTATTTTCAATGATGTGCCTTTAATAATAGAAATGCCTCAAATGCTACCCAAGCCTGTGCACCCCCCTACTCATGACATCAGACATTCAAGCTATTTGTGGTTAGCAAGTGGATAGTGGAGCACAGGCACAGTTAACCCTCCACTGGCAGGAAATTATGTTTATTTAGTTCAGGTGAGTGACAGTGCTCTCTGGTCCTTTAAGAGTTACAGAGTGATTGTGATGCTTTTCCTATTATGGTGCAGGTTGGTATCTGTACAGTTATATCTCTTGTATTGAGTTAGTTCAACTGGACTTAAAGTTTATTTCTTGAAGACGTTTCGTTAGTCATCCAACTGGCTTTCTAAATTGAGATGACTAGCGAAACGTCTTCAAGAACTAAACTTTAAGTCCAGTTGAACTAACTCAATACAACAGACATAAACTGGATGAATGAGAACCTTCACAAGCATATCTACACAGTCTTTTAATTGTGATGTACTTATAGCAAGTGGATAGTGCACAGATGTGTGGAAGAAACACAGTGTGAAACAATTCCAAAAAATGATGGCCAGTTTACTGTACCAATATCTTGCCCGTTTGCTTTTCGATTTATTGTGCCAGTCTCATCAAATTCCCAATTTGTTGTACCAGTATCTTGAAATTGCCATTTTGTTGTACCAGTAATATGAAATTCTTTGTTTGCTTCACCAGTATCATGACATTCCCAGTTTGCTGTTCAATTATCTTTGATTTGCCCTTTACAGCGCATGTACAGTGTCACTTTCTTTCACTATTTGTCTATTTGTCTGTCTCTGTCTGTCTCTTTCTAACTGTCTCTCTTTATATACCCTATGAATAATCTCCCTGTCTGCTTGTGTATCTGTTTCTGTCTGTCGTTCTGTGCCTCTGCCTGTCTGTGTCTCTCTGAATCTTTCTGTCTATCCATCTTGAAGTACCTAACAGGTGTGGCCTAATTAGGCAGAGAAAGGGATGGAGCCTACACATTTAGTATCACATAAAGTGCCGAAAGTTGTTCCAGCTCTTTTTAGACCCTAAAATCACTTTTTGGGGGTCAATTGTGTGGACTATTGTAGAATATGGAGGAATATATCATTTTAATTGAAGATACAGAGACAAATGCAAATTAGACCATTTTGCAGGCCAATGAATCTAAAGCAAGTCTCATTTCAGGATACATTTAGCCATGGGTAACATCCCAGTATTAAGACAGAATCAGGGAGATTCAATAAACCTTCTTATCATTTAAAATGGCCTTAATTTTGCCCAAACCAATCAGATTTGCTTTCAAATGTTCTGATTGGTTGGGGCAAAATTTAACACCATTTTAAAAGATTATCAGGGAGATTCAATAAAAGTTCTTATTGTTAAAAATAGTGCTAAGTTTGCCCCAACCAATCAGATCTTATTTAACATTTGAAAGCTAACATCTGATTGGTTAGGGCAAAAATAGCACCATTTTTAATGATAAGAACTTTTATTGAATAACCCTGAAGAACTTTTATTGAATCTCCCTGTATATATTTTATTTGTTACAGTGAAACTTTTTATCAAGGTTTTAACAACATTAGATATAATTATAATCTGGCCCACAAGTTAGCAATCCCTATAGTAGAGGAATGTGGGTAACAGAGGGGGTAAGACAGGTTTACTAGGACATGGAAAAAGAATAACGGTAACTTTCTGTTATTAAATCAATGTTGGTAGGGAGTCGTGACAGAATTTTAGTAAATAACATAAAAGCCTTTTTCACTCTAAATAATAAATATAACAGTTCAGTGTATCACAAACACTAATCATTTTTTAACCACTTTATATTTTGTTTTTCAATCTAATGAGGAAAAAAATAAAAAACAACACAATAGAAAAGTATGTAAAAAAAAGTATAACACATTTTCTTGTTTATTATAAATATATCCTTTGCTAATTATGTGAACAATACATAGCAAAAACGTAATTGTATATGCTGGGATGTTTTAAATGTTCTCATTTGTCTATATATATATAGTTTGTCAGTCCATTAAATTGTAACTCCATACCTTTTCTGGCAAATTACATTTCATTTAAAGGAAACACTGTTTGAAATAAAGCTGGAGGTAACAGGATATTTCTGGATACAATTTCTAGTTTAACTAATTTCTCTGCTTTATTCACACAATTAAGTGTGAGATTTTTTAACAGAAAAAAACATCCAATTCTAGCTTTGGACCAATTTTAAAAAATGTGGCCATATTTATAAACACGCGATATAGCATGTTAGCGATACCACACGTTATCATTACGACAGAGGCCGTCAATGTACGGCCATGATCATACATTTAGGCCGAACGTTCATCAATTAACCGAGCGTGCTAAAAAGCAATAACGTGCCTTTATAAATATGGCCCTAAATGAGGTGATGGTTTTGGGGCCAAACATCTCCCAGCCCACTGAAATGACCAGAATTTGACCAGATTCTTTGGGCTTGCCAAATTACTGCTTCCAGACCTGCTGCCCTGAAGCTGGACTATTAACCTGGGGATCAGAGCTCCAACACTTCTAAAAGCTTATAAGGAAGATGCAGAAAAATAAAACCATGTTACGTACCTGCCCAAAATCCCATGATGCACTAAACACTTACAGATTAATACAACGTGGGTACCCAGCACGTTGTGTGTGCTGGTCGAAAGTCCCAATGCAAAATGTAACTAAAATATGTGTTGTGTCAGATGCACTGCCCAAAGTTTGAAAATGTTTGGACTTCCCACAGGCCCCACAAAGTGATTGTAAAACCCACACTACCCTGATAGTACATTGGGTAGAATAGGATTTGCACTTACTTTTACAGCTATTTCTATTGCATATCCCTGTAAATGAACAGAAGAAACAGGCTGGAGCTGGATGGAAGTTTTTTGGCTAAGATTTGCTTTTAGGATGAAAAGCCTGCCCACACAAGTTTAAATAACGTGCACAGGAAGATCTGGAGGTATGTGGGTACTGGGGTATGAACATTTTAAAACTGCACATTAGAAACTAGAAAACTATTTTTGTGGACAAAATCTCATTATTTCATTATATTGTATATAATAACACTCTACATATTACTTCTATAAATTGACTTTGCTATTTGTGTAAGCGTGGTTCACAGTTGGATTGAGCTGAGCAGTCCTGAAATACAGTAAGCCACAGTAACTAGCAGAAAGCAACAGCAGAAGTAGTACAATAATTCATTAATTTACATGTCTGTTTTGGGCACTTTTTCCCCATTCTCTGTTTTGGTTTTACTTAAATTACCCTTCTCTGTGTGGAGGGGCATTTGTGCTACCATCCTCTGTGTGAGGATGGTATATATATAATATAATATATATTACCATTCTCATTTTTAGTGTTCACCAGCCACTGTTATGTCTGCCATCCAGTTCTCCAATTAGTGTTGAAATCATTCTTTCAGTTCACCAGACAATGTTGTCAGCTCTCTAGTTCACCAGACACTTTTACAGTCAGCCCTTCTGTTTACTAGCCACTGTTACAGTCAGCCCTCTAGTTC
The DNA here is from genome assembly GCA_019447015.1 of Hymenochirus boettgeri. Taxonomy (NCBI): domain Eukaryota; kingdom Metazoa; phylum Chordata; class Amphibia; order Anura; family Pipidae; genus Hymenochirus; species Hymenochirus boettgeri. The sequence continues at coordinate 41,174,750 of CM033477.1, read as the reverse complement.
ATCAGCACTCCAGTTAACCAGTCAGTGTTACAGTCAGCTCTCCAATTAACCAGACATGGTTAACGCAGCACTCCAGTTTATTAGCCAGTGTTATCTCAGCCATCCATTTACCAGCCAGTGTTACAGTCAGCGCTCACGTTCACCAGTCAGTGTTACAGTCCATGCACACTTCCACAGCAGCATGCTTCAAAAGTCACAAGAAAATTTAGGGGACACCTGTTAAAAGTTTGCCTCAGGTGCCAAAAACTCTTGAAATGTGCCTTAATACCTTTTTACCGAAGGAAACTAGAATTATATAACTTAAGAAAAATGTTAGTGTACACAATAAATCAAATGCACAATGTATGCAGAACCGAATAGCAATTCATAAAACCATTAATATTGCATAATAAAAAGAAATTATATTAAAATGATATAAAACTAATTTGCATTAGGGAGCTGAGGACTGAACAGGTTTGGAAAGATATAGCTACAGAAATTAGCCCAGGCAAAGTCATATTGTCAGTAACTAACTCCGACTTAAAGTATCTGACAGTTTAATTTACTGTAATTTTGCACCCTAAAATGCCAAGGAACCGTTAAAGCTTTCTTATAATAATTACACGAGAGACTAACATTTTATAGAAAATGAAGATGAAACCGTACACATACATTTTATGTAAAATGGGAACAGAATAAATATAAAAGTAAGTAATTAGAAAGTGTAGACGATTCAGGTTTAGTTAAATACAGAGAGCTGGTTTTAAAACATTTACAGGGCTATGTACCGAGAGTCGCTATTGCTCTCTATTGCCCCCTTTAGGCAATGCAATGAGCTGATAGTGGCTCTCAGTGCATTGTGACTGGAGTTTGCCTTTTGCAAATTTTTAACACCATCTATCTGCTAGCATTAGAGATCACGTCTGAAAGAGCTGTTAACAGCTCACTATATTGGTTGCGGCAGTTGTGCGACACAAATTTTGTGTAACGTTGCAACTGCCGTTAGCTGTGTCTTAAAGTCACGTTAACCCTTGGTACATTGGTTAACATGACTTAAAGACACAAATAGCCGATAACGGCTTTCAGTACATAGCCCTGCTACTTTTTGAGTAAACCACTCCCCCTTGAAGGCTTTTGATTTGAATTGCTCTATTGAGTTGTATATTATCACCATGTTTAAGCTAAAACAGCACAATATATTATAAATTATTAAAATTGTTCTAGTAATATATTACTACATATATTTATTATAAAATACAATATACCCTATTCACCCAGAACTGCAACCCAGGTTAAAGTCATGCTAACCGATTCACTTACTTGGGCAGCTGTGCAATTGTTGCAAGAGACACCTGCACAGCTACCACAAGCAGGGCGGGATTTATCATTAGGCACAGTAGGCACATGCCTTGAGGCGCCTGTGGTTGGAGGGGAGGCTGTCAATCTCCCTCCAGTCCTATAAAGTCTTTTTTTTTTCTTACAAAAAAGAGGAAATGGGTGAGGTTTGGGGGTGTGGTCTGTATTTAGGGGTGGAGTTAAGGACACAAGGCTTGTTGTGCATATAGGCTGCTTAGGTGTAAATCCACCCCTGACCAAAAGCTATTCATCAGCATTTGTGTTGCCATTTGGACTCAGCTAATACCAGCTAATAGCTGGCAGTGAATCTCCCCAAATATTTTTCAGTAAAACATATGCATTATAACTAAACACAGATTTGGGAAAAACCCACAGAACCTCAAAAGCATTCACACACCTGCAGCCAATTAATTAAACAAACTCTTTATTTATACAGATTCCTATTTATTACTAACTGAAGTCATGGGTGCAAATAAGCAACATAAAATGCATCAGTGCTACAGACACATTATAACAACCAAACACTAAAAGAAAAAAGAAGAAAATAGGGTGCTGTCTGGGTGTCCCTTGTGTACATAAAGCCACAGCTTGTGAAGGTTCTCCTTCATGTTGGCCATGGTCAGGGCTGGATTTACCATTAGGCACAGTAGGCACGCGCCTAGGGGCGCCTGAGGTTGGAGGGGCGTCTGTCAGTCCCCTCCCACCAATCCAATCCCTTTATATTCTATATTCTTCCCCCCCAAAAATGGGTGTGGTTTGGAGGTGTGGTTTGTGTTTAGGGGTGGGACTAAGGGCGCCAGGCTCTTTGGGCATACAGGCTCCTGAGGTGCAAATCCGGCCCTGGTCATGGTATATCTGTTTTATTCAGTTAGATAAACTGGACTTAAAGTTTAGTTCTTGAACCCGAGCACCTTCCACAATTTGGACAACAAAGTCTCCATTTTATTTCATATGCATTATACTAAAATCTGTTTGACTATTGGCTGAGTGTGCACACTGTATCTGTTATTCTATAAACACAGTCAGGGTTATTCAAAAAAGTTCTTATTGTTAAAAATGGTGCTAATTTAGCCCCAACCAATCAGATATTAATAAATTAATAATAATATTAAATAATATCTGATTGGTTGGGGCAAAATTAGCACCATTTTTAATGATAAGAACTTTTATTGAATCTCCCTGAGTATCTTTACAAAAAGACACAGGAATAAATGAACAACAATTCTCCTCATAACCCAATGCCTGCTAAAGTTGAAGGATAACACAGGGCATGTCAAACCTGTAAGGCAACCCTCAACGATCTCTGGTTCGAGAGATGCTTATGACATATGTGAATTGACAGAACTGGAAAACTTCTTCTAGGGGATTTGAAAGTTTGCTGCCAAAGTGCTCTAGAGGCCCTTTGCCAAGAGACATTGCATATAAATCTTAAATTGCCTTGACATTATAGAAAAAGGTTACACAATATTTTCATTTAAAAAAGTTTCAAGACTGTGGTATATTACATGTTAGTAAATATTCTATTTTTTTTCTTTAAATAGCAAATCAAAATAAAAGCACAGTATTTTTAGTATTGCTAGTTAGCACAAAGTAAAAAACATTTATATAGAGTTATTATAAGGGTCATTTACATTTTTATACATTTTCTAGAATAAAGTTTCGAATTCATTTTACACATTAGGAGGAAACTGATGTAGCCTTAAAACATTTATTATGAAACATTTGACTTATCCAACAAATTGAGTTCTGTTATAAAATCAATAGGTGATTCAAAATAGTATTTGGTTTAGTTAGTGCACTCATCCATCTTTACTAAACTCTTTCATATACTGTAACCTGGCCTAAGACACTACCCTGTACACTGACCCAACATGATCCTAACCACTAATCAAACTTCACTAGCAATCTACTCACAGCCTACTGTTTCACTTCTCCTTGCATTACCCCCATTTCCTCTAGACTGTAAGCTCATTGAGCTTTCCTTGTGTGTCATGGTATTGCTTTACATTAACTCATCAGGTTGTGCATGTACATGTATTACCCTTGTATGCAATTTGTATGATTTTCTATTGTATGTATTACCCTATCACCTTGTCACCCCATGGAAGGTGTTGACACTATAAAAAAAAAACATGTAAGGCAAATTTCCCTCTTTGTCATTGGAGGATGGAGTTATCAGTGAAAAACTGATGTAAAGGCAACTGGCAATGCAACAAACTTTGCCAGGCAAAGCTTGTTGTTTCATCTTTCTAAAACTTTAGTTGATCATAATTTTAGGTTTTCCTTTATATTGACAGAGAATAAATACATTTTAGACTGTAGAGTTTAAAGTCTTTATACAAGCAGGTTAGTTTTCCTTTAAGACTGTTGTGCCTCTCCCCTTTATAATTTCAGAAATATACACATTCTTTATTTATTTTTATCGTTCTTTGCAAAAATCCAATGATTATTACATACAGTTAGCCTGAGGCACATTCTGCTTGAATGTTGTCCTATTTTCCTAGCTCTTTTTTATTGTAATATTTGGGGGTTGTTATCCACATGATATACTGAACAACAAATTCCTGGCAAATCTGATAATCCTCCATGAGAATTATGACTAGGAAATATAAAGAATAAATGTATTTCTGAAACCCCACTCTGTCTGATCTTATTTCTCCTAAAACATTCCAATTATAAGGCAGATTATCTTCAACATTGAAAGAGTTAGACGGATGAGACTGACATAGAATTATTACAGAATGTTCAGCTCTTCTATTCAAAGAGAAAATAAATTCCTAGCTAGTGTTTCAAACATTGCTCTATCTAAACTATACCTTCCATTGTAATCTGCCTGCAGGCTCTAATAAATAATCATGCTACAATAATGTGATCTATCCTGCTGTAAATGCAGATATCTACCAATGGATTTGCAAACGTATTGTTCCCCACACATAAAAAAAAGCACAAACCAGCAATATAAGGAAGAACATGGTTGTTTTAGTTCTGAAAATTAAAGTTGTGTAGAAAATAAGAATACAAAAAGAACAGAGTTGGAAATCAATTATATTTATCACTCCCTGATTTTACAATATGAAAAATAATAGTTTTCAAATGTATGATATATTGTTTTAAACAATTATTTATTCTTGCCCAGTTCCTTGCCCCAGTAGAGGAGTTTGGAGTACAATTGTTAACAAAAGCAATACTAACATATGTATTCGGAAAACCACCAGGTCCTTCGGCCTAGTAAATCTACACCCACTTACCGTACATGAGACAAGATCCAGGTGCAACACGCCACAGTCTAGCAATTCAGCAATATACCCCAGGCACTGTTGGCAGTAAGGTAGAAAAAACAGTCCTTAACAATATAAACTCGCTGGTGAAAGGCTTCCAAGCACAAACAACATTCCAAAACAGGTAACGATCCCAAAACAACAAACTTTATTTAAAATTGTTGGCTGAATTATACATGGATTTATGAGTTTATATAGGCACTGCCCAAGTGCCCACCCCAGCTTACATTTATAATCATATACAATATCTCATAGATAAGTACATCTGCTTATATTTTTTTTTGTTGTGCATTTGCTTAATGTGCAGCATCTATTTAAGTTTTAATGTTGTTTTCATATTCCTGTAGGGCTGCCTCCGTAAGGCATCTGATTGGTGGTTCAGGTTGTGAATCATGAATATAGTGGTTCGCAAGCCTTCAGGAGCGGCCCTCACATCAAGGCACAGCCTTCACCATCAGAAAGATTCCATTATTGCAGGTTGGAAAGGACTCTGAATGTATAGTACCAGCTCATTTTGTAAATATAATTTTAAAGAATTTTAAGCCATTTAAAGCGTCCCTAGGCAATTTTATAAGATGGCTTTTTCAAGTTTGGTTTTCCAAGCAGGTTCACAAACTAGACAAACGTCAAACATTCTTATCCTTACTTTATGGGCACTGCCCACTTTAATGAAAGATTTATAGGTAAGAAAATATATTTATAAATTTGGTAAAGGAAGGAGAGGAATTGGGCATTCAGTCACACATTACGCACCTTATAAATTGTAGAAAAGAAGATATAAAATAATAAATGTTAAAACCTATAAAAAGTAAGGTGATTGTCCAACCAGATATGATACAGTTGTGCCTGGAGATAGGCATCATTCAAGATGCAGCAAGAGACCACAAATGTCATTTACCAAAACTGAAATAATACATTACTTCCAAAGTTCTAACATAAAAGATCATTTTGACTTTAAAGTCTAAGTTCATATCCTTAAATGTCAACAAAGTTCTTTTTATTACCTTGTAATATCTGTATACAGTAACTTCTTTTTTATACCTCCTAATATCTGTATACAGTAAGTTCTTTTTATACCTCCTAATATCTGTATACAGTAACTTCTTTTTTATACCTTCTAATATCTGTATACAGTAACTTCTTTTTTATACCTCCTAATATCTGTATACAGTAAGTTCTTTTATACCTCCTAAATCGTATACAGTAACTTCTTTTTTATACCTTCTAATATCTGTATACAGTAACTTCTTTTTTATACCTTCTAATATCTGTATTCAGTAACTTCTTTTTTATACCTCTAATATCTGTAACAGTAACCTTTTTTATACTCCTATATCTGTATACAGTAACTTCTTTTTATACCTCTAATATCTGTAACAGTAACTTCTTTTTATACCTTCTAATATCTGTATACAGTAACTTCTTTTTATACCTCCTAATATCTGTATACAGTACTTCTTTTTTATACCCCTAATATCGTATACAGTAACTTCTTTTTATACCTCCTAATATCTGTATACAGTAAGTCTTTTTATATCTCCTAATATCTGATACAGTAAGTTCTTTTTTATACCTTCTAATATCTGTATACAGTAAGTTCTTTTTATACTTCTAATATCTGTATACAGTAACTTTTTTATTACCTCCTAAATCTGGATACAGTAGTCCTTTTTTATATCTCCTAATATCTGTATACAGTAAGTTCTTTTTTATATCTCCTAATATCTGCATACAGTAAGTTCTTTTTATACCTTCTAATATCTGTATACAGTAACTTCTTTTTTATACCTCCTAATATCTGTATACAGTAAGTTCTTTTTATACCTCCTAATATCTGTATACAGTAACTTCTTTTTTATACCTTCTAATATCTGTATACAGTAACTTCTTTTTTATACCTTCTAATATCTGTATTCAGTAACTTCTTTTTTATACCTTCTAATATCTGTATACAGTACTTTTTTATACTCCTAATATCTGTATACAGTAACTTCTTTTTTATACCTCTAATATCTGTAACAGTAACTTCTTTTTATACCTTCTAATATCTGGATACAGTAACTTCTTTTTATACCTCCTAATATCTGTATACAGTACTTCTTTTTTATACCTCCTAATATCGTATACAGTAACTTCTTTTTATACCTCCTAATATCTGTATACAGTAAGTCTCTTTTTATATCTCCTAATATCTGATACAGTAAGTTCTTTTTTATACCTTCTAATATCTGTATACAGTAAGTTCTTTTTATACTTCTAATATCTGTATACAGTAACTTTTTTATTACCTCTAAATCTGATACAGTAGTCCTTTTTTATATCTCCTAATATCTGTATACAGTAAGTTCTTTTTTATATCTCCTAATATCTGCATACAGTAAGTTCTTTTTATACCTTCTAATATCTGTATACAAACTTTCTTTTTTATACTCCTTAATATCTGTATACAGTAACTTCTTTTTTATACCTCCTAATATCTGTATACAGTAAGTTCTTTTTCATACCTCCTAATATCTGTATACAGTAACTTCTTTTTTATACCTCATAAATCTGTAGACATAACTTCTTTTTATACCTTCTAATATCTGATACAGTAACTTCTTTTTATACCTCCTAATATCTGTATACAGTACTTCTTTTTTATACCTTCTAATATCTGTATACAGTAACTTCTTTTTATACCTCTAATATCTGTATACAGTAAGTTCTTTTTTATATCTCCTAATATCTGTATACAGTAAGTTCTTTTTTATATCTCCTAATATCTGTATACAGTAAGTTCTTTTTTATACCTTCTAATATCTGTATACAGTAACTTCTTTATACCTCTAATATCTGATACAGTAGTCCTTTTTTTATCTCCTAATATCTGTATACAGTAAGTTCTTTTTTATATCTCCTAATATCTGCATACAGTAAGTTCTTTTTTATACCTTCTAATATCTGTATACAGTAACTTTTTTTTTATACCTCCTAATATCTGTATACAGTAAGTTCTTTTTATACCTTCTAATATCTGTATACAGTAAGTTCTTTTTTATATCTCCTAATATCTGTATACAGTAAGTTCTTTTTTTATACCTTCTAATATCTGTATACAGTAACTTCTTTTTATACCTCCTAATATCTGTATACAGTAAGTTCTTTTTCATACCTCCCTAACTATCTGGATACAGTAACTTCTTTTTTATACCTCCTAATATCTGTATACAGTAAGTCCATTTTATACCTCCTAATATCTGTATACAGTAAGTTCTTTTTATACCTCCTAATATCTGTATACAGTAACTTCTTTTTTATACCTCCTAATATCTGTATACAGTAAGTTCTTTTTTATACCTTCTAATATCTGTATACAGTAAGTCCTTTTTATACCTCCTAATATCTGTATACAGTAACTTCTTTTTATACCTCCTAATATCTGTATACAGTAACTTCTTTTTATACCTCCTAATATCTGTATACAGTAACTTCTTTTTATACCTCCCAATATCTGTATACAGTAACTTCTTTTTTATACCTTCTAATATACATGTGTAATGTATACATGTAATTGTAAAGCACTGCAGAAGATGTTGGCGCTATATAAATCCACAATAATAATAAATCCACAATAATAATAAGAACTATACAGTGGAAATAAAAGGCTATTAAATGGTATCTCCACCACTAAAATCACTTTTTTCAATTCAGTTTAATTCAAGAACGGGAGATAAAGAAACTGTGTCTTACCTCCCATTCTTCAATAAAACATTCAGCAGCCATGAACGAAGTTGCAGAACTTCTCCGCAGCATCCTCTGACAGCTCCCGATGGACATAATACGCATGCGCATAGCGTACAGAGTCCGTTGGGACCTGTCAGAGGATGCAGCAGGTCTACCTCCACCACTAACTTTTACTAGCAGGTTGAGAACCCTATTTACAAAATTTTCTATACTTACTTAACAAAACTGCTTCTATTTCCTTTAAGCAATCAAGGCAAACATGCTATAATGTTTCCCTTCCAATGAAGTGATAAGAGGTGTCACGAAATGCATCAGGGTCCTTACTTCTAGCTCCCTCTAGATGCTTTTTAGATATTGAATAAAAATGACTTTTTAACACACTGCAGCTGTATGTGTGGTTTGTTAAAATTGAGTGGCACAATGATGAACACACACACAGAGGAACATAAGCAGGTGGGACTATAAGTGAATTGTGTAACAGAAAGGGACTTGGTATGTGGACTATGGTAAGTCATATTGCTAAAGAGAAGATGCTATTGACACTAAAACTCCCAAAACCACTAAATCAATCACACACATGCAGTAATAAATCCAATCTTTCCTGTTCCAAAGCTGTGTTTGTGGACATTTTTATTATATGGGAAAGTGATAGGGCACCAGGCCAAGTTAACGAGGAGACCCTATAGGTAATAGCTTGGTTGATATACAGTCAGCTTCAGCTGTAGCTGATTCCACTACAAACCCACTAGGTCCTTCCATACAGAATTAAGTGTATTGGCTGGGGGAATTCCAAACAACCAATAAAATGAACAGACAGAAAAAAGGCACCTTGTCCTTTCAGAATGCAAGATTGTAAAAACATCCACTTGCAACATTAACTTCTATTGTTAACATCAAGCTTTTATTTAGTTCATAGGGCCTGTAACCTTGCCTATCCTCAACCTAATGTATAACATCAGCCCATCAGCTGTGCCAACACCTACTCAATGGGTGCTTAACAAATACCCTGTCTCTTTTGGCCTTTCATAATAAAGGCCCTATCTTCAAATCTATGTGTCTCTTTTTCTTCTATGGACCACTGCCAGCTGCTGTGAGAACTGAAAACCCTCCCCTCCATCCATCTAACACTAAACAACCATAGGACCCATAATTAACCATGACCCCCCCCCCCCAAAAAAGGGTGTAGGTAGGAGGGGCTAGTTTCCTATATAAACTGGCCCAGAACTGCTCTTTATAAACCCTGCTTCCCCTCCCTTACCTGAACTCCTGACCCCTTACCCACCAATCCCTCACCTGCCTCTTTTAAAATGCACCAAAACCCACTGTCCTCATTTCACAACCCTGCCATGGCCTTCATTCCCTATCTGGTCAATATAGATCTTGGCAGTACCAGCTCCAATTGAGAAGATACCTCACCCCTTTCCAAATGCCTTATTTAATGACACAACAACCGAAATTTGGATCAAAAGGCCACAGCAAATTTTTTAACTTAGTATTAACAAACATTAAGGGGACAACGCAATATTGGGTGCAAAATGCCCAAATCAGTGTAAAACACCACACTATCCAATGTATTATTGGGTTAGTGTGGGTTTTGACATGTAGCATCAAACAATTGTAACATCAAGCTTTCATTTGGTCCATAGGGGCCTGTAACCTTGCCAATCCTTAACCCAAGAATTCCTGCAATCCATCAGCCATGCCAACAATGGATGTATAACAAATACCCTGCCTCGTATTGCCCTTTGTGAAAAAGGCCCTATCTTCAAGCCTACGCACCTTCCACTATTTACCCCTGCCACCACAGGTGAGTTGTATTCCTTCAGCTCTCCTGTTTCCCGCAATTTCCCAGGCAGTATGGGCCACATCGTGGAAGTAGAGTTCAAGGTATCACACCCAATTTCTATAAAATGGACACCATCCCTACCATATAGGGCTTCACAAAATTTTTCCAATTCAGTCTACAAATTAATTTTTTTACCTATAGCCCTATTGATCCTAATTTGCAATCTATGAAGCACCTTCTATTCATGAACACCCCCCCAAACCCATATCCGACCAAACTACAAGCAAAATATCGAAAGTGGACCATATTTTAATTATTTTTTTTTAAATGTCTTTAACTAAAATCTTTTTTGGCACCGACCCCACATCATTCCCTTCTAGGTGAACAAGCAACACTGTTGGGGGACCATGCAATGCTGCAAACTCCAAAAAAGTGTTAAAGAATGTTGACAATGTAATCTCTTTCCTGGGCTAATGGGACACATTTCCATTTATTTCCAATTTTTTGGAATGGAATTTCCAGCACCTAAGCAGAGGGATTAGTCAAAATAGTGGATAACTGATCAGCCTGCCGCTTTACTTCCCACTCCAAAAAGGAGCTGAAAGTTTCAAAATAGGTGCAAGTACCATAATAGTGCAGTCCATGGGCAAACAGCAGTCAATAAAAGACTGACTCTATGTCCATTTTGTCCATCAGCACCCAAGTCCCACAGAACTTCACCACCAAAGGAAGAATAGGTAACCCTGTATTGTTCTTTATCAGTACCGTTATTGACTGAAGTGCCCCTGGGGTAAGACGGGTTATAAATCATTCTCAATTTGCCAAGTTCTTTCTTGGGCACCACTCCTAATAGAGGGTTACCAGAAAAGATTCTGTCATCCTGCCCAATTGCCTAACAACATGGGGATGTGGCTCAGCAGATTTAAATTTTTTACAGGTAGAATCTGCTACTGAATCTTGAGAAGGAATTGTAAAACCATCATAAAAACCCTTACGTAGATGTTCAGCTGCCTTCTTATTAGGGTACAAGCTAAGGTAAGGGACATCATGGTCACGCTTACATTTTTTACCAAGCAGTCTTTCAAGCTGAAAGCACTTACTTTAGGAGTGTGACCAGCCACATTCTGTGCATTCATGGCAGAACCTGCATGCAGAAGCATTCACCTTTTTTGCTACCATGGAATTCAGCCGATGGAAAACATTTCTGCCGGCTCCCCTTGGAAAGGGCAACTGGGTAACTTTAAACTCAGACATAAATTGAATATGAATAAGGGAGCGAGTCCTAAAAAATCTATCATACCCATAATACAATATACTGTAACTTCCTGGGCTTTCTTTAGAGGAGGTACATTATACTGCCCTTTATTAGTGGCTCTTTTGATTCTAAGTAAATCTTTAACTGTGAAAAGATTGAAACCGATCCTTTTAAATCCTTTTTGACAGGTCAGTGTGAAGCATAAAGTTAGATTTAAAATCCTTTTAGACAAATGTTATATGCACAGGTACCTTATTTTAAACTATCTCTTGTGCTTTCATAAAGCAAGCAAAAGGAATTAACTTCTCTGTCAAAGTGAGAAGCTATTGTATTTATTGATGGTTTTGACCTACATTTGGCTCTGTAATGGACCTAGTGTTCTGTGCATATATTCTCCAAGCACTAAAAGCCTAACCAGTAAATATAGACATGAAAATCCTTTTTTGATATTCCTAAATACTCCTACATACAACTTGTAACAAGTTGTATAGTCCCAGTTAGGGTATAGGGTAGAGGAAGTGTATACCCACTGAGGTTATATTTCTGTTTGAAGATTAGGGAAGGTGTGACTTCCCTAACCAATTAAATTGCATCTATAAAGCCTAAACTAATTCTAAATATATTTCAAAGTTATATTTACCAGGGAGGTAAGATATAGTACCCTATTTGTCCTATGGTTCCTGCTCTAATTTAGATGTGTGTGTCTTTGTAAAAGATGGGACTAGAGTCAAAGTTAGAGACTTGGTTGAGTGAAAAAGCTGTCAGCCATGGGACAACCAGTTCTTAAAAAGTTCACTGGTCATTTTAAACAGATCTGTAATAAACCTAGTATAACCCAGTTGTATAACATCTGTCCCTGCAAAGGGGACTGGGGGGGAAGGTGGGTCCAGGACAAGAAGGACAAGTGTGCGTGAACCAGGCCCCAAGTAACAAATAAGTTCACTTCTGTGCAGGGCTGCTATTTAACCATGTATAGATATAACTGCATATGATTGGGTAGGATGGATAGGTGTGGTAATGGAGGGGTCCAACCCAAATTTCCCTAGGGGGCCCACTAATGTGAATTTCCATCACTGGCAGCGAAAATAGAAGAAAATAGGGTAGGTTACTGTGATGATCTAAATGTAAGACAGATACAGAGATTACAGAGTGCTAACTTAACTGGTATTGAAACAGAAAATTGTTGTAAATAGGTGGAACGTAGACATGCAAATTAAATATTTATGGGTTTATATATATAAAAAAACACAGGCTTCACAGACATCCCACCCCACAAAACTTGTGTCAGGGAGCAACACCAACACCACTCAACCAATCAAGCCAGCTCAACCATCTACATACCAATCAGAAAAATAAAATGAGCAATAAAACATCCAGATTATAGTTCCTACTATATCTTGATCTTTAAATAATTCTTATTAAACACTAGAGTTAGAATCTGGGAAACATGGTGCCCATAATGGATCATCATTCTCTGGGTAACTGCACACATATATCTAAAAACCATACAATACAAATCTAATAACTAGAGATGGCCAAACTTTTGAAATTTCTATCTCGGACCCATTAAATTCAATAGGAGAGTGATAGTTCGAAAAGTCTGGATGGTTTACAGCTAAACTAACAGTGGTAGCTTACTGTAAATGGCTGTGGCACCAGGGAAATGGTCTGGGGAACATGTCACTATTAGAGAATAGGGGTTCCGTGTTGGATCTGGGTTCGTGTCGAACCCGGATCCCATCTCTAGTCACTATCACCAACCAAATCTTGTTAAAACACTTCTTAAACATGAGTGGGCAATTCTCGTGTTTTGTGCAAGCTACATTCGAGGGTTACCCAATGATACTTTCAAGGGTTACCGAAAATAGAACCATAAATTTAAGGGTTACCAAAATCGAACTGTACTTTCGAGGGTTAGCAAAAACAAACAATACTTTCGAGGGTTAGTGAATTATACCTTCAAGGGTTAGCGAACGACTCGTAAATTCGATAATTCTTGAAACAGCGACAACGAACGATCGATAATTACCGAAAGTCCAGAAAGTTTAAAAGTCCGAGAAATCCGGGTCTGGGATAGTTTGAATAGTTGTTCAAGTTCAAGATCTAGTCCATAGCAAGACATGGCAGATACTGATGAACAGATAAAAAGAAAGACTGACCTGACCGAGATAAAACTTTATCACAAAAATAAAGGGGCATATTTATAAACGATCGCCAAGTTTCCGCCGCGGTTATCTCCATTGTTTTCGCCAAATCCAGCGTTATTGCTATTTATAAAACGGCAAAAAGTGATTGCGAAATCCAATATCGCCTCATATCGCCGAATCCCTTATCGCCATCTTTCGCCGTCTTTCGCCGCGGTAAGTGATGGTGGTAATGGAGGTTGTGCCGGCGGTGGGGTATGAGGAAGGGGAGGGGTACACACCATTGGGGTTGTATGTGGTGGATTGGGACTCAGTTCATCTGTGTCCTCTGCAGGTTTAGATATATAGAGGAAAAAAAAGAGAAATTGAAAGTAAGTTGTGAAACAAACGTAAACACAATTTAGTGAATTGTTCACTTGTCACATCAGGCAAAGTGGTAGGGACACCTGTCCAAAACATAGGCATGGCTGTAATAGAATTAAGGTTGTTTAAAGGAGAACTCAACTGAAATTAGTAGACTCCATAATGTAGAAAAAAGAAGAAAAACAGACCACACACTAGGAATTAGCATTGTGTAAAGCTGGTTACACACCATAAAATAATCATGGATGATACACCCACATTTCAGTGTAGCTGTCGATGTTGTGGAAATATTGGATGTTTTTCAAAGGGCTAGTGTACGAGCCTGAAAAACAGGGATGATTGTGTGGTCCTTTATGGCCCGCACACTTGGTCGCGGCAAAGTGGAAGGGCCAAAATTTTGGACTGGACGAGGTATCTAAAATTGTGTACACAGCCTTACAAACACAAATTAATGGATTCAGTAACTATGTATATGTACACTGTCTGGCCACACCAGCTCTTGACTGGAGTCACATGGTCTCTAAAATAATTGGACATATAGAAAGCTTGGCTACAGTCTACTAGCAAACCAAAACATGTTCTCAAAATTGATCATTAGTTTAGGAATGAGCATGTGTAAAGAACATAGTGGTCACTAGCACAATTGTTTGATACTCGAATGCGGACAATTTATCCATCCACCCCATGTTAATAACATACATTTCCAAGCAGGCACATCCAAACAATACACATTTTACTGCATTGAGGTCAAGGTGCTTTGTCATCTGATTGTGTGTTGTAGTGAGGCTTTAGTTATCCTTTAATTGCATTAAGTTTGCTATCAGTATAGCCCTGGTAATTACATGGATTAAGTGTGTCCCTAATAAATCACATGTTGTAGCAACCCAGTATACAGTCAGCAAATGTATTGGACAATCATTCACCAAATAATAAAGAATTACATGAACAGTAAGGGAAAAAATCCACAATCACAAAAACATTACATTATGCATTGGATACATGCCTTCAAGACGTTTAAGGTCTGACCAGCGCCGCTGGATATCAAAGAGAGTCAACTCTACATTGAATTTTTTGACAAGCCTCCTCCTCAGCCTCTCCATTATCTTCCTCCTGTGCAGCTGGACATGCTGGGTCCCTGCAGGTGTCTGCTCATATTTTTTGTGTAGTAAATATTTTACTAAATACCCTGCAAAGCTAACTCAGGCATTTTCAATGTCCAAATGCTCACCTGTCAGTGATTTTACTAACAGGTTGACACTGTGCACTCTTTGGTAGTTAGACCGTCCCTTTTGGAGGTCAAAATCGGTGACATCGCCAAATTAATCGAATCGCTGGCGTATTCACCGATCATCGAACGAATGTGTCTCGAAATTGGCATAATTCGGTGATCTCCCCTTTGACCTCCGATAGGAGGGGGCGAAGTCATAGAGAGTGCAGTGTATTTCATAGAAGGAGAAGAAACTGCAGTGGCAAAGATTTCTGGTCAGATATCTTCTGACCAAAACCTATGATGAAATTGGGACCGTAAGGAAGAGGAGGAGAGTCATGCTGCATTTATGGAGGAAAATCCTCCAAAAATATGATGTGGAGCTGTCCCTCTTTTACGTGCAAAAGGCAAAAATGCGCAAAAGGCCCCACTATGTGCAGGAGATTAGGGACAGTATGGAAGGCAAGTATCATATGCAAATTTAAAATATGATTTCTTATTCTTCAGAAATTAACTTGATGAAATTGGAAAAGTAAGACAACATTGTCAATTTGTTAAAGCCAAAATTATTAAAATATTATCCAATCCAATTGTTCAGTGTATACTGTTTGCAAGATCATCTGATTTGTTTGTGACATACTTAATAAACGTCATTAGCAGGGCTGCAATGACTGCAAACTTTATGCAATTAAAGGACAACTAAAGCATCACAACAAAATACAAACAAATGGCAGAACACCAAGACATTAAAGCAGGAATGTCTGTCATAACTTTGCAAATGATTTTACTAACAGGGTTTTTCCACCCAGCATTCCATAGTGTTTGGTCAGTGACCATTATGTTTTACCAGCATGCTCAGTTTGAAGTTAATGCATTGCATACACTTGGTACAGATGTTCATGCTCACTAGTAGTGTGTAGCCAATCATTTTACAGGACATATTAGACATGGTGTGGACAGGAAGTGCACACACAGAACATTATTACATCCATTTCTTTACACTTCTTTCACTTCCCTTATTGCCATTTGATGGAGTTGGATCTTGTTAAGGTGATGCTTTCACATTACAGATGATGACATTTTCAGTTAATTTCTGCTTTAACTAACATTAATTCAAACACAGCCATGCAGCATGTTTTTTTGTCTGTTTGTTGGAGAGAAAAAAACATTGTGAATAATGACGTTTGTTATATGTGTTGGAACAATTTAGTACAACTCACCCTCATTTTGTTTTTATATCTAAACCTGCAGAGGAGACATCACCAGCGCCATCTCCAACCCCTCAACCATTGGGGTCCCAACCTCCCCTACCTACTTCCCCCCCACCAGACCAACCGCCACTGCCAGGAAGTTCACCACCCCACTCCCCGAGCATTGGTGACCTATTTGAAGGCAAGTTTCCTCTATACATGTTTTGTGACTAATATTTAACTTATACCGTTAGTTGTTTGTTGTATGTGATTTTTTAAAACTTGAACTTGAGCAAAATGTGGAGGAAATGTTCCCAATATTACAGCCCTGTGCATATTTGTAAGTGACTGAAATGCCAAACTGCTATCCGCAAATGACCTTCATCAGTTTTGCTGGTAGGGGCTGTAACTGTACACAACCACAACTAGTCAGACACGCAACTGCAAACAATATCTGGTACCTGCCCTGACCCCACCAGCAACTGTAGATTTAGACCAGATTTGTAAGCCGTTAAAACCTTACTTCCATTTACACAAACCCTTCCACGACACAATGCAGGACTGACTCTAACCCACATTTATATTTAGGTGTCCATACTCTCATGTATTTTTTTCTCATCTAATCCCACAGAGGAGGCAGAAGGACCCTCTTTGCTTGAAGCATCTCAGGCCACCTCCAACCTCTTACAAGGCAAGTATTGTATGCAAATATTTCTCCTTTTTCAATTTCCATTTTTCAACAACCGTTAGTCCATGAAATTACAAAAGAGTGTAAGCAACTAGTTTTGTTAACAAATCCAACTTTGGATGTTTCTCGAATTTAATTATCTATGTGTTTTCTAAAAATATGACACAAATTTGAATCTTGTTGTATTGATGAAAATGCCTTAAAGGACAATTATACTCATACAATGGGAGAAAGTGAAATGTATATATATGTTGTGCTAAGTTCCCCAACCTTCCTTCAGCCCTTTTTTTAACACAAAAACACTTCAAATTCCTACTTTGAAGTCCAGCTAGTTAGAGCCACTGAACTCTGGAAGCTGTGGACAGAAAGTAAATCACACTATTAGCATGTTGTAGATAAGAAAGAGTGACAGAGATCACCAAAGCTGCATGCTTCCTGACCAATCAAATGGCACATTCTAATTTTTGGCACTAACAGAGAGGGAAAGGCAGGATTTATGGTCTGGGGAACAGGAGTTTGGATGTTAAAATCTTCACTCTGACATGATGCAGGAACACAAGAGTGGGTGGGTTTTATTGTATACCTATTTAACTCTCTTCTGACCATGTGTGTGTTTCACCAGTATAGTTGTCCTTTAAAACATTGTCACAGCTCACTCTCATTATTTCCATATGAATCTGCAGAAATGGGACCAGGACCATCCCCGCCCATCTTGACACCACAGAGATGGCTAACACCCCCTCCACCCCCAACTATTATATCACATGTGGTGGACATTATCCACACCCACCATCAAGACACCTCAGCAAGAATGGAGGTGATTCAGGCCAGTTTGAAACACCTTTCTCACCGGATGAAAAGGCTGGGGAGGATGCAGTTCTGGGTTGCCAAATAATTTTAGTATGATTTAATGTAAATAGTTTTATTTTTAAAAAAAGGCAGATGTATGTCTGTTATTTTATTTATGACAAAGTTAAATTCACCAAAAAAAAAAAAAAAAATCTAAAGAGTAAAACCAACATCTTGCTGTCTTGGGTTATATATTTTGCAGCTATCCATATATCTAAAACATTACACAGGTATACTCCTTTCAAGAATATCACATTACACTCTCCTCATCCTCACTCTCCTCCTTCCACAACAAAATAACACCCAGGAAGAGGATAAAAACCGCTAAATCCTCTCCTTTGGGTACAGTTTACCCATCAAATGTAATACTTGCTTGAATTTTTTGCTCCTTAAATTGGGGGGTAAACAATGGTGTAAAAAGTGCAGTGGAATAATGATCACATAAAGCTATATGTGCACATCAAAATCAAAACTTTTATTCATAAAACACACAACAAAAAAATAACCCATTTCTTGGGTACAAAAGAACTTAACAAAATCAAAAACAAAAAGAATCACATTCCAAAGAAAATTAGGGCATTTGATTATTAAAATACAGGACAATTGTTTCATTTAAAAGTTTAATTTGCTGGTTAATGGCCAACATTTGTGCCCAAATCTCCATTAAAAATGGGTGTAGGGAGATGAGAGTGGGGGGGTAGGCAATGTGGGAATTGTGAGAGGTGGGCATGGAGAGAGTGTAGGGGTTGGGGTCCAGGGTATAGGAGAGAGTGTAGGGGTGTTGTGGCAAAGTGTAGGGGTGAGGAGGCAAAGTGAAGGGGTATTGTGGCAAAGTGTAGGGGTGGTGTGGCATAGTGTAGGGGTGGTGTGGCATAGTGTAGGGGTGTTATGGCATAGTGTAGGGGTGGTGTGGCATAGTGTAGGGGTTGATGGCCAGGGTGGCAAATAAAAATCTAAAGCTGGTGTGCCACACAGTGCAGGACCCAGTTCTGCTGCCGCCATAGTTGTCTCCTCTGCATGGTTAAATAAAAATACATAATTAGAAAAAGTAGTGATATATTCAAAGACATTTCCTGAAACAAATATGGTTAACATTTATTTTCTAACAACAGATACAATGAACAAGTGGATTTGGCCAACATTAAAAAAGGAAGTTCAATTTTGTACACTATTTAGTGAATGTTCTTTGGCTAATGATTTGGCTAAAAATTTCAGAACAATTAAGGTTACAAACCAAATGCAAACGGGCATAGGATACTTGCCTTGAGAGCTTTCCCCGGTGGCCTGTGGGGAACAGGAAGGAGCCAGTAGTGGCATCGCAGTTGCATCTTCTAAATGTAGAAAGCCAAAAAAACAGACTGTGAGTTGTGAGGAGATTACACACCGCGGCAAACACAACATGGTTTACATGCAAACCTGAAAATTCTATTAGATCCCACAAATCTAACTATCAATGGCTATATCTTCATTGGGGTATTAACTTTCAAAATGTTAAAAAATTATAAAGCTAATTGCTTACATTTTAACATTTATCACTAGTTACTACAATCTACTATTGACAAATTACAGGGGGAAAAACACGGCAAATGAAAGATAGTAGAAAGACATAAAGTGAGTCAAAACATAGGGTGTATGTGTCCTTTAAAGGGTATCTCCATCCTGATATGTATTTTTTTAACATAGTGTAGACCACCACAGCCACAAACTTGGTTTGGTCAAAGAAAAACAAGAGTAGGAGTTGTCTGTGAGTCATCCAGTCCATGGTCCTTATTCTCATTGAGGATGCTGACATGCACAGGGGAGCCCTCACCCACCCTCCTGATCCCCTTTGGCTGCCTCATCCTCTTGCATAAGAAGCTACCCCAGCCCACCCCAACCGCCATGTTAGTTTGTTCTAATAAACCATAAGGGGGTCAGTAGGGTGGGAGGGTGCATGCCAGCATCCTCAATCAGGACAAGGAAGAAGCAGGGAACAGATGACTGCACTGGGGCAAATTAGAGATTGGGGTGGACATGACCTTAAAAGAAAAAAACAGCAAAAAAAAAAAATTTAAGGGAAATCAAAAATGCATAGGATACTTGCCTTTAAGGTCGTTCAAAATCTTGTTCACAAAATCCCGCCTTCTGCTTTTGAGGTCCGACCAGGCCCTCCGCAGCTGGGGGGCTGTCCTTTCTAAGCCATATTTCCCTAACAGCCTCCTTTGCAGTCCCCGCATAATTTTCCTCCTTTTTTGGTGCTTTTTTGCCACTGACGCAGGCCGAACGAATCGAACACAGAGAAATCAATCGCGGAGAAAATTCGCCATATCGCTGCGATGCATTTGCTGATCGCAAACGATGGCGATATCGATTAAGGCACAAGTGACAAGATGTTTAATGTAATGTTTCATTCAAATGGGGGGTCTTAGTTATACATACAGTATACATGAGGGATTTTTGTGCCAAAATCCCTTTTTAGAGTCCGCAATTTCTTCCTTACAGCACTGGTGTGATATAGACATTTTCGTAAAATCTAGCATTTCGCTGCGATAGTGGACTTAACGCAATTACTATGGCGATGTTAACGCCGCGTAATACAACTGATATCGCCGAGTATCGCCACGGCGATATGTTTCGCTGCAAAATCTGGTTTATAAATATGGCAAAAATAGCGATTTTGGTCATTGCGATGTCCTGCGAAATCAAAATGGCGAAAAAGCGATTGTTTATAAATATGCCCCAAAATCTTTGAATATACACATGAATACAAAAAAAAAGCCTTTTTGAAAGTAGGACTCATATAACCACTCACCTAATGGTGACTTTATACACTAGATAAGGTTTCTCTCTATATTGGAGATTCTAGCTGTCTTCATGCACCATTTGGTCACAGTAGGCCAATACTCACTGTTTAGAACACAGGATCCATTACAGCCCTTAACTGCTTTGTAGAGAACAAAAAGCTAATAAGAGGGAAAACGGTGTTTAATAACAGGGTGGGTTTTTCTTTAGGAGTTCTCAATAGGATACAATACTTTTAGAAGCATGTACATAATCATTCAAAGAAGAGCTTTCTGTAAAAGCGAACTAGGAAAGCAGCATCATAGTGAAGAAAGCATCTGTAAATCTGCAGGTTTGTGGTGTTTCCTGATTTCTGCAGCCTCCTCTCTAGTAAATGATAGTTAGTTCCCTGAATGCTCAGTTTTGATTACAGAGTGGTCATTAACAGGTCACCTCGTAGTTACTTGGCAGGTTTAGTCAATAAACTGCCTGGAACAGTATTTTTGATGGTCTCTCCCAATGATTTGACTTCAAAACATCATAAACGTGAGTATAGTTCCTTAACTAATTCTTGCATATTAAACACTAGAGTCAGAATCTGGAAAGCACAGTGCCCCAAATCATCATTCAAACATGCAAACATATATGTATCAATCTAAGACATAACTTTTAAATATTAAAAATCATATAAAGTGCACTTGGATAGATGTGCAGTTAGAGGTAATTAATGTCATTCACTGAAGCCTCATATACACATATGATCTTTGTACCAACCCACTACCCTCAATCTCTTTCATGCGAGCGATAAATGGCTGTTTTGGCCGATAATCACACATGTATATGTATTTGGTCAGGGGTTGTTCATTGATCTGCCATGGAGGATCAGCGAACAACCCATGACCGAACGCATACACACATGTAATTATCGTCTAAAACAGCCGTTTGTCACATGAGTGCGTTGTGGTCAGGGTCATGGGTCAGTGCAAAAATCGTACAAGCCTAAAGTAGAGTATTGATTGATTGATTATACCAAATGGCTATCAATGGTCCATTCAGAAGCCTCTTTGGCATATAAATCAGTGCAGGTGTCACTAGTCACAATACAATCAAATTAAAAGATTAGAACAAAATAAAGGCATCAAGTATCCGTAATGCCGTATTGTCCCATCAATCAGCCAGTAGACAATGCGTTTAACTGAATATTTCAGATTTCTCAAGACATAACTATTTAAAATAATGTAGAAAAACAAAGTAAAAAAACAAAAAAAAAAACCAAAAAAATAAAAAAGAAAAAAAACGAAACCCTCATCTTTCATTCCCCTATCGTAAAGGTGGGTACACACAGGACATAACTATTTAAAATAATGTAGCTCATCTTTCATTCCCCTACCCTAAAGGTTGGTACACACAGGACAGATTTTTGAAAGATCTGCAAGATCCTGTCTGTCATTTTTCAAAGGTTATGATACACACAGTCCTGAGCGTTCTCCCTATACACAGCATTTACACAGCATAGGGAGGACATTTGGGATTGTGTGGTTCCCCCCTATAGGGAGACTACCGTGGTCGAGGGAAATTTACGGTCTTTCCCGAATGGGAAATTTTCCAATAAAGCCCTGATACCATCGGACAGTTACACAATTCTAAAACCACTTATTTTTATTCTTGCTTCAGTTTTCTTTAAATGTGCTCAAAAGTAGTAAAATTAGATACTGTGGGGTGGTTGTATTTATTTATTATAGCTAAAAACAAATTGTTTTACTGCTAAACACAATGCAGACCTTGAGGGATGGAAATGCATAAAAAGATTTCCATTTTAGCCATCACTTTACTTCATTTGATTATATTTCACTTGTCACAAAACAAAGTAAATACCATCTGTATATTTAACTTCCAACTTGCATTTCACTATAAATGAAGCCTTGGAAAAAGGAAACTGACCCAGTGTCCTCCTGTCACCATTATCTGGTTACTTCCTAGAGCTGCTGATCAACCTTTGCTCTCGGTAAAGCTTCTCAGTACTTTCACTGATGCTAATTTATTCATCAGCATCTGGTACCATGCACGGTAGATTGTCTTTTACCGGTTTAGCTTTTGAATAAAAATGGAATGTTTGCAGAAATGTTGATAATGAATGCACTACCAATTAACTCATAGGTTCCATTGTTTAAGCCCAACACATTTTTATAGCTGTGTAAGCAAAATGATGTATGATATTTGATGTGGAATTAAGGCTTTTCTTGCCTTTTGTACGGATGCATGTGAATAAGATAGTATTCCATCTAGATCAGTGCTTCACAAATTCTAGAAGCCAGGAGTCCCCTAAGTCTAACACATTTCAAATATTCTTGGGTAGTGATCATCAGGGATTTCATCATCAGTACTGTTTTATAAATCACCTTTTACTATTAGAGATGGCTGAACTTTCAAAGGTTTGGTCCGTTTTCGAACTTTCGAACTATATGGAAAGTTCGAAAACTGACCCATTAAAGTCAATGGGAGTCAAATAGTTCGAAAAGTTCTAATGAAATACAATTAAAATATCAATGGTAACTTAATGTAAATGGCTGTGGGACCTGGGAAATGGTCTGGGGAACATGTTCGAATATCAAGGACTTTCGAAAACTCGATTTTACTCTCACGCGCGCTACTTTCGAGCTCTCCTGTTCGAACATTCGATTATTATGATATGAACGACTCACCAATTCGATAATTTGATATTTACTCGTGTTGAGGTATAATAGACATTTTACTTGCGGATTCGAGAATTCGATATTTACTCCTGTTGAGGTATAATAGACATTTTACTCGCAGATTCGATATTTACTCACGTATAGGCAAAATAGACATTTTACTCGCGGATTCGATATTCAATATTTGCTCGTGGATAGGTATAATAGACATTTTACACGCGGATTCGAGAATTAGATATTTACTCGTGTATTGGTGTAATAGACATTTTATTCGCCTGCCTCGAATGTTCGAACATTCGATAATTATCGAAAGTCCAGAAAATATCAAAAATCCGGGTCCGGGATAGTTTGAGAAGTCCGAGTCCGTTCAAACTCGAATAATTTGCCTCGAACTCAGGTTCGAGTTCGAGTTCTAGTCCATCTCTACTAACTATCTGCATAAATTCTGCTAAAGAGTCAATTTGCCCTTTTATAAATGACAAGATTGCTGCTTTAGGAATTGCTGGCGTAAATCCAACTGAAATAGCAATTTGCCCTTTTAGAAATATTTCTTTAAATATTAAGATATCAAAGCTGCTTTAACAGCCGATTGCATACAACCTATCTGGTTGCTATGGCTTTAATATGTTTTCTTCTGACAAAAGGTACTCAGTGTAGTTTTAATTCTGTGCATGTGGTGTTTAGATTTTTAAGGTGCTGGAAAGGCACCTGTAATTCAGATATACACAGGGACACATGCATAGCTATATAGGTCCCTACAACATATATTTTCTAGAATATTCTGTTATAGCAGGGTACAAAAAAGAGTTTTCATTTTTATTTAAGCTTTAATAGAGGCTTCAGGAGGGGTCTGAAGTCTAATTATGGAAGAACAGAGCTGATGCCCTAATCAGAATTAAAGTACATATTGCATAGCTGTAAATGAATCAGTTCAATCATCTGAAGAACAGGCCCCATTGGGACTTGGGTGGAAACATAAGCTGCTGATTTGAAGCTGAAGGTGAATGTATTTGAGAAATTGCATTATTGTTTTATAGTGCTTCCTTTACATTTAATATTACTAGAAGGCTGGTTTGCAGGGGCTGAATGAAATTTTGAATGAGCAATTTCACATTCTTTCTGTTTCTTATTTATTAGTCCAGGAGCAGGGATGAGGTGGAGTTTCAATACTATCAACAGACTTTCAACACGGAACTGCTGTAATTTCGATTGCTAAAACTGACTTTCAACATTGAGATTTACATAGCTTGGAAGCAGAACCTCAGTTTTGATGGCTGCAAAACTTTAGGCTGTTCTGCAGACCTAGCAGAATAAACCCATCAGGTTTGTTCATCTTTACCTCCATTCCTTATTTAAACTCCCTACCCATACTTATTTCAATGGGACAGTCGTGTTTATAACAAAACTGTTCCACCATCCTGGACAGCTGTGCCTTATCATTGAGTGGAAGAGGCTTGGATATTTATGGGTTGGGCCTTGGACATTACTAGACCAATTGTGATGTATTCCAAGATTTTTAAGACTGTTCAATCCAGCGGTGGGTGCTGAGACCTCGAATATCCCCATGTATACATGTCACACACTTTTGAAGAAGAAAATCAGGCATACATCCCAACCTGAAAACAAGCAATGAGGGTCACACTCCAAATAAAAATAGTGTTTATTTGTGACCACGCATCAAAACACACAACATTTCGGGGGTAAAGGAACGTTATGTGTTTTGATTCATGGCCACAAATAAACACTATTTTTATTTGGAGTGTGACCCTCATTGCTTGTTTTCAGGTTGGGATGTATGCCTGAGTTTCTTCTTCAAAATGTATAAAGCCCTTCTACACTCTTTTTTCTCTCAAATATCTCTATCCGTTTCAAAGCCTGGTTTGTCCAGGTACTTTTAATAACTATTATAATTTGTTACATAAAATAGGAAGGGGTAGGTACTGTAGGCTTCTTCATAATACAGACATTACATATTGACCACACCAGTTACTGTAGAATAAAATATCCGTTAAAAAGCACATTAGTGTTACAGTGTTCAAGGATTTATTGTCACCACAGGGGATCTGGGATATATCCCAGAAAAGTCCATGTTGCAATAATAGTTTTATTTCTTATACAAATTATACAACACAAGCTAGAAAAAAAGTTAAATTAGGTGCAGTATAGAAAGTATATTTGTAATAGAAATTAGGATTTTTATTTTTGTAAATCGCGATCACTGGATTTTAAGGTGCGTGGTACCTGCACTGAATCCTCAGTTAAAATAATCAGAAATATGACTGTACTCCAGGGCTTTGACTCAAAGAATGATTACAGAAAAGTTACAATTAAAGTTTAAAGACACTCAGGCAGCCAATACACATCACATGGCTGCATGAATGTTGGGAAGTACCGATAAAACGACACCACCTTGCACCATCCATCTTGGATAGAATTTAGCAAAGCATGATTATGCTTTTTTTATGCAAAAGGTTCAATCAGCTTTTGTTCAATTAACTGCCTGATATTGCCAGAAAGTGTATCGAATGTAAAGAACACTTAGCACATTTTGGGGGGCTGATTCAATAGAAACTATCAATAAAAATCAATCTGTGTATGGCCTTATCACTCCCTTAATACTGAGCTTAATAGAACAGTGCCCTTCAAAACAGACTCCCATAATTGACATCTTGGGAAGGGACATGACTAAAGGGGTGTTCCCCGAAACGTGTCAGATGACAATTTTGTTATGTGTCTAATGCAATAAAGTTGGTCTTACCGGAACCAGAAGTGCTGTAAAAAAATATGTAAATATGAAATATTATAAAATAGGAGTTGCTTTAAATGTATTCTTCTAAAAAATATTTTGATCCCGTTCCTCAAACTATGACATTTTTATATTGAACCATACTGACATCAAATATTTAACTTTGTGTGCAGGGAATTTGTATTTAATTAAACAGAATTGCTTATTTAATTGACCATAGATTTAAAAAAGGATACCGGTTTTTAAAGAAACCAGAATATTAAATAAAATGTAAACGTGTACTGCCACTTTCTTCTTCTTCCTTGTGTTAATGTGAAAAAGTTGATGCCAGAAAGAACCTACTGAGAATTCACTTGTCACATATCAAGTCTGTTTGTGTGTCTTTGTCAATGTGTTTCATTAAACATGTTTTCCGAAATAACTCGACTAGGTTCATGATAATGAAAAAGGGACATTGGGTTGAAAAGTGTGCTAGTTAAATTGAGTTGACAATGTTTTATAGACTGATAATCAACAAAAATACTATATATCCTTCATTTAAAATGCACAATTATTCTGCTCTTAACCCCCACCCTCCTCTAACAGAACCAAGGGTAAGTATGAGCATCTAGGGCAAACAAAAGTATGATGACCTAGTGGTTTAGTAAATTATAGTATAATAGTAAATTCCTTTAAAATGGGCATGGAATGCAGGCTTCGTGGAGGGCATAATAATCCTTACAGTGTGTATGTATGTATAATTTTATTTATAAAGTGCCACTTGGGTACGCAGTGCTGTACATTATAAAATACAGAGGGGGAGATTCAATATGGCCCTTTTCTGTCTAAAACCCCGTTAACCCTAAAAAAATTTGGGTTAACGTGGGTTTTGGACGGATTTTCGAGCACAGCACCATTTCCGAATGTTTTTGGAAATAGCGCTGTGCTAACGATCCAAAACACGTGTTAAGTTTTGCGCTACTTTGCCCCATCCCGTGATGCAATAAGCCATTATACAGATAGATAAAAATTAAATTAAGTTAAATACAATTTCATCGGTTAAGAAAGCATATATATAAATTATGTATAAATGGATATAAGTGCAACAAGCCTCGGCACATTAGGAATGAGATCCCTGCCC
Organism: Hymenochirus boettgeri; assembly: GCA_019447015.1. Lineage (NCBI taxonomy): Eukaryota > Metazoa > Chordata > Amphibia > Anura > Pipidae > Hymenochirus > Hymenochirus boettgeri. The sequence continues at coordinate 41,147,610 of CM033477.1, read as the reverse complement.
TGAAGAGCTTACAATCTAAGTGGGGGGCACAACATACAGGTACAAGTGGGGGGATGGGTACAAAGTGCTTAAAAGGCTAATAATCAATTGTTGTGCTGATGCTCAGAAAGGTAGGAAGACAGTCTAGATTTGAAAGTATTAATTGATGTCACCAGGAAAAACGCGAGAGAGGGAGAGAGTTCCAAAGGTAGGGAGCAGCAAGAGAGAATGGTTTAAGGCGGGAGGCAGCAGTGTTAGTTTGGGGTCTATGGAGAAGATTTCCTTGGGAAGCCACCCTATGGACTGAAGTATCAGGGTTGCGGGTTATTTTTTGGAGGAGAGCGAGAGGATCTGAGCTGCCGAGTTTAAGATAGACTGGAGAGGAGAGAGATGAGAGGCCGGGAGTCCAAGCAGTAGAATGTTCCAGTAGTCGAGACGGAAGATTATAAGGGCATGGATGAGCATTTTAGTAGTGGAGAAAGAGAGAAAAGGGCGGATCTTGGCAATATTACGAAGGAGAAAATGACAGGTCCTAGTGACATTGTTAATGTGATGATGGAAGGAAAGAGAGGAGTCAAAGATCACTCCAAGGCAGCATGCAGATTCAACTGGGTTAATGACCATATTGTCAATAGAGATGGAGAAGGGTGGACTAGGTCCCAGTTTAGGGGGGGAAATGATTGATTCTGTTTTCGACAGTATATCAGAATGTCTATATGGATATTGTTACACTATCATTTTCTTCTCCGACTTAATCATATGATTATCTTCATCAGGATTGTCGTGAGGAAATTAATGTGATAAGCTTTAGACAAATTACAAGCTAGATACCAGATAAGATTATTTGAATCGTGTCCTGTTAATTAGTAGTACTTTAGTTTGATTTCCCTTCTCATTTTTCTCCAAACCAATAAAAAGATCTGATTTATTTTTTTATCATGATCAGCACTTTTTTACTCTAGTTACCGGTACTCTATAATGCAGTATTACAAAAATACAATGAAAAACATTCTTTATTAAAATAATTACAAATGTTTGTTGTTTTTTTACCATTGTTTTTCTAAGTAAACCTGAATATTAATATTCATGGGCTTACTTAATGGTGCAAAATTGTACCCGTTTCTTAATCTGCTGCACCCAATGAGAGAGCAGTACAATGGTCATTTGATTGGTTGTGGCAAATTAATTGCTGGGGCAAATATTAGCTCTTAAAAGTGTCTTTTTTTCTTCTCAGCCGGCATCACCAACTTCGCTGATGTTGCCGACACTGGTCAATGTCACTGCGGCAGCCAGTGACACCGCCGGCACTGGCGACATCAACGGCACCGGAGTTGCCAACATTTTCTTTCTTCTATCTTCTGTCATCACTTTAATGACTTCTGAGCTCCGCAGGGTTTGCACCTCTTTATATAGATTTGCTGAAGGACCAAATCCAATTGTGATTGCTTAATATTTCAATGCTTGCAATATGATTACACATTAACCAATCATATTTGAATAATAAAACAAGTGACCCCTTAAGGGCAACAATGATCCTTTTAAGGACCCGGGAGGGGGTCCCGGGTTGAGCCAAGGGACCCCCAATATCCAGCCAGTGGACTTTTGGACATTTGAGGATCCTTTGATGTTTGAAAAATGGAAAAGTTCGGAACACGGAATTCCGGAAAATCTGCAAGATCCACCACGGATCCGGGTTCGAATCCATGAACCGGCCATCTCTATTGTTTACATTTTTGTAATATGGCTTCACCCTGTCAGAATGAGGCATTTTTGGCGCATGGGTTGGATCTGTCTACTTTTACAGACATGTTATCATTATGCCATAACAACATTATAATGTCTGATATTACCAGATCACCTTTTGACAAACAAAGTGCAATATAAAGCTCATCTTCCCTACTTACATGATATTTTTTAAGAAAAGATTGCATTTTGAGCCTAAAGGATGATAAGAATTCTTAACATTTCAAATCTACAATATTTGAAGCAGAACAGCCACAAATCAACAAAAATTGAGTATTTTAGTAATAATTACATATTATTCTTTCATGCCTAGCATCATGTGTGTCACTCCATCAAACATAAACAGAAAAATGGCTCCTTGTAATCTCTTCTTTTGATATATAGCTTCCATTTCCAGTTTGGATCACTTAGGACTGAGGCACAAACAAATGGGAAAAAAAACAAAACTAGATTGCACAAAACTCTGGATGTACTGTCATTTATTGTGTCTTTTCAACAGATTATATCTGTTTTTATTGTCTGCTGGTGGATGCAGAAAATAGCTTTAATATTGTTTGATGGAATTCTGATTGTTTTTAGTCTGTGTGATGTAAACAGAGCACCTCTGAGTGAAGAGTGCTTAAAATTGACAGTTAAAATGTTCTTCTCTCGGAGAATTGTCTTTGCAGGTTTGCCGAGTTTTCTTGAAAAGATAGACTGAAAGCTCTTTTATTTTCCCGAAACACCAGCGGCACTTGGCTGTGTTTTAATGTACAACTGAATGTCTATAATCCATTTAATAAAATCTACAATTTATCACATGCAGATGTAAATGTTTCTGTGTAACAAGGGAAATTAGGGAAGTGTATACAATGTCATTTTTCTCTTGTGAACAATGGTCTGTATCACAATTTAGTGATACCGCGCTCTATTGGTAATGTACGACACGGCCGTTAGTGTACGGCTGCAGTTGTACATTTACTCTGAATGTTCATTGATTAACAAACGTTTGGGCGTAGAATACCATGCTGTAGTAAACTACCGCAATGGTATTCTATGGGGATCATAAATCTACGATTGCGAAACGTTGTGTGTTTTTGGTGTGTATTCAGCACATAAATAAATAAATAATTGATTCATTGTCTGCAGAGTGTGCCTCCCTTCAATTTATATATATTGATGCCTACCTGGCTGTGGCACAGTTTCTAGGGGGTGCGCCTCATGTTGTTTCTGCCTGGACGCTGCAAGCTTCTTTTGGATATAGACTGATAGAACTAGGGATATACTAGAGTTCCAGAACATGGTTTGGGGTCAAAACTGCTGATGGATTTCAGTCTAAACTACTGAAATAAGTTATATATAGATCTGCCTAAATTTGGGCCAATGGAACCAGTTTTTGACATTTTGTCGTTTCACTGCAGAATTTAAAAAAAAAAAAAAATTCCACATCAATACCTGTACCTATTCCACAAGCCAGTCAGTAGAAAAAAACCCTGGTGGAGACGAGCTTCCTTAAGTAGGACTATAGGTGAGTAAGCCAGCCAAAATTCTAAATTATGAAGTCTTTTGGTTAAGAACATGCTGTGTGCGCTGAAACATTGTGTATTTGCAATAAATTATCTTCCACCTGTTCATTATTATTATTACTTTTTTTTGTTTTGTTTGTTCTATTACTATTGGATTAGTGATAGAATCATTTCTGTTACCATGTTGATAATGGAACAATTAACAATCATCTAAGAAGTTTTAGCAGGAGTCTGAATGTAAACCTCAAACTCACAGAATGCGGTTGTGGTTTCACAAAGGGTCTCATTGACCCCATAATTTTTATTTTCTTTTACATTTGATGCTAGTTAATATTGATATTTCCAATAAGAACTGCCCTGCTCCAGGAAACACATCCGTCTGCAGTAGCTACCATCCAAGGACCTGGGTGCATCTCACACCGCCATACAGCAAATTAAATAAGAAGTAGATATGGGATCCGGGTCCAATTTGGACCCGAATCCGGATGGATCATATGGATTTTGGGACTTCGGAACCTATTTTCTATAGTTATAGAACATTTGATTATTATCGTCTCCGATAATATTTTCGAGGATTATCGTCTTCGATCATATTTTCGAGGATGATCGAACGTTCAAGACTATTTTGGAAATAGCCTCAAACATTAAATAATAACAGAAAAATCGTTCTATTTCCGGATCTTCGGGATTTTCCTGAGATCCGGAAATCCGAAAACGGAACAAAACTGGTGAGTTTCGGCAATCTCTAATAAGAAAGTGCCCTTGTGGAACAAGGTAGTTTTATCAATACTTCATATGCTATTCAATAGATTACTGTGAGTTGTTTAATTAGTTTTTGGTTTTTTTTGCTCATTCATTTATTATGTGAATCTCAAACATGTTAATGAATCTAGGCTGGTTTCAGCTAAGTCTCTTGTTTCAGGAATATTTTATTACCATGAAAACAGAATCCCATTCATGAAGTAACGGCATCCAAGGGAGATGCCATGCCCTACAGAAACTCTATATTTATGCTTTTAAACCTTAAAGAAATAGTACATTTCTGACCGACTTGTATTATTACTTGTCATAGGAATGCAGCTATCCAACCACAGGAAAAAAAGCTACACGTTTGGTTCTTTTGTCATCGTATTTCCCTGGTTGAAACTAAGTCAATTTGAAAAGCCAATCAAATCTGCATACAGAAATGTGTGATTAGTTGACGTTTCGCTTGATTTGATTTTTTATTCATTTTGTTAGATATTTAAGTCACAAGTTAAACTAATTCCTAAATTAAAGAATTAAAAAGGATTTACATGAAATCTTACAGTATTTACGAATGCACTTTGCAATACTTTAGCTACATGTATAAGAAATAAAATGAAAACATTAGACAGCATGAGACACACATCATTCTGAGTCACACCTTGTAAATACCAATGATCATTTATATTTATTATTGTCAATTTAAGAAAGGGAATGTGTTTTACTCTAGACATTTTATCACTCCCAATAGGATGCTTAAAGGATAAGTGCACTGTAAAATCAAGTTTAGTTTAATAGTAAGATGCCGCTTTAAAAAATCTTTCTTCCCCCCCCTTTTTCCCCCCCTAGGCCTTAGCCTACCTGTGTGGCTGTAAAGTTGGTGACATCTTGGATGGGAAGGTAAGACTGGTGAGCTCCTCCCTTTGTGAGTTGCTTGCTTCCCCTCTTCCCATAGCCTCCAAAAACATTCTTGTGATGTCCGTGCTTGCACAGCGCAATGATGTCACAGACGCATGCGCCCGTAAACACGTGTGATGCTGCGTCGCGTGTGCCATGACATCACAGATCGTGACATGACACCATGACATCACAAGCACGTATTTTGAGGCTAAGGGAAGAGGGGAAGCAAGCAACTCACAGAGGGAGGAGCTCGCCAGTCTTACCTTCAAATCCAAGATGTCACCAACTTTACAGCCACACAGGTAGGCTAAGGACCTAGGGGGGGGGGGGGGGGGTGAAAAAAGGTTTTTGAATGCAGAATCTTACTATTAAACTAAACTTGATTTTACAGTGCACTTATCCTTTAAATAAATACAAAAAAATTATCATGCACACTCCCGACTCCAGTCGTTAGGGATTATAGAGCTGGGTGCCACAGTATGCTGGCAAGCATATGGTACATCAAACATGGAAAAACTGTGCACACCAGACTTGATGCAACAGACGTTTATTGAAACATCAAAAAACACCAAGTAACGTTTCAGTTCCCCTGCACCTTAATCAGACACATACTTTAAATAAAGTGCAGCTATTCCTATTTACCATTTTGTTTCAAATAAACCCCATAAATTCTGGGGTATACCGATACTATCCCATAAATATTGAATTGCGACAGATGCACGGGTGTCTTTTGCGTAACCTGCACATCCAACGCTAAAGTCAAGACTTTAACTCTGTAAATTTGCCCAGCGGACTTCCAGTGAGTAAAGTCCTGAATACAAAACATAACAAACAAAATTTGGACTGACTAGTCTAGCAGAAGTAGTTAACAACCAAAATGTCCTAGGTTTTTTTTCCCTTTAGTTTTAAACAACGCAAAAAAAACATCATTGAAAAATTAAACAAGGGCAAATGTCTATCCAAAATGCATTGTCCTAATAAATTGGATGTTACTAATGTGCTGTCAAGCTGATTACAATGATTTTACTTTTTAAAAAAATTTTTTTTTGACTGTGTCAGAAGCTACTAATGTATGTATGTATAATGAATTTGTATTAAAGGATCACTATACTCACTCAAACAACTTTACAATTTCTGAAACTACAAGTAAAATGGTGGTACTTTCATATTTATCTGTGGTTGCTTTGTCATTAAATTAGTAATGTTTAGTGTATGCTCCTTATGTCCCCACCCTCCCTTACTCACTGCCTCCTTGTAGTGTCTGCGACACTTATACATTTTGCACAGCCTCACCATAGACCCTGCACTGCTTACACATTCTCCCCTTCCACCCCCTTGACTTCTTTTCCATGCTATCTAATAATTGTTGCAGAAACTGTACTGGCTGGCAGCCAAAGATCCTAATAAAGCTGGGTACACACAGTAGCAATCTGTCACTATTGTTCTCTCTATATAAAGTATAGGGAGAACGTTTGTAACTGTCATACTCCCAACCCCTCAACCCACTCCCTATACTTTAGTACAGGGGTCCGACCACAGCCGAGGGAAATTTTTCGATCAGAACCACCATTTCTGATGCTGGCACTGAACGTTCATTGGCATCGGAAACAGTCACTTCGGCCATACACACATTAACAAATATATGCAATCCCATCAGTCCCAGCCGGATTGGCCCTATATAGCTAATGTCAGGGACGGGACATATATTTGATGTCTGCTTCTGGAGTAACAGGTCTTTCTCTGTAAATGCTGTGATTTGAAATTATGATTTCTTAGGATCTACAGCTTAGATTTTAATTCCAACAAAGTTTTGAAGAAGTGGGATGTAAAGTTACAATTTATATAAATTAGATTTTTTTTTTTGGAGTAAAGATACCATTTAAAGAAGAGAATGGGGAACTATCCAAGGTAGTAATATAGTCCACGAAACACTCCTGCAAACTGCTTGTTGGCGGTTTGCCAGACAATAATGAGGTGAAATCCTCCTGCCCCCTACTCCCAGGGCTGCAGAACTCCAAATAGAAACAAGAATGGAGGAGCACACTCTCTCTGTTATTCAGTGATTTATTAAAACAACAAACTACAACTAGGGATGGCCAGTTCGCGGATCCGAACCCGGATCCGCCGCAGATTTATCCCGTTCGCGAACGGCGGATTTTTCCGGATTTTCCGCCTTCCGAACTTCCGATGCGCGGATTTTCTCGTATTTTCGAAAAATTTCGAAATTACGAGTTTTCACGTATTTTTAAAATTTTTCGAAAATGCGGGAAAACATGTATTTTCTAAAATTTTCGAAAATACAAGGATTTATCTTAATTACTTACATACGTATTTTCGAAAATATTCGAAATTACGAGGATTACTTGTTTTTCCGAAAATACATCTTTTCGAAAATACATGAAAACTCGTAATTTCGAAAATTCCCAAAAATACGTGAAAACTCGGAATTTCGAAAATATGAAAAATCTCGTTATTTCAAGGGTATTTTTTATTTTGACGGGTCCGCTCGCGGATTTTCTCTAACTACAACGTTTTGGGACACACTGTCCCTTCTTCAGGTATAACCAGTGCCACACATGCTCAACATTTAAACCCTCCAACCCCACCTACACATCATGTGACCAAGCGAATGGTATACCCGGGTCTTAAGTGAGGCTACCCTGGTCTATACATATATTGTATATTAAAGTGCAGAGTCAAACACATCCCTTTAAAGTGCATAACAATAAAGTGCATAACTTATATATCAAACATCAATAGTCTAAACACATTACAATTCATATTGCCATATAATAAGTGTCCATCATATTTAAAAATGATTATTATTAGTAAGGACGCTTTATGTTTTATAATTCGTAAGTGTGATGGGCACTTATTATATGGCAATATGAATTGTAATGTGTTTAGACTATTGATGTTTGATATCAGTTATGCACTTTATTGTGGTTTGTTGTTTTAATAAATCACTGAATCACAGAGAGAGTGCGCTCCTCCATTCTTGCTTCTATCCAAGGTAACAACATCTAGCATCACAGTAAGTGAAAATGAAGCCATAATGTAGAGGTAAGGCTGACACTGCCATTTTGTTTTTAACTAACATTAAGTTACCTGTGACATTATTACTCCCACAAATGACATAACTAAACTTTGATAAGACTCAAGCTCTGTAGCATTCTACTGTAGGTGTTGGGGGCAGCAACATCTATTTCAATGTAGGAGAAATAAATATCAATTCATTTTTGTGTAAAGAAAAAACTGAAAATATATTTTTTATGATTTGTTCCTAGCGTTAAATCACAAGGTGGGGTTTGCTTCAAGGAGCCTGAAAGCCCTCTACTGAACAGATGATACCCAGCAGAACTTCTTAAAACAGAATGATCTTTCAAGGCTATTGTGTATGAGTGGATGACGTACATTCTGTATGTTAAGTGCTCTGCTTCATTTTTAGACCCACAAATACGCGCCAATGTTTAATGCTACCGTAGCTTTAAATGCAAAAACATAAATCTGTCTTTCTGCATTATTTTTGACCAGCTGGACAGTGATATTTGGGAGATAGATACCAGCACAGGCAGGTGTTTTCCCTCCCTTCCATCCCCAAGTTGTAGTATTGTTTTCGGATACATTTGTATGCAATTTTGATATTTTCTCTCATTTAATATGTAACTACTGGTCAAATGTTTATATATTAAAAAAGTAATGTGAATTTTTTTGTCACAGCTGGCAGACAGATCCTTGCACAGTAACTGGAGATTTAACTGGATTTTACATGCCCTCCATTATAGGTGGCTGGCATACAAAGATGATGTCATTATTAGAGATGTCCGAACTTCGCAAAATCCGGTCCACTCGAGGTTCTGCGAATTTTTGAAAAAAATCGAAAATTCAAAAATCCGCGAGCGGACCCATTAAAACCTATTAAAATGAAAGTTCGGCAAAATCCGTTCTTCGAAAATACGAGGATTTTTCGAAAATTCTAGGATTCTTTGAAAATACGGACCCGAAAATGTGGGTTGCTCCATCCAAAAATTTAAAAAATCCATGAAATTTTGAATTTACGAGGATTTCTCATATTTTCCCGTATTTTCGAAAATACGAGAAATCCTCGTAATTTCGAAAATTTTCGAAAAACGCGATTCGGAAAATTTCGGAAGGCGGAAGACCGGAAAATCCGCGATACCCGCTGTTCTTGAACGAGATAAATCCACCGCGGATCCGGGTTCCGATCCGCGAACTGGGCCATCACTAGTCATTATGTGTGGAGTAAGGATCTTTTATAATGGCTTATGCAAATCTGATGTTATCAATAAAGCTGTGGCAAATCTTCATTCACCCAACAAGTATTGTGTTTGTTCATTCATTACTAAGAATTAAAGGGGAATTACCAAGACTCAGGTGTGAGGGAGGGGATTGAGTTAGTTAGGTCATAGAAAAAAACGTCTATGTTCATCAGTCTATTATTACTACAGCAGATGTAGGGGTTGATGCAAGAAGAGGTCCGAAAGCTTGGTTGTGCTTTTAATTTGCAGAAACCTATGACATCTTTTTAGTGGGTTACTGCAGTTAGATAACATCTGATTGGATGCTACAGATTAATAGCACATTTATAGTGAACATAGTTTTAGTGAATCAAAAAATGAGTTGTATCAAAAGCATGTGACGGTGCTGTTATTCTTGCAAAACAGTAGCCCAGCCCAACCCAATCAATGTGACCTCTCCAACCCATCTATATAAAAACAGATCTCTAGTAAGAAGTAATATTCTATGTAAAACAATATGAAAATAAATAAACCCAACATAAATAAGCTTTCATTTCCCTTTTACCTAATCCCTTGTCGCTTTTAATCCCCTAGAGGCTTGTGCATTCCGCTGTGCAGTTTTTTTCCTCTTCCTTTTGTTTCTAAACAGGATTTTCGTACTGACATGGTGTCTGTGCACTTTGTAATGCAATCCTCATTGAATGTAATGTTTTCTAAACATAGAACCTGAAGAACGCTGTGTGGTAAGAGGTTTGAATGTGAACGAGATGAGAAATGGAATTTACAATTCACCTGTAATATTTATATAGAGAAATGGACGGAACTGATTGGTTTTGTTGTGGAAAACTTTGCGGTAAAATGTATTGTCAATATGAGGCAAAACTTTGCAATGAACCTTCATTCAAAAAGCCATAGTAAAAATGTGTAATTGCAAAGAAAGAAGTGATATTGCATGGGGAACTTGAACCAAATGTTCCAAATATTACAAAAAAAATGTAAGCACTGCCTAATAGAACCACTATGGCAGCTCCCATCCATATGTATTAATGCAAAAATAAAGGGAAGCAATGTGGGTTAATGGACTGGCTATTGAAATTCACACACAAGGGTGATAAACAGCACTTTCTGTCTCTTCCTACTGCCAGTTCACCCTAATACAGCCCAGCACACTGACTAATGGCTGCTGGGAGTAGAAAAACACTGTTGACCTGGGAATTGTGCTAAACATGATTATTGAAACTGTTGGCTTATTGAAATCCCATCTATAATGCGTGAGGGCTGTATTAGAAAAATACTCTTAGTGCAAAGTTTACCTACATATATTCAAAAATGTGTGATTTATACATTCAGGGCTTACATTGCTTCTCCTTAGCTTGTGTTAAGGTCTTCAGAAAAGGAATCCTATGGGAGGCCTCACTGGGAGCGGAGTCTAAGTACCTGCGCGACCTGAAGATGTTGCGCGGTGGACAGGTACCAGGTCGCGACCCCAGGAAAGACAACCACAAGACCCTATCCCACAATGCGGAGAAAGCCACAGAAAAGGAGGAATCCAAGATACACAGCAAGGGTCGGGACTGGCGGATAGTAAACAAGTACGAGAACAGGCAGAAATCAGGGCAAGCGTCAGGCTGGCAAAGGTCAAGCAATCTGTATCGGCAACAGGTAGTCAGTCAGGAGGCGGAAGATTAGTCACAGGACAGGCAGGAGTCAAAGGCAGGCGGCAAGCTGGTGAAGGTTGGGCAAACCAAGTCGGCAACAGGTGGTCAGTCATAAGGCAGAAGAGTGGTCAGAAAACTGGCAAAAGTCTTAAGGCATGCGGCAAGCAAATAGAGTGGTCCGGAAACATGCAAAAGTCCAAAATCCAGAAGAAAACAGGGTTCAAATTAAGCTTGAGAACAGGACACAAACACTGATCTGGCAGCAAGAGCAAAATGGAAGAGGAGGGCTTTAAGAAGCTCTGTTAGCCTCATCCAGTGGCGAAGTGCGCGCATGCACAGGAGGACGTCCGCTAATGGAACAAAATGAGCCATCTTAGTCAGTCGATCAACCACAACGAAAATGGTGTTAAACCCCTTGGACTTCGGAAATTCAGCAACGAAAGCCATGCTAAGCACGCCCCAAGGACGTTTAGGAAGAGGCAGAGGGCATAATAATCCAGGGTTCAAATTAAGCTTGAGAACAGGGCAAAAACAGTGATCTGGCAGCAAGAGCAAAATGGAAGAGGGCTTTAAGAAGCTCTGTTCGCGTCATCCAGCCATGACGGCACGTGAGTGCACAGAAGGACATCCGTGCCTATCTCTAGCCCTGGGAGGAGGTCGGGACGTTGTGCCCTCGGCCGATGCGGTAGCCGCGACCATGTTGTGACGCGCATGCCCGTGCCTGAAGGACCCCCCAAGCCTGTAGGAACATAACAGCTTGTCCCTACTACATCATATCAGTGCCCAGTGGTGGCGCTACACTGCAGCACAATGGAGCATGTGCCCCAGTTCACAGATGCTGTGCCCCCATGAGTGCCCCCGCTTTCAAACTGAACTGGCTGGGTAGTGTAAGTTCCGTTCTGAATAATAAAAAAATCAAAAAACGGGTGTCTAGCAAAGGAGGGGTGGGGCATTAGTGCTTACAAGTGGAGAAGTGGTCCCCAGTTGCCTTCTCTTGTACGGACCTCGCAGAGAGACAGGACAGGGTCCTGGTAATGGGAGGAAATGGCAGGTTCTATATGAAGGAGGCCTTTCAGCTCATCATCCAGATAGCAGCTGCAAATGGGGTAAGGGAACTAGCTGCTTAATGCTGTCAGGTCCATTCCTGGCTGCCAGGCTGATATAATGTGGAGCCCAAGGGAATATGGAAGTGATTTCACCTTGTGGCTCTCCAGCCTCTGAACAATGACAACCCTTAAGTCAATACAGTATATTGGAAGATGTTGGCAGATGAGAAAAGTTTATTTTTGATGATTGGGTTTTTGTAGTTGATTGGATGTTGTTAGCCTGAGCATTTATGTGATCTTATATAGTAAGATATTTACAAAAACATGGTAGGCTGATGGGCCACATGGCTTCTTGCCTCATCATTGTGTAAAATGAAAGCACCAATGGAAGGATTTGTAAGTTGTAGGTTTTTTGTAAGTGTTCTAAAGTATTCTGTCCCTTCACAGCAATTTATCTATCTATCTATCTATCTATCTATCTATCTCATCTATCTATCTATCTATCTATCTATCTATCTATCTATCCATCCATCCATCCATCCATCTATCCGTCCTATATGCCTATCTATTTGACAGATAATAAGATAGATAGATGTTAGAAATATATATACAGACAGAGAAATAAGAAAAATACATATATAGATAAATAGACTGAACAGACAGATTGATAGAAAGACAGAAAGATAGATAGATGGACAGACAGCGGCATTACCTTGTATGTAGCCAGGCAATGCTCTTCAACTATTCTTGTCATTAATTTGGCTTGAAAAAGCCAAATTCCTGTTCTTTCTATCTCTTCTTCTTCCGTTTTATTCTTCTGCTTTTTTGGACCGTATCTCCTCCTTTTTGAGCTAGAGACATGAAATTTGGTACAGACGTGCTGGGCATATAGGAGAAGTGTGCTGTCTTCTAGCTAAGGAATCCGCGGAAGTGTTACGGCGTTATCGGCGAATTCCGGGAGATTTTTTCCCATAAACTATAATGGTAACAATCCTCAAATGTGAATATTTCAAAACAGTTTGTTTCATGGTCATACATACAAATGGTGATACCCCCAACCCCCCCACACAGACACAGGTACACCCACCTACTGACCTACCTTTCCATTCCCATACAAGTCATACTTAAAGGGTAACTATAGTCAAAAAACTAATTTTGATCAATCATCAATGAAAATTAGTTATATAGTCATACATGCAAAAACACATACCCCCAACCTTACATGGGTGCACACACCTACTGACCTACCCTTTCATTCCTGTAACAGCCACACACAGGCCATAGTTTTATGGTTGTAAACACAAAAAAAGACATACCCCCTCAACCAGACCCAGGTACACACACCTACTGATCTACTTATCCATTACTGTGACAGCCATACTTAAAGGGTAACTAAAGTCCAAAAAAATTTAGATTTATCCTCAATAAAAGATAGTTTTATGGTTGTAAACACAAAAAAGACACACCCTCAACCACACACCTACTAATCTACTCATCCATTACTGTGGCAGCCATACTTAAAGGGTAACTAAAGTAAAAAAAACTAATTTAGATTAGAGTACACACACCAACTGACCTGCATTTAATTCATGTGACAGCCATATTTAAAGGGAAAGTAAAAAATAACAATGTCCTCATCATTGGCATTATTGAGTTTTAAAATCTGCAGCACAAGCACACACATTCCCTTCCAAAATGTGGTCTTTCAAGCCAAACTTAAAGTTTAAAAACTTTCCCTTTCTAGTTTAATTCTATAAACTTAAAATTCACCTTATATTATACTGGCATAGATTATTGGTGTTTTTTAATGTGCCTCATTTGTTAGCCTTTGTGTTCATGTTGTGCCCCCAGAAAACTCTGGAGCTGGAGCCGCCACTGTAAGTGCCTCTGGGTGACTCCTCTCTCAGTGCCCAACTCTTTATAAACAAATCAATAAGAATGTTGTATCAAGCTTGAAGGGCACTATTTGGTGTACGGTCCCAATTGGAGCTAGTCAAATTCACACGTTCCAAAATACCAGACAAGGTGGGCATTATTAACCAGTGCTTACCAGGCTGCCTTATTTCCACTAGACTGACCTAGGGAAAATACCTGCCCTGCCTGTTAAACTCAAAAAACCTTCCTAACTAATTACAGTTTTACTGTAACACAATTACATTTTAGAAAATAAATGAGACTAGTCTTGCATATTAACTCACACACCATTGGAAAACCTAAGTTTGAACTGGAATGCCAGTCTCCAATTTTCCCGAGGGCATGTAACAAGGTTTTGCAAAAACCACCTGCAAGACGTACCCGCTGCTGTAATGGATACAACATTCTTAATAGCAAAACCTAGCAAAAGAGGGATGGGAGGGTGGGGAATGCTGTGTGAATTTTCAGGATGCACTGCTGCATGCACCTGTGGCTGTTACATTTTAAGGTTAATGATAAATGCAATAAATAGGAAAGGAAAATGCCCCAAAACACAAGCAAAGTACCCATAGTATTTTGTTCCCTAGCCATTTTGTCTATAATTTTTAATATTCAATGTATGTTCTGCAAATGCTACAACCACATTAACTGTATATATTAATGTACAAGGGGCACTTCATCATGCATAACAAATCAGCTGTATTATAATACTTTCCTTTTAGATGGAATACATTCTGCCAAAATCTCTCTCGGCATATTAAACTGGGTTGTCTCTTATTTAGCTGAACAGAAATAAAAAGAATAGCTAAATCATCTTTAGTATCACACTGTGCTCCAGTTTTCATGGAGATCTTAATTACTGTTTAAAAGTTTTTAACCCCTTAATTCAAAGGATTAGCATTCATACTGAACACTTCAAGAAGTGTACCATAAAAACATAGAAATGACTAATACATGCGCTCATATTGTTTTAAAAAATTAGTTGTTGTGCTACTTTGCATTTATTATAAAAAGTCAATGCATATGTAACTGCTGATACAATAGTTTCATTGTTTACGTGTTTTAAGGATGTGTCCTACCCTAAAACAAAAATTAGTATATGGCCTAATTGCCCCCCAAAATGTCTACCTCACAAGGTCTAAACTTTTCAAAGATGCTCCTAAATGTACTTACCAGCCCTCGTTCCCTCTGCTGCTTTCTGCCTGTTTTCTATGCACAGAAGCAGCAGAAGGGGCCAAACCGGCAGCCATGTCTGTGACTGGCTGAGACATCACTTCTCAACCAATCACAGTTGCTGCTGCCGGTCCGGCCCCTTTTTCTGCTTCCGTGCACGGTAAAAGGTGCGAACAGCAGCAGATGGAATCTGAGGGAACAAAGGATGGTACATTTAGCAGCAGAATTTAAAAGGTTAGACCTTGCCAGGTCAAGTTTTTTGGGGGGAAATTAGGCCATATACAAAATGTACCCTTTAAGGAGAACTAAAGTGTAAATTACTTTCAATCATTTTTGGGTTTATAATTTTAGGGGAAAAGGAAGCTGGCATTCGTATGTTTATTTTTGCTACTTTATACTGGCTTTGAAATCAGCTGTCAAACTTTCCCTGGAGAGAAATTGTTGTCTGTTGCTGTTTTTTCTGGATTCTCTACTGCTTGCACACCACATGCAAATGAAGCCTAGATTCCCTCTACTGGAGAAAAAAAAATGTAGATGATAAAATTCCGCCGTTAAATTTCAGTTTTGGTGAAAAAATTTCAACAGCAGTTTCAACATGGAAATTTTATAATAGAAACCAGTAATTTCCCCCCATCTCTAATTATGTAGTTGATATCTGAGCACAGGAAGCTTGCTGGTCCTCTGAGTAGCTCTGCAGAACTGCTAACACTTTGCAAACAAGATAATGTATATGAATAATTTGTTCCTACACTAAGTATTCCTATACGTGTCTACACAAATATATATTGGACCACCCAGTTGAACATTCAACATATTTTTGTTCTTTAATTTATTGAAAAATTGAAAAGCTTCAGATACTCAGATCTATTTTAATTTAATAGCACAGAGCCACGGCTCTTAACATTCCAAGATTGCAATGTGTAAATGCATTACGTCTGGTATTGCATCACAGGATTGCCAAAAGGTAAGAGTCGTGGCTTAGCGCTAAAAAGTTCCCTTACAATCCGATGTTGAGTTTCGCACTATGAGGTAGTGCAAAACATAACAAATGAGGTATTGTATCAGATACACTGAGCTATTTCCATAAACATTTGTAAATAGCGCAGTGCCCTAAAATAAGTGTAAAACCCACGTTAACCCATTATTACATCGGGTTGTGTGGGTTTTACCACGTACATTTCTATTATACACACTTGTACAAATACTACTTTTCTGTATAGGGCCCCGAAAGGTCAATGATCAACTCTTTTATGGTCAACAATGAACTCTTTTATGGTCAATGATCAACAGTTTTATGGTCAACGATCAACTCTTTTATGGTCATTGATCAACTCTTTTATTTCCATTTATTACTAAGCAGATCCCTTTCACTTCCATAATATGTATGTACATTAAAATCTAACACTGGTTTAAATGATAAATGATTGTGTGATGACAGTCTTTATGCTTAAATTGTTTAAGTAATGATAGGATTCCACAAACATTATTACAGTATGCAGTGCCTAAGGAAATAAATAAATATGTTTGTATGTAATCATGCATTTTAAAACCATAAAAAATCATAAAAAAGTCAAGATCTCAGGAACTGCTAAGCCAACCAACCAAGCCAAAGAATTTCCATTCAGGAAATAACCAGATAAAGAAACTACCATCTGTATTTTTATCATTCTGAGCAACAACAATCTTTTGCAAGAGTTCATACTTACTCTTCTTAGACATTCAGTAACCTTGAGTCTGTTGCTATCTTGCCGGATATGTGACAGTTATTCAAACGTGTCCCTTGGGACATATACTCATAAGAGCAGACTAAAATAGAATCAAGAAAACACAGACAGGAATGGTTTTATTAAAGAATTGACTTTCAGTTTTTTCTTAAAAGCCAGAGATAAGTGACCAAGCTATAGATAGTTGAAAGTAGACAGTTTAAGTGGTGCAATGCTGTCATTACTTAGCAGGGAAGGGGTGAGAAGAATTAATGAAGACAATGGATGTTCTCTGCTTTACATATGGAAGAAGCAAGTGCATTATGGAAAATTTAACTTTTCTTAACAAATCATTCTGAGCATTCTCTGAATTCATTATCACAAATGAAAATGCATGCCATCCAACCAATTGGTTTTATAATTGCTAACTGCCACGGTGACACCACCCAGATGTCATTTTATTGAATGAAGCACATTCGGAGACATAAAGCTCCATATGTTTTACTGGTACATTCTAAGCAATTTATGCTAATGGGGATGCTGAGCTATTTAATACTTCTCAATACTAATTTTATATTATTGATATGTCCTTGAAAAGTCCTTTTGTCGGCAAGAAATTTTCTGTTGCCAGATAAGATGAAGTTGTTAAGAGTACAAGGGGTTGTTTTTGTTTGTGCTTTAATTTTTCTTGATTTCACCTGCTCATAATAATGGTGGCCAATTCTTTTTATTGCAACATCCCCATATTGACAATCATAGTTAGGGATCATGTGACATTGCTGACAATCATAGTTAGGGATCATGTGACCTGGCTTATCATACACAGCCCTTCCATAATCTTTCCCATTTTCATTACCAGGTCAGTCTTCCACAGGCTAGTAATTTCCAACACCTGTCTAATGCATCTAACAGTGATCAATTGATCCATCACTACTGGTATAGTTCACCATTTTTTCCTTCTTTAGTGTGTTTTCTTTCTATTTAATGCTTATTTATGAGTAACCTTCACGTAGGCATTATGGTCAAGATTTATTGATCCATTTTCTTGTAGTCTGGGTGAGACATGTCCACCTCTATTCTAAACATAGAAAGTTTTACTCTTTCTTATTATTAATATTATTTGAATTATTTATTTTGTTCAAGTTATTTCATTTATTTTAAACTATGATTAATTTTCTAAATTGGTAATTGACACATTTTTACAGGACTTTTTGAGTGGACATTTTTAACAGCTGGTGACAAATTGCAATCAACAGAAATAAACGAAACAAAGTTACCAACTATACGAACAACTGAGCAGTATAAAAATAGCAAATAATAGAAAACTTGTCGGGGAGAATAATTACTATTTTTAGCAATATGTGTTTGGTCATCAGCCAGAATTTTGACAGCTTATCCAGCATTGCTGATCAATAAGTTGTTTAGATATCTACAACTAGAAGTCTCCATTTTGAATGTCAAGTTGAGTTCTAGATGTCAAGAGATTAGCTCTAGATACAATCTTCAGTTTCGTACAATTTAACAACAAATAATAACTGGCATAGTTAGGCAAATGAAGTATCTGTATATTGCTTTCTGCTGATTAATGCTGTTATTTTTTTAAGATAAAGTCAACAAATGTGAATATAAACTAGAAAGTTTAAAGGCTTGAAAGGCTTGATTTAGGAAAGAAATGTGTGTGCCTATTGGGCTGCAGGTTTTCTAACATATAATAACATTATATATATATATATATTATATATTATAACATATATTTATCTTATTGTGCCTATGGTTGCTATAAAAACAGAAGGGAGTAGGGGTGCTTAGTAAGTGTGTGTGCCTGTCTTTGTGGGCTATGTTTTTACAAAAAAACCTATGGTTTCTATGGAAAGAGACGAATGTGTGTGTTTATATGTGTGTGTGTAGGGGGGTTGTAGGTTTGTATCAGCAGGTGTGTGTCTATATGATGTTGATAGGTATGTTGTATGGTTTATAGATGTTAAATTAATTTATAGAATGATTTTGTATGTTTCCAGGAAAATGGTGTATGGGGTGCATCAGAAAGGGGTGTGTTTTTTGCATTTATGATGGTAAATGATGACATACAGTAATGCAATGCAACACTTGCTGTACAGATAATTGATGTAAACCCTCACAGGGTGGATTTTTAAAATGCCCAACAGGATAATAACCATCACTGGGGACCTGTCCACAAATCTCAGGGCAAAGCAATATGTTTTAACATTTGCACTATTGTTCCAAACAGTTTAATCTTAATCATTTTTAAAGCTAGCAAAAAGCCTCAAGAGGAAACTTTGTCTCTCATCAATAGGCATGATTTTATAGCCTTCAAGGAGTATTTTGAGCTATTAAGGAGTATTTGCTGGCCTGTACATGAGCAGGCGTCCCCCAACCAGCAGAAGGTAGAGAAGCACTTTCCCAAAACTCTTAAATCCAGGAGTCCATTCACCATTTCCAAATGTGGCTTGCCATACAGAGGTACCAAAATTCAGCCTTGAGTAAGCAGTTTTATTTTAATATTAGCTTTTGAATCTGTTAAAAAAAGGGGTTCTTTCTTTTTTTTTTTTAGAAAAGCAATTGGATTATAGATATTTAAATTAGATCTTTAAATTATTGCTAAAATGTCATACTATCCCTGAAATTAAAGGATATGTACACTGAGATTTTTTTTTATAAGTTGCTCATTACTGGAAAGTAGAATCCTTCCCAACTATCACTGTATCCTTTATTTGTTGATCTGTCTCATATTTCTTTAGATATACAGCCTGAACTGACATTTCAGCTGTCAATCAAGTGCCTTAGTATCATAAATTCTTCTGTTATGTATAGTTTTTCTGGAGCTGGAATGGTGACAATTAGTATGTGAACTGCATGGTAGGAAATTCCCTCTCCCAATGCTGCCTCATAGAAATTACTGAGCATGCTTTCCCTTACAGAGAGTCAGATAATCTAGCAAGGGGCTGGGGAACTGAAGGACTGAGCCTGAGCAAAACAAGTTCTCGATTAAAGTCATTGAAGTCATGCAGCAACACAAACACATCATAGCAAGTGCTACTTATATGAATTCATTTATAGATTGAAAGGAGGCAAAATATTTTTTTTGGTGTATAATTCCTTTAAGGTTCACTGAGTTTCTTCAAAGACCTTAAACTGAGTTTGCATCACCTACTGGTTATAGTTACAAACCAGTCTGAACCAGTATTGTATATTTATAACAACATTTGGCTTGTTCTATGGCCAAAACACAATTCTCAAAATAACTAAACCTTTTTTTTTTTTGTCCCTTGTCTATGTAAGCAACATTCTGAAACAGTAGTTGAGGTTTTATTTCCTGTTTTTTACATTACCCCATGTCTAAGCTCTATGTGAATAAGCTGCTAAGAATATACTGAGTTATTTGGAATATTGTTCCAGACATTTGCACAAATATGTTCTTTAACGCAGAAGTAAAAAATGTCACTTTATGAAAAAAATGTGTAGAAATATAAACATTGGGTTGGAGTAATAAACATTTTGTACTCTGTAATGTGAAGGTAAAATAAAACCCCCAAACCAACTATCTTGTGTAATGGTGGCCATATATGTAACGATTACCGGATCGTACAATCGTATTGGGCGAAAAAAAAAAAATTCTGCCTAGGCCGATAGGGAAAAATATTGAATGATCAATATACATATAATACATGGACCGATGAACTTACGATCTGTGGATCAGAGAATGTGCAATGAGGGCAGGGAATGGGTGGGGAGGTGAGGGTAGGGAAAGGAAGAAAACTTACCCTACATCTGGAGAGAGATGAAAGGACAAAAACCACCTGTACCCGCCAATTAATGTTGCCAGAATGGAGCCTTTATTTGGGATTTGTCCTCTGCAGTTGGAAGATTCCTGTCCAAATTGGAACATCTTTCAACCCTAATAGAAAAATACTTCCAAATAATATGTTTTCACTAGACTATAGCCAAGAACATGCTGATTATATTGAGGTGTCACTTTTCTTCCTATGCAATTTCATATCAAAGTTATTGATTAAAACTTATACACAAATCCTTGCATTTCCTGCCCCAAGCTTAGTGAGCTCAGACGTGCTCAGAGAGAATCACCCAGTTGGGGGGATAAGAGAGAACAATTCTTTAATAACTCCATATCTCCCTGTGCTACAATGAGAGGAGAGTAAAACTGAAAGAGTACAAAGGCAAGTGATACGTCATTTTAATCAGCAGTTTCTGGGCTATATGTCAGAGGAAAAAATGTTAAGGCTGAAAATCTCCTTTAAAGGAATAATTCACTTGAAAAGTGAACTATTCCTTTAATGTATTGATTGCAGACCAGGAAGATAAGGAGCTATGCCTTACCTCCCGTTCTACAATCCATTGACCAGGAGCCATGGATGATGATAAAGGATATTTATCTTAAACTGAATCCTCCTCAGCCGCATTGAGAATTCCTGACTGCTTCCTGGTTTAGCGCACTATAGTTAATCTGAACTAGGAAGTGGTTAGGACCTGTCAGTGCTGCTGCGGTGGATCACATGTAAGGTTAATATCTTCCATCTTTGTCCATGGTTCCTGGTCAATTGATTAAGGAACGGATGGTATGGCATAGCTGTATTACCTATCAGGTCTATACAAAAGTAAATGGAAGTGTTAAATGAGAATAGAGTTCAAATGCTGTTCCATATCTGTTCCAGTGTATTGAATAAAAAGTAATTGTCCGTTTCTAAAATGGTTGTCCCGTGACATCTGTAAAAATTCAGATTTGAATAGAATATTTTGGTAATATGGTTTGTATCAGATAAACATGTCAAGATGGAGCCCCCCTCTTATATTTGTCCGTTGTGCACCCCTACATATTTAACAGGTTTTACTGACTACCATTCACTGCCACGAGACCTAAAACACTGACCAAGGATCCACAACTGCCCCTAACTTAACTTTAAAAACTTTCCAGTTTGGGCTTCCAAGGAAACTGGTGCACACCGGAGTAAAAATCCAAATTGGAAGGAACACAAACCTCAGCATCAACAAAACGTTTATTGAGTAGTCCAATTTTTTTTTAACCCAATGCCCTTAACTTAGTTTTTAAGAACTTTAATTTTAAAACATGTTGGGGAGGGGCAGATTTATAAATCAGGAGCCTGCTGTATAGGCGCAAAAGGCCTGTTGCATACAGACAATACTCAAACCACAGCCATTTTTACTTTTAGGGGGAAATGGACTATATGGTGGAATGTGTGAACTACAAAAACAGTCTTATTTAATAAAATGTGCATGTGATTTGTCCCAACCAATCAGATGCTAACTTTTTACTGGTCTACTGCAGATCAATTGCACAAGCATCATTTTGCACCTCTTGTTAAATAGGCCCCAAACTAGAGATGTCCGAACTTCGCAAAATCCGTTCCGCTCGAGGATCCGCAAATTTTCAAAAAAAATTTAAAATTCGAAAATCCGCGAGCGGCCCCATTAAAATGAAAAATATCCTCGAAAATACAAGAAATCCTCGTAATTTCGAAAATTTTCTAAAATACGAGAAATCCGCGGTACGAAAGTTCGGAAGGCAGAAAATCCGGAAAAATCCGCCGTTCGCGAACAGGATAAATCCGCGGAGGATCTGGGTTTGGATCTGCGAACCGGCCATCCCTACCCCAAACTGTTTCTATCTGTAAAGGAATGGGATGTCAGATATTTTTAAAAATGTGATGGGCTATAAGGACACTAGAACATAATGAGTATTTTTTTCTCAGACCATCTTTTTTTGGAGCCTTTACACCCAGACCACATGAACCCTATAAACCGGAATTATCCTAAATATAGCCATAACCTTCACTTGCAGCAATTTTTTATTTTTGCCGTGATACTGTACTTAACAAAATTAATATGCATATGACACTAATATCGGAGGCGCACATAGACAATATTACAGTGGCAATACTTTTCGTGGCAAAAATAAATGGCTATAGAAACATGGCAAAAATAAGAAAATTTGCCATTGTGATGTCCTGTCATAGCAAAATTACGAAAAAAGGGTTTTTATATAATCAATTTTATATAATTAACTTTTAGGGCTGGTTTAGGTTTTTGGGCTGGCCTAGATTGTGTGCAATTATAAGGTACTTTTTATTGGGTTATTGACTGGGTTAAATAAATTATTCTGTACCTATTTATTTTTTAGTGCATGATATTTGCACAGGTTGCACTTTATTATTGTAATTTTACCCGAGGGGGTTCATTTTGATGCCTCCTCTGTGTTTATACCTGAGTAGGGGACTCGGGGACACCTGCGAAGGGATTACCAACAATACTTGATATAGGATGTTATTGTTATATGTGACTATTCTTAGATTGGCCTTCCACTGCTTAATCCCCCCCCCCCCCCCCCCCCCAACCCACCACCATTTTTTAGAAATCTATTTTTCCCCACAGGTCTATTGTGAGCAAGGAATACATTACATTTTAGGGATCATTTTTGAATATAAAATAGACTCTTCTTGGTAGTTTATGTCATGTAATTATGGGTCTGAAATACATCTCTGCCATTACATAGAATGGCAGGTCCAAATCCCGATATTTCCAATGCCTACTCCCTTTTATTTCAGAACATTTCCCAGACAATGGAAATATCTTGTCACAGTGCGCAGTATAAGTACAATTATCTTTCCACAAAATCCTCAGCAGGATTAGATAAAAACCGAGGGACACAGTGTTCCTGCAGATTAGATGGAGATATTTTTTTAGATTATAAATTTCAATAAATTTGAGCAGAAGACTCCACTTTTAGCGATGGCAGAAAGCAAACATTTCTTTGTAAATAAACATGAATAAATACTCTTTTCTTTCTTTTTAGCTAAAATCTGAAGCGTTTGTACATTAATCCCCTCAGTCTAATCCCCAATATGCAATAACAATGATCTGACAATATTCTCTCACTGTATTGCACGACTTGGCTTGCCTTAGCATAACTGGACAATGTGAAAATATCTGAAAGGAAATAACTCAATAAAGATAAAAACAAACAGACGCTCTAGTACTGTAGATATTCCACTAAAATGAGAAGTCTACAAACCTAGTATTGTTAAAGGAGAACTATGGTGCAAAGTTCATTTTTGATTTAATGATGTATCCCATGCCCTGTGATGTCAGTAAAAACTTTATTTTCTTCTCCCCTTTAACCCTTTCCCAGTGAGTCAGGCTTGTTCAGTGTGCTTCATCCTGGGAGACATTGAGGAGCTGTCCAATTGAATACTATCTCACTGTGCCAAGGACAGGGGTGGGTAAGAGTGGGATACAATAAGGGATGGACTAGAACTCAAACTTTAACCCACGTTCGAGCCTAACTTCATGAGTTTGGACAGACTTAAGCTATTTAGAACTTTCTGAACTGCAAACTTTCTTTCGACAACCCTGCTAGAATGCAGCATTTGGTACATTCGAGGGTTACTGAATGCTACATTCTAGGGTTATTGCAAATTTGAGGGGCTACCCCCTTGCATTGCTAAGTTGCACTACTCAGGGCATTCTCGCACACCCTGCCAGAGCTGTCAAGTAACTGCTTGGCTGACCTACCTCTGACCTCTATATAATCCTGTCGAAAAAAAATATTTTACTCATTAGAAAGGCCACAGAAATCAGGAAATGCCCCAAACCTGCAGATCCTAACACCACTTTCCTTCTTCTAACCAAGAAATGGTGAAACAAATGTTCTCTTATACAGGAAAAATATTATTCATAAATGGAAGGGATCTTTGTTTCTTTTATTTTTGATGCTTTCTAAATTATATGTTACTGTCTCAGGCACATGATTTCGTATAGTTAAGAGCTAACAACCAATTTAAACAGGAAACAAGTTTTTATAGGACAATTGTGGGTTAGCTTGTCCCTCACAGGGCTCGGGGTAAAATGTATCATTGTTTGCTTCGAATAAATAAATCCGGTTGAAGCCTTGTCACCTTAGGAACCGTCTGTCTCTTTGCTCAATAGCTACCAGTATGGCTGTAAGGAAATATACAATTAAAATGTATAATAAAGTAATGTAACGAGGACAAGGAAATCAGCTAAGAGGAAATGACTGCAGTTCTCAATGTCAAACAGAAATTTCTTTGCTACATGAAGAGTAGAGATGATTGTTACAGCGGTTCCATGGAACTAATTGAATTTCTGAATACCCCATTCAAATTGAATCAATTGCATTTTTAGATTTTTTTTAATGAAATTTTCAAGTTCAGAGTTTTGACATTTTTTAAAAAATCTGTCAGATCCGCGGATTTTTAAAAATGGCTGTTCCACAGATTTTTAAAAATGGCTGTTCCAATTCAAAACTAGGTTTATTTCGAAACTGGGATTAATCATTAATGAAGAGGCATTTGATGTTTTGCCATTTAAAACCTAGGTATTCAATGGGTATGTAAATTAAAAAATGAACTGAAAGCTGTTTTAAGGACTTATCCAGTAATAAAAAAGAATGTACTATCCGCAGGTGCTGGCAGAATATCTATCACTGAGATGTGCTGCCTGATGAGGTTATCAAGGACGGACTAGCTTGGAATCTTGGGACCTTCCTGCTGTTTGGAGAGGAGTTGTGCTACCATGCTGTTTGGATGACTAGGCCAGAGAGTCTGCCTGTTTTGTGATAAACAATGGAAATAGTTGACAGTTACATTATTTACTTGTCTGGATTACTGCAGAACAGCCTAAAGTCTTGTACACACGCTCGATTTTCGAGCGAGGCACAACCCCAATGGCAGAGCAGTACACCAAACGAACGGCCATTTCAGGTAAGAAACGTCCGTGTGTATGCGCTCGTACGCCAATCCCCACTGACTATAGATAGACTCAGGTATGAAACTGGGACACTAGAATACTGGGGGCTATTAAAGCTATTTTAATACTGCATGAGTAGTGTGGTTATAGCAGTCCAGATGTGTTATATGTGTATTATTATAAAGTTCTATTATACAGTTATTACAAATGGTTAAATATAAGTAATATGCCTTTGATAAAGAATAGTTACTTTTTACTAGAGAATGTTTTTTCCATTAAACCATTGCTTATATGTTAATTTTGTTACATGTTAATTGTCCCATTACGGGGAAATTGTATATATCTCAGCTTTAGGTGGGATATATAATAAACACAATCCCACACTCTCATTAAGCAGAGGCTCAGGACTCCTGTAATCACAGGTAGCACCACCCCTCAAATTACTCCCCACACAGTGGAATTAGAGGGTAACAAAATCCCTATGTGTTATGTACCTTTGAGGCCACCAAAAATTATCAGGGAGTTGTAATATGAGCCACTAACAGCTATATATGAGTTAAACCCATGCTTTGCAATGTAATATGCACTGTTTCCATTGACAGTCACTGGCACCCAGAGCAAAACCAAAGCATTAGTTTTTGCGCTACTTTTAGCGAGAAAACGAACACATTTTCAGTAGAGGCATCACACCAGTGCTCCTTATCTTCATGGTTCCCACAATGTAGCAAATCACGCTAAGTTATTACTACATAGCAGGGACCCAGAAGGTAAGATAAGTTCTGAGGTAAAAATTACATTTCCCCCATTTCCTCTAATCCTGCTGTGGTGTCTCTGTTCCTCTCAGTAAGCAATTAACTTTGTAGTCAGAAAGCGGAATTTACTTTCCTCTGCCCAGTCGCATGACCTGCATTCTGGATCTGATTGGAGCCTGTGTTGAGCTTAGGGGAACATCACAATTGCAGGTCACATATTTGCTTTAAAAAATTATGTTTTAAAAAATGTATTTAATATACTTTCTAGCATGAGCAAGCCTAATTTTATTAAAATCTCATATTGGGGTTTCATTATTATGCTCTGATGCTCTGATTTTGGAAAGTCAGGACCACGGACATAGGCACTAAATCTCTAGAATAAGTGTCCTATTAGCCACATATGTACAGTACATTACATTTACATTACTGCATTCATAATTCTAAGCAAAGACCATAGAATATGTATTTTTCTTGATAAACTGTTATGTAGGGTTAAAGGACAACAATACCCAAAAAAACAACATTACCCCTATTACATGTCCACACTTCAAGCAGCTGAAATCACTTACTCTCATTTACAACCGTGCTGCCTTTCCTTAGATATCACATAGCAAAGATGAGTGCTAAAAGCCTGCCTCCTAGATGGCCCAGGGCCATGATTAACATATCACTTGTCACTGGCTGATGGGAATGTCTGTTACAACCTCTCTCCTCCTCCTCTGCCAGTCAAACAAACTTGAACTGTTTGGTTGCTAGGATACAGACTACATAATCAAGCTGATAAAGGATGGGTGAAGGAGTGTTTTCTCACATGCTAGTTTTGA
Organism: Hymenochirus boettgeri; assembly: GCA_019447015.1. NCBI lineage: Eukaryota > Metazoa > Chordata > Amphibia > Anura > Pipidae > Hymenochirus > Hymenochirus boettgeri. The sequence goes on along the minus strand of CM033477.1, from coordinate 41,120,650 downwards.
GTGACAGTTACAGGCAGACAGAATTGTTACGCCCCCTTCACAGCATGGATAATTGAAGGCAGAGAGAAGTTCGAAATCAGGAAAAAAACATATGGAGAGGGCTGCATACCATTACTCTTTTGAAAGCAGTTTTAAAAAAAAGATGCATTGAGGCAATACAGTTACAGGGTATAAAGTTTGGACTAGATGGATGTTTGTCTTTATTCAACCTCAATTACTATGTTGCACACTGAAATGTATTTTATACTTGTGGGGTGCAACAAAGATCTAGATGACCCAAAACTTAAATAGCAGGTGAAGTTCGGTAAAAATAAATGTAAGGTTACCTAGCCTGGCAGTAGTAATTAACAAGCTAATTATAGAACTGGCATCAGTTTAGGCACAATGGAATAATCAGAGAACATGCTTGGCTGCAGTGTTTAGGCAGAGCAACTGAAAATGGTAATTCAAAGGCAGCTGCATAAAATGGGATTCAATTCAAGGAGATCAAAGATAATCCTGCATAAGTTATAGCACTGATTAAACAACATCTTTAATTCTTTAATAAAGGGTTCAGTTGTGTGCAAACTTCTGGATGAATTTCAGGGAAAGGCAACTGAGCAATTAATATAAAAAAACTGGAAACAGATCAAACAAAATATGCAGGGGGGGGGAGCCACCTAATAACACAAGATAAAATGTAGATTCTACATTAGCATAGAAAAAGATCCTTTACTGTAAGGATATAGCTATATACATTTAATAACATACGTACCCAAAGGGGTTAAAATAATTTCACTGGATTTGTTTCTTTTTTATCCTGTATGTGAATGGTTTGTTAATACATTTTTGATATAGTTCTATCTGATACAGATTACAGATACAGATAATAGAGTTGCAATTTGGAGGTACAAAGCAACTTCCATAAAGCTGAATTGTGTCAATGGTTCTTGGATGTTTTTCCTTGGGCTCAACTTGTAGAAGATTTTCAGAGAAGGTTAATAAATATTTAAGGGCTTATTTTAAAAGAGGTTCAAATATTCGAAAGACAAAGAGTAGGAAGGACGCTACTCACGAGGTTGAGAAGTAAAAGTTCTAATGTTTATTTACACATATATTCAAAAGGCAGACATCGCAGGGCAGAAAATGACTCCAGGTCCACCCGCCTGACGCGTTTCGTGGGTAAAGCCCACTTCCTCAGAGGCTGGGTGGTCCCTCCCGAACAAGGTATATATACACAGAAAACAATTAGTTAAAAAAACTCCCACTGCCACCAATGAACACAGGCAGTTACACCTGGGTATGATGTGAAAAAACACCAGAATAATTAAAAGGGAAGAAAAAAACAAAAAAGGATAAAAATGAAAACAATTCACATATACGTGCTAAAATACATGAGTACAAAAAGTGCATATATAAAAACACCTCTGTGTAAAGCACATATGGCATAAAGATATACCAGCACATAGACGTATAGAGAGATAATAGTATGTATGTGTGCCATAAAGATATACCAGCACATAGACATATAGATAAATACATAGTGTGTATGTGTGCCATAAAGATATACCAGCACATAGACATATAGATAAATACATAGTGTTGTATGTGTGCCATAAAGATATACCAGCACTAGACATATAATAAATACATAGTGTGTATGTGTGCCATAAAGATATACCAGCACATAGACATATAGATAAATCACATAGTGTGTATGTGTGCATAAAGATATACCAGCCATAGACATATAGAATAAACATAGTGTGTATGTGTCCCATAAAGATATACCAGCACATAGACATAAGATAAATACATAGTTGTATGGTGTCATAAAGATATAGCCAGCACATAGCATATAGTAAATACATAGTGTGTATGTGGTGCTTAAAGATATACCAGCACATAGACATATAATAAATACATAGTATGTATTGTGCTATAAAGATATACCAGCACATAGACATATAGATAATACATAGTGTGTATGTGTGCTATAAAGAATACCAGCACATAGACATATAGATAAATACATATGTGTGTATGTTTGCTATAAAGATATACCAGCACATAGACATATAGATAAATACATAGTGTGATAGTGTGCCATAAAGATATACCAGCACATAGACATATAGATAAATACATAGTGTGTATGTGTGCCATAAAGATATCCACATAGACATATAGATAAATACATATTGTTTGTGTGCCATAAAGATATACCAGCACATAAGACATATAGATAAATACATAGTGTGTATTGTGCCATAAAGATATACCAGCACATAGACATATAGATAAATACATAGTGTGTATGTGTGCCATAAAGATATACCAGCACTAGACATATAGATAAATACATAGTTGTATTGTGCTAATAAAGATATACCAGCACATACATATAGATAAATACATAGTGTGTATGTGTGCTATAAAGATATACCAGCACATAGACATATAGATAAATACATAGTTGTATGTGTGCTTAGATTCCATAGACAACTGCAGGACAATCAAGAGCAAGGAAGGTAGGGATATCTTAACACTTTACATTGGGGCCACATGGTGTTAAATTTTAGTTTTGGGGTGAACATGCCCTTTAACAATAATAGTTAATTATTTGCAAGAAACAATCAAAGAAAAATTATATAGTGAGTGTTTAAACTCGACTATTGCTAATGAGTTATATAAATTAATTTGGTGCAACCACCTTGCTTACTTTGCATAAAGTCTGGTCCGGGTGCTCATGCCCCAAACCCATCACTTCATACTTATAACGCTAAGATACAATGCTACAAAGTGATGCTTATACTGGATACAAGTGGCCTCAAAAAGGTAAAAATACGATATGAACGCTCACATTCACTGGGAATTATATAAAAATTATCGTTCCATCTTCTTTATTTTGTGGCAGATAAAAGGCTTTTATATAAATGCCTGACACATTTCAGACCTATCCAGTCCTCAATCATGACCTATGATTAAGGACTGGATAGGTCTGAAACGAATCAGATGTTTATGAATAAAGTCTTTTATCTGCCCAACCTGAAAAGATGGAATGCTGATTTCTAATACGATTTCCGGTGATCGAGCATTCATATCTGTGTTGTGCAATAACAAATCCTTTTTTTTTAACTGAGTGGCCAATATTAGCTAACATCTGAATGACTGTTGCAAATTAATAGCGCAGGTAATGTTTCCATCTCTTTAAATATGCACCTATTATTTCTTACTTTCTGGAAGAAATACTGTATTTTACTGATTGATCATGCTGAAGTAAAATATTCAAATGGCATTAATCTTTATAAGTAACCTTCTTCACTTAAGTCGGCTTTGCAAAATAACTTCGGGCTCCCCTGCTAAAGTTCTAGACTATGGCATGACTGACCAATGGGAAACACTCAAGTGTATCTTCTAATTGATTTAATGTTGGGTTGTGGTGGGAGAAGGTCCAGAGATGGTTTTGAAGGACTTGTTCTAAGTAATTAGGTAAGACTCAGCCAAACACATTGGATTACATTAACTATTTCTTATTGTTTTGGCCTTTTATACATGTTGAACAGATAAGGCAGACTGCAGCACCACAAGATCGTCTCCCGAATAAAAAAAAATCAATCAACTTTATTAATTCATCATATTAGAAAATCTTAAAACCCAGTGATGTTCATCAATCAAGATGACTGGAAGACTACAATATTATAAATGTTAAAGTGTTTTTCTTCTATTCAAATCCCAAAAGGTAATGTGGAATGGAGTAAATCTGCTAAACTGTATCACTCCTATAAACAGATATATTTAAAGACTCTGGCACAAAGTCAATGTAAGTATGCTTATGTGTATTTATGTATATGTTTTCCAAGAATTTTTTTTTCATAAAACTTGTATACATACTGTACATTTCAGGACCTGGAAAAAAAACATGGCTACTTTACAATTTTTAAAAACCGCCTCTAACCCCCTTTTTAACATTAATTTAATTTACCTGTGTGCCACCATCTGTTGGTGAATCGAATATATCACCTAACTTAATTACATACCTCCCAAATGTCACAGACTGTCTGAGGTCCTGATTTCTGCAGCATCCTGCTATGGTACGGTGCTTTACTTTTCATTTTGTTCTGTTGTTGATGCATTGGAGGGATAGAGCTGTCAATCATGAGGAGCAGTAGGACATGTGATGTCACAATGCCATGTGACTGCACACTCCTCTCACTTGTGGTTCACCCAGAGTCAAATTGAGAGGTAACGTGGGCTATCCAGAAAAAGTTTTATACTGGGTTTGGGCGGCAGCTACTCATGGAAGCATGGGAGATAACAGTTTTGCATCAGTCTGTTGCAGTGTTCAAAGAAGGTAGCTAAGGAAATGTGTATTTTCGCATTGCAGGGTGCTGGACAGTCATGAATTGTATATGTGTAGCATGAGATAATAAATCACATTTTACTTAAGGAAAGCTGATAAGAGTTGTGAACGGAATGGCACTGCTACACTACAATACAGTGCACTGTAGGGATTAATTTTACTTTACTACTCTATTTTCACCACAAACTACTGAAGCTCCAGTGTTAAAGGCCACATACCAATCTTGTCACTCTCCTTATATCTTTCTCCTAATGTCTAAGTTTTCATTTCCCAGTCAACTTCATCATATGGCAATAAGTCTCTCTCTTACTGGATTTTATCCTATAATAAGGAATCCCCTCCCACTGGATTTTCTTTTATAGTAAGAGTCTTTCCCACAGGATTTTATCATATAGTAATAAGTCTCCTCCTACTGGATATCATATCAGTAAGGAGTCTCCTCCTGCTGAATTTCATTAAATAGTAAGGAAACCCTCCCACTGGATTTCAGCAAGATCTCATGGTAGCTCTAATTCTAGCTGGGTCAGTGTGTCAGGGCTTAATCAAGTAATTAAAAAAATGTGGATCCAGATTGATCTGGTCAAGGTTTTATTCCCCTTTAAATAGTGATGGTTTCATTTCCTTTTAGATAGGTACACTAATGAAAAATACATTGCACAGAGCTGTGCTAAGAATCAGGTTCAGTTTATTATCCTCCAATGATACTCTGTACTATGTTGTTTCTATAAGTTTAACTATTTAAGGGGTAATATTTAACGGTATGCAGTAAAATGAAATCTGTAAGAGACTGTGGCAGATTTAAAGAACTTTTTAGGAGATTCTGGCAGATTGAAAGCATATCTTGCATACTGTGACTGATTAAAATAACATTTCCTTCAAATCTCCATGTCAACAAGCTTTCCTACTCCTTTTCGGCTCTAACTCAAAAACATTTCTCGGATGAACCCTCTTTCTCTCGCATGAGCTAACCAAAATCCTAGTTCATGCCTAATCATATACCAGCTATACTAATTTCTCTCCTCTCTGTCAGTCTCTCCACTGGCTGCCCATCACACAAACGATCCGTTCAAGCTGCTTACCCATATATCTCAGAGCTGATCCACAGATACTGTCCCAGGCACAACCTCCACTCTGCAAATTATATCCTCCTCCTCATCCACCCTTGTCACCGCTACAAGTCCACAATCAGGACTTTGCTTGTGTTGTTTCCTCAGTTCTGGAACTCCTCCTCTCTCCCTCCTCGTCCTCATTCATTCAACATCCCTTAATACCTAATGTAACCTCAAAACCCACCTCTTTAGGCAAGCATACAACCTGGCCCACTAATCAAATTTCACTGCCAATCTATTTACACCTGTAGGCGGGGGGAAGTGATAGCCTGTAATACTAATCCAATGCAAGGTCAGGGGAGACAACCTTCCAAGAAAATGCAACCAAGCAGGGAGTGTCTGCCCAGATAAATAACCCAAAATAAACTGTTAGGACCTTCCATACTGGGGTAACCTTGACGTGGTTGGAAGGCTTTTCACTTTTTATGCATAAAATTGTAACTAAAAACCCCATGTTTTTACCGATCCGCCGCAGCACGCACTGAAAATCCCTGACCACTTCCTGGTTCTAATCTAGTATAGCGTGCATTATCGCGCATGCGCGCTATAATGGATTAGACCAGAAGCAGTCGGGACTTGCCATTTCTGCATACGATCAAGTATTTCAACAGACCTTACACAAGCTGATTGAGAGAATTAAGTCACCAAGTAAGAGGCAAGGAATCTTACTGTAAATGAATGTTAAGCCATTAGTACTTTGCAAGGTGATTATAGTATTGTAATCCGGCTTGCGAAAAAGATGGAGGGATTGTATTCTTACACTATGCTGTTTACAGAAATGAGTTATTAAAACAACTTAATGATACAAATGTGTATTACCTTTAACGTTTGATCCCAATACCAAATTTTAAACAAACGGAAACTGTGGCTAAAAGGCTGTCCATTGCAGGAATTATTGAAAACAAAACTAGGTGATTTTTTTATTGCAATATATATGTCCTATAATTTACATCCTAAAATCCATTAAGATTGTTCTAATTCCCAGGATGCCCAATAGTATCCTGTAGGGGAGTATATATATCGGGTTCTATAATGCACCTATATGCAAAAAGGGACCATACATTAAAGATACCATGCATATTTTATTCAAGGTTATCTGTAATAGATGTTCTTACAAAACCGAAGTGTGGTTGATGTCCATGGATGTGAATAATTATATATTCTCATTCCCTATTAGCAGGGAAACATAAAAAACAAAGAGTTTAAATTTTTTTTTTAGAATTGTGCAATGACTATTTTCAGAGTTTGGGGTATGGCCATGGTGGCAGCTATGGCCCCTGTATACCCCAACATCTACATGGCACAATATGAACATATATATAGACTTCAAAGTAACTTTGTTTTTTGGTCGTTACATTGATGATGCATTCTGTCTTTGGCCGGGAAGTGAGGATTCTTGGAGGCCATGGTTACTGGATTAAACAGCCTGACACACTGGTTTGAAAATTAACATAAGGTAGAATTTCCTGATGTTAAGGTACACACTACCAACTCAAAGTGTTGAGTATTGCTTATATAAAAAACGGACCTATTGTACTACATTGTTACATTGCAAAGCTGTCACCCACATCACTGAAAAGATCATGCCATAGCACAGTTTTTGTTGTGTTATATAGAATAATTCCAACATAGACACTGGAAACACAAATACAGGACATAGAAACAATTTACTTGCCAGGGATATAATAAATTAACCGGGTACAACTTTAGAAAAAGCTTGTCATAAAAATGTCAGTGGATACACTAGAATTGTGATATGTGCAGTTTGATTTTAATCCTTTATCCCTTCCTTTCACTAAAGCATGCAAAACTGATAGGGATATAATATTTTGACTGACAGTAAACTTGCCAGGTTTGGTTCCCCAACAATCAACAATTGCTACCGCAGGGTAAAAATTTAAGAGACCTGTTTATAAAATCGACCATAAAGGATGTTAGGATGTTATGACCCCAAGCATGGTATATTTATGACCCCAGCAACATCATTTGTCCATCCCCATTGAGGTAAAGTAATCAGGCAAGTAATCAATTTGTTTATTTGATTACTTGCCCCTGTGTGTTATCATATGTGGGAAAAACAGATCTGGCAATAAGAATCTATAGAAGACATAGATCGCCATAAACAGCATACAGGGATGGAAATCCATTAAACTGGTGCAAAACATTTTCTAGAACTAAGGCACCCACTAGCTTCTTTAAAATATATTGCAATAGATTATGTCCCACAACCCTCATGGGCTGAAACTCCTTCTACAAAGAGAACTATTCTGGATTAGGCTTTGAATACCAATACTGCCAATGGTCTAAATAAGCAGTGTCCCTTTTAGTGCTTTTTTTCTGAACGTTAAATACCCGTCCCGTAGCTTCCCTATGTATACATTTTTATTTTTTTTAAGGTAATATGTATATTACATCATTTAAAGTAATTATAAAAGAACACACCAATAGCTGGGTACTTTGAGAATGTAATAGGAGGAGATATTGTGGAAAACAGGACTGAAAAATGGAAAACGTTATGAGGGGTAATATTCTAGATCAATTAATAAGTGTTGTGAAGGTGTCTCATTCTCCAGGTGTAGCTGTTGTAATCATTTAGATCAACTGGACTTGAAATTTAGTTCAAGTCCAGTTATTTCATTATATGACAAGACCAGTTGTTCTAACTGAATACAACAGATATAATTATAAGGGAGAGCAATCTGGATCTTAAGCTGGATAATAGATTATCTAACAAAGTTGGGTACAGACGCACTATACCAATTCTGTCAAAGTTATGTCACTCAAGCTACTGGAAAAGAAGGATTAACCTTTTTAAAATGTATAAGTTCTGAAAGTCCCACTGAAAAAACTTGTTTGGAGATCATAGTTACCCTTGAATTATCGCCGTGTAACAGTAAATAACAACTATGTCAACTTTTTTTATGGAGGCAAAATGTCATGAACACGTTTAGTGCAAAAAAAAGACAGGAATACGAAAAAGCCCATAGTAAAAATGTTTGGTTTTGGGGTTGTGCTCCATTTTTTTTGTTGTTGCTTTGCATTTGTTTTTCATTACACCATTAACCCATTTTATGTTCTTCTTGTTAAAAAGTCTAAATTGTCAACCGTTAAGTACTATTATTACAGAATGACTGAAACATGGACAGTTGTTTACCCAAAAGATGTTCATCGTTAAAAGGCTCTTTTGCTTTCTAAACGATAATTAGAGATTTTTTAGATAGTCATGTCGTACTGAGAACACATAATTCAGCTTTATAAATATACCAAAGGAAGTACTTCAACTGCAAATTAAACAGATGAAAAGAACCAGTGGGACTAAACTGATTTGCCTGCCTCTTGAATATCTGTGGCATAAAGGTACTTAAGGAATGATTATGGCAGAGCTGTGACAGATCTGCAGGAAATGAGGTCCAATAGATGTGTACACATGAGCGCCGTGACTCAAGTGCACATGAAATGCATAGCAATATGAATGCTAATTGCATTGGAAATTAAAATCCAGGCAGAACAGTGGAAAATTCAATTTCTGCAGCACTCATAGATACCGAGTGGTTCAGTCCCTATAATATGGAGGATAAAGGTCATGCCTTTTAGTTTATTTGTTTTAGTGCCCAGTGTTTTACAACATAATAATAAATGGGAAGGATGGAAAAGATGATTAATTGGTGCACTGAGAATATTTAAATGATAAAAAAAAAAAGTTCTAAATAATATTATGAAGGATCATATAAAGATCGCTGGAGGTAAAAAGAGGATTTTTTTAACTTAAGAAAGTAGTTTTGACTGAGCCATAATATTTACATCCACATGTTTTCATTCACGATTGTTGAAACATATATGTTCATATTTAGTTTCTGTATGGGCTATTATAAACTGCGTTTCTCCTAGTTTATTACATGCATTTGTAACCAGATATTAAATGATACTTTATTCTTTCTGGCAAGGCATCTGTCTCCTCCCTCTGCTCAATGAGCTTTTTACACAGCTTGAGCATGTGCAAGGAGCAGTAGTTGAACAGCAGTCAATCATTGCTATGATGTCAGTTGTCACAGCCCTAACTGCATGTAGGGAGGGACCAGCTCTGCCAGAATGGGGACAATAAATATCCTTAAATATCTGGTTAGTAATGCAGTAATAAAGTGCAAAATGTAAAAAGTTGCTGTTGGGGGAGGTAACTGACAATTGACCATTTTTTGGGGGGTTGTGCCCTTTAAACTAAACTAAATATTAATAAGCCTTAATGGATTCTGTTATTTCTGACTAGCAAATAGTTGTAACCGCTCCATTTCTAGACTCAATTGTCTGTAATTTATTTATTTTTGGGCATTTTCTTCTATTTTTATTTTTTCTGTTTAAAGAGAGGTCATGAATAGGTCTCCATTAGTGACTAGGGGGGAGGGAAATGATGTAAAGAACTCAGAGAGTACTCATATTATATCTTGTTTTTGTGGCCTGCATGACTAACAGTAGAGAATTTAAAAGCCTGCATAATTAAAGACAAACTGGAATCCTTTTTTCATAATGCTGCTAATTTTAAAGGTGAGTGGCAATAAGGTATTATGGAACATGTTTAGTTTTTTTATATTGATATTTATGTTATTCTCTGAAAGTAAACCATCTAGAATAAGAGACATATTAAGAGTTGTACTTGGCAATACTTCACAGGTCTTCATGTCTAACTGTATTGAGACATGTCCTAATGTCTTGTGAAGCGTTAGATTCCTGCTTTGCTTTTCATTTTTGTATAGACGAAGGCTATTTTTTTTTGAGAAATATGAGAATATTGAGAATATTGTGGCTCTTAATTTTACTGTTGATTTTGAATAAATGCAGTACTAATGATGTTCCATGTATACAATGTAATTTAAACCTAATAAGTGAAGATGCAACCCTTAATGTGGTCTTCTACCTAAGCACCCTTTTTTGTCTTATTATACTGACCCTTAGTTACTTTGGATGCCACCGCCTTTTAACAGGACATCCATTAAGCCTGTTTAGTGGAAAGAATCAACCATGGTAAGGTTTGGCAGATTATTATTAGTACAAGTTTCAATACCAGTACAGAAGCAGAGAATCGAAACAAGGTCTGGAAGCAGAAACTTGCTGAATATCAACTTAAAGGAATAGCTCACTGCAATAGCTATCCACTTGCCTCCCTTGCCTCATTCTTCAATCAATGTTAAGATAGCCAGAACGAACGTTCAAAGATCTTAACAGAAGCAGGAAGCAGTCGGGAACTGTCAGATGGCCGGACCCGCGTGAAAGGTAAGATCTTGTAAGTTCATTCCTGGCTATCTAAACATTGATTGAAGAATGGAGGTAAGGGATAGCTCCTTAACCTCCCGGCTTCAATAAATGTAGAAAAGGGATAGTTCACTATTGCGTGAACTATTCCTTTAAGCAAAAGTTACTCAGCAATGAACATTACATGTTAGAGAGTTCATTCTATGGTGCGTTTGTAGAGCAGTGCGAGGTTTCATGGAATTACAACATTTTTGACTGCAAATTTGGATCTACTACTTCCAACATTTTTTCCAACAATTTGGAATAGTTTTGGCGAATAAAATTGTAATGACAAAACTGGTGTTTCAATTTCAAACACTTATCAGCTCAAATTCAAGAATTCACATATCTAGTTGCAGATAATTTATACGTGAATATTGAAAATAAAAACTCATAGCTTAAAATATATATTGTTATATAGTGCTGGGCCACACGCCACAGAGCCCCTACACAGCCTGTTTAGCCAATGGGAATGCTAGAGGCCATTGATTCAAATGTAGACTGACTCAAGAAATGTATAATTGTGTTCTATATCCCCTTCTGTCTGCTATTGCTGATAAACTTCATTTAACCTAAGTACTGTAGATAAAATCAGCTCCATGGCTGTTAAAAACCTCAGACAAAGGTTAAAAATGAGATAATCTATTTATAATGACTGTATAGCATTTATTGATATAAATTGAGTGGCAATTAGTACGATTCCATATTATGTATAGATGGATAGGGGGTGAGCATTCAAATCACTAAATTACATTTATAATACATTTCTTTAATGATCATTATAGTTTCTAATAATATAGGTTTTTCATAAAGTTGAATTGATGGACCAACTGAACATGCAGCTCACTGCATCTTTAAAGTACTGTATATATTCAATTTTAATATTTTTCTAGCTTCCTATTAACCAATATTATTGGCTTATGTATGGGTGCACTAATCATGTTTCCTTTTGAGTTGCAGAATGTTAAAGGGCATGTCCACCCCAAAAACTTATATACGGTAGCCAATCCCACCCCCACTGCCAACTTCGTTTAATAAACAAGCACAGAAACGTACTTACACTACGTTCCCGCAACTGTATATATTCAGACCCTCTCTACCGGAAGTTTGCAACATGGGCTGGACGGCAGCCGTGTCTTGAATTGGCTGAGAGGTAGCCAATCACAGATGTGGGCTGTGTTCTGTAGACCAGCTGAGGAATACAGCAAGAAGTGTAAGTATATTTCGGGGCTTGTTTTACAAAGCCAAGTTGGGGGTTGGGGGGTTGTTGGTCGGTGGGACTTCCACTCTGAAGTGTTTTTCATAGGTAGTGCACCAAGTGTCCTAGGATCGCGAGGGAGAGGGGGAGGACTCCCCTGCCATGCCAAAATCATCATAAGTGTCAGTGACAAGGGGGGGGGGGGGGGGGGATTACTCACAGCAGTCTCGAACCATACCGGAGATAGGGTACGTCCGGGATTTATTTTAACACTATACAGTTTGGGCTAGCACTGGGGAACATTATAGTTTGGGGGTGACATGCTTTTTCATTACGTTCATTGTACCAGTAATCTACCAGTCAGTGAGAAAGAAACAATTAATAAGAGACTGATTTGGCTGACCAAGGTTCATGGGCAGCCTTGCTGTGTTTGTAAGTTTAATATGGATAGTAAATCTTTGTCTTGTTTTAGTACTCTATCATAGATGGAAATTAGTTTGTATTGTTATTGATCACATTATTTTCTCCTTTCCTAAGGTGGGAACAATGGCAATGGGAGATGGGTTGAAATTATGTTCCGTGAGGTAGACATCCATTCTGTTGAAATGTTAATATTTTTAATACTATTTTTAAACGGTTTGCTATAGTGGGCCAATGTGGCCTACCAATATTCAAAGTGTGTGGGCAGCTCCAGGTTGGGCCTGTTTAGCACCTGCGCAGACCAATAAACGGTGCTGTCTTTCCACACATGTAATTATAATTTTGAATTTTGGACCATTGGGACATTTGTTGGCCGCATCACCAACAATATGCCATGTGTGCGCATCGCTTACAGTAAGTTACTACAAAGCATAAACAAAGGCAGTGTAAAAATAAATAGTATGTCCAAACCCCATTTTCAAAAGAGAATAGCAGAAAGATTCTAGACACTCAGTCCTGCAACATGAATGATGTGGTTTTCTCCAGGCACTGGGGGCACAGGTCCGCCACCCATTTTTTCATGTGGGGATGTTTCAATCTGCGAATTGTACAAACGTTGCCAACCGCCAATACCTACGCGAGCTGGACAAAAAAACATCATGCAGGAGCAGGAATCCAGATTTGGAAGATCAGAATCCAAGAGGCAAGAACTCCACAAACATGACTCAGGAACAGGACTAAGAACAGGAGCAGACTAGGAACAGGACTCAGGAACTGACGTAGAAGCAGGACTAGGAAAACATGACTAAGAACCAGGAGCAGGACTAGGAACATTCTCATGAAAGTACTAATAACAGAGGAGGACTAGAACAAGGTCTCAGGAACAGGACTAAGGAAACGGAGCAGACTAGAAGCAGATCTCAGGAACAGGACTAGAAAAAGAGTCAGGACTAGGAAAAGGAGCAGGAACATGGACTAAAACAGTACTTCGGAACAGACTAATAAACAGTAGCAGGACTAGGACAGCCTCTCAGGAACAGGACTACAAAAATGAGCAGGCTAGGAAAGTACTCAGGAACAGGAACTAGAAACATGAGCAGAACTAGGAACAGGACTCAGGAAACAGGACTTAGAAGCAGGACTAGGAACAGTTCCTCATGTAACAGGACTAAGAAACAGGAGCATGACGTAAAAGTTCTCAAGAACAGGACTAAGAAACAGGAGCCAGGGACTAGGAACAGGTCCTCAGACCGGAACTAAGAAACAGGAGTCAGGACTAGCAGGTCCTAAGGAACATCGAACTAAGAAACGGAGGCAGGACTAGAACGGGACTCAGGAACAGGACTCACAACAGAGGAGGGCAGGACTGGACAAGACTAAGAAACAGATCAGGACTAGGACATGACTCAGGAACAGACTTAGAATCAGGACTAGAACAGGTTTCTCCGTAACGGACTAGAAACCGGAGCAAGGACTAAGGAACAATAGGTCTCAGAACCGTACTACGAAACAGGAGTCAGAACTAGAACAGGTCTCCCCAGGACATGACTAAGAAAACATGAGCAGGACTAGGAACAAGACTCAGGCAACCGGACTTAGAAGCAGGACAGTAACAGTCTCAGTAACAGGACTAAGAACAGGAGCAGGACTAGGAACAGGTCTCAGGAACAGACGAAGAAACAGGAGCAGAAACTAGGACAAGGTCTCATGAACAGGACTAAGAAACAGGAGCAGGACTAGGAAACATGTTCCTAGAGGAACAGGCCTACGAACAGAGCAAGGACTAAGAAACAGGTCTCAGGTAACAGGCCTAAGACAGAGAAGGACTAGGAACAGGTTCTCAGGAACGCAGGACTGTAGAAACAGGAGCAGACGAGGAACAGGACTAGAACAGTATGCAGGACTAGTAAGATGACTCAGGAACATGACTTAGAACAGGACTGTGAACAGGTTCTCAGTAACAGTACTATGAACAAGGACTCAGGAATAGGACTAAGAAACAGGAGTGGGACTAGGACCAGGTCTCAAGAAACAGGAAATAAGAACAGAGCAGATAAGAACAGGTCTCAGGAAAAGGACTAAGAAACGGAGAAGGACTAGGAACAGGTCCTCAGGAACAGGACTGAGAACAGAGCAGGCGTAGGACACCGGGCTAAGAAACATTAGCAGGCTAGAACCGACTCATGAACAGGACTTAGATAAGCGGAGCAGGACTAGGAAACAGGTCTCAGTAACAGGATAGAACAGTCTCAGAATAGGACTAAGAAGTCAGGAGCGGACTAAGGAACAGGTTCTCAGGAACAGGACTACGAAACAGGAAGGCAGACTAAGAACAGTTCTCAGGTAACATGACTAAGAAACAATGAGAAGGACTTATGACCCCAAGGTCTCAGGAACAGGACTGAGAAACAGGATCATGACTAGGACAGTTCTCAGGAACAGGACTCGAAACAGGAGAAGGACTAGGAACAGTCTCAGGAATACCAGGACTGAGAAACAGAGAGCAGGACTAGGAACATTATCTAAAAAACTTTGTATAATCACCCAGCATCCACTGCAAAGGAGACATTAGACCCTTTGTTGTTCGTTTGTGAATGTGCTCGCATCTATTGAGACATGTTTTTCTTGGGCATAATATTGTTGTGAGCACACCCACTGGGTTGCAACCGCACAAACACACAACCGGCAAGAAGCTTAGATAGGTACACCGCTGCAGCACCTGAATTATTGCCTTAGACTTCTCATTTACTTCTTCCGCAGTTTTGAAGCTATAACAGGATGAAGCTCTTTGGGCAATGTCCCTCGCTCCTAATTGCCAGCAGTCTGAAAGCTTTGCACAGTTCACCATGTTGATCCTTGAAATCCTATTAAAGTAGTTTGAGGTTTTAATAAAGCATACGTCCATCCAGTCCAACCCATCTAGCAATAATCCAATTTCCATGCCCTAACTGTTGAATCCCGAGGAAGGCAAAAATAACCCACCAAATTTATGAGGGGGGAACAAATTTGTTCCTGATGTGGCAATCGGAATTTCCCCTGGATCACTCTACTTTATGTATCAATCCAGTAACTTGCACCATTCCCTTGTTTGCAGCAACTCATCCAGCAGCTTTTTATTAAACTGACCAATGACCGCCATAACAAGTCCACTGGAAGAATCAGTTTCGCTTAGCTTTATAAACCGTCCAACAGTGAAGAACAGGAGCCCTAAAAACCGTTTTTTCTTCAAGTCTTAAGTAGAGATGGTCTTCGGAGTTCGACACTGAAAACCCTCGTTTCGAAGTCCGAAAGCTCCGTCCGAATCCGGTCGGATCTTTCGGATTTCGGTACTTTTTGGAGACTTTTTTTATACATTCGAAATTACAGGGGCTATCTTTGGTATTTTCGAAATAGTCTTGAACGTCGAAATTACTAAAAGAGAATCAGAGCTATTTCGAGAGTTTTTCCGATCGTATTTTTCGAACATCAAACGTTCAAGTGTATTGTCGATAATTTCGAAATAGCCTCAACATTCAAAATCTTCAAATATGATCGGAAAATTCGGAAAATAGTCTCCGATCGTATTTTCGATATTTTTTCGAACGGTCAAGTTTCAAAATTAGCAAAAATAGCCCTGGCTTCTAAATTAGCAAATTTCATTCCGTTTTTTCGGATTTCAGATCTCGTGATTCCCGAGATCCGGAATTCGAAACGACCAAGTAGTGAGTTTTGGTCAGCCTCTAGTCTTAAGGGATTTCCTCAGTGGTCCTCTGACTGTTCTATTGGTGACCATAACCCAGATAGTTTAATGTAGTTATAATAACAGTAATCATATACCCACGCAAGCACCTTTTCTCTAGCGTACATAGTTTTGTAACTTATCTCGCTTTATATTCAAGCTCTCCCAATCCACTTATTAATTTAGTTGCCCTTCTCTGACCCTTGCCTTTCAAATATGTCCTTTTTGTCACAGATCCAAATTGGCACTGCAATATTCCAAATAGGCCCTTACCATGCTTTCTAAAGAGATCCATACCTCTCCTTGATCATACTCTCTTTCTAACAATACACTACTTGTGCTGGCTGGCTCTAGCTATTGCTGACTGCCTGCGTGCTACCCTTTTAAGTTTGTTATCCACCAAAACCCAAGATCCCTTTCCCCAGGGATTCACTTAAACAGAGAGCCATTTTAGTATAATAGCACAAGGATATTTTTAAGTCCAAAATTCATCACCCTTACATTATCACATTGAATCTCAGCTGCGCTAGAAAACCAGCTCTGAAAGGGCTAGTGTAAAGTGGCCCTGATACGGGCAAGCTCTTTAGTAAAAGAGGGAGAATCTTTAATGCTGATATGGAACTTTTTCATAACGCCTAAACCTTTCACTCCTGACTGTTTTACCTCCTTGATACTCTCATTCCCCTCAATCCCTTCTATCCTTAATTATCCTCTCCCCCATCCTTTAAGTGATACATATCATGCACCCCCAATCCAGCTCCCATTAACCAATTAACTCACCCTTCCTCTCCTTCCTATGTCGCCATGTATCCTGCATAGCCTTAACGGTTGGCCAGGGATGTCTTTTTCTTCTCCTTTAATAAATAATTTTTAAGCCAAACTTTCTGCCGGGGTCGAGTGGGCCACTGGCTTGTCGGGAAAGATGTGGGGGGTATTACTGTTGGCCTTTCTTAGTGCCCTGTAATAAAGCCTAAGCCCTCCAATTACTATTTTTTCTTCCTCCTCCCCAAGCCACTGCAACTGCAGCAATAAATCAATGTCCAGCTTTAACGGGATTGCTGTGTTTACTAGACAGGCAAGAATGCATATTAATACAATATAAATATGTGCCCTTGTTTACTTGAGCTCCTATATTCTTTTTGCGTTTGGCACTTACTAAAATGTTCCGTTACCAGACTGATATGAGAGGGAAATACGGTACTTATATCAGCATTCTATAGGCAATGATATCAAGGCATTAGTAACGATCAAAAACACTGCAACCACATACTCTTGTGTTTCAGATACATAAGATGATTGCCTGAGAATGAATTGTGTAGAGAGGCTTGGCTGCTATAGCTTTGAAAACCAAACAAATTAACCACTTCTTCCATGACGATGTGTATTTAGATAGATTCTTTGTAACAAGTGGGTGGTATGGGATTTAAAATGATGCGAGACAAAAGCTTTACGGACCATTTCTAATGAATGGGAACTAAAATTGTGTTATCTGAATCCTGCTAAAAATACAAAAACTTTTATCTAAGCGTTTCCCAGCATTTACACAACATTGAGCCAAATAAAAGATATTTGCATGCTGTTTTTAATACGGAGTTGCTGTAATTCTAATCACAACCATTTTTGTCCTGTAGAATTCCTGTAATTTGTTAATGTAAAACATTTTTCCTGGAGAAGCAATTCAGTGACACTTAGTACTGTTTGTGCATGAGTGTATCATTTTACCTAAGGAGGAGTCTACAGATTACCTGTGATTAAATGACAATTTCACCACCCATGTTGGTCGTTGCCCCATCCCCCCCAGTGGTTTGTTAATGTAAAAAACATTTTTTCCTGAAGAAGCACACTCAAGCTTACACTTATACTGTTGTTGGCAATGTGTGTATTGTTATATATAACAATGAAGTGCCATATCAGGGAGAGTGTACAAGCAGTACATGTGATTTAAATGACACGAACACCACCACCCATGTGTGGTCGTTGGCCCACTCCCTCTTGAATTTAGGACTCTACCAATTGTTAGCTAAGTAAAGTGCGTTACTTAAGATGCACTATAGTGCCCAAAACCTTATTTTTTAAATTTACATCTGTAATTATTTGGAAAGGTAGGAGACAATACTCCGACTTACAATTTTTGCAATAGAAGAGTGGTTGAGCTGTCAAAATTGTTGTCTTGCACTGGCTGACGTTTCTTCCAATTTCTCCCCCATCCAGTTACCTGAAAATAGGGGAGGTGTATTTTTTTTGAATGTATCATACTTTATTTTGGACCAGCAGGACATGCAGATAAACAGATGCAGGATATATAGCAAATAATTTTAATCACTAAGGGGTAGTGCATACCTAACCACCCCCGCCACCCCCCGCGGGCCGCGGGGGGGCCCTTACGGTAGGTAGGGCCCGTCCACCGCCCCTAGCTGCGCAGGGACGAGACGGTTTTAACAGGAGATTGAGCGTATGAATGAAATTATGCACGATGTTTGGGTCCAGTATTACACAGCTGTACCGTTCGTAAATATTTTATTCATCACGCGCATCTCCTGTTTAAAACTGTCTCGTCCTGCACTAATCAGTCAAGTCTGGCGGAGGAGGAGTGATCAGGGGCCCTGGCCCACAAACTGTTGGGGAAGGGCGGTCCCTTCAGGTACGCCCTGAAAAGTGGTGACCAGTCTGATAAAACTTTCACGGTCATGTAAACCAGCTAAATAATTTTTCAAATAATCCTATCGCACAATCTTTTGCCAACGCAACCTTAAATTCTATGCCCTTTAGCCTTCCTATTCTTCATCAAGCCTGCAGGGCCAGAAGTTCAGGGGACTTACCCAACGCATATGCGCATGCTCCTCCGTACAACTCAACCAGGACCTGTCCAACAGAAAGCGGAGGATCGTGAGAACAGGTAAGTTAGGTTCCTGCAGGTTTTATTGAAGAACGGAGGTAAGACTAGACTCTTTTTCCTCCTGTTCTTTCATTTAAAACTGAAAACCGCAAACTGAACTTTGACAGTGTAGATATCCGTAATGTCAAGCTATCTGCACATTGTTAGTAAAACCTATGAAATGAATACCTAATAAAGATTGCAACATTGGGTTAACTAAGAAAACACTTCCCAAGGAAGCATTATTAGAAAGAGTTCCATTGGGGCTTATTAGTAAGAGTCCAAAGTTTTGCCTCGGTAATTAATCTGTGGCAAAGCCAAACAGATGTAATCATCCAGCTAATAGATCACATAAAAAATGTGATTGGTTACTGCAGATTATAAGTATAGGCAATGTTGGGGACTTGCGCAGTCAACCTATTTCTTCTTGAAATGTTAACTATACATCAGTTTTCCTTAACTGCATAAACACTTACTAATGGTTTTTGTTCTCCTTCCCCATGATTTATGTTCAAATCCAAACAAACATATCTCTAATGTTTAATGGATATCTGATTAGCTCAGAATACATGATCACACAAGGCAACTCAACAAATATTATTCACATTTGGACTAGAAATAAAAACAACCCTTTTCAGCAAATCATTACAATGCCTTGAAAATCTTTAATTGCTTGGTAAAGTTTTGTAAAAAACCTGTGCCATACATTTAATCTGTTTTCACATTGTGATGTTGTTATGAACAGAACAAACACTTCTTGGCATCACGCACTGTATTTATCATAGTTTCAGGCATGTGTACGTCCTAAAGTCAGTGCCAGTTGATCTGTCCCTAACCAACATCTGGTGCATACATTTCTCTATTTAACTTATTCTTTGACCTACTGTCGTGTACAATAATCAAATGCATGAACAGGAAACCTGCTATACCTACTAGATGTTGGACAAGATCTCTTTACATAAATCAGATGCCAGATAACAATAGCTTGTAGTGATCCCCAAAACAAAATGATGTATTTCTTCTATCCCAGCAGAATGTGATTCTGTCTAATAAAAAAAAAAACATGGTGTGTTTTTTTAATGGGGAAACATACTGATTACTGGTGAATGATCATTCCCTATTTGAATCATCCTTAAAGGACAACTCCCCTCATAAGAACATCTTTTAGAAATAATGCCTCTTTAAATATGTTGATATATCTAGTTTTCCTATGATTTTCATTACTGTTGCCTTTCTATGCTTCTGGATGCCTCCTGGAAACTGAGCTTTAGAAACCTGTACTTAGCCTGTACGAGCCTTGGCATGCTCAGAAGAGGCGCTAGGGGATTAACTTTCAGTCATTGGCTGTGATGTCAACTGTCCAGATCCATCGGACAGTTTGCTACAACTGGAAGAACCAGGAAAGCAGAAACAGGGGGGGGGGGCCAAAAAAAACCAGGATCAATTGTGCGGATTTCAGGTAGACTTATAAATTTCACATTTCAAACTATTACAGTTTATGTTTTTGGGGGGTGAGGTACCTGTATTTTAAGTTTTTCATTTTTGGGGCTGGACTTGTGATGCCCTTTAACCCCATGCCAGCAATCAAAGTCACAAGGCGGTTGGTAAACCTGAAAAACAAGTACAATACGTGGGGAGATAGAACCACATCTTCTTCTTTCTCCCATATCTTGCCATAGTTCCTCTAGGAGCCCACAACCTCATTCTTGAAGTTTAAGGATCTGCCGCCTGTGTCATCTCCTGACATACCCCCCCTACCTTTTGTTTTTGCTTAGGTGAACGTTTGCATGGTGGTCAGGGGAGAGGAGGGGGTTTTGTGATGAAAAAGATACCCTGCAGGACCCGCGTGATCTTCTAGCAGTGCCAGATTTCAGCTCCTAAGGTCTATAGAAGATAAAAGCAAGTGCTCCAATCTCCACAGAATTGTACTTTTTGTTTTTTGTTTGTTTTTAATTAAACAAATATGTGTACTTATTGTACGGGCATCTGCAAATAACACCTTCTTTATTTGTTTTTTATTCCTCTATGTATATTTTTTCATCACATGTCTACATAATGCATGTATAGTGTGACCCAAAGTATTAACAAACCCATTGTTTTTTTTTAAAAGGGCAAGTCTTCCCTCAATGAAAAATTTTGCTGTATTTTGCCAATACATTTTATCTGTTTTATAGTACTGACCAATCACACAAATCCCATGCCCTATACTGTACTCTAATAGTTCAGAAACTGCTAATAATATTACTCTATTATGGCCTTGGACCTGACAAGATTTGGCTAATATCAATAATGTCAGAGTGCGTGGTCTCAGGGTTAGCCACTGATACCTGCCATCCTGGTGTTTACGTCTCCCCTTGGACACACTGCAAGGATTGTATGTTCCTCCCTGTGCTGCGTTGGTTTCCTCTGTCAGCCCGCTTTCCCTCCCCAATAATCAAGATCATCTGATAGATTGGTGTATGTGGATAAAGTGTTTAGATGGGTACAGCTCTTCTGGGAAAGGACTGAATGTGTGCTTAATCTAATTTTAAAGCCGCTTTGTGAAACGAAGTATGTAGTAATATACTAATAAGAAAAACATAATCCTACCTTATATATAATCAATCACCACCGTTTGAAAGTGAGTTTGGAAGTAAACCATATTAATCCTAACGGCCTTTAGTCACCTTATAGTCTTTAAAGAAATAGATCACATATATTTTTTTGTTTTGGAAAATTGAAAAAGCTGAAACATCCAAAGTTCTTAATTGTTAAAAAATTGGTGCTAATTTTCCCCCAGCCAATCATATGTTATTTACCCATTTGAACTAACATCTGATTGGCTGGGGCAAACTTTAAACTAATTTTTAACATAAGAACTTTTTATACTACATCTCCCTGCTATGTCCTGAGACAGTGTAAAATTCCATGCATAATGTCTTCAATTATTAATGTTTGTCGATTTCTTTTGGTGAATCACTATCCTTATTATCTATTAGAGATGGCTAAACTTTCCTCTTTCCAACTTCTAAAAAGTTTGAGTTAGAAAGTCGAAACACCCATTAAAGTCATTGGGGGTAAATAGTTCGGAAGTTCAAATGAAATATGGCGGGGTACTTACCTTACAGGCCCCTGGGAACCGGGAGAATGGTCTGGGGAACCCGGTCCGTGCGGCGGGGAACAGCATAAAAACCAAACCGGATGTACAACACACGCTGCTACTTCCAGTTTCCACTGCCACTTCGATAAATCGAAGAACCACGTCCGCTTCCCCGAAAAGCCCCAAATGGCTGGAGATCCCTGAAATCAACCCGGCCGGAACGTTCAGTGGTCCTGAAGCTCGAAACGGGACCCCCTCCTGGGTCCTTACAAGGACCTTTGTGGCCTAACAAGAGCCCTTTGGGGCTTAAGGGGTCCCTGCAGCTTCGAAACAGGACCCCCCCTCCCCAGTCTTTTAAGGGCCCTTGCGGCACTGAAAGTTTCCTTTGTTTGGGGATCCCGCCGCTCAAACCGGAACCCAAATGAGCGGCTCTTAAAAGAGCCCTTGGGCAAGAACGCGTCTTCTTTCTTCCTCCGGTGACCACCAGCTCCACTAGACAGCCACAGAACCCAGCAGTACCCCTGTGGCCACCAAGGGGGTCAGGACGTCACCGGCTCTTGATCCGACGCAACGTCCTTTCGGCTAGCAACCCAACCCCATTGAGGTAGCCAATGCCAGGCATGTCACTGCAGTTCCGCCAGTACCTGCTGCCCTCCTATGTTGCTGCCGCTTCTCTTCAGCCATCCTACTGCATGCATCTTAGTTCTTCGTAGGATTGCCCTCTTTTCTATAGGTTCCGAAAGTCCTAATCCGTTTCTCTGATTGGGTCAATTTTTCAATGCTTGGTTACAGGTTTACATAACCAATCAGCTTTTCCGATTTTCTTCTGAAATCTGATTGGGTTTAATATGTACCATTAAAATAGCCCCGCGAGTCCGGAAAATCAAACTAGATTCAACCGAACTACTTTATATTTGTGAATTTTCCTAACTCTAAAGATCGTCTCAACTCAGGTTCAAGGTTTGATCTAGTCCATCCCTATTAATCATCTGTGTGCACCATTTCTTACCCCCAAAAGTCCCCTTTTTCTGTCTAGACGCCAAAGCCCTTCTCATGCAGAAGTGTCGTACAGCTTCCTTACTGACTTGAGGGGCACAGTATAGAGGAGCAGCAGTAAATTCCAAAAAGTAGTATTACTTTAGTATGTAACTGAAGGTTATTCAACTATAGTCAGGTTTTTCAACATGCTTTTTAATTACGACCCAACCTAAACCCAACATACTTATGGACCCACACCCATATCTGTAAACAATAACAAAAATTCATACACAATGCACAGGTGTCGTACTCTGTTGATCTGTTCTCTTCTCTCTCAAAGGGTCGAATCACGTGGTATCAGTGGGCATCTGTATGGAGCTCCCACCTACATATAGTCAATGGATTACATAAACTAGATTCGCAATGGCACCATCTACCACAAAAAATGACAATATGCACTTATTATTACCGAACAAAAACTCCTGTAATAGTACTACTGTACTTTATGGTATCCTTAAGCAATCATTCTGCCCAGTCACACGAGCAG
Organism: Hymenochirus boettgeri; assembly: GCA_019447015.1. Lineage (NCBI taxonomy): Eukaryota > Metazoa > Chordata > Amphibia > Anura > Pipidae > Hymenochirus > Hymenochirus boettgeri. Next base: position 41,097,101 of record CM033477.1, on the reverse strand, counting down.
CAAAGACACTTTTTTTTACATACACCACAGCTTGATTTGAGATATAAACAAAAGGGGTTGGGACTGTGGAGGCGATGGAATTCATCTTATGCACATACAGTACATATGGACTATATGGCCGAGGTCCTCCATATAAAGTTATTTTTTATACTGTTGCCCCTAATTTTCGCCTATTTTTTATTACGACGCTTACATACAAGTCTTGTGGCCAAGCAAGATCACCCACCATTTTAGGTCTGTTATCAATGCACAATTTTTTCATTGAACGCAATTGGTGGGACATTTTCCTAGTCAGCAGTTTATTGTACAGCACCTTACCTACCACCCCTCAACAGTTTTGTTGTTTATTTTTTTTTTCTTTCTCCTCATACGCGTGTTGATTACAATTAAAGGGCATGTCCCACTTTTAGTACTTTTTAATCATTACTTCCCCGCTGCATTACTTTACCCATGAAACTGCAAGCAGGGGCCGACCAGCAGGCTGCGTCCAGTAATGTGGCTGAGAGGCCCAGCCATCAGGACACGCTGCCAGGGGAAAAGGAAGGTAGTAAAGATCAGGGGAGTTTCTGGACATAAGAATAATGGCGGTATGTGGGGCTGGTGGAGGAACCCACCAAGGGATTTTACACTAGGGGGAGGGAGAAGATGGGAGGGAAAGGGCAGGGGGGTAGGAGGCTTGTTTCTTAACAAGCACTCAGAGGCGGAAACAATTTTCTCTCCTGCAGGCTCCTATTGGTACATTTTTTGGACAATGGGGACATTACAGGAGAACCATTTGGATCTGGGTTAGGTAATGATTTTATGCACATACAGAGGGGTGCCAGTATGGGTTAAATTTATAAAAAATTTTTTTTTTTTTTTGGGGGTGGACATGCCCTTTCATTATTTAACAACTCCTGCATAGTAGCTAGATGGGACACCTCAATCTAATAATGTACTTACCATGATTCATATCTCTTCTGATCTTGCTGGGTTTCAAATGCCACTCTTGGATTGAGAGTCGTTTCTTAGAGATTGTTTTTCCATTTCAAAACATATCTTAAAATACCAACAAAATGGGGATAAGCAAACCAAGTACCTATTAAGCAGTCACCACATTGTGGCCCAAATAAATATAATGCTTTTAATTAGTGAGAATATCAATATCACACCAAGTTAACCCTCCAGTTTTGGCCGTCACAAAGTGCAATAAGAGCTAAATACACATCATATCAATATGCAGTCACGAGTATAAAATCAGGCTCCCGATATACCCCAAGCTATAACATAAATTATTATCAAGCCCAAAGTGGTATAAAGGTGTATCATACACATCTTTCCATTCTAAAGTAAAGTATAAAGAATGTAAAAGCGTTCCACATAGTCTATTGGGATGTGAACGGGGATTGTTTCTGACAGCCGGTACATACATGTGGGGATGATTAGTCTATATGTTAAGCAGCGGTAAGTCCTTTAATAAAAAAGCATGCACATATTTAAAAGCGACCTGTTGTGTTTAAGCAGGGTAGGCCATAAAGTAAATATAGGGATCCGGTCAGCCGGCAGCATGCGTTCCAGGAAATCCAACAGGGCTCAGTCCTGATCTCCGCCACCTTGCATCGCTATTTTATCCTGGCACCAAGTTGAACAACATCCCTCGATTAAGTGGGACTCGTTCATGGGGAAACGCTTCAGGGTGGAACATGTTTGGTAATCATGAGTGTCCCTTATTATGATATTACGAATACAGTTTGAATTTTACTTGCTCCATTAGTATCGCACCTATCTAAAGATAACTGGAACAACATACTACTAACTCCTCCGTACGCACAATGACCTTGCAGAAACAAGTTGGCTTTAACACACCAACCACCTGAATACGGGCAATGGACTCAAAACGGACCCGCGGCATACGTTTCGCCTGTGACGTCAGGCTTCTTCATATCTTAAAATCACTTTTACTATTAACGGGATTTGACTTAACACATTGTATTATTTCATTACACACACAAGAACAGAAACAAGAAACATACCATTTGTAAAGTCATGATGACTTTTCAGTAAATACAAACAAAAAACAGGATCAATGACCCTTTAAAATGATCAGTACACTATTAAGCCTGCGTGCTGTGCATTTTCATTTATGTGCAATATTTAAAGCCCTATTCCATTTAATGCAATTGAACAAACGACACATTTTACCTCAACTTCATGAACCATAGTCATATTAGTCTAAGATGTGATTTAAAAAAGTAGTGGTTAAGAAATGTCCATATTAGTTTGCATTAGTCCTGGTCTTTTAATATATGGCAAATTTGCAACACAGTCTAACATTGTACTGTAGATCTTAAAGGAGAATGAAACCCAAATACAGACTCTGTAATTGTCAACTTTGTAAAACATTTGTTCCTTACCTCTAAATGTAGAAATATGTTTTAGAATATCTGCATACGGGTAATCGTAATGATCAGTCCAAATTATAAAAGATCTTTCACAAATCTAATTATCAAGGTAAGTAGGTTGGATTCAGCATATGTAATGTAAATGTTTAATTAAAAATTGTCTTTGTGGTATGAGTGCTTGTGGCCGTGTCTGTGTGGCAATTTAACTTCCATTTCACCTCAGTGACGATTTAACGTAATATTTTCATAGTTTATTTCAAGTTTAATAATACAGCTCCCTGTTGCTATTACTTTTGCGAACTTTGTGTAAGATGGCTTACTTATATAGTTACCAGGGACATTCACCAAAGGCCTAACTGATGACATCCACTCTCGTTCAAAACATTGTTTAAATCATTTCCTTCACGCTTTTTTCAAATCCCTGCAAAGGTTTCTCTACCTAGAAGCATTTATTCATATATATTCTATTGTTTAGTTGAGGTGCTTTTTGAATCTAGATAAGTGCAAAAACTTTCACCAATGTAAATGGCTTGCATTAGTCATAGTACATAGTAACATATAATTTGAGGAGGTTGAATAAGCATCAAGAAGTCCATCAAGTCCAACCTCTTCACCACCTCTTTTTTTCATAGTGGCTAGTTGCACTTTACAGTTCTCAGTCATTTGTATTAAAAGGGATGAATAGCGCAAATTTATTCTAGCTCCAACTTCTTGACCATGAATTTTGTTCGATTTTTGTTAATAGAGTTTTGATTGCAGTTTCTATTGCCTGGATTGCGGATCTAAATGCAGAATAAAAATGAAATCTAATAAATGAGAAAAAGTAAGAAAGTATATAGTTCTTTTATTCTTCCTATTCATATATATTTTTGCTGATAACCTACCACACATTATAATCCTCTTCGCCTGTATCCAAATAAAATGACACTCTATGTGCGTATATAATGTGTGTTTTATAGTTCTTTTATTGCTATAACTTTATATATACTTGTGTGCGTCTCAAGCATTAAGAAGTTCAGTTGGAAATGCTTTAACATCAATATAATTAGGCAACATGTCCAGTCTTTCATTGCTAATGGCAGACAGCAATGAAGATGTTCAGAAGAGTAAAAATAAGCATTTAAAGTTAACAGTTCATCAGCCGGAGGGAAATCAATTAATCTCTTTGCAGTGTAATCACTCATTTAGATTGCAATGCTCTTTTGGTCATAACGATTAAGAGAAAATGTCATTCAGATTAGCTAGCCCTACACCTGAATGCCCTCAGGATTTTGGGGGGAAAATATCGATATTTTTCACGTACCTTACTTCAATCTTTTAAAAGTATAATCTTTTTATTACCTACAGAATCACAAGACAGCAGTTCTTGAAGTTCAATGCCTACAGAATACAAAAAAATGAGACTTATCTTTCTTTAGGCTTAACAGTAGCATAAATTGAACTCTCAATGGCCTTTCAGTTTTATATTTAGAGTCCGTTTTCTGAATGGCATTAGATATGCCTTTCATACATGATTGCTAATATAAATAACTGGCTCTGACACTGCTGTAGAGCACCTATTTTCTATTTGAATGACTGGAATAGGGGAAATCGTAGAAATCCACATTAGACCTTCTTGTAAATGGAATTTCTTCTGTGTCAATGGACATTGTCACACATCACAAATGTAATATATATATACTTCTTTAAACCAGGCACCTGCTTTCCGCTTTCCGAATGTATTAAATGCCCTGGTGCTACCGCCTAACTCAACCGCCAAATCTTCTCAATACATCTCATGTGGAACTACGGTGCAACAAAGGACTTTTTCAAATATGAGACAAATTTATTCAAACTAGTGCAACAAGGCAACGTTTCAGGCCTACAGCATGGGACCTTTATCAAGGCCCAATCCTTTGGATTGATAAAGGTCCAGCTGTCGGACAAACTTTGCCTTGGTTGCACTATTTGGAATAAATTTGTCTCAATTTGAAAAGTCCTTTTGTGCACCGTATTTCCCACATGATTATATATATATATATATAGAAATTCCTTCTCTTTTTTGGTAATCCAGCATTATTGGATAGCTTGGTCACTTAGATCAAGTATAACCTTTAGTCTTCGTTGGAGTCACATCACATCTCAAATACCATTACATCATTAATTGGATAAGCTTCCTAGATAATGCTTTCCCCTAGATCTGCTTCCCTAAATAGTACTCACGAGACAAACGCACCAATGCCATGGCCCCCCCCCCATGTCTGCTGGAAGATTGTTAAATCCTTGTCACTCTTAGAGTATAATCTTTCCCTTTCTCCAAAGATAAGTTATCAAATTTCTCTATTGGAGGCAGAGTGGTGAACATATGTATTTCTGCTTCATGATATTCTGGAAAGGTTTTTTAACTGGCCGCAGGAGTGTTAGGCGGGTCAAATGGCCTTGACCACTTGGTCACCCATTGTCGAATCTTTGGGGAAATCTTTCAATTTTACTTTTCTCTAAAATTTAAACAATCCAGTTGCATTGATAAAAAAAGTCATTTTGTGGTAGGGACAAACGAGAGACCTTTCTCTAAGAAGTTTTGTTTTTCCCCACCTTCATTTGTGCTACTCAAATATATAACTTATCGTCTCCTGTCCCTCGGTGACGATTCTTTTTGTTTTTTTTTCATTCCCCTCCTCCCCGCCTCCCCCCCCCACCATCTGAGATGTGTCTCTTTCTGCGCGCAGCACGCTCGGGTAAGTACCACCCCGAAAAACTGACTTGGGGGCAGTAAAGGAACTTGATTCTGCAACCTTATCGTCACTGTCAGTAGTGTGAGATCACCGAGTTGTCCCAAAAAAAAAGTATCCCTAGTTTTCTTAAATTGGAGGGCGTCTGTACCGTTGTCTTTATTCTTGCCCATTTAGCAGCATTAAGCCCAACGTCCTTGAAATCTTGTTCCAAATTTACAATTTGTTTTGTTTAAAACAAATTTCATAACAAAAATATAAACTATATATCTATACTACGAGCAAAAGTGGTCACTGTAGAGATGGCTGAACTGTAAGTTTCGTCTGTTTTCAGATTATGGATCTCTGAAAATTCCCAAAGATCCGAAATGGAACATGTCTTCGGGACTTCGGATCCTCCCTTTTTTGATGATTAATGAACGTTTGAGCTATTTTTCGATAATCCCTTGAACGTTCAAGTAATCCTACGAAAACATGACAGAAGCTGTTTTTCGAGTTTCCCGATCGTATTTTTAGGCTGAATTCGAACTTTCAAGATGTATTTTGGGGGAGATTATCGAAAATAGTCCACTATATAAAATGAAAAGAGCCTTCTTATAACAAAGTAACCTTACATACCGGCCCATGCTATATAGCATTGCTCTATTAATCCTAACATATACACAACCTAATTTTCCCACTGAACCTTTCACATGATTGAAAACTACCAACCACTCCATCTCCCAGTAATTTCTCTTGTTAGCAGTAAGTTTCTCCTTTATGTCCCATTGGCTAATAAATGCATATAGATGAAATAACAGCTTAATGATATGGAGCATGAGTGGAACGTTCACATGGCTGCACAGAATGCTGGAAATTTTTTGTTTTTCATACAACTAGAATAAAGCCATTTGTCATGCTTTAGCAATTCCTACTCCAAGGAGGCTCAAATATGCAGTGCTCCTCTGCCCTTTTATTACATAATTGGCCTAGGCAGGATTGCCCAAATTGCCCTCTCCCTTCCTATTGCATCTGATCGCCGAGCTCGAATTCAGGGGGTCCCCCCCCCTAAGTGTAATAAATCTGTGGGTCTGAGAATATACCCAGACCATCTTTCCATAAGTATGTGCAGTCAATCTAACAGCACCATTGGGTAACCTTGGGTAAACATTATCCAGATTAACATCTTAATTTCATACTTTTTACTAATTACCACAGCAAGTTTCAACTTGGCGCACAGGGTACTTGATTGCTTATAGCTTAAGTGAGTTGGGGTTGAAGTAGCTACAGCACTCACCACGTGTGTAAAATTAATAGAGCCTTCTTATACAGAAGACCTCAGCCTCATAGCTATAATACAAGGACAAATATAAAGGAGAAACAGGGAGAATAAATGTATTACCAGCTTCTGCTGCCACCAATTTGTACGCAGATCACTACTTATGGAAATGATATGGTAGCAGGCACCAGTGGGTTTCTATGGTAGGCAAAAAGCCGTCAGTGCAACCTTATTTCTTTAAACAAGATAAAACCCTTTTACTTACATTAACAGTAAGTATTGCAATGATTTAACAAAATCATAATAGGTTTCACACCCATAACATAATGCATTAATGGAGTAGTCCCTGTCTATGGGCACCTCTTTGAATTTTTATGTATAATATAACCGTGCCTGTATATGTTGTGTCCTGTAATGTTGGTGTACATTTATCTGTTCCTTAATTTCCCAGATTATGCCAAAAAGGTAAATTTGTCTGTCCCAATAATCTGTCCTCCCACAGGTGGTACAGTACTTGTGGGCACTCGGATCTTGTGTTTTTGGCAATGGATCAACCACCAACAGATCCCTCCTAGCCATAGCGAGCAGGGATGTCTTGTCTGTTATGACTCACTGGTAAAACTCAGGGGCTTGGAGGTGGTATAATAAGTTAGCCTTGGTGTATATGTCCATTGAATACACATCACTTCCGGAGTATCATACAGGAACCTTTTTTGGATTGGCTATGAACTGCCACAAATGTTTTTACAAACAGCATACATCATTGGATGGCTGACATAACCACTTCCTTCTAGTATTCCGTTGAGACCCCCTTAGCAGTCACAGGGGTGTGGTTTCACCTCCCATTTGACTCTCCATATTAAATATAATCTCAGCTCTGTAAGTAAGTTTTTTATTTTGTATATTTTTTAATAGTGAGATAGTAACTTATTAATAAAGCACTTAAAATGATTTAAGTCCCATTGGATGCTGTATTAATTGGATGGGGCTTTATAGTAGCAAGACAAGCAGAACTCCCTATAATAACTGCCACCAGGCAAGTGCACCAGTGGGGAAATTTAAAAAAATGATTTTTGCATTAGGAAGCTTAGCTTGTGGATCGGACAGGAGTTGCAACAGCCCACACATGCCTACTGCAAATGGTGTGCTCTATGGTGTGACTCCCAGAGTCCGGTTGTGATAGTGGAGCTTTACACCAATATAATACCATTGATAAAAAAATGACTATAGGTGAAGATGTCATGAAACCCAACTTCTGGAATGCCACTGTCTTTTTTGTCCCTCTACAACACTATGTACAGATTGTATAACAACCTTCTTATTAAACCTTGCCATACACTGATTTCCGACCTTATGATATTCCTGTGGCATTTGGAAGACACTTGGCCTAATCCTTTTGTGACACATTAGGCTAATAAGTCAATCGCAACTATGATCTAGCTGAGAATGTAGGAAGGCAAGAGCCATTGCACACTCAGACCTTATACCGTTCAACCTTTATTTTTTTGTGACTATTATGATTGATTATCACTTTGACATAGCTAACCACTTTTTATAATGATACATCAACACAGATATTCATGGCACATTGTATTCTGATTTAAAAGGTTGTTTAATAAACTCATGTGTACTTTAAAAATTGGAACAGTTGACACACTTTATTTTCTCTTATAATGAACCAATCAAAAGGCATATGGGTTGAGCTATATGAAACATTCTCCATAAATAAAATGACAGCATGAATTTGACCTTTCCTGCTAGACTTTAATTAATTTATTTTAGAAGTTCCTCCACACTGCCCATCAGTAACTTAACGTTCTATGGTCATGGTTAGAGAAACCTCTTGATAGAATTGGTGACTTTTTTAAAAACAGATTATGCTTTATGATGACAGGTTCTATAAAACATAATACTGTATCCAATTCCTGTATTTAAAAGCTAAGAAAATGTATGAGAATAGGAGTCTATACATGTTTAACAAGTTTGTAGAATTTAATTATCCTTTAAAGGACAAGAAAGAATTAAATAAAAACTTTTAATCCTTTACTGCAAAGCCACTGGCCTCATTTTAAAATTGAAAAAATTATGCACTTTCATATGTCCGGCATAGAATTTACTGTCTTGGGCAGTTGTGGGGTTAATTAATTTGTGTATTGAAGAGTCTATACTACCAATACTGGTTCTAAAATGTAAATGTCTGTCTACTGCTCCTACTCCTTACCTTGAAAGAGTTACAAAATCTACCACCTACAAACTTAATTTCCCCCGGTGTGTCCTGATACAGAGGTGTGCACACTTCATTAGTGTGACCCTAGTCCTCATCTTTACCTTGCTAAGGAATGAATCACAGAGTGTGCATCAGTGAGGGAGGTGCTGGACTCTGAGAATCGGTCTTGCGCACCAGGCGGAAGACCTATACCATTCATCGATGCTCTTGCAGGCAGGTGAATTGAGTTAACAAAATGCAGGGCTGTTGCCCAATTTTGTTAAAGCCACGTTTACTGATTCATATCGGTTAGCGTGACATTAACTCCTACTTGCATAGGCCTGCATTGATCGCTACCAGGTTGTCGCGCAGCCAACACAACCTAATTTTTATATATCAGTTGCCACCGCTTTTTTGAGTGAATTCTAATCCACCAGCACATAGAATGCCGGCAGAGTCCGTGCAAAGGTAATGTCAGTTTGCCATTTAGCCCGAGCTGCAAACCTAACTTAAATTGCAATACGCCAGCGTTGTGTCTCTCTGTGAATCGAGAGAGTTTCTGCAAGGGAACTTTACATATGATCTTTAGACGTTACTGGATCCTGTAAGATTGTGAATGACTTTCTTTTCCCCCGTATCATTTAGAACATTAGCTATTTGTTTCGGTGATTTTCGTAGGGAACACATCACAGTGGGACAAACTGAATCCGCATAACTGAAGATACCGAAGTGGTGCAACTTAAGCAGTGGTGTCAAAAACCTTCTATGTTCTTAAATGTAGTCAAAGCAATTGAAAACCTCCTATAATCGCTTCTTTATATTTTATATTCCTGCAAACTTAAAAATCTTTAGGTGAAATGACGTTTCAAAAACAATAGATATGTTCAGCTGCAACTCGCTCCATTTGCACAGGTAACCTTTTTCCAGAACTGTGACAAATACAGTTAAAGCTGCAATGCCTAGTGCAAACATGCTGTACCACCAACTGTAGCCATGCACAGCATGATCTGGGGAAAGATAAATAGCTGATAGGGAATTCTTAACAGTAAAGCCCAGTGAGACTCTGGGATCATGGAAACGATTTTGTTCCATTTTATAAGTACCATTAATAATATATTTAATGGAATACAGCTTATTTTCCTGCTCTAACGATCACAAATACCATTTTGGCATTTTTTACTATGTGTTTTATTGCATTGTGCGTGTCAAGGGCCGTTTGCAAAGATGGTGGGCACCATACTATTTGTAAGGAAGGATTGCTTGTAACTTGTGTGATTGGCATACCAGGGAAGATATCAAGAATAACTGCTGTCCTATTTACAATTGTTTTTCTTTTCCGAAATCCAACATTAATGTCTATTAGAGATGACTAGAACTCGAATTCGGGCCCGAGTCGAGCCAACTATTCCGAGTTCGAACAGACTTGGACTTCTTCTCATACTATCCCTGTCCCGGCTTTACGATATTTTCCGGACTTTCGTAATTATTCGAATGTTCAAACTTGAGTGTGCGAATATGCAAGTAAAATGTCTATTAAAAAAACCATCAGCAGTGAATATCGAATTATCGAATCTATCTGCGAGGAAAATTCTATATACCTTAAGGGAGTAAATATCGATTATCGAATCCGCAAATAAAATGTCTACTTATAACTATAAAAACGCAAGTACATATCGAATATCCGAATCCTCGAGTAAAATGTCCTATTATACTCTACGCGAGTAAATATCGTTATTGTAATCCCGCATAAATGTCTATTTATCCATACGCGAGTAAATATCTGATCCGTGAGTAAAATGTCGATTATCCCTATTACGGCGAGTAAATATCGAATTCTCAAATCCGCAAATAAAATGTGATTATAACTATACGCAAGTAAATAATCGAATATCGAAGCCGCGAGTAAATTGTCTATTAATACCAATACGTGAGTAAATATTGAATATTGAATCCGTTTGTCTAGACACTGCAGGACAATCAAGAAGCAGAGGAGAAAGGTAGGGATATCTTAACACTTTACATTGGGGCCAGCAGTGGGTTAAATTTTAGTTTTGGGGTGAACATGCCCTTTAACAATAATAGTTAATTATTTGCAAGAAACAATCAAAAGAAAATTATATAGTGAGTGTTTAAACTCGACTATTGCTAATGTAGTTATATAAATTAATTTGTGCACACACTCTTGCTTACTTTGCATAAAGTCTGGTCCGGGTGCTCATGCCCCAAACCCATCACTTCATACTTATAACGCTAAGATACAATGCTACAAAAGTGATGCTTATACTGGATACAAGTGGCCTCAAAAAGGTAAAAATACAGATATGAACGCTCACATTCACTGGGAATTATATAAGAAATTATCGTTCCATCTTCTTTATTTTGTGCAGATAAAAGGCTTTATATATAAATGCCTGACACATTTCAGACCTATCCAGTCCTCAATCATAGACCTATGATTAAGGACTGGATAGGTCTGAAACGAATCAGATGTTTATGAATAAAGTCTTTTATCTGCCCAACCTGAAGAAGATGGAATGCTGATTTCTAATACGATTTCCGGTGGATGCGAGCATTCATATCTGTGTTGTGCAATAACAAATCCGTTTTTATTTAACTGGAGTAGGCCAATATTAGCTAACATCTGAATGACTGTTGCAAATTAATAGCGCAGGGTAATGTTTCCATCTCTTATTAAATATGCACCTATATATTTCTTACTTTCTGGTAAGAAATACTGTATTTTACTGATTGATCATGCTGAAGTAAAATATTCAAATGGCAATTAATCTTTATAAGTAACCTTCTTCACTTAAGTCGGCTTTGCAAAATAACTTTCTGGGCTCCCCTGCTAAAGTTCTAGACTATGGCATGACTGACCAATGGGAAAACACTCAAGTGTATCTTCTAATTGATTTAATGTTGGGTTGTGGTGGGAGAAGGTCCAGAGATGGTTTTGAAGGACTTGTTCTAAGTAATTAGGTAAGACTCAGCCAAACACATTGGATTACATTTAACTATTTCTTATTGTTTTGGCCTTTTATACATGTTTGAACAGATAAGGCAGACTGCAGCACCACAAGATCGTTCTCCGAATAAAAAAATCAATCAACTTTATTAATTCATCATATTAGAAAATCTTAAAACCCAGTGATGTTCATCAATCAAGATGATCTGGGAGACTACAATATTATAAATGTTAAAGTGTTTTTCTTCTATTCAAATCCCAAAAGGTAATGTGGAATGGAGTAAATCTGCTAAACTGTATCACTCCTATAAACAAGATATATTTAAAGACTCTGGCACAAAGTCAATGTAAGTATGCTTATGTGTATTTATGTATATATGTTCCAGAATTTTTTTTTCATAAAACTTGGTATACATACTGTACATTTCAGGACCTGGAAAAAAAACATAGGCTACTTTACAAATTTTAAAAACCGCCTCTAACCCCCTTTTTAACATTAATTTAATTTACCTGTGTGCCACCATCTGTTGGTGAATCGAATAATCACCTAACTTAATTACATACCTCCCAAATGTCACAGACTGTCTGGGAGAGTCCTGATTTCTGCAGCTATCCTGCTATGGTACGGTGCTTTACTTTTCATTTTGTTCTGTTGTTGATGCATTAGGAGGATAGAGCTGTCAATCATGAGGAGCAGTAGGACATGTGATGTCACAATGCCATGTGACTGCACACTCCTCTCACTTGTGGTTCACCCAGAGTCAAAATTGAGAGGTAACGTGGGCTATCCAAGAAAAGTTTTATACTGGGGTTTGGGCAGGCAGCTACTCATGGAAGCATGGGAGATAACAGTTTGCATCAGTCTGTTGCAGTGTTCAAAGAAGGTAGCTAAGGAAATGTGTAGTTTCGCATTGCAGGGTGCTGACAGTCATGAATTGTATATGTGTAGCATGAGATAATAAATCACATTTTACTTAAGGAAAGCTGATAAGAGTTGTGAACGGAATGGCACTGCTACACTACAATACAAGTGCACTGTAAGGGATTAATTTTACTTTACTACTCTATTTTCACCACAAACTACTGAAGCTCCAGTGTTAAAGGCCACATACACAATCTTGTCACTCTCCTTATATCTTTCTCCTAATGTCTAAGTTTTCATTTCCCAGTCTAACTTCATCATATGGCAATAAGTCTCCTCTTACTGGATTTTATCCTATAATAAGGAATCCCCTCCCACTGGATTTTCTTTTATAGTAAAGAGTCTCTTCCCACAGGATTTATCATATAGTAATAAGTCTCCTCCTACTGGATATCATATCAGTAAGGAGTCTCCTCCTGCTGAATTTCATTAAATAGTAAGGAAACCCCTCCCACTGGATTTCAGCAAGATCTCATGGTAGCTCTAATTCTAGCTGGGTCAGTGTGTCAGGGCTTAATCAAGTAATTAAAAAAATGTGGATCCAGATTGATCTGGTCAAGGTTTTATTCCCCTTTAAATAGTGATGGTTTCATTTCCTTTTAGATAGGTACACTAATGAAAAATACATTGCACAGAGCTGTGCTAAGATCAGGTTCAGTTTATTATCCTCCCAATGATACTCTGTACTATGTTGTTTCTATAAGTTTAACTATTTAAGGGGTAATATTTAACGGTATGCAGGTAAAATGAAATCTGTAAGAGACTGTGGCAGATTTAAAGAACTTTTTAGGAGATTCTGGCAGATTGAAAGCAATATCTTGCATACTGTGACTGATTAAAAATAACATTTCCTTCAAATTCCATGTCAACAAGCTTTCCTACTCCTTTTCGGCTCTAACTCAAAAACATTTCTCGGATGAACCCTCTTTCTCTCGCATGACGCTACCAAAATCCTAGTTCATGCCTAATCATATACCAGCTATACTAATTTCTCTCCTCTCTGTCAGTCTCTCCACTGGCTGCCCATCACACAAACGATCCAGTTCAAGCTGCTTACCCATATATCTCAGAGCTGATCCACAGATACTGTCCCAGGCACAACCTCCACTCTGCAAATTATATCCTCCTCTCATCCACCCTTGTCACCGCTACAAGTCCACAATCAGGACTTTGCTTGTGTTGTTCCTCAGTTCTGGAACTCCCTTCTCCCTCTGTCCTTCATTCATTCAACATCCCTTAATACCTAATGTAACCTCAAAACCCACCTCTTTAGGCAAGCATACAACCTGGCCCACTAATCAAATTTCACTGCCAATCTATTTACAGCCTGTAGGCGGGGGGAAGTGATAGCCTGTAATACTAATCCAATGCAAGGTCAGGGAGACAACCTTCCCAAGAAAATGCAACCAAGCAGGGAGTGTCTGCCCAGATAAATAACCCAAAATAAACTGTTAGGACCTTCCATACTGGGGTAACCTTGACGTGGTTGGAAGGCTTTTCACTTTTATGCATAAAATTGTAACTAAAAACCCCCATGTTTTTACCGATCCGCCGCAGCAGCACTGAAAATCCCTGACCACTTCCTGGTTCTAATCTAGTATAGCGTGCATTATCGCGCATGCGCGCTATAATGGATTAGGACCAGGAAGCAGTCGGGACTTGCCATTTCTGCATACGATCAAAGTATTTCAACAGACCTTACAAGCTGATATTGAGAGAATTAAGTCACCAAGTAAGAGGCAAGGAATCTTACTGTAAATGAATGTTAAGCCATTAGTACTTTGCAAGGTGATTATAGTATTGTAATCCGGCTTGCGGAAAAAGATGGAGGGATTGTATTCTTACACTATGCTGTTTACAGAAATGAGTTATTAAAACAACTTAATGATACAAATGTGTATTTACCTTTAACGTTTGATCCCAATACCAAATTTTTAAACAAACGGGAAACTGTGGCTAAAAAGGCTGTCATTGCAGGAATTATTGAAAACAAAAACTAGGTGATTTTTTTATTGCAATATATATGTCCTATAATTTACATCCTAAAATCCATTAAGATTGTTCTAATTCCCAGGATGCCCAATAGTATCCTGTAGGGGGAGTATATATATCGGGGTTCTATAATGCAACTAATAGTGCAAAAAGGTGACACATACATTAAAGATACCATGCATATTTTATCAAGGTTATCTGTAATAGATGTTCCTTACAAAACCGAAGTGTGGTTGATGTCCATGGATGTGAATAATTTATATATTCTCATTCCCTATTAGCAGGGAAACATAAAAAAACAAAGAGTTTAAATTTTTTTTTTAGAATTGTGCAATGACTATTTTCAGAGTTTGGGTATGGCCATGGTGGCAGCTATGGCCCCTGTATACCCCAACATCTACATGGCACAATATGAACATATATATAGACTTCAAAGTAACTTGTTTTTTGGTCGTTACATTGATGATGCATTCTGTCTTTGGCCGGGAAGTGAGGAATTCTTGGAGGCCATGGTTACTGGATTAAACAGCCTGGACACACTGGTTTGAAAATTAACATAAGGTAGAATTTCCTGATGTTAAGGTACACACTACCAACTCAAAGGTTGAGTATTGCTTATATAAAAAACGGACCTATTGTACTACATTGTTACATTGCAAAAGCTGTCACCCGACATCACTGAAAAGATCATTGCCAATAGCACAGTTTTGTTGTGTTATATAGAATAATTCCAACATAGACACTGGAAAACAACAAATACAGGACATAAGAAACAATTTACTTGCCAGGGGATATAATAAATTAACCGGGTACAACTTTAGAAAAAGCTTGCATAAAAATGTCAGTGGATACACTAGAATGTGATATGTGCAGTTGATTTTAATCCTTTATCCCTTCCTTTCACTAAAGCATGCAAAACTGATAGGGATATAATTTTGACTGACAGTAAACTTGCCAGGTTTGTTCCCCAACAATCAACAATTGGCTACCGCAGGGGTAAAAATTTAAGAGACCTGTTAGTAAAATCTGACCATAAAGGATGTTAGGATGTTATGACCCCAAGCATGGTAGATTTATGACACCAGCAACATCATTTGTCCATCCCCATTGAGGTAAAAGTAATCAGGCAAGTAATCAAATTTGTTTATTTGATTACTTGCCCCTGTGTGTTATCATATGTGGGAAAAACAGATCTGGCAATAAGAATACATATAGAAGGACATAGATCGCCATAAATACAGCATACAGGGATGGGAAATCCATTAAACTGGTGGCAAAACATTTTCTAGAACTAAGGCACCCACTAGCTTCTTTAAAATATATTGCAATAGATTATGTCCCACAACCCTCATGGGCTGAAACTCCTTCTACAAAGAGAACTATTCTGGATTAGGACTTTGAATACCAATACTGCCAATGGTCTAAATAAGCAGTGTCCCTTTTAGTGCTTTTTTTCTGAACGTTAAATACCCGTCCCAGTAGCTTCCCTATGTATACATTTTATTTTTTTTAAGGTAATATGTATTATTACATCATTTAAAGTAATTATAAAAAGAACACACCAATAGCTGGGTACTTTGTAGAATGTAATAGAGGAGATATTGTGGAAAACAGGACATAGAAAAATGGAAAACGTTATGAGGAATAATATTCTAGATCAATTAAATAAGTGTTGTGAAGGTTCTCATTCATCCAGGTGTAGCTGTTGTAATCAGTTAGATCAACTGGACTTGAAATTTAGTTCAAGTCCAGTTATTTCAGTTAGATCAAGACCAGTTGTTCTAACTGAATACAACAGATATAATTAAATAAGGGAGAAGCAATCTGGATCTTAGAGCTGGATATAAGATTATCTAAAGTGGGTACGCACTATACCAATCTGTCAAAGTTATGTCACTCAAGCTACTGGAAAAGAAAGATTAACCTTTTTAAAATGTATAAGTTCTGAAAGT
Source organism: Hymenochirus boettgeri (assembly GCA_019447015.1). Taxonomy (NCBI): domain Eukaryota; kingdom Metazoa; phylum Chordata; class Amphibia; order Anura; family Pipidae; genus Hymenochirus; species Hymenochirus boettgeri. The sequence continues at coordinate 41,080,714 of CM033477.1, read as the reverse complement.
CCACAGTGAAAAAAAACTTGTTTGGAGATCATAGTTACCCTTGAATTCGATCCCGTGTACAGTAATAAACAACTATGTCAACTTTTTTTATGGAGGCAAAATGTCATGAACACGTTTAGTGCAAAAAAAAAAGACAGGAATACGAAAAAGCCCATAGTAAAAATGTTTGGTTTTTGGGTTGTGCTCCATTTTTTTTGTTGTTGCTGCATTTGTTTTCATTACACTCATTACCCATTTTATGTTCTTCTTGTTAAAAAGTCTAAATTGTCAACCGTTAAGTACTTATTATTACAGAATGACTGAAACATGGACAGTTGTTTACCCAAAAGATGTTCATCGTTAAAAGGCTCTTTTGCTTTCTAAACGATAATTAGAGATTTTTAGAATAGTCATGTCGTACTGGAGAACACAATGAATTCAGCTTTATAAAGATAACCAAAGGAAGTACTTCCAACTGCAAATTAAACAGATGAAAAGAAGACCAGTGGGACTAAACTGATTTTGCCTCTTGAATATCTGTGGCAAAAAGGTACTTAAGGAATGATTATGGCAGAGCTGTGACAGATCTGCAAGGAAATGAGGTCCAATAGATGTGAACACATGAGCGCCGTGACTCAAGTGCACATGAAATGCATAGCAATATGAATGCTAATTGCATTGGAAATTAAAATCCAGGCAGAACAGTGGAAAATTCAATTTCTGCAGCACTCAATAGATACCGAGTGGTTCAGTCCCTATAATAATGGAGGATAAAGGTCATGCCTTTTAGTTTATTTGTTTTAGTGCCCAGTGTTTTACAACATAATAATAAATGGGAAGGATGGAGATAAGATGATTAATTGGTGCACTGAGAATATTTAGAATGATAAAAAAAAAAAAAGTTCTAAAATAATATTATGAAGGATCATATAATGATCGCTGGAGGTAAAAGAAGATTTTTTAACTTAAGAAAGTAGTTTTGACTGAGCCATAATATTTACATCCACAATGTTTTCATTCACGATTGTTGAAACAATATATGTGCATATTTTAGTTTCTGTATGGGCTATTATACTGCGTTCTCCTAGTTTATTACATGCATTTGTAACCAGATATTAAATGATACATGTTATTCTTTTCTGGCAAAGGCATCTGTCTCCTCCCTCTGCTCAATGAGCTTTTTACAAGCTTGAGCATGTGCAGAGGAGGCAGTAGTTGAAACAGCAGTCAATCATTGGCTATGATGCCAGTTGTCACAGCCTTAACTGCATGTAGGGAGGGACCAGCTCTGCCAGAATGGGGACAATAAATATCCTTAAATATCTGGTTAGTAATGCAGGTAATAAAGTGCAAAATGTAAAAGTTGCTGTTGGGGGAAGGTAACTGACAATTGACCATTTTTTGGGGGGTTGTGCCCTTTAAACTAAACTAAAATATTAATAAGCCTTAATGGATTCTGTTATTCCTGACTAGCAAATAGTTGTAACTCCTATTTCTAGACTCAATTGTCTGTAATTTATTTATTTTTGGGCATTTCTTCTAATTTTATTTTTTCTGTTTAAAGAGAGGTCATGAATAGGTCATCCATTAGTGACTAGGGGGGAGGGAAATGATGTAAAGAACTCAGAGAGTATCTACATATTTATATCTTGTTTGTGGCCTGCATGACTAACAGTAGAGAAGTTAAAAGCCTGCATAATTAAAGACAAACTGGAATCCTTTTTTCATAATGCTGCTAATTTTAAAGGTGAGTGGCAATACGGTATTATGGAACATGTTTAGTTTTTCTTATATTTGAGATTTAGTTATTCTCTGAAAGTAAACCATCTAGAATAAAAGAGACATATTAAGAGTTGTACTTGGCAATCACTGTCACAGGTCTTCATGTCTAACTGTATTGAGACAAGTCCTAATGTCTTGTGAAGCGTTAGATTCCTGCTTTTGCTTTTTCATTTTTGTATAGACAAGGCTATTTTTTTTTTGAGAAATATTGAGAAATATTGAGAAATATTGTGGCTCTTATATTTTACTGTTGATTTTGAATAAATGCAGTACTATGATGTTCCATGTATACAATGTAATTTAAACCTAATAAGTGAAGATGCAACCCTTAATGTGGTCTTCTACCTAAAGCACCCTTTTTGTCTTATATACTGACACTTAGTTACTTTGGATGCCAGTGCCTTTTAACAGGACATCCAGTAAGCCTGTTTAGTGGAAAGGAATCAGACCATGGTAAGGTTTGGCAGATTATTATTAGTACACGTTCAATACCAGTACAGGAGCAGAGCATGAAACAAGGTCTGGAAGCAGAAACTTGCTGAATATCAAACTTAAAGGAATAGCTCACTGCAATAGCTCCCTTGCCTCCCATTCTTCAATCAATGTTAAGATAGCCAGGAACGAACTTCAGAAGATCTTAACAGAAGCAGGAAGCAGTCGGGAACTGTCAGAGTGGCCTGGACCGCGTGAAAGGTAAGATCTTGTGAAGTTCATTCCTGGCTATCTAAACATTGATTGAAGAATGGAGGTAAGGGATAGCTCCTTAACCTCCCAGGCTTCAATAAATGTAGAAAAGGGATAGTTCACTATTGCAGTGAACTATTCCTTTAAGCAAAAGTTACTCAGGCAATGAACATTACATGTATAGAGATGTTCATTCTATGGTGCGTTTGTAGAGCAGTGCGAGGTTTCATGGAATTACAACATTTTTGACTGTTAAAATTTTGGATCTACTACTTCCAACATTTTTTCCAACAATGTTGGAAGTAGTTTTGGCGAATAAAATTGTAATGACAAAACTGGTAGTTCAATTTCAAACTACATTACAGCTCAATTCAAGAATTCAAATATCTAGTTGCAGATAAATTTATACGTGAATATTGAAAAAATAAAAACTGCATAGCTTAAAAATATATTGTTAATATAGTGCTGGGCCACACGCCACAGAGCCCCTACAGCCTGTTAGCCAATGGGAATGCTAGAGGCCATTGATTCAAATGTAGACCGCACTGACTCAAGAAATGTATAATTGTGTTCTATATCCCCTTCTGTCTGCTATTGCTGATAAACTTGCATTTAACCTAAGTACTGTAGATAAAATCAGCTCCATGGCTGTTAGAAAACCTCAGACAAAGGTTAAAAATGAGATAATTCTATTTATAATGACTGTATAGCATTTATTGAATAATAAATTGAGTGGCAATTAGTACGATTCCATATTATGTATAGATGGATAGGGGGTGAGCATTCAGAATCACTAAAATTACATTTATAATACATTATCTTTAATAGATCATTATAGTTTCTAATAACTAATAGGTTTTTCATAAAGTTGGAATTGATGGACCAACTGAAACATGCAGCTCACTGCATCTTTAAAGTACTGTATATAATTCAATTTTAATATTTTTCTAGCTTCCTATTAACCAATATTATTGGCTTATTGTATGGGTGCACTAATCATGTTTCCTTTTGAGTTGCAGAATGTTAATTACAGGGTATGTCCACCCCAAAAAACTTTATATACTGTAGCCAAGCCCACCCCCAACTGCCAACTTCGTTTAATAAAACAAGCAGCAGAAACGTACTTACACTACGTTCCCGCAACTGTATATTCAGGCCCTCTGCTAGCCGGAAGTTGCAAACAGGGGCTGGACTGGCAGCCGTGTCTGTGATTGGCTGAGAGGTAGCCAATCACAGATGTGGCTGCTGGCTATGTAGACAGCTGAGGGAATGAAGAAGTGTAAGTATATTTCTGGGGCTTGTTTTACAAAGCCAAGTTGGGGGTTGGGGGTGTGTTGGGGTGGGATACACTATGGAAAGTGTTTTTCATAGGTAGTGCACCAAGTAGCCACGATGGATCGAGAGGGAGAGGGGGAGGACTCCCCTGCACATGCCAAAATCATCAGAAGTGTCAGTGACAGGTTGACTCACAGACAGCTCGAACCATAAGGAGATAAGGTGTAACGTAAGGATTTTTTTAACACTTACGCAGTTGGGCTAGCACTGGGGAAAATTATAGTTTGGGGGGTGGACATGCTGTTTCATTACATTCATTGTACCAGTATCTAACAGTCAGTGGAGAAGAACAATTAATAAGATGACTGATTTGGATTACCAAGGTTCCATGGGCACATTGCTGTGTTTGTAGTTTGAATATGGATAGTAAAATCTTTGTCTTGTTATTAGTACTCTATCATAGATTGGAAATTAGTTTTGTATTGTTATTGATCACATTATTTTCTCCTTTCCTAAGGTGGGAAAATGCAATGGAGATTGGTTGAATTTATGTTCCGTGAGGTAGACATCCATTCTGTTGAAATGTTAATATTTTTATACTATTTTAACGGTTTGCTAGAGTGGCCAATGTGGCCTACCAATATTCAAAGTGTGTGGCAGCTCCAGTTGGTGCCTGTTTAGACCTGCCAGACCAATAAACGGTGCTGTCTTTCCACACATGTAAAATTATAATTTGGCCATTGGACATTTGTTGGCCGCATCCAACCAACAATAATTCCATGTGTGCGCATCGCTTACAGTAAGTTACTACAAGCATTAAACAAAGTGCAGTGTAAATAAATAGTATGTCCAAACCTCCATTTTCAAAAGAGAATAGCAGAAAGATTCTAGACACTCAGTCTGCAACAGTGATGAAGTGTTTCTCACAGGCACTGGGGCACAGGGCGCAACCCATTTTTTCATGGTGGGGATGTTACACTGCTGAATTGTACAAAGTTGCAGCCCCCAATACCTACGCGAGCTGGAAAACAAAACATCAGGCAGAGCCAGGAATACAGATGTGGAAGATCAGATCCAAGAGCAAGAAACTCCACAACAGGACTCAGGAACAGGACTAAGAAACAGGAGCAGGACTAGGAACAGGACTCAGGAACTGGACTTAGAAGCAGGACTAGGAACAGGACTAAGAAACAGGAGCAGGACTAGGAACAGGTCTCAGGAACAGGACTAAGAAACAGGAGGAGGACTAGGAACAGGTCTCAGGAACAGGACTAAGAAACAGGAGCAGGACTAGGAACAGCTCTCAGGAACAGGACTAAGAAAAAGGAGCAGGACTAGGAAAAGGACTCAGGAACAGGACTAGAAACAGGACTCAGGAACAGGACTAAGAAACAGGAGCAGGACTAGGAACAGCTCTCAGGAACAGGACTAAGAAAAAGGAGCAGGACTAGGAAAAGGACTCAGGAACAGGACTAGAAACAGGAGCAGGACTAGGAACAGGACTCAGGAACAGGACTTAGAAGCAGGACTAGGAACAGGTCTCAGTAACAGGACTAAGAAACAGGAGCAGGACTAGGAACAGGTCTCAGGAAACAGGACTAAGAAACAGGAGCACCGAACAGGAACAGGTCTCAGGAACGGATAGAAACAGGAGCAGGACTAGGGAACAAGACTCAGGAACAGGACTTACGAAGCAGGACTAGGAAAGGTTCGTTAACAGACTAAGAAACAGGAGAAAGAGGACTAGGAACAGGTCCTCCAGCGAACAGGACTAGCAGAACAAGGACCGAACTCAGGAACCAGGTCTGGAAAAGGACTAGAAGAAACAGGAGCAGGACTAGGAACAGGTCTAAGGAACAGGACTAATGAAACAGGGAGCAAGGACTAGAACAGGTGCAGGACAGGACTAAGAGAAACAAAGGAGAAGGGAAGGACTAGGATAACAGGTCTCAGGAACAGGATGAGAAAACAGGGAGGATCAGAGCAGATAGGAACAGGACTTAAGAGAAACAGGAGCAGGACTAGGAAAGAGGACTCAGGGGGAACAGAGACTGGAGAAGCAGGACTAGGAAAGGTCCAGTAACCGGACTGGAACAGGACTCAGGAATAGGCTTTACTAAGAAAAGATCAGGAGAGTAGGATAGGAACAGGTTCAGGAAAAGGACTAAGAAAAGGAGCAGGACTAAGAAACAGGGATCAGGAAAAGGACTAAGAAACAGGAGAGAAGGACTAGGAACAGGTCTCAGGAAACAGGAATAGAGGAAACAGGAGCAGGAGTAGGAACAGGGCCTAGAAGAAACAGGAGCAGGACTAGGAACAGGACTTCAGAAAGGAATTCTAGACAGCGAGACAGCAGGACTAGGAAATAGGAACAGGTCTCAGTAACAGGACTAGGAACAGGACTCAGGAATAGGACTAAGAAACAGGAGCAGGACTAGGAACAGGTCTCAGGAACAGGACTAAGAAACAGGAGCAGGACTAAGAACAGGTCTCAGGAACAGGACTAAGAAACAGGAGAAGGACTAGGAACAGGTCTCAGGAACAGGACTGAGAAACAGGAGCAGGACTAGGAACAGGTCTCCGGAACAGGACTAAGAAACAGGAGAAGGACTAGGAACAGGTCTCAGGAACAGGACTGAGAAACAGGAGCAGGACTAGGAACAGGACTAAAAAACTTTGTATAAATCACCCAGCATCCACTGCAAAGGGAGACATGAGACACAGCTTGTTGTTCGTTTGTGAATGTGCTCTCTCTATTGAGACAATGTTTTCTTGGGCAGAATATTGTGGTGCGCACACCCAACTGGTGTTGCACCCACAAACACACACAGGCAAAGAAGCATTAGATAAGGTACAGCCCTGACAGCAGCCTGAATTATTGCCTTATACTTCTCATTTACTTTCTTCCCAGTTTTGAAGCTATAACAGGATTGAAAGCTCTTTTGGCAATGTCTCTCTCCCTAATTGCCAGCAGTCTGAAAGCTTGCACAGTTCACATGTTGATCATTGAATCCTGATTAAAGTAAAGTATTTGAGGTTGAATAAAGACATACGTCCATCCAGTCCAACCCATCTAGCAATATCCTAATTTCCTGCCTAACTGTTGATCCAGAGGAAGGCAAAAATAACCGACCAAATTTATGAAGGGGGAAAAAATTTGTTCCTGACTGTGGCAATCGGAAATTTCCCTGGATCAACTCTACTTTATGTATCAATACCAGTAACTTGCAACATTCCTTGTTTGCAGAAACTCATCCAGCTTTTTATTAAACTGACCAATGAACCTGCCATAACAATGTCCACTGGAAGACAGTTCCATAGCTTTACCGTTCACACAGTGAAGAACATGAAGCCTAAACTTTTTTTCTTCAAGTCTTAAGTAGAGATGGGCTTCGGGTTCGACACGGAAACCCTCGGTTACGAAGTCCAAAAGATCCGTCCGAATCCGGGCGGATCTTTCGGATTTCGGGACTTTGGAAGACATTTTTGAAAAATTTATAAATTTCGAAAGTACAGGGCTATCTTTGGTAATTTTCGAAAATAGTCTTGAACGTTCGAAAATTACTGAAAATAGAATCAGAGACTATTTTCGAGTTTCCGATCGTATTTTCGAACATCAAACGTTCAAGGCTATTTTCGATAATTTTCGAAAATAGCCTCAAACATTCAAAAATCTTCAAAAATATGATCGGAAATTCGAAAATAGTCTCCGATCGTATTTTCGATAATTTTCGAACGTTCAATGTTTCGAAAATTAGCATAAATAGCCCTGTGCTTTCGAAAATTAGCAAAAGTTCATTCCGGTTTCGGATTTTCAGATCTTCGTGATTTTCCCGAGATCCGGGAATTCGAAAACGGAACAAAAGTAGTGAGTTTTGTCCATCTCTAGTCTTAAGGGATGTCCTCGTGTCCTCTGACATGTTCTATTGGTGAACCATACCCCAGATAGTTTAATGTATGGCTCTTTAATGTATTTATATACAGTAATCATATACCCACGCAAGCACCTTTTCTCTAGCGTACATAGTTGTAACTTATCCAATCTCTCTTTATATTCAAGCTCTCTCCCAACCACTTATAATTTAGTTGCCCTTCTCTGAACCCTTGCCCATTTCAAAGATGTCCTTTTGTACACAGGATTCCAATTGCACTGCATATTCCAAATGAGGCCTACCAATGCTTTCTAAAGATCCCCTACTCTCCTTGAATCCATACCTCTCTTTATACAAGACATAATCTTGCTGGCTCAGCTATGCTGCGCTGGCTACTGCTTCTACTTAAGTTTGTTATCCACCAAAACTCCAAGATCTTTCCCCAACAGGGATTCACTTAACACAGAGCCATTTATGTATAAGCAGCACAAGGATTTTTAAGTCCAAAATGCACATCACTTACATTTCTCAACATTGAATCTCATCTGCTCTAGAAAACCAGCTCTGAAAAGGGCTAGTGTAAGTGCCCTGTAAGGGTAAGCTCTTTAGTAAAAGGGAGATCTTTAGCTGATACGGGAATCTTTGTCCTTCCTTCTTACACTGCATAACCCTACACTTTCACTCCTACTGTTTTTACCTCCTTGATACTCTCACCCCCTCAATCCCATTCATTCCTCATCCTCTCCACCCATCCTTTAAGTGATACATATCATGCACCCCCTTCCTCAGCTCCCAATTAACCAATTACTAACCCTTCCTCTCCTTCCTATGTCTGCCATGTATCCTTGCACCTTAACGGTTGGCCAGGGATGTCTTTTCTTCTCCTTTAAATAAGTTAAGCCAAACTTTCTGCCCAGAGGCCACTGCTTAGAAAGATGTAGTATTACTTGCCTTTCTTAGTGACCTGTATAAAGTCTAGCCCTCCAATTACTATTTTCTCTTCCTCCTCCCCAAGCCACTGCACTGCAGCAATTAATCAAATGTCAGCTTTTAACTGGATTGCTGTAGTTAATAGCACAGGCAAAGAAATGCATATTAATACAATATAAAGTGTGCACCTTTGTTACTTGAGGCTCATATATTCTTTTTGCGTTTGGCACTTACTAAATGTTCCAGGTTAACAGACTGAAAATGAAGAGGGAATACTGTACTGTATATCAGCATTCTATGAGCAATGATATCAAAGGCCTTAGGAGATCAATAAACACTGCACCACATACTCTTGTGTTTCAAGAGAACATAAGATGATGCCTGAGAATGTAATTGTAGATGAGGCTTGGCTGCATATAGCTTGAAAACCAAACAAATTAACCCACTTCTTCCCTGACAGATGTGTATTTAGATAGATATTTGTAACAGTGTTGGGATTTAAATGATGCGAGAAAAGCTTTAAGGACATTTTCTAAATGAATGGGAAAATAAAATTGTGTTATATGAATCCTGCTAAAAATACAATTTTATCTAAGCGTTTCCAGCATTTACACAACATTGAGCCAAATAAAATGATATTTGCATTCTGTTTTAATAAGGAGTTGCTGTAATTCTATCACCATTTTTGTCTGTAAGAATTCCTGTAATTTGTTAATGTAAAAACATTTTTTCCTGGAAGAAGCACATTCAAGTTACACTTAGTACTGTTTGGGCATGAGTGTATCATTTACACTAAGGAGGAGTATACAGTATTACCTGTGATTTAAATGACAATTATCACCACCCATGTGTGTCGTGCCCCATCCCCCCCAGTGTTTGTTAATGTAAAAAACATTTTTCCTGGAAGAAGCACACTCAAGCTACACTTAGTACTGTTTGGGCATGTGTGTATTGTGATAATATAACAATGAAGTGCAATGATCAGGAGGAGTGTACAGCATTACCTGTGATTTAAATGACAATAATCACCACCCATGTGTGTCGTGCCCAATCCCTCTTGAATATTAGTACTCTACCAATTGCTTAGCTAAGTAAAGTGCTGTACTTAGATGCACTATAGTGCCCAAAACTTATTTTTTAAATTTAACTCTGTAATTATTTGGAAGGTAGGAGACAATACTCCTACTTACAATTTTGCAATAGAAGAGTGTGAGCTGTCAAAAGTGTGTCTGCACTGGCTGACAGTTCTTCCAATTCTCCCCCATCCAGTTACCCTGAAAATAGGGGAGGTGTATTGTTTTTGAATGTACATAATTTATTTTTGCACCAGCAGGACATGCAGATAAACAGGATGCAAGGATATTATAGCAAAATAATTTAATCAATAAAGGGGTCAGTGGCATAACTACCACCCCCGCCACCCCCCGCGGCCGCGGGGGGGCCCGTACGGTAGTAGGGCCCGCCACAAGCCCCTAGTCTGCGCAGGACGAGACGGTTTTAAACAGGAGATTGAGCGTATGAATGAAATATATGCACGATCAGTTTGGGTCCAGTATTACACAGCTGACCGTGCGTATATTTTATTCATACGCGCAATCTCCTGTTTAAAACTGTCTCGTCCTGCACTAATCAGTCAAGTCTGCGGAGGGAGGAGTGAGTCAGGGGCCTGGCCCCCAAACTCGTGGGGAAGGGCGGGTCCCTTCAGGTACGCCCCTGAAAGTGGTGACCAGCTCTGATAAAACTTTCAACGGTCATGTAAACCAGCTAAATAATTTTTCAAATAATCATACAGCAGCAATAATTGCCACCAACCTTAAATCTATGTCTTACCTTCTATTCTTCAATCAAGCCTGCAGGGGCCAGGAAGTTAGGGGAACTTACCCAACGCATATGCGCATGCTCCTACAGTACAAACTCAACCAGGACCTGTCAAAAGAACAGCGGAGGAGCGTGAGACCAGGTAAGTTAGGTTCCTGCAGGTTTTATTGAAGAACGTGAGGTAAGACATAGCTCTTTTTCCTCCTGTTCTTCAATTAAACTGAAAACCGCAAACTGACTTTTGACAGTGTAGATATCCTTTAATGTCAAGCTATCTTGCACATTGTTAGTAAAACAACTAATGAATGAATACCTAATAAAGATTGCATTGGGTAACTAAGAAAACACTTCCCAGCAGGAAGCTTATTAGAAGAAGTTCCATTGGGGCTTATGTAGTAAGAGGTCCAAAAGTTTGCCTCTGGTATTAATCTGTGGCAGCCAAACAGATGTAATCCATCCCAGTAGATCACATAAAAAAATGTGATTGGTTACTGCAGATTATATATAGCAAATGTTGGGGACTTGCGCAGTCACCCTATTTCTTCTTGAAATGTTTAACTATACATCAGTTCCTTAAAACTGCATAAACAATTACATGGTTTTTGTCTCCTTTCCACCATTATTTAATATTTCAAATCCAAACATAACATAATCTCTAATGTTTAATGGATATCTTATTAGCTCAGAAATGAACATGATCACACAAGGCAAATCACAAATTATTATTCACATTTGGACTAGAAATAAAAACACCTTTCAGGCAATCATTAAAAATGATTAAAATCTTTATTGCTTGGTAAAGTTTTGTAAAACCTGTGGCATACATTTAATCTGTTTTCATTGTGATTTGTTAGGAACAAGAACAACACTTCTTGCCATCAGCACTGATTTATCTAGTTCAGGCATGTGTACTGTCCTAAAATTCAGTGCCAGTTATCTGTTCTAAATCCAACTATCTGGTGCCAGACATTTTCTATTTAAATTATTCTTTGACCTACTGTCTTGTACAATATCAAATGCATTAACAGAACCTTGCTATCCTACTAGATGTTTGACAAGATCTCTTTTACATAAATCGATGCCAGATAACAATATCTGTAGTGATACCCAAAACAAAATGTATTTCTTTCTATCCCTAGGCAGATGTGATTCTGTCTAATAAAAAAAACATGGTGTGTTTTTTTTAATGGGGAAACATAACTGATTACTTGGTGAATGATCATTCCCTATTTGAATAATCCTTAAAGGACAACTCCACCCTCATAAGAACATCTTTTAGAAAGAATGGCCTCTTTAAAATATGTTGATATATCATAGTTTGTCCTATGATTTCATTACTGTATGCCTTCTATGCTTCGGTGCCTCCTGGAAACTGAGCAATTTAGAAACCTGTACTGAGCCTGTACTGAGCCTGGGCTGTCAGAAGAGGCAGCTAGGGGATTAACTTTCAGTCATTGGCTGTGGTCAACTGTCAAATCCATAACTGACAGTTGCTTACTGGAAGAACCAGGAAGCAGAAACAGGGGAAAACAGGACATTGTGCAGGATTTCAGGTTAGACTTATATATTTCACATTTCAAACAATTACCATTTGGGTTTTAGGGGGTGATTACCTGTATGTAAGTTTTCATTTTGGTGCTGGACTTGCCCTTTAACCCCATGCCAGCAATCAAAGTGCCACAAGGCGTTGGTAAACCTGAAAAAACAAGTACAATACTGTGGGAGATAGAACCACATGCTTCTTTCTCCCATATCTGCCATAGTTCCTTAGGAGCCACAACCTCATTTCTTGAAGTTTAAGGATGCTGCAGCCTGTGTCATGCTCCTGACTAACCCCCTACCTTTTGCTTAGGTGAACGTTTGCATGGTGGTCAGGGGAGAGGAGGGGGTTTGTGATGAAAGAGAGAGAACCCTGCAGCCGCGTGGATCTTCTAGCAGTCAGATTGCAGCTCCTAAGGTACTATAGAAGATAAAAGCAAGTGCTCCCATCTCCCACAGAATTGTACTTTTGTTTTTGTTTTGTTTTTTAATTTAAAAAAGTATGGGTAATTATTGTACTGGGCATCTGCAAATAAAACATTCTTTATTTGTTTTATTCCTCTATTTATATTTCATCACATGTATACAGATGCATGTATAGTGTGACCCAAAGTATTAAACCCATTGTTTTTTAAAGGGCAAGTCTTCCCCGCAAATGAAAAATTTGCTGTATTTTGCCATACATTTTATCTGTTTATAGTACTGACCAATCACATCCCATGCCATATACTGTACTCTAATAGTTCAGAAACTGCTAATAAGTATTACTTTATATTATTGCCTTGGACCTGACAAGATTTGGCTAATATCAGTAAGGTCAGTGCAGTGGCTCAGGGGTTAGCACTGATACACTGCCATCCTGGTTTTACGTCCTCCCTTGGACACACCTGCAAGGAGTTTGTATGTTCTTCCTGTGCTTGCGTGGGTTTCCTCTGGTCAGCCCGCTTTCCCTCACAATAATAAAGACATACTGATAGATTGTGTATGTGAGATAAAGTGTTTAGATTGTAAGCTCTTCTGGGAAAGGACTGATGTGTGTTAATCTAATTTTAAAGCGCTATGGAAGATGAAGTATGTAGTAATAATAATAATAATAATAAAAATAAATCCTACCTTATATTATAATCATCACAACCTTTTGAAAGTGAGTTTGGAAGTAAACCATATTAATCTAACGGCCTTTAGTAACACCTTATTAGTCTGTAAAGAGAATAGATCACATATATTTTTTTGTTTTGGAAAATTGAAAAAGCTTGAAACATCCAAAAGTTCTTATTGTTAAAAATTGTGCTAATTTTGCCCCAGCCAATCAGATGTTATTTACCATTTGAAAGCTAACATCTGATTGGCTGGGGCAAAATTAACACAATTTTTAACAATAAGAACTTTTACTACATCTCCCTGCTAATGTCTGAGACAGTGTAAAATCATGCATTAAATGTATTCAATGTATGAATTTTTGTCGATTTCATTTTGGTGAAATCACTAGCATTATTATCTATTAGAGATGGCTGAACTTTCCTACTTTCCAACTTCTAAAAAAGTTTGAGTTAGAAAGTCAGAAAACGGACCCATTAAAGTCAATTGGGGGTAAATAGTTCGGAAAGTTCAAATGAAATATTGCAGTGTAAACTTACCTTACAGGCCCCTGGGACCTGGGAGATGGTCCCTGGGAGATGGTTCCCCGTGCACGGGGAACAGCATAAAAACCGGATGTAGCACACACGCCTGCTACTGTTTCCATGTGCCACTTTCGATAATCGAACGTCCGCTTCCGAAAATCCCCAAATGGCTGGAGATCCCTGAAATAAACCCGGCCGGACGTTCAGAGGTCCTGCAGCTCGAAACTGGGACCCCTCCTGGGTCCTTACAAGGACCTTTGTGGCCCTAACAAGAGCCCTTTGGGGCTTAAGGGGTCCTGCAGCTCAAAACAGGACCCCCCTCCCCAGCCCTTGTAAGGGTCCTTGCGGCACTGATAAGTGCCTTTGTTGGGGATCCCGCAGCTCAAACCGGAACCCACAATGAGCGGCTCTTAAAAGAGTCCTTGGGCAGCGTCTTCTTTCTTCCATCCGGTGACACCAGCTCCACTAAGGCCACAGACCCAGAGAAGTACCCCTGTGGCCACCAGGGGGTCAGGACGTCACCGGCGTCTTGATCTGACGCGACGTCTTCGGGCTAGCAACACCAACCCCATTGAGGTCGCCAATGCCAGGCAGTGTCACTGCAGCCGCCAGTAAGCCTGCTGGCCCCTCCGATGTTGCTAGCCGCTTCTTTCTTCAGCCATCTACTGCAATGGCATCTGAGTTCTGCGGAGGATTGCACCTCTTTATATAGGTTTGCAGAAAGTCCTAATCCGTTTCTGATTGGTCAATTTTTCAATGCTTGGTTTACATGGTTTACATAAACCAATCAGCTTTTCCGATTTTCTGAAATCTGATTGGTTAATGTAACCATTAAAATAGCCCCGCGAGTCCGGAAAATCAAACTAGTTCAAACCCGAACTACTTTGAATAGTTTGAATTTGTCCGAACTCATAAAGATCGTCTCAAACTCAGGTTCAGGTTTGAGTTCTAGTCCATCCCTATTATCCATCTGTGTTCACACATTTCTTACACCCAAAAGTCCCTTTTTCTGTCATAGAACTCCAAAGCCCTTCTTCATGCAGAAGTTGTAGTACAGCTTACTTACTGACTTGAGGGGCACAGTATAGAGGAGCAAGCAGTATTCCAAAAAGTAGTATTACTTAGTATGTGAGCTGAAAGGTACTCCCATAATTTATGGTTAAAGGTTATCAACTATAGTCAGGTTTTCAATGCTTTTACCCAAAAATACATTATGGACCCACACCCATATCTGTAAATAATAACAAATAATACATACAAAAATGCACAGGTGTAGTAGCTATGGTTGCATCTGTCTGCTTCTCTCTCAAAGGGTCGAATCACGTGGTATCAGTGTGCATGCTGTATGGAGCTCCACCTACATAGAGTCAATGGATATACATAAACTAGGATTCCAATGCCACCATCTACACACAAAAATGACAAATATGAACTTATTATACCGAACAAAACCTACTTGTTAATAGTACATACTGTACTTTTTAAGGTATCCTATAGCAATCATTCTGCCAGTCACACGAGCAGCAAAGACACTTTTTGTTTACACCAGCTTTGGATTTGAGATATAAACAAAAAGGGTTGGGACTGGGGAGGAGATGGAATGAAATATTATGTCACATACAGTACAATAAGGACTATATGCCAAGGTCCTACATATAAAGATTATTTTTTTATACTGTTGCCCCTAATTTTCGCCTATTTTACTGACCTTAATACAAGTCTTGTGCCAGCAAGATCACCCACCATTTTAGGTCTGTCTATCAATGCACAAATTTTCATTGAAAGCAAATACTGGTGGGACATTTGCTAGTCAGGCAGTTATTGTACAGCACCTTACCTCAAAGTTTTGTTGTTATTTTTTTTTCTCACTCTTTGTGATCTACAATTAAAGGGCATGTCCACCACTTTTAGTAACTTTTAATCATTACTTACCCGATCATTACTTACCCGTGAAACTGCAAGCAGGGGGCCGGACCAGCAGCTGCGTCCATAATTGGCTGAGAGGCAGCCAATCATGGACACGGCTGCCGGGGGAAAGAGGGAAGGTAAGTAAAGATCAGGGGAGTTTCTGGACATAAGAATAATGCGGTTGGGGCTGGGGGAGGAAACCCCAAGGGGATTTTACACTAGGGGGAGGGAGAAGAAAATGGGAGGGAAAGGGAGGGGGGGAGAGGAGGGCTGTTCTTAACAAGCCTCAGAGGCGGAAACAATTTCTCTCCCTGCAGTGCTCCTAGTGGCAAGTTTTTTGGACAATGGGGGACATTACAGGAGAACCATTTGGAGCTGGGTTGTAAGGTAAGGATTTTTATGCACTACAGAGTGGGGCCAGTAGTGGGTTAAATTATAATTTTGGGGGTGGACATGCCCTTTAATTATTTACACTCCTGCATAGTAGCTAGGATGGGGACACCTACAATATAATGTACTGTACCAGGATTCATATCTTCTGATCTTGCTGGTTTTCAAATGCCAACTCTTGGATTGAGTCTTTTCTTTAGAGATTGTTTTCCATTTCAAACATATCTTAAAATAACCAACAAAATGGGGATAGCACCAAGTACCTATTAAGCAGTCACACACATGTGGCCAAATAATTATAATGCTTTTAATTAGTGCAGAATATAAAGATCACCAAGTTACCCTCCTAGTGCAGTAACAAAGTGCATAAGAGCTAAATAAACAGCATATCAATATGCAGTCACGAGTATAAAATCAGGCGTCCCCGATATACCCCAAGCTAGAACAATAAAATATATTATAAAGCCCAAAGTATAAAGGTGGATATAAACATCTGTCCATTTCTAAAAGGAAAGTATAAAGAATGTAAAAAGCGTTCCAAATAGTCTATTGGATGTGAAACGGGGATGGTTTCTGACAGCCGGTAAAATACATGTGGAGGATGATTAGTCTATGTTAGAGCAGCGGTAAGTCTTTAAATAAAAAAAGCCATGCACAGTTATTAAAGCGACCTGTTAGTGTTAAGCAGGGTAAGCCATAAAGTAAATATAGGGATCCGGGTCATCCGGCAGCATGCCGTGCCCCAAGGAAAATCCAAAGGCTCAGTCCTGATCTCCGCCACCTTGCATCGCTATTATCCTGCACCAAGTTGAACAACAATCCTCTGATGAAGTGGACTCGTTCATGAAACGCGTCAGGGTGGTAACATGTTTGTATCATGAGTGTCCTGATTATGATATTACAGAATAAAGTTTGAATTTTACTTGCTCCATTAGTAGCGCATCCTATCTAAAGATAAACTGGAACAACAATACTCCTCCGTACTCACAAACGACTTGCAGAAACAAGTTGGCTTTTCACACCAACCACCTGAATACTGGGGCAATGGACCAAACGGACCGGCGCACGTTTCGCCTGTGACGTCAGGCTTCTTCATATCTTAAAATACTTTTACTATTAAAGGATTTGACTTAACAAATTGGATTATTTCATTACACACACAAAGAAAAAAGAAACAAGAAAACATAACCAAATATTGTAAGAGTCAGGATGACTTTTCAGGTAAATAACAAAACAAACAGGATCAATGACCCTTTATGATCAAGATACACAGATTAAGTCTGAGTGCTGTGATTTAATTTATGTGCAATATTCTAAAGCCTGATTCCATTTATGCAATTGAACAAACGACACATTTTACATACAACTTCATGACCATAAGTCAATATTAGTCTAAGATGTGATTTAAAAAAAGTAGTGTTAAGAAAATGTCATATTAGTTGCATTAAGTACCTGGTCTTTTGAAGAATATTGGCAAATTTGCAACACCAAGTCTAACATTTACTGTAGAGCTTAAAGGAGAACGAAACCCAAAATACAGACTCTGTAATTGTCACTTTGTAAAACCATTTGTCCCTTACCTCTAAATGTAGAAATATTTTTTAGAATATTTCTGCATACTGGTAATCTGTAATGTCAGTACAAATTATAACAAAGGATCTTCACAATCTAATTATCAAGGTAAGTAGGGTTTGAGTAAGATTGTAATGTAAATGTTAATTAAATTGTATTTGTGGTATGAGTGCTTGTGGCAGTGTCTGTGTGCATTTAACTTACATTTTCAACCTAGTAGAGATTTAAAGTAATATTTTCATAGTTATTTCAAGTTAATACAGCTCCCTGTTGCTATAACTTTTGCGAACTTTGTGTAAGATGGCTTACCTTATATATTTACAGGGGTTTCCCTATTAACCAAAGGCCTAACTGATGACATCCAACTCTCTGTTCAAAACCATTGTTTAAATCATTCCTTTCAACGCTATGTTTCAAAATCTGCAAAGGTTTCTATACATAGAAGCATTGTAGCATATATATTCTATTGTTAGTTGAGGTGCTTTTTGAATATAGATTAGTGCAAAACTTTCACCAATGTAAATTGCTTGCATTAGTCATAGTAACATAGTAACATAGTAATTGAGGTTGAATAAAGACATCAAGTCCATCAAGTCCAACCTATTCACCCTCTTTTTTCATAGTGCGAGTTGCACTTTACAGTTCTCAGTCATTTGTATTAAAAGGGAGGAATAGCGCAAATTGATTCATCTCCACTTCTGGACCATGAATTTCGATTTTTGTAATAGATTTTGATTGCAGTATGTCTATTGCTTATTGACGGATCTAATGCAGAAAAAAAAATGAAATATAATAAATGAGAAAAAGTAAGAAAAGTGAGGTATAGTTCTTTTATATAATTCTATTCATATATATATGTGTGCTGATACATACACACACATATATAATCCTCTTCCGCGCTGTATACAAATAAAATGACACTATATGTGCGTATATAATGTGTGTTTTATAGTTCTTTTATTGCTATACTTTATATATACTTGTGTGCGTCTACAAGCATTAAAGAAGTTCAGTTGGAAATGCTATAACAGCAATATAATTAGGCAACATGTCCAGTATTTCATTTGCTAATGGCAGACAGCAAATGAGATAGTTCAGAAGAGTAGAAAATAGCAATTAGTAACATGTTCAGCAGCCGGCAGGGAAATCAATTAATCTCTTTGCAGTGTAATCACCTCATTTAGATTGCAAGCTCTTTTGGTCATAAACGATTTAAGAAAATGTCATTCAGAATTATGCTGCCCTACACCTGCAATGCCCCTAAGGAATTTTGGGGGGGAAATGATAGATATTTTTCAAGTACCTTAATTCAAATCTTTTAAAGTATAACTCATTTTATTGACCTACAGAAATCACAAGACAGGCAGTTCTTGAAGGTCAATGGCTGACAGAATAAAATGAGACTTATCTTTCTTTAGGCTTAAAGTAGCATAAATTGAACTCTCAATGCCTTTCAGTTTTATAGTTAGAGATCAGTTTCTGAATGGCAGTAGATATTCCTTTCATACATGATTGCTAATATAAATAACTGGCACTGACACTGCTGGAGAGCACCTATTTCTAATTGGAAATGACTGGAATAGGGGAAATCTAGAAATCAGCATTAGACTTCTTGTAAATGGGATTTCTTCTGTGTCAATGGACATGGCACACAATCACAAAGGTAATATATATACACGTCTTTAAACAGGCACACTGCTTTCCGCTTTCCAATGTATATAATGCCCTGGTGCTACCGCCAAATCTTCTCAATACATCTCATGTGGGAAATACGGTGCACACAAAGGACTTTCAAATATGAGAAAATTTATTCAAACATAGTGCAACAAGGCAACGTTTCAGGCCTACAGCATGGACCTTTATCAAGCCAATCCTTGGATTGATAAAAGTCCATGCTGTAGGACCAAAACTTTGCCTTTGTGCACTATGTTTGAATAAATTTGTCTCATATTTGAAAAGTCCTTTGTGTGCACCGTATTTCCCACATGAATATATATATATTATATATTAGAACTTCCTTGCCTCTTTTTTGGTAATCCAGCCATTATTGATAGCTATGGTCAACTTAGTATCAAGTATACCTTTAAGTCTTACTGTTGGATCAACATCACATCTCAAATACACATTTACATCATTTAATTGGGATAATGCTTCCCCTAGATAGTGCTTCCCCTAGATAATGCTTCCCCTAGATAGTACTCACGAGACAAACGCACAATTCCCCCCCCCCCTCCCCTAGATAGTACTCACGAGACAAACGCACAATTCCCCCCCCCCCATGTCTGCTGGACAGATGGTTAAATCCTTGTCACTCAGATAGGGTTTTTTTTAATGCTATTTATAACAGTAATCATATACCCACGCAAGCACCTTTTCTCTAGCGTACATAGTTGTAACTTATCTTCCTTTATATTCAAAGCTCTCCCAATCCACTATTAATTTAGTTGCCCTTCTCTGAACCCTTGCCATTTCAAAGATGTCCTTTTTGTACAAGGATTCACAAATTGCACTGATATTCCAAATGAGGCCCTACCAATGCTTTCTAAAGATCCAACCTCTCCTTGAATCCATACCTCTCTGACTCAACAATATCTTGCTGGCTCTAGCTATTGCTGACTGGCACTGCTTGCTACTTAAGTTTGTTATCCACCAAAACTCCCAAGATCCCTTTCCAACAGGGATTCACTTAACAAGAGAGCCATTATAGTATAAGTAGCACAAGGATTTTTAAGTCCAAAATGCATCACCTTAAATTATCAACATTGAATCTCATCTGCTCTAGAAAACCAGCTCTGAAAGGGCTAGTGTAAAGTGGCCCTGATAAGGGCAAAGCTCTTTAGTAAAAGGGAGAAGTCTTTAGCGATATGGAATCTTTGCATAACCCTACACTTTTCACTCCTAATGTTTTTACCTCCTGATACTCTCACCATCAACCATTCATCCTTATCCTCCCACCCATCCTTTAAGGATACATATCATGCACCCCCAATCCTCAGCTCCCAATTAACCAATTCTAAACCTTCCTCTCCTTCCTATGTTGCCATGTATCCTTGCACCTTAACGGTTGGCCAGGGATTGCTTTTCTTCTCCTTATAAATAAGTTAAGCCAAACTTTTGCCCAGAGGCCACTGCTTAGGAAAGATGTAGTATTACTTGCCTTTCTTAGTGACCTGTATAAAGTCTAGCCCTCAATTACTATTTTCTTTCCTCCTCACCAAGCCATGCACTGCAGCAATTAATCAATGTCAGCTTTAACTGGATTGCTTGTAGTTAATAGACAGGCAAAGAAATGCATATTAAACAATATATAAGTGTGCACCTTTGTTACTTGAGGTCATATATTCTTTTTGCGGTTGGCAATTACTAAATGTTCCAGGTTAACAGACTGAAAATGAAGAGGGAATACTGTACTGTATATCAGCATTCTATGAGCAATGATATCAAAGGCCTTAGGAGATCAATAAACACTGCACCCAATACTCTTGTGTTTCAAGAGAACAAAGATGATGCCTGAGAATGTAATTGTAGATGAGGCTTGGCTGCATTATAGCTTGAAAACCAAACAAATTAACCCACTTCTTCCCTGACAGATGTGTATTTAGATAGATATTGTAACAGTGTTGGGATTTAAATGATGCGAGAAAAGCTTTAAGGACATTTCTAAATGAATGGGAAAATAAAATTGTGTTTATATGAATCCTGCTAAAAATACAATTTTATCTAAGCGTTTCCAGCATTTACACAACATTGAGCCAAATAAAATGATATTTGCATTCTGTTTTAATAAGGAGTTGCTGTAATTCTATCACCATTTTTGTCTGTAAGAATTCCTGTTTAATTTGTAATGTAAAACATTTTTCCTGGAAGAAGCAATTCAAGTTACACTTAGTACTGTTTGGGCATGAGTGTCATTTACACTAAGGAGGATATACAGTATTACCTGTGATAAATGACAATTATCACCACCCATGTGTGTCGTTGCCCCATCCCCCCAGTGTTTGTTAATGATAAAAAACATTTTTCTGGAAGAAGCACACTCAAGCTACACTTAGTACTGTTGGGCATGTGTTGATTGTGATATATAACAATGAAGTGCAATGATCAGGAGAGAGTGTACAGCATTCCTGTGATTTAAATGACAATAATCACCACCCATGTGTGTCGTGCCCCAATCCCTCTTGAATATTAGTACTCTACCAATGTAGCTAAGTAAAGTGCTGTACTTAAAGATGCACTATAGTGCCCAAAACTTATTTTTTAAATTTACATCTGTAATTATTTGGAAGGTAGGAGACAATACTCCTACTTACAATTTTGCAATAGAAGAGTGGTGAGCTGTCAAAAGTGTGTCTGCACTGGCTGACAGTTCTCTCCAATTCTCCCCATCCAGTTACCCTGAAAATAGGGGAGGTGTATTGTTTTTGAATGAACAATTTATTTTTGCACCAGCAGGACATGCAGATAAACAGGATGCAAGGATATTATAGCAAAATAATTTAATCAATAAAGGGGTCAGTGGCATAACTACCACCCCCGCCACCCCCCGCGGCCGCGGGGGGGCCCTACGGTAGTAGGGCCCGCCACAAGCCCCTAGTCTGCGCAGGACGAGACGGTTTTAAACAGAGGAGATTGAGCGTATGAATGAAATATATGCACGATCAGTTTGGGTCCAGTATTACACAGCTGGACTGTGCGTATATTTTATTCATACGCGCAATCTCCTGTTTAAAACTGTCTCGTCCTGCACTAATCAGTCAAGTATGCGGGAGGGAGGAGAGTGAGTCAGGGGCCTGGCCCCCAAACTCGTGGGGAAGGGCGGGTCCCTTCAGGTACGCCCCTGAAAGTGGTGACCAGCTCTGATAAAACTTTCAACGGTCATGTAAACCAGCTAAAAATTTTTCAAATAATCATACAGCAGCAATAATTGCCACCAACCTTAAATCTATGTCTTTACCTTCTATTCTTCAATCAAGCCTGCAGGGGCCAGGAAGTTAGGGGAACTTACCCAACGCATATGCGATGCCTCCTCAGTACAAACTCAACCAGGACCTGTCAAAAGAACAGCGGAGGAGCGTGAGACCACGGTAAGTAGGTTCCTGCAGGTTTTATTGAAGAACGTGAGGTAAGACATAGCTCTTTTCCTCCTGTTCTTCAATTAACTGAAAACCGCAAATGACTTTTGACAGTGTAGATATCCTTTAGTCAAGCTATCTTGCACATTGTTAGTAAAACAACTAATGAATGAATACCAATAAAGATTGCATTGGGTAACTAAGAAAACATTCCCAGCAGGAAGCTTATTAGAAGAAGTTCCATTGGGGCTTATGTAGTAAGAGGTCCAAAAGTTTGCCTCTGGTATTAACTGTGGCAGCCAAACAGATGTAATCCTATCCCAGTAGATATCACATAAAAAAATGTGATTGGTTACTGCAGATTATAAGTATAGGCAAATGTTGGGGACTTGCGCAGTCACCTATTTCTTCTTGAAATGTTTAACTATACATCAGGTCCTTAAAACTGCATAAACAATTACTAATGGTTTTTGTTCCTTTCCACCATTATTAATATTTCAAATCCAAACATAACATAATCTCTAATGTTTAATGGATATCTTATTAGCTCAGAAATGAACATGATCACACAAGGCAAATCACAAATTATTATTCACATTGGACTAGAAATAAAAAAACACTTTCAGGCCATCATTAAAAATGATTAAAATCTTTATTGCTTGGTAAAGTTTTGTAAAACCTGTGGCATACATTTAATCTGTTTTCATTGTGATTTGTTAGGAACAAGAACAACACTTCTTGCCATCAGCACTGTATTTATCTAGTTCAGGCATGTGTACTGTCCTAAAATTCAGTGCCAGTTATCTGTTAAATCCAACTATCTGGTGCCAGACATTTTCTATTTAAATTATCTTTGACCTACTGTCTTGTACAATATCAAATGCATTAACAGAACCATGCTATCCTACTAGATGTTTGACAAGATCTCTTTTACATAAATCGATGCCAGATAACAATATCTGTAGTGATACCCAAAACAAAAATGTATTTCTTTCTATCCCTAGGCAGATGTGATTCTGTCTAATAAAAAAAACATGGTGTGTGTTTTTTTAATGGGGAAACATAATGATTACTTGGTGAATGTCATTCCCTATTTGAATAATCCTTAAAGGACAACTCCACCCTCATAGAACATTTTAGAAAGAATGGCCTCTTTAAAATATGTTGATATATATAGTTTGTCCTATGATTTCATTACTGTATGCCTTCTATGCTTCTGGATGCCTCCTGGAAACTGAGCAATTTAGAAACCTGTACTGAGCCTGTACTGAGCCTGGGCATGCTCAGAAGAGGCAGCTAGGGGATTAACTTTCAGTCATTGGCTGTGATGTCAACTGTCAAATCCATAACTGACAGTTGCTACTGGAAGAACCAGGAAGCAGAAACAGGGGAACAGGACATTGTGCAGGTTTCAGGTAGACTTATTATTTCACATTTCAAACATTACATTTGGGGTTTTAGGGGGTGATTACCTGTATGTAAGTTTTCATTTTGGTGCTGGACTTGCCCTTTAACCCCATGCCAGCAATCAAAGTGCCACAAGGCGTTGGTAAACCTGAAAAAACAAGTACAATACTGTGGGAGATAGAACACATGCTTCTTTCTCCCATATCTGCCATAGTTCCTTAGGAGCCACAACCTCATTTCTTGAAGTTTAAGGATGCTGCAGCCTGGTGTCATGCTCCTGACTAACCCCTACTTTTGCTTAGGTGAACGTTTGCATGGTGGTCAGGGGAGAGGAGGGGGTTTGTGATGAAAGAGAGAGAACCCTGCAGCCGCGTGGATCTTCTAGCAGTCAGATTGCAGCTCCTAAGGTACTATAGAAGATAAAAGCAAGTGCTCCCATCTCCCACAGAATTGTACTTTTGTTTTTTTTTTGTTTTTTAATTTAAAAAAGTATGGGTAATATTGTACTGGGCATCTGCAAATAAACATTCTTTATTGTTTTATTCCTCTATTTATATTTATCAATGTATACAGATGCATGTATAGTGTGACCCAAAGTATTAAACACCATTGTTTTTAAAGGGCAAGTCTTCCCCGCAAATGAAAAATTTGCTGTATTTTGCCATACATTTTATCTGTTTATAGTACTGACCAATCAATCCCATGCCATATACTGTACTCTAATAGTTCAGAAACTGCTAATAAGTATTACTTTATATATTGCCTTGGACCTGACAAGATTTGGCTAATATCAGTAAGGTCAGTGCAGTGGCTCGGGGTTAGCACTGATACACTGCCATCCTGGTTTTACGTCCTCCTTGGCACACCTGCAAGGAGTTTGTATGTTTCTCCCTGTGCTTGGTGGGTTTCCTTGGTCAGCCCGTCCCTCACAATAATAAGACATACTGATAGATTGTGTATGTGAGATAAAGTGTTTAGATTGTAAGCTCTTCTGGGGAAGGACTGATGTGTGTTAATCTAATTTTAAAGCGCTATGGAAGATGAAGTATGTAGTATAATAATAATAATAATAAAATAAATCCTACCTTATATTATAATCATCACAACCTTTTGAAAGTGAGTTTGGAAGTAAACCATATTAATCTAACGGCCTTTAGTAACACCTTATTAGTCTGTAAAGAGAATAGATCACATATATTTTTTGTTTGGAAAATTGAAAAAGTTGAAACATCCAAAAGTTCTTATTGTTAAAAATTGTGCTAATTTGCCCCAGCCAATCAGATGTTATTTACCATTTGAAAGATAACATCTGATTGGCTGGGGCAAAATTAACACAATTTTTAACAATAAGAACTACATACTACATTCCCTGCTAATGTCTGAGACAGTGTAAATCATGCTAAATGTATTCAATGTATGAATTTTGTCGATTTCATTTTGGGTGAAATCACTAGCATTATTATCTATTAGAGATGGCTAAACTTTCCTCTTCCAAATTCTAAAAAAGTTTGAGTTAGAAAGTCAGAAAACGGACCCATTAAAGTCAATTGGGGGTAAATAGTTCGGAAAGTTCAAATGAAATATTGCGGGGTAAACTTACCTTACAGGCCCCTGGGACCTGGGAGATGGTCTGGGGAACCCGGTCCGTGCGCGGGGAACAGCATAAAAACCGGATGTAGCACACACGCCTGCTACTTCCAGTTTCCACGTGCCACTTTCGATAATCGAACGTCCGCTTCCGAAAATCCCCAAATGGCTGGAGATCCCTGAAATCAACCCGGCCGGACGTTCAGTGGTCCTGCAGCTCGAAACTGGGACCCCCCCTGGGTCCTTACAAGGACCTTTGTGGCCTAACAAGAGCCCTTTGGGCTTAAGGGGTCCTGCAGCCCAAACAGGACCCCCCTCCCCAGCTTGTAAGGGTCCTGCGGCACTGATAAGTGCCTTTGTTGGGGACCCGCAGCTCAAACCGGAACCCCAATGAGCGGCTCTTAAAGAGCCCGGCAGCGTCTTCTTTCTTCCATCCGGTGACACCAGCTCCACTAAGGCCACAGACCCAGAGAAGTACCCCTGTGGCCACCAGGGGGTCAGGACGTCACCGGCGTCTTGATCCGACGCACGTCTTCGGGCTAGCAAACACCAACCCCATTGAGGTCGCCAATGCAGGCAGTGGTCACTGCAGCCGCCAGTAAGCCTGCTGGCCCCTCCGATGTTGCTAGCCGCTTCTTTCTTCAGCCATCTGCAATGGCATCTGAGTTCTGCGGGGATTGCCACTTTTATATAGGTTTGCAGAAAGTCCTAATCCGTTTCTGATTGGTCAATTTTTCAATGCTTGGTTTACATGGTTTACATAAACCAATCAGCTTTTCCGATTTTCTGAAATCTGATTGGTTAATGTAACCATTAAAATAGCCCCGCGAGTCCGGAAAATCAAACTAGTTCAAACCCGAACTACTTGAATAGTTTGAATTTGTCCGAACTCATAAAGATCGTCTCAAACTCAGGTTCAGGTTTGAGTTCTAGTCCATCCCTATTATCCATGTGTTCACACATTTCTACACCCAAAAGTCCCTTTTTCTGTCATAGAACCCAAAGCCCTTCTTCATGCAGAAGTGTAGTACAGCTTACTTACATGACTTGAGGGGCACAGTATAGAGGAGCAAGCAGTATTCCAAAAAGTAGTATTACTTTAGTATGTGAACTGAAAGGTTATCAACTATAGTCAGGTTTTCAACGCTTTTACCCCAAAATACATTATGGACCCACACCCATATCTGTAAACAATAACAAAAAATCATACAAAAATGCACAGGTGTAGTAGCTATGGTTGCATCTGTCTGCTTCTCTCTCAAGGGTCGAATCACGTGGTATCAGTGTGCATGCGTATGGAGCTCCACCTACATAGAGTCAATGGATATACATAAACTAGGATTCCAATGCACCATCTACACACAAAAATGACAAATATGAACTTATATACCGAACAAAACCTACTTGGTAATAGTACATACTGTACTTTAAGGTATCCTATAGCAATCATTCTGCCAGTCACACGAGCAGCAAAGACACTTTTGTTTACACCAGCTTTGGATTTGAGAATATAAACAAAAGGGGTTGGGACTGGGGAGGAGATGGAATGAAATATTATGTCACATACAGTACAATAAGGACTATATGCCAAGGTCCTACATATAAAGATTATTTTTTTATACTGTTGCCCCTGATTTTCGCCTATTTACTGACCTTAATACAAGTCTTGTGCCAGCAAGATCACCCACCATTTTAGGTCTGTCTATCAATGCACAAATTTTCATTGAAAGCAAATACTGGTGGGACATTTGCTAGTCAGGCAGTTATTGTACAGCACCTTACCTCAAGTTTTGT
The DNA here is from genome assembly GCA_019447015.1 of Hymenochirus boettgeri. Taxonomy (NCBI): domain Eukaryota; kingdom Metazoa; phylum Chordata; class Amphibia; order Anura; family Pipidae; genus Hymenochirus; species Hymenochirus boettgeri. The sequence goes on along the minus strand of CM033477.1, from coordinate 41,053,483 downwards.
TGTTATTTTTTTTTTTCACTCTTTGTGATCTACAATTAAAGGGCATGTCCACCACTTTTAGTAACTTTTATATCATACTTACCCGATCATTACTTACCCGATGAAACTGCAAGCAGGGGGCCGGACCAGCAGCTGCGTCCCTAATTGGCTGAGAGGCAGCCAATCATGGACACGGCGCTGCAGGGGAAGAGGGAAGGTAAGTAAAGATCAGGGGAGTTTCTGGACATAAGAATAATGCGGTTGGGGCTGGGGGAGGAAACCCCAAGGGGATTTTACACTAGGGGGAGGGAGAAGAAAATGGGAGGGAAAGGGAGGGGGGGGGGAGGAGGGCTGTTCTTAACAAGCCTCGAGCGAGGGGAAACAATTTCTCTCCCTGCAGTGCTCCTAGTGGCAAGTTTTTTGGACAATGGGGGACATTACAGGAGAACCATTTGGAGCTGGGTTGTAAGGTAAGGATTTTTATGCACTACAGAGGGGGGCCAGTAGTGGGTTAAATTATAATTTTGGGGGTGGACATGCCCTTAATTATTTACACTCCTGCATAGTAGCTAGGATGGGGACACCTACAATATAATGTACTGTACCAGGATTATATCTTCTGATCTTGCTGGTTTTCAAATCGCAACTCTTGGATTGAGTCTTTTCTTTAGAGATTGTTTTCCATTTCAAACATATCTTAAAATAACCAACAAAATGGGGATAGCACCAAGTACCTATTAAGCAGTCACACACATGTGGCCAAATAATTATAATGCTTTTAATTAGTGCAGAATATAAAGATCACCAAGTTACCCTCCTAGTGCAGTAACAAAGTGATAAGAGCTAAATAAAAGCATATCAATATGCAGTCACGAGTATAAAATGGCGTCCCCGATATACCCCAAGCTAGAACAATAAAATATATTTAAAGCCCAAAGTATAAAGTGGATATAAACATCTGTCCATTTCTAAAAGGAAAGTATTAAGAATGTAAAAGCGTTCCAAATAGTCTATGGATGTGAAACGGGGATGGTTTGACAGCCGGTAAAATACATGTGGAGGATGATTAGTCATGTTAGAGCAGCGGTAAGTCTTTAAATAAAAAAAGCCATGCACAGTTATTAAAGCGACCTGTTAGTGTTAAGCAGGGTAAGCCATAAAGTAAATATAGGGATCCGGGTCATCCGGCCGCATGCCGTGCCCCAAGGAAAATCCAAAGGCTCAGTCCTGATCTCCGCCACCTTGCATCGCTATTATCCTGCACCAAGTTGACAAACATCCTTGATGAAGTGGACTCGTTCATGAAACGCGTCAGGGTGGTAACATGTTTGTATCATGAGTGTTCTGATTATGATATTACAGAATAAAGTTTGAATTTTACTTGCTCCATTAGTAGCGCATCCTATTAAAGATAAACTGGAAACAACAATACTCCTCCGTACTCACAAAGACTTGCAGAAACAAGTTGGCTTTTCACACCAACCACCTGAATACTGGGGCAATGGACCAAACGGACCGGCGCACGTTTCGCCTGTGACGTCAGGCTTCTTCATATCTTAAAATAATTTTACTTTAAAGGATTTGACTTAACAAATTGGATTATTTCATTACACACACAAAGAAAAAAGAAACAAGAAAACATAACCAAATATTGAAGAGTCAGGATGACTTTCAGGTAAAAACAAACAAACAGGATCAATGACCCTTTATGATCAAGATACACAGATTAAGCCTGAGTGCTGTGATTTAATTTATGTGCAATATTCTAAAGCCTGATTCCATTTATGCAATTGAACAAACGACACATTTTACATACAACATTGACCATAAGTCAATATTAGTCTAAGATGTGATTTAAAAAAAGTAGTGTTAAGAAAATGTCATATTAGTTGCATTAAGTACCTGGTCTTTTGAAGAATATTGGCAAATTTGCAACACCAAGTCTAACATTTACTGGAGAGCTTAAAGGAGAATGAAACCCAAAATACACAGACTCTGTAATTGTCACTTTGTAAAACCATTTGTCCCTTCCCTCAAATGTAGAAATATTTTTTAGAATATTTCTGCATACTGGTAATCTGTAATGTCAGTACAAATTATAACAAAGGATCTTCACAATCTAATTATCAAGGTAGTAGGGTTTGAGTAAGATTGAATGTAAATGAATTAAATTGTATTTGTGGTATGAGTGCTTGTGGCAGTGTCTGTGTGCATTTAACTTCCATTTTCAACCTAGTAGAGATTTAAAGTAATATTTTCATAGTTATTTCAAGTTAATACAGCTCCCTGTTGCTATTACTTTTGCGAACTTTGTGTAAGATGGCTTACCTTATATATTTACAGGGACATTAACCAAAGGGCTAAATGATGACATCCAACTCTCTGTTCAAAAACATTGTTTAAATCATTCCTTTCAACGCTTTTTTCAAAATCTGCAAAGGTTTCTATACATAGAAGATGTAGCATATATATTCTATGTTAGTTGAGGTGCTTTTTGAATATAGATTAGTGCAAAACTTTCACCAATGTAAATGGCTTGCATAGCATAGTAACATAGTAACATAGTAATTGAGGTTGAATAAAGACATCAAGTCCATCAAGTCAACCTATTCACCCTCTTTTTCATAGTGCGAGTTGCACTTTACAGTCTCAGTCATTTGTATTAAAAGGGAGGAATAGCGCAAATTGTTCATCTCCACTTCTGGACCATGAATTTCGATTTTTGTAATAGATTTTGATTGCAGTATGTTATTGCTTATTGACGGATCTAATGCAAAAAAAAATGAAATATAATAAATGAGAAAAAGTAAGAAAAGTATATAGTTCTTTTATATAATTCTATTCATATATATATGTGTGCTGATACATACACACACATATTAAATCCTCTTCCGCGCTGTATACAAATAAAATGACACTATATGTGCGTAATAATGTGTGTTTTATAGTTCTTTTATGTATACTTTTATATACTTGTGTGCGTCTACAAGCATTAAAGAAGTTCAGTTGGAAATGCTTTAACAGCAATATAATTGGCAACATGTCCAGTATTTCATTTGCTAATGGCAGACAGCAAATGAGATAGTTCAGAAGAGTAGAAAATAGCAATTAGTAACATGTTCAGCAGCCGGCAGGGAAATCAATTAATCTCTTTGCAGTTAATCACCTCATTTAGATTGCAAGCTCTTTTGGTCATAAACGATTTAAGAAAATGTCATTCAGAATTATGCTGCCCTACACCTGCAATGCCCCTAAGGAATTTTGGGGGGAAATGATAGATATTTTTCAAGTACCTTAATTCAAATCTTTTTAAAGTATAACTCATTTTATTGACCTACAGAAATCACAAGACAGGCAGTTCTTGAAGGTCAATGCCTACAGAATAAAATGAGACTTATCTTCTTTAGGCTTAAAGTAGCATAAATTGAACTCTCAATGCCTTCAGTTTTATAGTTAGAGATCAGTTTCTGAATGGCAGTAGATATTCCTTTCATACATGATTGCTAATATAAATAACTGGCACTGACACTGCTGGAGAGCACCTATTTCTAATTGGAAATGACTGGAATAGGGGAAATCTAGAATCAGCATTAGACTTTGTAAATGGGATTTCTTCTGTGTCAATGGACATGGCACACAATCACAAAGGTAAATATATATACGTCTTTAAACAGGCACACTGCTTTCCGCTTTCCAATGTATATAATGCCCTGGTGCTACCGCCAAATCTTCTCAATACATCTCATGTGGGAAATACGGTGCACACAAAGGACTTTCAAATATGAGACAAATTTATTCAAACATAGTGCAACAAGGCAACGTTTCAGGCCTACAGCATGGACCTTTATCAAGCCAATCCTTGGATTGATAAAAGTCCATGCTGTAGGACCAAAACTTTGCCTTTTGCACTATGTTTGAATAAATTTGTCTCATATTGAAAGTCCTTTGTGTGCACCGTATTTCCCACATGAATATATATATATATATATTAGAATTCTGCCTCTTTTTGGTAATCCAGCCATTATGATAGCTATGGTCAACTTAGTATCAAGTATACCTTTAAGTCTACTGTTGGATCAACATCACATCTCAAATACACATTTACATCATTTAATTGGGATAATGCTTCCCAGATAATGCTTCCCCTAGATAATGCTTCCCCTAGATAGTACTCACGAGACAAACGCACAATTGCCCCCCCCCCATGTCTGCTGGACAGATGGTTAAATCCTTGTCACTCTTAAGAGTTAATAATATTTCCCTTTCTCCAAAGATAAGTTATCAAATTTTCTATTGGAGGCAGAGTGGTGAACATGATGTATTTCTGCATTCATGATATTATGGAAGGTTTTTATGGCCGCAGGAGTGTTAGGCGGGTCAAATGTGCCTTGACCACTTGGTCACCCATTGTAGAATCTTTGGGGAAATCTTTCAATTTTAATTTTCTCTAAAATTTAAACAAATCCAGTTGCATTTTAAAAAAAGTCACTTTTTGTGGTAGGGACAAACGAGAGACCTTTCTCTAAGAGTTTTGTTTCCCCAACAGTCAGTTTGTGCATACTCAAATTATAACTTATCGTCTCCTGTCCCTCGGTGGACGATTCTTTTTTTTTTATTTTTATGCCCCCTCCCCCCACCCACCATCTGAGATGTGGTCTCTTTCTGCTGCTGCACCGGCTCGGGTAAGTACCCCCCGAAAAACTGACTTGGGGGCAGTAAAGGAACTTGATTCTGCAACATTATCGTCACTGTCAGTAGTGTGAGAGTCACCCGAGTTGTCCAAAGTATCCCTAGTTTTCTTAAAATTGGAGGGCGTCTGTACCGTTTGTCTTTATTCTTGCCCATTAGCCAGCCATATACCCAACGTCCTTGAAATCTTGTTCCACATTTACAAATTTGTTTTGTTTAAAACAAATTTCATAACAAAAATATAAACATATATATATAATACTAGCAAAAGTGGTGCACTGTAGAGATGGCTGAAACTGTTAAGTTTCGTTCTGTTTTCAGATTATGGATCTCTGAAAAATCCCAAAGATCCGAAAATGGAACATGCTTTCGGGACTTCGGATCCCCTTTTTTGATGATTAATGAACGTTTGAGCTATTTTCGATAATCCTTGAACGTTCAATAATCCTCGAAAACATGACCAGAAGCTGTTTTCGAGTTTCCGATCGTATTTTTGAGGATTATCGAACTTTCAAGAGTATTTTGGAGGATTATCGAAAATAGTCAAACTATATAAAATGAAATAGAGCCTTCTTATAACAGAAGGTACCTTACAGCCTCATGCTATTATAGCATTGCTCTATTAATCTAACATATAAACACCTATTTCTCACTGACCTTTCACACGATTGAAAACTACCACTCCCAGTATTCTCTGTTAGCAGTAAGTTTCTCCTTTATGTCCATTGGCTAATAAATGCATATAGATGCAATACAGCTTAATGATATGGAGCATGAGTGTGAACTTTTCACATGTGCTGCACAGAATGCTGGAAATTTTTGTTTTCATACATACTAGAATAAAGCCATTTTTCATGCTTTAGCAATTCCTATCCAAGGGCTCAAATATGCAAGTGATCCATCTGCCCTTTTATTACACTATTGGCCTAGGGAAGGATTGCCAAACTTGCCCTCCCTTTCCTATTGCATCTATCTGCCAGCTAGAATTCAGGGGGTCTAAGTGTAATAAATCTGCGGGTCTGAGAATAGACCCAGACAATCTTGCCATAATGTGCAGTTCAATCTAAACAGCACCATTGGGTAACCTGTGTAAACAGTATCCAGATTAACTTGCTATGTTCATACTTTTTACTAATTACCACAGCAAGGTTCAGACTTTGGAGCACAGGGTACTGATTAGCTTTATAGCTTAAGGTGAGGTGGGGTTGAAGGAGCTAAAAGCTCCCCACAGTGTGTAAAATTAAATAGAGCCTTCTTATAACAGAAGGTACCTCACAGCCTCATAGCTTAATACAGAGGACAAATATAAAGAGAAAACAGGGAGAATAAATGGTATTACCAGCTCTGCTGCCACCAATTTGTACCAGATCACTACTTTATGGAATGATAATGGGTAGCATGGCACACAGTGGGTTACTATGGTAGGCAAAAAGCAGTCAGTGCACTTATTTTCTTTAAACAAGATAAACCAGTTTGAATTACATTTAACAGTAAGTATTGCAATGATTTAACAAGAAATCATAAATAGTTTCACCACATAACATATGCAGTAATGGAGTAGTCCCTGTCTATGGTGCACCTCTTTGAATTTTATGTATAATATACCGTGCCTGTATATTGTGTGTCCTTGTAAGTTGGTGTACATTTATCTGTTGCCTTAGAGTTTCCAGATTATCCAAAAAGGTAAATTGTCTGTCCAATAATCTGTCCTCCCAACAGGTGGTAACAGTATCTTGTGCACAGGATCTTGTGTTGTGCAATGGATCACACCAAACAGATCTCCTCCTAGCCATAGAGAGCAGGGATGTCTTGTCTTTTATTACTCACTGGTACAACCTGCAGGCTGGAGGTGGTATATAAGGAGCCTTGGTGTATATGTCCATTGCAATACACATCACGTTCCGGAGTATAATACAGGAACCTTTTTTGGATTGGCTATGACTGCCACATGTTTTACAAACAGCACATCATTGGATGCTGACATTACCACTTCCTTCTAGTATTCACTTGGAGACCCCTTAGCAGTCACAGGGGTGTGGTTTCACCTCCCATTTTGACTATCCCATATTAAAATAGAAATCTCAGCTCTGTAAGTAAGTTTTTTTATTTTGTATATTTTTAATAGTGAGATAGGTAACTTATTAATAAAGCAATATAAAATGATGAAGTCATTGATGCTGTATTAATTGGATGGTCTATTATAGTAGCAATACAGCAGAAACTCCCTATATAACTTGCACCAGGCAAAGTGCTACAAGTGAAAATTTAAAAAAAATGATTTTTGCATTAGGAAAGCTTAGCTTGTGTATCTGGAACAGGAGTTGCAACAGCCACACATGCCTAATGCAAATGGTGTGACTCTATGGTGTGACTCCAGAGTCCAGGTTGTGAGAGTGGAGCTTTACCAATATATAACATTGATAAAAATAATGACTATAAGGTGAAGATGTCAGGAAACCCAACATTCCTGGATTGCCACTGTCTTTTTTGTCCTTCTGACAACACTATGTACAGAATTGTACCACCTCTTATTAACCTTGGCCATACACTGAGTTCCTACCTTATGATATTCCTGTGGCATTTGGAAGACTACTTGGCCTAATCCTTTTGTGACCAACATTAGGGCTATAATGTCAATCGCAAACTATGATCTAGCTGAGAATGTAGGAAGGCAAGAGCCATTGCAGCACCAGACCTTATACCGATTCAACATTTATGTGTGTGTGACTATTATGATTGATTATAACTTATGACATAGCTAACCACTTTTTATAATGATACAATTCACAGATATTCATGGCACATTGTATTCTGATTTAAAAAAGGTTGTTTAATAAAAAATCATGTGTACTTTAAAAATTGGAACAGTTGACACAACTTTAGTTTTCTCTTATAATGACAAATCAAAAGGGCATATGGGTTGAGCTATATGGAACATTAATCCATAAATAAATGACAGCATGATTTGACCTTTCCTGCTAGACTTTATTAATTTATTTTAGAATGTTCTCCACACTGCCCATCAGTAACTTAACGTTCATGATGTCATGGTTAGAGATAACCTCTTGATAGAATTGGTGAAACCTTTTTAAAAACAGATTATGCTTTAATGGATGACAGGTTCTATAAAACAGAAATACTGTATAATGTCTGTATTTAAAAGCTGAAGAAAATGTATGAGAGGAGTCTATACATGTTTAGCAAGTTGTAGATTTAATTATCCTTTAAAGGACAAGAAAAGAATGAAATAAAAACTTTTATCCTTTACTGCAAAGCTCAATGGCTCATTTTAAAATTGAAAAAAATTATGCACTTTCATATGTCCTGCTATAGAATTTACTGTCTGAGGCAGTTGTGGGTTAATTATTTGTGTATTGAAGGAGATCTATACTACACATACTGGATTCTAAAATGTAATGTCTGTCTACTGCTCCTACTCTTACCTTGAAAGAGTTAAAAATCTACCACCTAGCAACTTAATTTCCCCCGGGTGTGTCCTGATACAGAGGTGTGCACTTCATTAGTGTGACCTAGTCTCATCTTACATTGGCTAAGGAATGAATCACAGAGTGTGCATCAGTGGAGGAGGTGCTGGACTCTGGAAGAATCGGTCTTTGCGCACCAGGAGGAAGACATATACCATTCATCAGATGCTTGCAGGCATTGTGGAAATTGAGTTAACAAAATGCAGGGCTGTGGCACAATTTGTTAAAGCCACGTTTACTGATTCAATATCTGTTAGCGTGACATTAACTCCTACTTTGCATAGGCTGCATTTGGTATCGCTACCAGGTTGTGCGCAGCCAACACAACCTATTTTATATATCAGTTGCACCGCTTTTTTGAGTGAATTCTAACACCAGCAAATAGATGCCGTCAGAGTCGTGCAAAGGGTAATGTCAGTTTGCCATTTAGCCAGAGCTGCAAACACTACATTAAATTGCATAGACGCCAGCGATTGTGTCTCTCTGTGAATCTGAGAGAGTTTCTGCAAGAGGAACTTTACATAAATGATATTTAAGACGTTACTGGTCCTGTAAGATTGTGAATGAACTTTCTTTTCCCCCAGTATCATTTAGAACATTAGCTTTTCGGTGATTTTAGTAGGGAACATCACAGTGGACAACCTGAATCGCATAAACTGAAGATACCAGAAAGTGTGCAACTTAAAGCAGTGGTGTCAAAAACCTTCATATGTTCTTGAAATGTAGCAATTGAAAACCTCCTATAATACTCTTCTTTATATTTTAATATTTCCTGCAAATTTAAAAATCTTTATGTGAAATGACGTGTTAAACCAATAGATATTGTTCAAGCTGAACCTCGCTCCATTTGCACAGGTAACCTTTTCAGAACCTGGTGACAAATACAGGTAAAGCTGCAATGCCTAGTGCAAACATGCTGTACCACCAAGCTGTAGCCATGCACAGCATGATCTGGGGAAAGATAAATAGCTGATAGGGAATTTCTTTACTAGGAAAGCCAAGTGATACTCTGGGATCATGGAAAAGATTTGTTCAGTTTATAAGTACCATTAATAATTAATTTAATGAATACAGCTTATTTTCCTGCTCTGAAAGATCACAAATACCAGTTTGGCATTTTTACTATGTGTTTATTGCATTGTGCGTGTCAAAGGGCAGTTTGCAAAGATGGTGGGCACAATAATATTTGTAAGGAAGTTGCTTGTAACTTGTGTGTATTGCATACAGGGAAGATATACAGAATAACTGCTGTCCTATTACATTGTTTTCCGAAATCCAACATTAGTGTCTATTAGAGATGGACTAGAACTCGAAATTCGAGCCCGAGTTCGAGCCAAACTATTCGAGTTCGAACAGACTTGGACTTCTCATACTATCCCGGTCCCGGATTTACGATATTTTCCGGACTTTCGATAATTATCGAATGTTCAAACGTTAGAGGTGTGCGAATATGCAAGTAAAATGTCTATTAAACCAATAAGCAAGTGAATATCGAATTATCGAATCTGCGAGTAAAATGTCTATTATACCTATAAGGGAGTAAATATCGAATTATCGAATCCGCAAATAAAATGTCTATTATAACTATACGCAAGTAAATATCGAATATCGAATCCGCGAGTAAAATGTCTATTATACCTATACGCGAGTAAATATCGAATTATTGAATCCGCAAATAAAATGTCTATTATATCAATACGCGAGTAAATATCGAATCCGTGAGTAAAATGTCTATTATACCTATTACGCGAGTAAATATCGAATTCTCAAATCCGCAAATAAAATGTCTATTATAACTATACGCAAGTAAATATCGAATATCGAATCCGCGAGTAAAATGTCTATTATACCAATACGTGAGTAAATATTGAATATTGAATCCGTGAGTAAAATGTCTATTATACCAATACGTGAGTAAATTTTGAATATTGAATCCGCGAGTAAAATGTCTATTATACCAATATGCGAGTAAATATCGAATTCTCGAGTCCACAAGTAAAATGTCTATTATACCTATATGCGAGTAAATATCGAATTCTCGAATCTGTGAGTAAAACGACTATTATACCTATATGTGAGTAAATATCGAATTCTCGAGTCCGCAAGTAAAATGTCTTTTATACATATACGCGAGTAAATATCGAATTATCTAATCCGCGAATAAAATGTCTATTATACCTATACGCGAGTAAATATCGAATTATCAAATCCGCAAGTTGATCATGGGTTAATTATCTCATGAATGTTTGAACGCGAGAGCTGGAAAGTAGCGAGCGTGAGAGTAAAATGGAATTTTCGAAAGTCCTGGATATTAGAACATGTTCCCCAGACCATTTCCCAGGTCCCACAGCCATTGATATTTTAATTGTATTTCATTCGAACTTTTCGAACTATTTGACTCCCATTGACTTTAATGTGTCCGTTTTCGAACTTTCAAACTTTCCATATAGTTCCAAAGTTCGAAAACGGACCGAACTTTCGAAAGTTCGGCCATCTCTAGTGTCTATCTGTAAATGTTCAGTATGTCCTAATTTGTTTTCCGTGAGAATGTGCTATATTTCTGGCTATTGTCTTAATTTAAAGGACATGTAAAGGTGACAAATTATTTTCCAACTAATCACACAGTAATAAGGATTATTTACAGTCTTAAATCTTTTTTTCTCCTTCACTGACTATCCTTTCCCTTATATTTAGCTCTGAGAGTTTTACTTTTTAAAGGGGGCGGGTCATAGCTAGTCAGTAGAGACCTGTCAATCACCCAGTCCCTTTGCAGATCCCAGTCCCCCCCACTCCAAACTTGTAAGATCCAATTTAAACTCAGGTTCGAGCTTTAGTCCATATCTACTCCTAACCGACTATTCCTACGATCTGACCTGACTTTCTTTGTAATGAGCATGCTAAGTAATAACTAAACTAGGAAAGGGTTCTGGGATAGTTAATTACCCACCTTGCAATTAAAACATATCAAATGATATTCTAATACAAAAAAAAACCGAACAAAGCAGAAGTGTTTATGATAATAAGGTGCTTGATTGGCAGGTAAAATATAGGATGTTTTAGATTTTATATCCACAGGACTAAAGGACAGATCAACAAAACAAAAAACGATACAGATACAGTAGTTGATATTCCCAGTGTACTGAACCTGCTCTGCCCCTGTGCAGAAGAGGGAATCTAAATTTCCTAAAAATGGATACCCATTTTAATGTATAGAGATGGATTGATTGTTGTTTGTATATTAATCTATGTATGTATTTAGGAATTTTATTGTGAAGGTACAATAAAGTTTGATATTTTATAAATGGTGTACATGGCTAGTTGCTTCCAGAGGGTGATTCTTTTGGGGCACAAGCAATAAAGAGACTAGGGTGCACACTATAACCAGGCAATTCCTTTTATTTCTGCATCACATAAAACACAACGTTTCGGGGAACGATCTGCCCCCCTCGTCAGGTGTACCTGGCGAAGGGAGCAGAGAATCCCCCCGAAACGTTGTGTTTTGTGTGATGCAGAAATAAAAGGAATCACCTGATTATAGTGTGCACCCTAGTCTCTTTGTTGCTTGTGCTATAGCTGGTCCCTGGTAGAGGACCGACTGGGGTAGCACATTGGATTATCTTTTGGCTAATAGCCACAGAGTGTGTCTGGATCCTACCTTGTGAAAGACTGTATTGATTCTTTTGGGGCTTTCTTGCTCATTGAGTGTGATATAGATTTATAGTTGTGTCATCCCAGAAAGCACCGCAAAAAATTGTGCGTTGCCATACCAACTGAATCTGGGAAAGGTGCTAACCACATTATTAATTTGGCTGAGAGGCAGCCAATCACGAACGCGGCTGCCAGCAGTGCAGAACGCCGGGGGAGAGAGGTAAGGTAAGTAATGATCAAGGGAGTTTCTGCTAAAACTAATATAGCGGTTGGGGCTGGGGGAGGGAGACCTACAGTACCCCAAAAGGGTTACACATTAGGAGAGGGAGAGCAAAACTGGTGGGAGAGGGAGGGGGGAGGGCTGCAATGCGCATGGCAAAATTCTCCCAGAGGAGAGACAGGAGGCAAAGTCCTATATGGACTCTGCCAGGCACCATTTGACTACTGCAGTTAGTAGTACTAACATTTGATTGGTTGCTAAAAATGAATTGTACCTGATCACTTTCAGATCAGCCCCATAGAGTTTTAGCTACACAATACACATCCTCAATATAATCCATTCATAATAAGTATTATTATAGCATTTCTTGTCTCAAGCGGGTTGCCTTTTGTTGCAGCATATTAATTCATTCTTCAAACAAATGCCTATGGGCAAAAAACACACGAGAGCTTACAATCAATTTTAGTAATACCCGAGACCTTGCTATGAGACTTGCAGATGAGAACCTCTAATAAATTCAAAGTTTAAAGAGATCTTGGAGACTATGAACTTTTAATTAACAAAGTCCATCTTTCCTTCTTGCTAAAACAATTCTCTATTTCCCTCTACCAGTGATATCTTCAAGGGCGCCATACTTTGTACTTCTAGAATGGAAAACAAGCTTTGATGATAGTTTCTTGATTGTGATTCACACAGGGGAACTCTGTTCATGAGATTCTTTTGCATAAAAAGAATTTCGAAGACGGACACTTTTCTGTCACTTGATCTAAATTATACTTGAAGATAATGAAGAAAAAAGAACATTTCATTCATAAGGTAAATATTAAGAACTTTATTTCACAAAGTTACCTTCCGCTCCAGTCCCATGCGGCTCTGCACTTCTGGGTGGCAGCATCGGAGATGGCATGACGCCGGCAAATGCCGACCTCCTCCTGGACCCGGTGCCCAATTGTAGCGTTTAGCTACCCCTGGCTCTGTTATCCTCCTGTATTCAGTGATTTCCTTGCCTGTTCCAGTGAAATTACTTTCCTTGCCAGTTCCAGTGAAGTCACTTACCTTTCCTGTTCTGTGAAGTTATTTACCTTGCCTGTTCCAGTGAACTCACTTACCTTGCCTGTTCCAGTGAACTCACTTACCTTGCCAGTTCCAGTGAAGTCACTTACCTTTCCTGTTCTGTGAAGTTACTTACTTTGCCTGTTCCAGTGAACTCACTTACCTTGCCTGTTCCAGTGAACTCACTTACCTTGCCTGTTCCAGTGAACTCACTTACCTTGCCAGTTCCAGTGAAGTTACTTACCTTGCCTGTTCCAGAATCTTGGTATCCAGTTCACAGCAGCACATCCAACATACAGTTCCCAGCAGCATCTTGGCATCCAGTTCCGTACAGCACATCCAGCATACAGTTCCCAGCAGCATCTTGGTTTCCAATTCCCAACAGCACATCCAGCATACAGTTCCTATCAGCATCTGGTTATCCAGTTCCCAGCAGCACATCCAGCATACAGTTCCCAGCAGCATCTTGGTATCCATCTGCTCCAGTATCCAAACCTACAGACCTTGGTCTCCTCCTGAAAACGTACCTGTGAGTACCCTGGCCGTTCGGCCCTATTCGTTACAGTACAATCGGGCCATGGAAACGCCTGAGGAGGCCATGGCAGATTTGGGTATTTTAGTCAAAACGCATGAATGTATTTGAACATCATCAAGGGCAGTTGGCCCAATACATGACATCTCTTGCTGCCTGTTCCTATGTCAGCTCTGGTGCCTTCTGGTCCTGCAGACCCTGCTCTACCTAGAGAACCCTGCATACCTTCACCATCCCATTTTGACGGTAATGCCCAAGCCTGCCAAGGATTCTTAAACCAGTGCCGGATTCAATTTGAACTTCAGCCATCTCATTTTATCTCAGACCAGGCCAAGGTAGGCTATATCATCGCCTTGCTTTGGCCTGGGCCTCCCCCTTATTGGAGAAAGACAATCCCATAGTCAACAATATAACTGCCTTAGTAACATAGTAACATAGTAATTGAGGTTGAATAAAGACATACGTCCATCAAGTCCAACCTATTCACCCTCCCTTTTTTTTCCCCCTACCTAACAGTTGATCCAGAGGAAGGCAAAAAAAAACAGCTAAAAAGGGAGGGGGGGGGGGATTCCTTCCTGACTCCAAACGGCAACCGGAAAGTATCCCTGAATCAACCAGATCTATATGTCTTAATACCAGTAATTTGCAATATTTTTTAGTTTTAGAAACTTATCCAGGCCTTTTTTAAAGCTATTTAATGAACTTGCCATTACCACATCTGCTGGTAGCCACAGTTTCACCGTTCTCACTGTAAAGAAACCTTTCCTAACCTGAAGGTTAAACTTAATTTCTTCCAACCTTAAATGATGTCCATGAGTCCTCTGATATGACCTATTAGTGAACAATTCACCAGAGAGTTCATTGTATGGCCCATTAATATATTTGAACAAGGTTATCATATCCCTACGCAAACGTCACTTCTCCAATGTAAACAACCCTAACTTGTCTAATCTGCCTGCATATTCAAGCCCCATCCATTCCCCTTATTTATTTAGTTGCCCTTCTCTGAACTGCTTCTTAGATATGTTCCGCAAGGTCTTTGATGCTCCAGGAAGATCTTTGGCTGCCTCGTCCCACTTGATGCAACTCAATCAAGGGTCTCATTCAGTGGGACAGTACGCCTTTGAATTTCATACTCTTGCCTTGGAGACATTCTGGAATAACGAAGCTGCAGCCTTTATGCAAGGACTCTCAAATCGCCTGAAGGATGATCTAGTTTCTATGGAATTGCCTGCCCCTTTGGAAGAGCTGATTACCCTCTGTATCCAAATTGACACCCATTTCCATGAGCAACAGGCAGAGAGATCGACGGCTCGCTACAACACTCCTAAAACCTTCACTCAACCTGTCTGACCCTCTCCACCCGTAGTCCCTTCTGCGGCGCCCACCTTTCTCCCAAAGAAAAATCCCGAAGATGCACTAATGGACTTTTTGTTCTGTTTTTGCTAATCAGAGTGCAGAGCTCCACCCCCTTCCGCCCCTTGCCTGAACTTGTAGCTCCTCTGTGCTGTGATCTCCATAGAGAGCAGGAGGAAGTAACTGTAAATTATACTGAACCCCCTCTATGGGACTGCTGGTGCCAGAACCTATATAGCAGTTATAAGTTATGGAAAACCTTGTAAGTTCAGATGTTAAACTACAACTCCCAGCATGCCTTGCCTGCATTCTGCTACAAGGCATGCTGGGATTTGTAGTTTCCAAAACATGGTCTTTAAAATGGGTGTAACCTATTGCACACACCACATCTCTTCTCCCGATGTGTCCCTCTTTTGCATTTTAAAATGTTGTGAGGCCTAATTAATTAGGGATCCTGCATTGTCAAGCCCCCTAGGTTTACTAGATTTGCGACTGAGCTAACGCAGGGTATGTATGTATGTATGTATAATTTTATTTATAATAAGGCTAGGCATTTTCAATGGGGAGGTGCAGTGCCGAGAATCTACTGTATATTACAGTCTTTCAGTGATGTCACTTCCTGTATTCCACTGCCCCTCCCTCTGGCTCTCTCCTCCCTCTATTAGTCATTTATATAGGAAGCCCTGTTTATTGTTGCCAGACGGTGTTCTCTTTTCGATAGGAATGGTAATTAACTATTTATACACTAAACAGGAATTCCTAGATGGGAAGCCACCCTATGGACTGCAGTATCAGGCTTGTGGGTTCTCTTTTGAGATTGAGATAATACGAACTGCCCAGTTTAAGATAGACTGGAGAGGAGAGAGATGACAGGCCCGGAGACCAAGTAGCAGAATGTTGCAGTAGTCAAGATGGGAGATTATAATGGCATGAATTTTAGTAGTGGAGCGAAAGAGAAAAGGGTGGATCTTGGCAGATCAGTAAGTTTGATCGGTGAGTTTGAATAGGTCAGGTTTGATTAGAAAGGGTGTGGGTTTGTTGAATTTTGGATGCAGCTTTGGGTCTGATCTTTACAAAATCCGGGCAATGATGGGTATTCTGCTAGTTGTAAACAAAACCATATATCTACCATAGTTGGTAAATATAGCAAATGGTATTTAACAATCTATAAATATCCCAGTCATTATTAATTCCCTCATTACAATGTTTGACATTATTTAAATGTCCTGATTAAAGTCTTACCAGGCACCAAAAGGCCAAAATATGTGGGGGAATCCATGCTAATTATGAATGTAATTTATCTATATACTGGCAATATTGTTGAAAATGATATGTCTTGTTCATTTCTCTACACATCAATAATAAAGCTGTAGCATGTTATGTATTTGCAATAGCATGTATTTGCAACATCTACTAGAATGTACAATTAAATGTAGCTGTTGCTGATGTTTTGCTACCCATCCCTAGAATTAAATCATGTCAGATATGTCAGTGCTTTCATCTTGTAAAGAAAAGGTGAGGACTGTAGACTGAGGTAATATTTCTAGTATTGACAATATTTATTAATCAATCCCCCACATATATTTTTTTTTTAGTTTTCTTTATTTAGACAAAGTTTCTAAAGGTACACTTGTATATTTCTTGGGTCAGGCAGTACTGCAGATCAGTACAGCTTGACCTGTTATTTGTCTATTTATATTTCATGATTAAAGGATATACGTATTTGAAAAATTGTCTGTCCAAAAGAAAAGTATAACTAAAGCCAACATTTTTCTTTAGTTATGTTTTATTTTACTGGACAAATCTGGAGGTGTAATTAGAAAAATATCCATATATTATGTTTTTAAAACAATTCTAATAATTCCATCATTACATTAAAATTATGTCCTCGCAATATATCATTAACTGTTTGTAACATGGTTACATCTTTAATAACCATACGTCCATCTAGTCCAACATGTATAGCCTACTCATTATCCCTACCTAAAAGTTGATCCAGAGGTAAGTGTAGGCAAAAAAAATAAAAATAAAACATCTAAAAAGGAGGGGGATAATCCTTCTTGACTCCAAATGGCAACCAGAAAGGATCCCTGGATCATCCAGAATTATATTTATTGATGCCAATTTTCAATATTTTTTAGTTTTAGCCCACTTCTAAAGCTATTTAATGAACTTCCCATATTTGTATGAAGTGATCTTAATAAAAGACAATATCTTGCTAGCTCTAGCCGTTGCTACCTGGCACTGTTATCTATTACAACCCCCAAACCCATTTCCAACTGACATTGACTTAACACAGAGCCATTTATGGTGTAGGTGACACAAGGATTGTTAAACCCCAAATGCATCATCTTACATTTATCAACATTGAATCTCATCTGTCATTCTGCTGCCCATTTTGATAATCTATCTAGGTCTGCTTGTAGCAATTGCACATAATTTGAAGTTTCCAAAGCTCTGCATAGTTTAGCGTCATCAGCAAACACTGAGATCTTGCTCTCAATGCCCCCTTCTAAATCATTTATAAACACATTAAACAGAAGTAGGGTTCTAGGGTTTTTGCCACCTGAGTCAAGCTTTTTAAAAAGGCACTTCCCGTGGTAAGGTGGGCATGGCTTGTGGTTGTGGGCATGGCTTCCAGTTTTGACCGCGGCTTAACACTTGGTATATTTAAACTTTACAAGGGGGTGGGGGCACAGGTAGGCGAATAGATATAGATAGATAATACTTATAGATATAATGATAGAAAGCAGATAACTGGGAAGTCAAAGGAACAGTTGAATAACTGGGAAAGAAACACTGGTGGTAATGGGAAAAGTAAAGAAGAAGACAATTGTGATAGAAATGGCCCCAACACAGATAACTATAAGTGTCCCACACAGCATGGACAATTTTTGTGCAGCTTGGAAAAGGGCAGTTTTCATAATTTTATTATAACTCTAACATCACAGGGAATCCCTTATCGGTGCTGCTCTGCAGGGAGACAGGCTCCCAGCACTACAGGGGTAAATAACCAGTGATCCCCACATGGGTTTAAGACAAAGGCAGGCAAGGGGGGCAGATTTCAACAATATGTGAAGGAAAATGCTCATATAACAAATTTAGGAACTTACATGGTTATTCAATTGAAGTTCTTATCGTTTAAAAGGGTGCTAATTTTGCCCTAACCAATCAGATGTTAGCTTTCAAATGTTAAATAAGATCTGATTGGTTGGGGCAAAATTAGCACCATTTTAAACAATAAGAACTTTAGCAATCATGGACACGGCTGCCGGTCTCGTCCCCTGCTTGCATTTCCATGCAAGCAGAGGGCCGGGGCAGTGCGGTGAAGGATAGAGGCATGGTAAGTAACTATCCGGGCACTTTCTGTGAATAATAGTTATGCGGTTGGGGCTGGGGGAGGGAGCAGTACATAATATAAAAAGTTTATTACAAGGGTGAACATGCCTTTTAATTATACATTAATACTCCTAAGCTCCCATTGCCTTCCAAGCATAGCACGTGGCTGCGGTAGTATTTCTTAAAATACTACCCTGTCGTTTAACTTTTATATATGTAACAATCTTAATGAGTGAGCAAGAAAAATGTAAAAGCAAACAAATGGACCAGGGTGCACACTATAACAAGGTGATTAGTGCTTTATTAGTGCATCACAAACACAACGTTTCGAAGAAGGCCATGCCCCCTTCGTCAGGTGTGGGGGCAAGGTGTTCCCCAAAACGTTGTGTTTGTTGTGTTTGTGATGCACTTATAATGGAATCACCTTGTTATAGTCTGCACCCTGGTCCATTTGTTTGCTTGTGCTATAGCTGGTCCATGATAGAGGACTGTCTGGGGTAGCACCTTTATTTTGGCTAGTAGCCACTTCGTGTGCCTGGGCATCAATCCTGTATGCAAGAAAAATGTAAACCCTCTTTAGAAAAAAAGGACTGTCACACTCTATTAGAGATGTTCGAAACTGTTGAGTTTCTTTCCGTTTCAGAAATTTTGAATTTTTCGGAAAGTTCAAATTTCAATTTTCGAAAATTTTCTACTTTTGATTTTTTCGAAAATCGCCTACTTTCGATTTTTGATAATTGTCTACTTTGGATTTTCGATGAATGTCTACTTTTCGATATTCGAAACTGGGTTCTATTCGAACCCACATTACATCTCTACACTCAGTACTCAGAATTCAGTACAAAAAGGCCGGGTCTATTCAACCACTTAAACTTACACATCGTGGGGGCCGACCCACGCAGCCAGGTGAATCGGTTAATAAGGCCTGACCGAAAGTTCTTGTGTACGGGCGCTCATACACATTGTGCACCGTGGGTCGACCTGCTTAATAAATCATTTTATTAAAATTTTGGAATAAATACCAGTTTTTAGTTTTTGAGGATCAAGGGTTAACTTGGCATTGAGCAACAAGTTAACAAGTTCAGCTATTCTAGATTGATGATTTGGGGTTTTACATGGATTGGTTGAATGTAATGAATGCTTGTTTTTTTTTAACCAATAAAAAGTAAATATCTATGGAAGCACAATCAGGATATATACTTTTCTTCCCAAAGGCAGCAATAACCAATGAGACTTTATCCTAACTGGGAGTGTAAGACCAACCCCCTAACCGCTTAAAATCCTACCTCCTTCATACTAGGACAATTTTTTTTTATTCCACCAGTTTACAACTCAGCATCACATTTTTGTATTTAACTTTTTAAAATTCCAAAGGCAGCAGTCTGTGTTACCACTTTAATAAAGCATCTGTGTCTGTTTTTGTCTTGGGTTCACTGTTCTTAAATTTTCTTGTCGTAGTGGGAAGGAGGAGGGATGTAAAGCTGTAGGGGGGTTGGTCCTACACATTTGTGATGGATTCTCATCAGTTATTGCTGCCTTTGTGGTTCAAGGAAAAGAAAATTATATAAGTATAAAGTGAGACTTTCTAAAATAAAGGTAGCTCAAGTGCAAAGTAACTGATTAGAAAATAAGGTATACAAGAGGAAATTGTCCTGTATATTGAAAGATGACCTTGTTATTCCAAACATCATAGGATCTGTCAAGAGTCTGTAGCCTTTGCAAAAATTGCAGACCTACAGTTTCCTATTAATGAATTTAATATTGTCAATAAATTGTCCTCTTACATGTGTATATTAAGTAAAAGGGGTATTTCAAAAATAAAAACAGATTGGACCCCTGAAAATACGACTATTGTTCACATTGTAATGCAGTTTCATTTTCAGTTACAATGCCAGCACCCTCTTTATCAAAGCATCAATTGAGTTGGGTTTATGAGAATAGTGCACAGTGCGATTCAGAAAATATATTCTCCTTAGGAGACCAAATGATTCGACTGCAAAATCGCTCGACCGTGGTAACTTTAAAAACCTTTTCTAATACAACCTTATCCTGAGCCCCCTGTGGTACTGATTATACCTGCTAGAAAGGAAAATAGAACTCACAGCACACAACAAAACTGAATTCTGTCCACCTATTATGGCAAATATCTCTAGTAGGTTCTGGATGGATTATATTTTGCTGCATTTAAGGGGATAGATAGATTGGCAGACAGACAGACAGACGGACAGACTGAACAAACAGACAGATAGACAGATAGATAGACAGATAGATAGATAGATAGATAGATAGATAGATAGATAGATAGATAGATAGATAGATAGATAGATAGATAGATAGATAAAGATAGCTGTGTGACAGTGTGCTTTTTATGATGGATAATTTAATGTAAAATTAAGATGATTATGGATAGATAGATAGATAGATAGATAGATAGATAGATAGATGGATAGATAGATAGATAGATAGATAGATAGATAGATAGATAGATAGATAGATAGATAGATAGATTAATGTGAAATAGTAATAGATATTTATAGATAGAAAATAAGGAAAGTGCTTTTTGTATGTAAAATATTTATCTTATATTACTCTAGACACTTTTGTAGAAGCTGTAGCTACAAAATAATGTATTCATTAGATAGCATGGATGTAAGAAACAAAATATTAACAATTCAGTACTAATTAAAAGTCTGGGGAATTGAACCTGCAACCTCACATACTCTCTCTTGCAAAAAAATTTTTTTTAACCCTTTACCACTAGACATACCAGATGGAGCTGGTATTTATACTGCAGAATAACAAGCAGCTTTCAAAGTCTTATCTGGTTCTTCCATATTGGTGTGGAGACATTTGTAGTAACTGTGCATTGAGACAGTGAATACTGGGGTCAGGGTGTGTGGCTCTTTGAAGAGTATGTGGACTATGGGTTGTACTGGCAACAACATGGAAGCCTTCTTAGTTACAGAATCTATTATTATTATTATTGATGTAAATAGCGCCAGCATCTTCCATCATTTATTTGACACATACAACATATGTCTTTATGATTGTAGGTGAAACTGTGCCCGGATGAAACCCACGCAAGCCCGGGGAGAACATACTCCTTGCAAATATGTCCAAGGGTGGAATTGAACTCAGGACTTCAGCGCTGTAAGACATCAGTGCTAACCACTGAGCCACCGTGCTGTCGCAATTACTTACTTACTAGATAAGAATCTTACAATGTATAGGTGTTTTGGGGAGAAAAGCTTTCATATTGGTTCAGTGAGCATGATTCGATCCTGAGTAAAGGGAGGAACAAATTGTGCAGGTGATGCCATTTAAGCTATTTGAAGCAAGAAGTTTTAGCAATATAACTTAATTTTAGCAACATTTTATCAAGTTAAATAAAGGTTAAAGTATTTTATTTAACACTTTTTTATTTAGAGACCACAGTTCCTCTTAATTATTTGCTACAAATGTTTTGGAACAAGGTTTACTTCAACAAAAAGTACATTTGCAATATATGGCGCAACTTTCATAAGCTAGTAGAAAAAGTGCCAAAAGTTAGAATTTTCTGCTCTTTATAAATTACCTTTAGTCTAAAAAAATGTCTCTTTACCACGCAGATATATAATTTTCTATTTCAGGTATGATTGGCTGTTATGCTTGTGAAGGTTCTCATTCATCCAGGTCATGGTATATCTGTTGTATTCAATTAGATCAACTGGACTTGAAGTTTAGTTCTTGAAGACGTTTCGCTAGTCATCCGACTGGCTTTCTCAATTCAGAATGACTTGTACAAGAATCTGTGGCAATTATGTACCCTGGAAAATCCCAATTAGCATATCACAGCCAGGTGTTAAGGGTGTGATTAGATAGTGGCTAAGAGGTGTTATAGGAACGCCCAGAGTAAGGTGTTAAAACAGCATTGTACATGGCAGACAGTTGGTGTCGAACCCCCCCACCTCTATTTAGGCTTGGTTTCTTTATTTTCACATAAATGGCCTCCTTAACACCTCTCTTGAACCAGTCACGTTCCTTCGCCAGTATGTTAACATTACAATCTTCAAAGGTATGTCCTTTATCCTTAAGATTCCTCGGCAGACTAAGCTGCCCCTCCCTCCTGTCAATCAAGACATGTACTACTGATGTCAAAGCCAATGATTTACTGCTGTTTCCGCACATGCTTAACCTTAAAAACTTATTGAGCAATGGGAGCAATGGGAGGATACATTTTCTAGAAGAGAAGAGACTTTATCATTTATATCTGATTGCAAATGGTGTAATAAACTAGAAAAATAGCAGTTGGGGTTTCAGGCAGATAACTGAACAAGCCCCAGTTTTTTTAGGGCTTGTTCACATTCGTGCACGTTTTGGTGCGTTTTACATCTCACCAAAACGCAGCACATGAAATGAATGGCGGCTTTCACATTAAAGCGCTGTGATGTAATGCGTTGCATGCAACGCACTGCAGGCAGCATTTTGGTACGTAATTCACAGATTGCTATTGAAAATAATGGCATGCGTTGTGCGTAACGCAGCGGACAACATGCATATGCGATGTTCCACTGCACTCTAGTGTGAACGAGCCCTTAAGGTTCGTACACCTGTGCGATCGCGGGTCCCGACCTGTGACGCACGATGTGTACGAATGTTCGTTTCCCCGATAATCGCGCCTGTGTATGGGCACTTTATCGGCCAAAAGGGCCAGTCGTTCACAGATCTGCCCTTCGGTCAGGCAACGATCCCCGACCGAACGCCCATTTTGCCGTTATTGTCCGAAAGGATGTTTGTACACATCGTGCGTTGCGGGTCAGGACCCGCAATCGCACATATGCACAAAACTTAAGGGTGGACAAACCCTTTAATATTTGAGTCTAATCCCCAATACAGTACAATACCCCAAGGCACTTCACAACCTTATCTTATTTCTGATAAGTTAAGTTGTGTAAAGACACATGTATTGAACAACATTACGGTAGTTTAGTTAATGGTAGGAGCATAAGAATTGTTTCAGCAAAATTAGCCAATACGCTTTTTGTTAAAATAATGCAATGGGGATTTAAACATGTTTCCTGTTCAGTTTCATTAGTCAAGAAATGTCCCAATTACACAAAGCCTGCTGTATAAACATCCATTTAATGCCTCTACTAACTTGTTACGTCTCCACATCCACGTATAGCTGAATCGACAAATAAACACATCAAAAGAAATGTAAAAGAAACGGTTAAGAGATCAAGCATTTGAAGATAACCAAATGTGCGATTATCTAGAAGTATGTTATTAACTTTTAATAGCATTTTTAGAACATGGGATTACTATACAGTATATTTCAAGATATGATAGACAATTTAATTCAGTTACAGGTCTCCTGGTAGTCACTGAGTCTTTAGTGTGGAAACCCAGCTTTTAAGGAACATGAGTGGCCCCTCCATTGTAAGGATTCATTTTCATCAAACCCTACTGACCAATACTCTTGCACTTGTCTGTAAGAGAAGAAAAGTAGAGCTGTGATTTTCACCAGACCTCTGAGCCCCAACTGATCCTTACAAACACCCACAATGGCCGGGCATTTCGGCTGATAGTCCTGCGTTTGTATGCACATGGGCGACTATCAGCCCAAATGGCTGTCTGTCGTGGGTGTTGTTTGGGATCGGGGGTCGGTCGGGGCTCGAGTCTGGGGGAAACTAAGGTGTAGGTGAGTAGTTGTAGGCAGATCCAGAAACAAGGAGACTCCTAAGATATCTCAATTCAGCAATATTTTATCACACATGACATGTTTCGGACCAGGGGTCCTTTCTCAAATGACTGGTTCTGAAACATGCATTGTGAATAAATATTGCTGAATTGAGATATCTTAGGAGTCTCCTCGTTTCTGGATCTGCCTACAACTACTCACCTTCTTTACATTTTAGTGATTGGGACAGATCACTGCAGGTATCCGGACGCAGTCAGAAGGTTAGCAAGATTGCAGGACTGACTTTTTGCTTATTCTAGAAATCTAAGGTGTGTACGAACTTAGTTAGCCAATAAAAGGTCTTACAGCCTTTTATTGTCTAACTAAACAATATATCCTTGTTTGTAATTATCTTTAAAACATTGATGGGGTATCTATGACTGTATCAGTTTGTACCAGTAATAAAGAAAGTATTGGAACATGGGGACTATTTGTGAAGTATCACTATCGACCTTTAACGATTGGCAATTTTAAGACCACAATCGCACATTTACGCTCATACAATTCCAATCACGATCATACATTTATGATTGCGAAACGTAATTGTAGAATTGTACTTCTATGATAACCCACAGAATTGCAAATTTGCGATACCACAGGTTTTTTAATTGGGCCCATGCCTAGGAAGTGAAATAGCCCATCTTATAATAAAGCATTTTAACTGTTATAGAGTGTGCCTAGTAAATGCCTTTTGCAGTCTATAATATTTTGATTACTATTGAGCACCTTTTGCTAATGCTTGGTCTAAAATAGTAATCTTTAGGAAGTCAAAGAACACATAACACCAGGGTTTGTTAGAGAAGGTAGTGTGACATGAACAGAGCCTATCAGCAGCCTGTCCATAGACTGTCCATAGACTGGACAATAGAATGTCCAACCCAAGCCATGCCTATCTGAGACTCAGGACAGGCAGGAATGTCTGTATGTATGTTTGGGGCATTTGTAAGGTATGTATAACAGAATGTTAATTATAAATATAAAGACATAATAGTTAAAATGTCTTATAAGAATAGAATGACTTTAAGGCCTGGTAGACTTGTTATACATACATCAATTCAGTTATATGTAGATTTCAAAATACTCAGGTTAATGCCATTTGATTAGTAAACAACCCACATTATTTATAATGTTCATTTGCTGCTGTATAAATGTGCTATGAAATATTCCTTTGATTAAGCAAAAAGCATAATGTCTGTCATCCTGAGCAAATGGATTTTTAAATATAATATAATAAGATGTTGGAAGCATTAAGAAATCGCAGTAATTTTATGCATCAACTTTTATTCCAATAAAACATCAGTTAGTCAGTTTCTCCTTATTTGTTAAAATGCTGTTTTATCTAATCTAGTTTTATATAATCAATGTAAGCATTATAAATGGTGATACTACATATCTTCAGCCAAAGATCATAGTTTTAAATATACTAAAACATTATGGACTGGAAGGGTGCTGGTGACCTTTATTAGTAGAACTAATAATAGAACTGTAAAAGGTTTAATATAATTAACACATATGTATTTCAAATGCATCTAACTTGTGAAAACCACATGCAACATTACTAGTGAAAAGCATATTCAAACCAAATTGAATCTAATTTTAAATCGTATATTTAGATTTTTCGATTTAAAGTATGGAGAATTTTTACAATTTCAAATGGAATTTTCGAGTTTTCAGTTTTTCGTGATGTTGCTGACTGATGTCACTTAATGGTAATTTGCTCAAAAAATCTGAGATTTTTGTAATGTCTGGCAAAAAAAAAAGCTAATACCGCTACTTTATAATATTCCACAATAGCAAGGGAAACATTAAGTTATTACCCTCTGTGAATATAATGAAAATCCCCCACGCAATGTACTGGATGCATCTCATGTGTTTGCAGCAGCTTGCTATAATTATATTCTATTGTATAGAGATTATGTGTAGTCAGGAAACCATTAGTATTAAATTGACTTTTTTCCTGGTAATCATGTTACTTCATCTATTATCTTTCTGTTATTTATATCTTCATCAATGGGACAGGTGGGTTGTTTAAATGCAGTTTCTCCATAAAGTTCAGTGTTATCAATACTAGGGAAAAAAGGGTTGCTATTGTGACCCTACTAATCGATCGAGATGAAATATTGCCTGGAATTTCCATTAAGACCAAAACTTTAAGACTATTTTTTTTTTAAAATTAATTGTGAATCTGTAACTTTTGACGATCCTGCTAAGTTAATAAACAGGATTTTTAGTCAGCCTGGAATATTGGTGGTGTGGCGTTACTTCTCCTTCCTACAGAGTGCCGAGCAATATATCACTTTTGGATCTGTTAGCAGGAAAAAAACTGTGTACCAGAAGATGTTATTGTGTGAATTACTAATTATAATTGTTCTTCCATAAATAGATATTTCAATGAGAACTTTGTTTGATTAATGTACTCATCCCAAAGTAACTGAAATGAATTCAGCATTAATATTCTAGCCGATTTGGTTAATATTCAGCAGTAATAGAGACGGTCAAACTCACTAAAATCTGTTCTGCTTACAGATTCAAGATTTTTTAAAAATTCCCAAAATGTAAAATCCGCAAGTGGACCATTGAAGTCAATCGGAGTTAAAATCTGAAAACCCACCAAAAATAAAGGTACAGTATAGTACATGGTAACTTTCTGTAACACCTCAGGGACCTAGGAAATACACAAATCAATGCCAAAATCTTTTAAAAATCCCATTCACTACTGTGTTGGCATTCCATTTAGTATTTTTGAGATTTCTAGAAATTTTAAAAATTAGATTTTCCAGACATTATGCTCAACCTACCAGGACAACCTTACACCTCAAATATGGTTTTTGTATATAACCAATGTTCACTCTATCTTCCACAGGAAGGTATCTGAGCTATCACACCATGCAGTTTAATCTAAAGTTCCTTTCCCTAAAATAAGAACATCCTATATTATAAAAGCCTTACTGCTGCACATCCGTGCTGCTGTCCGTGTGTGTCACTGCAATTCCTATGAACTCACCACTAGAGGGAGATTTCAATTGATTCACCACTAGAGGGAGAAACGTTTAAAACACACACGGAGGCATGGAGACTAACAGCAGATAAGTCAGATTCCTTTGGTATGGGGGGGACTCTGTCACGGAGGGGAGAACTTTGCCACAAGGGGAACCTGCCACAGAGGGGAACACTTTGCCATGGTGTGGACTCTGCCACAGGGGGGACCCTGAGACAGAGGGGGGGGGCGACTCTGCCAGAGAGGGGATTCTGGGCTTCTAGCACCTGTTAATGTAACAGGCTTTATGTCTAGTTATAATTTGATAATTTACATTTTAATTTGATTTACATTTTCATCTTTAGCTCTTATTACCTAACATAGTATGAACACCAATTATTTCTAATTTGCATTAGTCTAAAAGTTCAGACTATAGATAGATAAGTATCATTTGTCCATGTTGTATTTGTTGCACTGATTGCTTTATCTCCAATTAAACTTGCATTGTTCCTTGAGATTCCATACATTGTAAAACTATTAAATGGTATTTTTTCTGAATATTGAATTAATTTGCCATAATAATATTTCACAAATCGTGGTGTGCTTAATTATCATCTCATTAAAATGTCCTATGACTTTTAATGAGCCTTCAGCTTTACAAATCTTAAATGGAAGATAAAACTGATATTCCCACTTATCATTAAAAAAGCTAACCATCGTTTTAATCAATACGCCTAGTATTTTGTTTATTTTAGGTTTATATAAAAATAATTTATTTTAGACATTCTTTTTTTTAAAGTTTATATACACAGTTTGAGAAATACAAATTACGTGTATTTCACAATTTACAAGTACTGGTCATTAGATTTAAATTTTGATCATGGGCCATAATAAACCCTCTGAATCCTATACTATTAGTTTTGCTACAATTATGTTGTGTTTCAGTTAATTAGCAATTGCAATTTTATCTTTACACATTAGCAGGGTGATGCAAAAAGCGCAAGCCGTTGTAACTTACCTGGCAATTCACAATGCAGGAATGTGTAAGGGAAAGTACACCCCTCTCAGCGTTAAGGGCTTACCCCCTCAGCGTTAAGGGCATGTCCAGCTAAAAATAAAAGTTTAGCTATAAATGTTTATCACACACACCACACCCCAAACCTATTATTTGCATTACAAATATATTCCAAGATGCCCCTGAAGTCTATTACCTGACCCAATCCCTCCCCGCTCCTCCTCTACCCTGCGGCTGACAGACGCTCCACTTCCTGGTTGCGGCTGTCTTAGGCATGATGTCATGCCCAATCACCTGACAGCCGTAACCTTGAAGTGTAGCAGCTATCAGAGCAAAGCCCTATGCTCCTGTTTTTGCAGGAACAGTGCCTTGGTGGCGAGTTGCTAGGTCAGGTACGAGACTTCATGGGCATCTTTGGAACATATTGTAATGTGAAAGCCCTTTAAGGTGCGGTAAATTTCCGTGTTAGCCTTCATTCCCACAATGAAGGAGTTTACATTACGCTAATCTCTTGGTGCATCACCCTGATAGTCTGAAAAATGTTTCACTAATTCCTTATCAAAGACCACAGTAAAAGTACAGAAGCCCTGACGTTGCTGCCCTTTCTCTAGCAAACATGTTCAGTGTGATTCACCAAACAAGACCGAGGAAGAGGATTTACAATTAGTTACTTTGTTTCTCCCTATGCTATAGCCAGGAAAGTAATTGTAAGTGAAGATTTAATTGATTTTATTGATTTCAAACGGTTGGTCTTTAAATCTTTAGTTATTTGTTAATAGAACAGCAAGTGAGACATTATTTTAATCTACAGTTTTAAGACTATATGCAAAGGCCCCAATACACACACACACGCACGTACACACGCACCACACCCACGCACATATATATTTAGATTTATTGATTAAAAAACAACATTTCTGTCCTGGGCTAAGCCTTAGACTGATACTTGGACCAGACCAAAACATTGTTGCAACACCACTATAGCAATCTATTGGCAGTATGTGACATGCAGGTACATTAACTCAATCCAATTACCTCTCATACTCTGTATGGGTTATCATGGTCGGACATCCAAACCAAAAGGATCGTATTGCTTCGTCTACTTAAAGTGAAGGGAGCTGATCCCTACAACAACATCCATACCATACAGATTAACCATATAGCGTTAGGTTGTTGGCATTGTAGTTTGTCATATTAGTCATATTGGTCATATACCGTATATACTCGAGTATAAGTCAAATTTTTCAGGCTTTAAAGTTAGCCTGAAAACCAACAGGCTTATTCAATAAAGTTCTTCGTTAAAAAATGGTGCTAATTTTGCCCCAACCAATCGGTTAGCTTTCAAATGTTTAATAAGATCTGATGGGTTGGGCAAAATTAGCACCATTTTAAATGATAAGAACTTTTATTGAATCTCCCTGCTAATCTCGACTCAGGTCAAGTCCTAATTTAGATCCAATTCTGCAATGCGGATAGAACCAGTAGGTGGCACTGTGTTAACCTGCATAGAAAGTTACAGGAGCTGGCCCTTTACACTCCTTCCTGCTTCCTGTAGTCTGGCTGCTGGACTTACTCAGCACTGTCACTGATCATCTGATTCTGTAAATCTGATGGGTCTTCTCAGTTTGGGGCAAATGGCTGCTAGTTCAGTCAAGTGACAGCTTGAAACTACAACTCTCAGGTGAAATTTTAACTATTGGGGTCAGAGTGCCCTTTACTATATGGGGGTCAGAGTGCCCTTTGCTATATGGGGGTCAGTAGATTGTAAATATGGTAAGCTTAATTAAAAGTTTACTGACCTTGCCGTTCTACATGTTTAGAAACTGCAACTCCCAGCAACAAAGGATGCTGGAGTTTGTTTTTCTAAACATCTGGAGTGCCAAGGAATTAGGGGTACTGGTACTGGATTTGGCTATTACTGTATGGATTCATGTTTGGGAATTCTGCTGTCCATTTAAAGGCAACTAATTTCTACCCTCAGCTTATACTCGAGTCAATCAGTTTACAAATTATTCAGGTAAAATAGGTGCCTCGACTTATACTCGGATCAACTTATACTCGCGTATATAAGGTACCGGCACTTATTGTGAGATTTGACAAATATCTGAAAGATATATACCACCTTATGTCAGAAAAAGTAGAGATCCTATTAATAGAAAATAGGATCATTAAGTCTGGATAAAGACTTCTCCATGATTATACAGAGCGCTTCTTTCTAGACAGAAGGATATCCCCTTGTTCACAGAGAATCTGTACTCTTTTTAACTAAAGCCTCTCAGTGATCTCTAAAAGTCTATCACCCTTTAATCTGTGTATGATACAGTACATTGCAATTTCAAGCATAAAAATCACATTCCAACATACTGGTGTGTGCTATTGCAAAGACATAAATCACCGTAAAATTCTAATAATAGAAAATAGTTCAGCTTTTCTATTCAGGTTCATAATATTATGATAGTAATCTAGTGAAAAACATAAAGAAGTAAATTAAATATCAGAGAATCTCTTATTCATCTGCTGGAAGCAGCCGAGGGCTGAAAGGTCATCAGTTTTAATAAAGTGTAAATGATAAGTGTGATCATGTAAATGACAGGTCCTCCCTAATATAATTGGTAGGTGTGGTTACCAGATTAAAAAATCCAATAAATATTGCCCATATCTATCATGAGAAAATAGGATACATTTTCTTTATGCCATTGAATGCCTTCTGGAGGGACATTCATTCTTGCATTATGTAGCTCCTAATAATTAAGCTTGTTTTACTGACAATGGATCTCATTATTCTTGCTTAAACAAATGTCCATGATATTGAAAGTCCTATATACTTGGGCAGGCGGCTCAAAATGAAAAAATGACCTTTTTTTTTACCTTTGATCACATTATCTTTCTAATGGATGGTCTGTTACTTTTATCTCCTCTCTCTTTGGGGTAGGAGTTGAATGCCTAAAATGCAATAGATCGAATTGGCTGAAATTTTATAGACTTATCTCTGATCTGAAACTAAAAAGATCAAGGTTAAATCCGATCATGTTAAAATGTATACACTTTTATTGCCTTACTGATTTTTTTTTTCATTTTATTCATTTCCTTCTAAATCCTTTGTTTAATATTAATCTTTAAGACATTTGAGAAAAGATATGAAGACCCTGTTGAGCCTAAATGTTCCAGATGGTAACCATGTAGCCAGTAGTACACTTTACTGTAAACTGTTATTTGTAACTGTAACCCTTCCTTGCCTTGGCAATATAATAGATATGGTAGACTATAGTCTATAATATTATATTAGTTTCATAGTAATGCAGTAGATACACAATTTAAAATATATACCTGTAGTGGACATGTAGTTTGGACAAGATGAACTGTTAAGGTGGCCATACATACGAACATAATGGGTAAATCTCGTCATTCCACCGTATTTACCCAATTCGTTCATGTGTATGGGCTTTTTTCCCGACTGCCCGGAGTGCCGATAACGACCGATTCGCCACTACAATCAGTTGGGATAGATGGGAAATTTCCTTTATCGGCTCCCTTTACTTTAGTACCGTGTATGGCCCGCATGACCGACCGATCCTCATACCGCGTATAGGGATCAGTTGGGTATGTGTATGTGGTTCCCACAGCACGTGTGCCGACAGATACCACTGTGATCTGTCGGTACACATGCTGTTACAAATCGCATGCGTATGGCTACCTTAAGTGGCATTTATAATACGACAAAAGGTGATCAGCCAGTATGCACATTTATGACTGTATTATTTCAAGTTATGGTGCCTGAACCACCAAGCAGAGTGACTGTAACCATGACCCATAAAAGGCACGGTTTGCAAAATATCGATCTTAATCTCGATTTTGTAAATTACGATTTTGACATTATTTTATAATTATGGTCATAATTGTACCCCTATACATAGAATTCCGGTAGTCTACTAAGGCATGGTATTTTATTGATGCATGACCGTGGCCGTAAAAGCCCACAAGGAAATAAGTGTCCCTCTTGCATGGAGCAACATTTATAATACTTAAAAGTAATCTTGTGGGTATCTATAACTATCAAAGTTTAGCATTGAGTGAAAAAACATTAGGCAGTATTGGTAACAATCTAGGTCAACTAGGCAGACAGAAAAACGCATCAATATATTTATAAACCAGTAGAGATGTCCAAACTTCGCAAAATCCGGTCCGCTCAAGGATCAGCGAATTTCGAAAAAATTCAAATTCCTCAAAAATACGAGAAATCCTCGTATTTCGAAAATTTTCGAAAATACGTATTTTCCCGCATTTGAAATACGTAAAATCCTCGTAATTTCGAAAATTTACGAAATATGTGTTTTTGTATTTTCAAAAATACAAGAAATCTTCGTAATTTCAAAAATTTTCGAAAACGCGGTTGGAAAAGTTCGGAGAAGGAAAACCGGAAAATCCGCCGACATCCGCTGTTCGTGAACGAGGTTAATCACGGGTTCGGATCCGCGAACTGGCCATCACTATAAACCAGTAGTACGAGAATAATATGTGTCATCTATGTTATCCAACCAGTATAATCAAACTAGGAGGTTCTTAACTTGGCATATCATATAATATTACATCCTGTGTCGAACTTACTGGTGATCCTTGTATATTGTTGTTGTTGTGGGTGGAATTTTACCAATCACCCTTCAACTGTCCTCTTTAAAGGTAATCCACATCTGACCAAAGCTCCCCCTTCCTCTGGCAGTTATGTTCCTTGTATAATACCAAAACTCATATCTTCCATATTTTCAAAGCTGCTTGTGTAAAAGGTATGACAGTATGAATCATCCTAATGCCCAATAGCTTATTTTGAACTATCTTTCATTGTTTGCTGTCTGTGTGGAACAGTTCCATTCAATTCTATTCTATATTGTAGTGTTCCATTATCTCCCAGCTATTGTATGCAACCCAGAGCCTGCAGCTTCTGTAATAAGGCAGGCAAAAAATGCCAATATTATTAACCCATAACCCAGCTATCAGTTGAAACTGGTTCGAATAACAAGACATAAAACTTAAATGGACTTTTGCCCAGTGTAAGGATTTTTGACCAACTCTACAAAAGATAAAACTGCCCAGTGTTGTGACACTAGCATCATCTACAGCTGGCTATAGATATGTAATGCTATGTATGCTATGTATCTCCTTTAAAACAGATGTCATACCATAAAATTATACATTAAATTAGATTTATGGCAGTTGCGGCATGGTATTGTGAAAGAAATATGCTGTCCAACGGTACAGTGGTGTAACATGTGTTTAGCTATGCCCCTAGCCTATGAAAATGATTATAAATAAATGTTCATTCATGAACATCAGCTAAAGTTACTTACCCTTAAGATTGCCAACAAAATATATAGCAGCCTTCTAAATATTCTGCTATAGGAACATATGGCAATAATGATCTATCCCTTGTGTCATGCAGAGATGAGAAAGCCAATAAATGCTTCTGTATAATTTGTTCCTTATTCCGTATTAATTAAAGTAGATTTATGCTGCAGGTCTCTTTTTGATCACTACAGCGCACTGGAAATTTCTCATTCTGTATGCAGTTTTTGTATGAGTTTCTAAATATCAATCTTCCGGCCTTTGTTCGGAACATCTTTGTGAAAGTTCTGTTGCACGGTAACATAAATCCCAGTGCTTTAAAAAGCCCTATTAAGCATTTATGGTTAACATGTGAACATGTATTATAGTTACATGTGATTACCCCTTCAAACCTTTAGACTAATATATATTTCATGAGTTAATTAGATCTCCATTTCAGTGACTACAATTCATTTTCTGACTACCCGCCTTGTTTAGAAGCAGTCTTGGCAGGTCAGACAGTTTAAGCAAAGAGAGCCATAAGACTGAACATGTGCATATTTGTATCACGCTTGTGCCTCACTGGGCAGATGTAAAGATATTTTTCTTTATATGCTTTTAAAGGGCATGTCCAGCCCCCAAACTAAAATTAACCCCCATATTACTCCCCCTGTCACGTTTAAAAAATCTTTACCTTGCAATCCTGCTCCTTATTGTTCTCCTCGCAATCCATGTCCAAAGTCCCAGAAAGTGCAGAGTAGTGTCTGTCTTCCCAAACATTGCTGCTTCTGTCTCTCCTCCGGGAGGGATGGTGACATGTGCACAGGAGCCCTTCCCTCACCCCTCTCCCCCATCCCTTTTTCAAATATCTCCCCAGCTTAAAACCTTTTAATCAGCCAATTACAGTCGCAGCTGCCAGTCTGGCCCCCTGCTAGAAGGATCTGGCGGCCAGGGGAGCTGGACCAGAGCAACGCTGGAACCGGGGTGTAAGTAGAGTTAGGAATTGATTTTTAGACTTTTAACTTAGCGGTTGGGGGTGGGATTTACTGTAAATGTTACTATGGGGGTGGAGATGCCCTTTAAAACTTATTTCTATATTATGCTACCAGTCAGACTCGTTTATATTTAACCTTTTACCAGGTAACTGTGGTCACCTTTACAGCGCTTTCCCACCTTTTAAATAAGTCTAGAATTATGTCTCTAGATTCTCTGGTTCCTAAGTTATAGGCTTGTAAAGTTACAGCTCCTTGTCTGTCCTCTCGGTCTGAGTCTCTGTGACAGTCACATGATGTTCTATGTAAGAAGCAGGGCCTATGATGCAGCTGATTATATCTATCCCAGCAGCGGGCATCTCCACTTAAACTTGATGCAGACGCAAAAGTTGAATCACAGTCACCAAAAGAAACACCCTTTATACTGCTGAAATCAGGGATAGACTGAGCCATTTTAAGTTATGAATGTGCCCTTGTTAATGAAGGCCACTTGTTTGTTAAGGTTCTCATTCATCCAGGCCATGGTATCTCTGTTGTATTCAATTACATCAACTGCACTTAAATTTTAGTTCTTGAAGACGTTTCGCTAGTCATCTGACTGGCTTCTCAATTCAGAATGACTTGTACAAGATCTGTTGGCAATTAAGTACCCTAGAAAGTCCACGTGTATGGAGACCAAGTTCCCCTTTAATTCACTTTGAGGGTTTTTTTTCTGTTTATATTTATTTAAAAATATTGCAGTGATGCAAAATTAGATAACATACAGTATTTATTTTTTTTGCACAAGTTTGTTACAAGTGCATATTTACATCAAAGAAATACAAATCATAGAAACAAGCAGCGTTGTACCCGAATGTCTCTCATTGCATTTTTGAGCACTGATTAGGTTAAGATCCTGTGAACTGACCTGCAAGGTCCAATGTTGGGCATATGACATGAATAGAAAATCTGTAGTAAAACATACTACCTAGCACTTTGCTGCAGCACAGTTTATTCTAGCAGTGGCACTGGCATTAAGCCTCATTTGAAAAAAGTTAAAACATATGAGGGTATCATGTTTCTCTCCTTTAAGGGTATGTACACTGTAAAAAAAACTTTAGGTTGTAGTAGTTGTTCTATCCCCTCCTAGAGCCTACCCTGACTGCTTGAATTTTGCTGACTCCTCCTCCTGTGTAATAGCGTCTGGAGCTCGTGCCTCCACGAGATCTCCTGCTTCCTTTTACACAGAGTAGAAGCCAGCAAGATTCAAGCATTAAAGGTTCTGAGGGGGGATAAACAAAAAAAAATGGACAACTTTAGTTTTAAAGGGGGTCTCCCTCATATTAATTCATTTTTGGAATTCAGTTTTATTGAGGAATGGGAGGTAAAGGAGCTGTGTCTTACCTCCCATTCTTCATAAAAAATCAGGAGTCAGGAGAGAAGGCAAGAAACGCTTGCTTTCTCCCCGGCGCATAGTCTGACAGGTCCTGACTAACTCTGTTTCTATGCGCAACCTTCTGATGGTTATTAACTAATAATTGGAAGCAGAGATTTCCCATCATGCAATTTACACTGACCCATTGTCACTATTCCATTTACGCAAAACTACACATAGAAGAGAGTTTAAACTAATAAGGCACTTGACTGACAGATAAATATAAGATCTTTCAGATGGGATATCTAAAGAAATAGGAGGCAGATCAACACAAATATGGTACGGTGATAGTTGGAACCCATTATAGTTTCCAGTTAAACAAATTATTGCTTTCATTAGATGCCCTTTAAGGCAAAATCTTTTCTTCATGCTACTTAAAATGTTATTTTTAGTAAGCCACTTGCAATAGTCACCTGACTATGACAGAAGACAATTGTAATTCCTGATGGGGGTCCATATGGATCCCAAAATCAACCTGCAGGTGATGTTTAATGGAAGGAGACAATAATCTACCAGTAAAGAAAAGTGATGCTCTTGATTTTAGACATCCAGTAGCAACCAATTCCATATTTAGAGATGCAGGAAAGATAACTGGGACTCCCAACAAGCAACCTTAGGTTAATTGACCCCCACACACACCCCCTCTAGAAAATTACTTTATGGTTAACAGATTCCTTTTTTAAATGTTTTAAATGTAGCCTTGAGGTTTTGTTTTAATGTTAATACTATCTATTATTGTATATAAATAATAATGAGTCTGTATTTCATTTTTCAGAAATACAGTATGACTATAACAAGGTTATTTTCACAGGTGTCATGCATTTATCTAAATTTTCTGTGTGAACAACATTCCTACGTATCTTTTCTCAAATCGTTCATTAAAAGGTAACTAATACTTTTTCTGTTCCGGTCCACACAACTATTTGTAATAGTGATGATTATTATTATTATTGTGGATTTATATAGTACCAACTCTTCCGTCGTGCTTTACAATTACATGTACATTCATATCAGGCCCTGCCCTGAAGAGCTTACAATCTACACATTTATTGTGCACAGACAACCTATCAGTAATGTCTTTATGATTGTGGAGGAAACAGAGTACCCGGAGGAACCCACCAAGCACAGGAGAACATACAAACTCCTTGCAGATGTTTTGTATGTAATTACAGTGAGGGTGTTGACTACTTCTACTTGATTACTTTAAACCCACTCACCCCCAACCAAATATAATGCAATGATTTTTACTTCAGCAATTGCCCTTTCATTTTAACAAACTACTGTATGTTAACATAGGGTTGGTTATTAAACTATGTATTACAAGCCAATTAATAACCATTTGTATTGCTATGTAATGAAAATATACTGTATAATATATGATTTAATAATATCTTTATATATATATATATATATATATATATATATATAGATATATCAACACAGGAATAACTGATATATGTATATATATATCTATCAGTTATTCCTGTTGATGATTTCCTTGCTATGAAGACATTGGGGGGAAATATATACATTTGTAATTAAGGACAACAATACCCCAAAAAACATCCCCCATTAACATGTCCACACTTCAAGCAGCTGAAATCGCTTACCTCATTACACCCATGCTGCCTTCCCTTAGATATCACACAGCAAAGATGAGTGCTAAAAGCCCGCCTCCTAGACGGCCCAGGCCATGATTACCATATCACTTGTCATTGGTGGTGGGAATGTCTGTTTCCAACCTCTCTTCTCCTCCCTGCCAGTCAAAACAAACTTGAACTGTTAGGTTGCTAGGATACAGCCTACATAATCAAGCTGATCAAGGACGGTGGAAGGAGTGTTTTCTCACTGCTAGCTTTGAGTGACAGTGTACAGGCAGACAGAATTGTTACACACCCCTTCACATGTGTTCTATTGAAAGCAGAGAGAAGCTCGAAATACAGGAAAAAAACATATAAAGGGAGGTGCTGCATACCTTTACTCTTTTGAAAGCAGTTTAAAAAAAAATGCATTGAGGCAATAAAGTTATCCTTTAATTGAATTATAGGGGAAGTGGCTGGTTGGTTGTTCCATGTGCCAGTCTGGCCTGACCTGTTCCCTAATGTCAGGAAATTCGGATTTGTGCTGCACCAGATAAACCTAGTAACATAGTAACATAGTAATTAGGTTGAATAAAGACATACGTCCTCAAGTCCAACCTATTCCCCCTCTTTTTTTTTTCCCCCTACCTAACAGTTGATCCAGAGGAAGGCAAAAAAAACAGCTAAAAAGGGAGGGGGGGGGGATTCCTTCCTGACTCCAAACGGCAACGGAAAGTATCCCTGAATCAACCAGATCTATATGTCTTATACCAGTAATTTATCTTAATATTTTTAGTTTTAGAAACTTATCCAGGCTTTTTTAAAGCTATTAATGAACTTGCCATTACCACATCTGCGGAGACAGTTTCCAATTTCACCGTTCTCACTGTAAAGAAACCTTTCCTAACCTGAAGGTATAAACTTAACTTTCTTCCAACCTTAATGATGTCCATCGATGTCCTCTGATATGACCTATTAGTGAACAATCACCAGAGATCATTGTAGGGCCATTAATATATTTGAAAAGGTTATCATTCCCCGCACGTCCCTTCCAATGTAAACACCTAACTTGTCTAATCTGCCTGCATATTCAAGCCCCATCCATTCCCCTTATTATTTAGTTGCCCTTCTCTGAACTGCCCTCAATTTCCAAATGTCCCTTTTGTTATATGGGATCCAAAACTGCACTGCATATTCCAATGAGTCCTTACCATTGCCTTGCAAGAGGGAGAAATAAAAATATTTTTCTCTCTGAATCTATTTCCCCCCTTTTTATACCAACAATATCTTGCTACTCTATCTGTTGCTACCGTGCATTGTTGCTAATGCTAAGTCTGTTATCTACCAGAACCCCCCCAAATCTTTTCCAATACAGATTGCACTTAACACAGAGTATTTATGGTGGGGGGGGTTTTGTAGGTGGCACAGGATTCTTAAATCCAAATCATCATTACTTGATAAATCACATGAATCTCATCTTCCATTCTGCGCCATATTAATAATCTATCTAGGTCTGCGTGCAGCACTTGCACATCATTGGAAGCTTTTCCAAAGCTCTGCCATAGTTTAGTTGCATCAGCACATACTGAGACCTGCTCTCAATGCCCTCTCTAAGTCCTTTATAAACAGATTAAACGAAGCGCCCTAGTACCGAACCCTGAGTGCCTTCCGCTTAGAACTTAAGCCCACATAGATGTAGTTTCCAATTAACCACCACTCTCTGTTTGCTCCAATAACCATTCTCTCTCCATGACAATGTTTTCTCAAGGCCCAACAGTCCTCAGTTTATCTTAGTTTGCTTAGTGGCACAGTATCAAAAGCTTTTGCAAAATCCAAATAACCATAACAGCCACTGCTGTGCTGCAATCTAGCTTCTTACTCACTTCTTCATAAAAACCAATTAAATTGCCTGGCATGATCTATCGTCTCATAAATCCATGCTGACTACTACTAATAAGATGATCCCTGAAACAAAGTCCAAGGATAGATCCTTAACACTGTTTCCATCACCTTCCTACCACTGATGTTTAGGCTTACGGTCTAAGTTTCCAGGCTGTGAAACTACTACCTTTTTGAATATTGGTATTACAACATTGGTCTTTTTTCCAATCCAGCGCACATCCCCCAGACAAAAGCAAATCTGAAAAGATGAGAACCAGTGGTCTAGATAGAACTGAACTAAGCTCCTTTAATCCGAGGATGCAATCCATCTGGTCCTGGCGCTTTAAATTGATATAACCTTGTCTATTGTTTCCGTACCATATCCTCTGTTAAATCCAATGTGAACTCTTCATTTCTTCCCTTCATATTTTCAATCCCTAACTGTAAGGACAAGGATTCTCAACAGTAAAACCGATGTAAAAAACGGTTTAGCAATTAGCCTTTTTCCGGCATCCTCTACTAACTACTACCACTACTCCACCTCAGCCCATTAGTTAATGGTCCCCACATTCTCGTCCTCATCTTTTTACCATTTATATACTTAAAAAAAACATTTTGGGGTCGGACTGCTTTGTTTGGCAATCCGTATTTCATTTTTCTCTTTTACTAGTTAATTACTTTCCTTGCCCTTATTACAGCTTTTGTACTCCCTGTAAGCCTGTTCTGTGCCTTCTGTTTTCAAATTTTAAAAGCCTTTTCTTTTTTTTGCCATCTCCCTTTTTACAGCTGAGCATTAAGCCATGCCGACTGGATCTACTCTTTTTTACACTTGTTACCTAAAGCTTACCGATTTAGAACTGTAATAGTGTAATATCCTTTAAAATGGTGCCCAAAATGCATTTGTAAACATAAACATTTTAGATTATCAATCTGGAGTTCCTTCCATACATGGTCGTACATGCCTCTTATCCTCTGTGCTCTCCCCTCCCTCCCCCTTCTTATTCTCCTCCCTCATGTGTTAATAGCCCCCTGTATCCCTAACTTCTCTCTATCTACCCTGTGGTATTTCAACTTCCCTCCCCCCATACCTAGTTTTAAAATATCCGTCCAACCCCCTAAATCTTCTCTCTTCTCCCCAAAACAGCTGCACCATCACCATTGAGTTGCCGATCCGTCTCTACTAAAGAGTCTGTAGCCAACAGAAAAATCAACCTCAGTTCTCTAAAACCCACACCCCATCTTCTTACACCCCCGCTAGCCAACGCATTTATACTCCTGAGCTCCCGTTGTCTCCCTAGCGGTAGCCCGTGGCTTGCGGTAGTATTTCCTGAACACTACCCTTGAGGTCCTTGCTTTACTTGTCCCTAATTCCGAAATCATTTGAGGAACTCCCTCCACCTCTAACTTTGTCATGGCACTGAATGTGCCCAAGACCGCCGGTCCTCCCAGCCCCCACCCAATAAATCTGGCTACAACTATCCACCACATGTCGAACCCTAGCACCAGGCAGACAACACACTGTCGGCATGCATGGTCTGGCGACAGACGCCCTATCTACCCTTCTAATAAGGGAGTCCTCTACCACTACCACCTGCCTATCCTTCCTATCCGCCAGTTCTCCCTCCCTTGTATTGGAGATGGCCGTCCCCTGGGGTGCTCAAGGAAAGTCCGCTCCATACATGCGGCTTCCGAGCCATCGTCCTCCACATCTTCACCTAAACTCGGCATCTGTTGGGATCCGACCATCTGGGAAGAAGCGCCCCTATCCTTCCGTCCCCACTATCCCCTGGTGACCCTTACAACTCTCTATCTTCCTTTACCACTTATCTGCCCCATCTCCACCCTCCATTTTTCTGCCCCTGGCCCAGTACCTTCAATTTCCCCCAGATTTGCAGCCTTCAATGCTGCAAGTTACCCCTTAGATTCTGGACCCAGATTCCAATGGCAAACCCACCCACATCTGACACATACATAGGTCCCTGGGCGGCTGCTCCAAGATCCTATACATGCAGCAGGATGCACATTGCGCTGCCCCAACAAAACTGTCCATACTAAACAGCAATAACACACGCTAGAGACACAGCACACCAGCAGAGAAATAGCAGTGTTGTTTCTAAACGCTTTTTTGTCTTAACACTATTCTCTCCTTTAAAAACCGACAAATCCCTTTCAAAACCGAAAATCCCTTGAAAGAAATCGCTTCAAGAGATGATCGCCTGAGAAATGACTTAAATGAGGTTCAAAACAAAGAGCCACACCCTCAGCCAATTTCAACCATTAGCTACAACCGCCATCCAATCATAGAAAAGAAAAAAATTCCTTCCTTTGTCTCTTACCAACCCCTGCTCTACAGGTAACAGTGCCTTTTTAAACAACCGTAGTGGTAAACATGTTTTTAATTAAACACCACTATTTGTTTAGTACCCAGTGGCTTGAGTTTACCAAACATTCCTACTACCTTATTCAAGCAGTAAGTAGTAAAAAAAAAAACAAAAACACACAATTGATAATTCACTTACAACCGCACACTCCTAGAAATAAATAGTGTTAGTTAGTACATTTACTAGTCTGCAAACACAGTTTAATAAACCTTTTGTTTCTTTAACGCTTTC
This sequence comes from Hymenochirus boettgeri, assembly GCA_019447015.1. NCBI lineage: Eukaryota > Metazoa > Chordata > Amphibia > Anura > Pipidae > Hymenochirus > Hymenochirus boettgeri. Next base: position 41,011,676 of record CM033477.1, on the reverse strand, counting down.
TCACACCCTTTAAACAAACAGACAATCCCTTTTAAAAAACAGAAAATCCCTTGAAAGACCATCGCTCAAAAAAAGAGCATGATCGCATCTGGAGAAAATACTTAAATGAGGTTCAAACCTCATTATATTGTGAACGCAAACCTTTTTCCTTGTCTTGAATCAACAACATTTAATCATATCTTCACAGAACGCTTTAAATAATGTATCGTGCATAATGTTTATAATGTATCCCTTGGAGATTATGACTATTATTTTTGTTCTGTTTTCATTCCTAGCGATTATTACCTTTTTTGTTGCATTCTTTATTGTTGAAATATACAATTCTGGGTATAAATAAGTAACCAGTGTATGTAACACACACATGCATTATCCAGGAGGCTTTTACCTGATGTCTAGAGTATTTTTCCCTCATTGCTGGGCAAACCATGATGGCTACAAAAAAAAGAAAGACAGCTTTTATTTTACTAACCTGCAGTTTCTCATGATCTGAACTTTATTATACTTTACAAATCTTAACATTAAATAATTTGCATCTTACTGCAACGTATCGGTAACATTTGAATTTGAATGCGGTCGACTAAATAGATTTTGTAAATAAATAAAATTTTCAGTGCAAAAAGTTCCATTCTGGTTGAAATCAACCTTAATGGTAACGATGTATATGGGCATTATCATTTAATGACTGAAAGGTATTTCAATGAACACAGTCTAAAAAAAAAAACCATTTTTAATATGGGTCCTGGCAGTAATGGTATGATTCCCGATGGCGGTGAGAGATTAATCATCCTTAGATCTGATGCGGCTTTATGTAAAACGATGTCACAAAGAACGATGACAGACAATGTCATGTATAATGGTTTTCAATATCTAAGCACAGTAGTTCATGAGGCGATCATCTACTTATCATAATGCAAGCATCTATTCCACTGATTCCTTCAGGAAATTTCAATGGGATCTTTTATTGTAAAATGAAATATTCCTTTTACTTTTTATTTCAGAAATAATAGTATTTGTTTAGAAATTCTGTGGAGCTGATGGTGCATTTTCTAGCAATAGATCTAAGACATGGTTTAGTTACATCATATAGTGATAAATGTTTTTTAAAGGCCAGGAGATGATTAGTTTCATAGTATGGGATCAGACCACCTGCTTCAAACATTTCATGACTTCAAGGTTAAATGGGTTCAATGATGCTGATGTTTAATATCCTTGTCCCAAAATGTCACCAAGCCAACTCCCAACTAACCATCATCTTCATGTACAACAAATGGGTGTTTGGGAAGAGCATATTTTTGGCTAAATATACTGGTAAGCAAGAATAAAGAAACAATTGTTAATGCCACAGCTGTATTTAATACTGAACCTAGGGGTTAGATTTTTTTTTTAATTTGCCTTTTATTTGTCTTCACTAGAGATGGCTGAACTTCGAAAGTGCGGCCTATTTTCAACTTTCGAACTCATATGGACAAAGTTCGAAAACGGAATTACCCAATAAAGTCCAATGGGAGTCAAATAATTTCGAAAAGTTCTAATGAAATACAAATAAAATATTAATGGTACCTTAATGTCACTGGTTCTGGGACCTGGGAAATGGTCTGGGGGAACTGTTCGGATATCCAGGAACATCCGAAAAACAATTTTACTCTCACTGGCGCTATTTTTGAGCTCTCGCGTTCGAACATCGATGTTCCGCGCCTAAGGTATCATGTACCTTTATTTGCGGATTCGATGCTCGCGTATAGGCTTTAATGGACACTTTCCTGCGGATTTCGACTGTTCACGCCTAGATCCATGGACACTTTACTTTGCGGATTCGTGCTCGAGTATAGGTTTTAATGGACAACTTTACTCATAGATTCGATGCGCACTATAGGTATAAAATAGGCATTTTTGACCAACGCATATTCGAAGGTCGAAACATTCGATATTTTATCGAAAGTCCGAAAATATATCGAAATCCGGGTCCGGGAATAGTACGACAAGTCCAAGTCGTTCTAATTTTGAATATTTTGGCTCGAACTCGGGTTCGAGTTCTAGTCATCTCTAGTCTTCACCAAATTATAATTTACAATACTATATTTTGTGTTGTTTAAATGCCAATATTATTTTAACAGAAAAGAAAAACCAAGGAAAATTATGAATGGCACAGTAATTTGTGGGGCATTTATATTGTTGTCTAACTATATACAACAGATATTTAGAGTTTGTTCCTCCACTTTAATATTCCTGTGGTGAAATTTGGGATACTGGATTGTATATCTTAAATAAACATATTAAAATGTAGAGCGTTTCCATATTCCCCAAATTTTATTGAATTTGTCTGGCACGTTCCTATGTTTATATTATTTGTAGTAGAGGAAGGTCCTCCATTAATTCAGCTATCCGATTCTCTTCACCTTAGGGGCTTTTGTGTAACTCCATCTCAGGATGATTGTCTTGCGTGCATAGAATAAAGCCGCTGTATGAACAGTAAATTCATCCTAGACAATATTTTCTTAGATCTGTCCACAACACACCAAATATACATAAGTGGCAGGGAGTTTTGTATGGGTGGGTGATAGTTGACAGTCAGTGCTGGAGCACTTGCTGCCCAGAACTTGGAGATCTTAGGGCAGCTCCATATAGATGGAGAAAACCAGGAGTTTGATATGCCACATTAGGGCAGTCTGATATTTGGAGGTTTAAAAATGTTTTATTTTTTTAGGTGAGCAGCAGGCCTGAATGAATTATTTTTTAGCTGTATGAGTATTATTTATTGCCGGTGACGGCGTGTGTATGGAGTTGATGATTCTGGCCATTGTCTAGATCTTTATGGTGTGTCGCCATTTAGCCTTGATTGTATCTACATATTCTTGTGATTTGACTCATAAGAGAGAGGTCTAGAGTTTGAATCTTCTCTCAGCCCTGGGTGGCGATCACTCCACTTAATCGGGGTGTTTGGTAGGTCCATTAGGGAGTTGTGTACTTGTACCTTAAGTGATAGTCCAATTTTAAGTAAGCGATATTGCATTGAGTTGGGCAATTTGTATTTTTTCTTGTAAGTCTTGAAGATATTAGTTCCAGAGTCCTGTACTAGGGGTCACCCAGTCTATTGATCCCTGATGCCTCCTAGTAGTCCCTCTCCCAGGTAGACCTTTGTAAATTCCGGTACAAGTTTAATTATTTTATGACTGTTTATGGAGTGTAGTTGCCCTGCGCCTTTTTGTTGTAATGCTGGGCCCTCTAATAATGCCATATATGGCCTGTAATTACTGTAGCATCATATAGTCTGGATTCTGTCGGAGTCGTTGAGGGTTCCAACCCAGCATTGTGAAATAATCTGAGCTGGAGGTGTGCCTGTAGTTTGCTGAGGTTTGACCCTGCCTTTACTATTGCTCCAGCACAACGGAGAGTATATAACTAGTCCTTTTTTTGAAGAGGAGGGGGGGATGTAGGCAAGTGAATGTTGAATTTATATGAATTCATGGGACACGCTCAACCTTGGGTTTTTTTCACTGTAAAGTCCAAGCGTGTCGCTATGTTAATGGAGTAAATAGTTGGGGTGATTTAGTAAATAGTCCTTCCCAGGTACTTCAATTGTGATAGTATTGGGTATTGGTTGCGGGCATGTAAAGTTTATGTAAGAGAGGGTGTCCCAGTATAGGTATAGGGCAGATTTTCCCCCAATTTATCATTAGTCCAGAGTATGTTACCAAGGTAGAGAGTAAATTGAAAGCGGTTGTAAGGTTGTTGTGTGAGTATCTATATACATAATTACATCATCTGCATATAGACCTAATATTCTTCTTATGTGTCCCCCTAATTGGAATCCTTAATTTGGGGACTTTGGTGTAGTAAGGTTCCATAGCTTAATGCAAACCAGTATGTGATAGTGGACATTCTTGGCGAGTGCCTCTATCAATGGGAAGGGGATAGAAAGACTACTGTTGATCAGGATTGTGGTTGAGGTCTGAAGTACACGAGACACACCCATCTTACAAATCTATGGCCAAATCCAAATGCCCTGAGTACCCCATCTATCAGATATGGCTTCAACTTAATCGAACGCTCTTTGGCCCGCATCAGTGATACAATAATCCGGTTTCCGGAGTTGTCATGAGATCTATTTTGTGATTTTATTAAGGGTTGGCGGCGATTGAGGTGGATTTTTGCCGGCATAAATCCCGTTGGATCTGGGTGTATATGGATAGTACTATAGATTTTACCTTGTTGCTAGTATTTGGCCCGAATTTTATAGTCGGTTGTCAGTAGGATTATGGTCTGTGGACCGCAATCAGTCGGGTCCTTTACCAACCTGGGAATTACGACTTTGTAGCTGTAATATAGTGGAGGGGGGGGGTCCTCTAATCTCATGGATTGGTATACTTCTAACTTTGTTGAAAAATTGCTCTTGTATCTTTTATAATATTTCAAGGGGGAGCCTGTCTGGGTCCAGCATAGTGTTATATCTCCTCTGTGCAAGTAGCCCATATTGAATTGGTTTGTTTGGTACTATGCTCAGTATATCCCTCTTCTCTGCTTGTTTTAGTTCCTATTTCGGCTGTTCTTTGTGCTTTCTCTAGGGTACATTTAATATACGATATAGTGGAGTGTAATTTGCCTCTTCAAATATGCCTAAGGGCTCCAGCTTGATTAGGGACTGTGTTTTGGTGGTTTTATAGTAGAAATTTTTCATTTGTTTCATGCAGTAAGTCTGTCTGTGGGAAATTGGGTTTAACCAAAACGATTGAATTCCCTGTCAAGTCCAATGTGGGGCTCTCAGGAATTTGAATATATATAAGCATGGCGAGTGATCTGATATTCCCCGGGGCCGGTATTTAATCTGGGTCACCCAGTGGACTTTTAGGGCATAGTATTTTACATAAAGTCCATATGTGGCAAAAATATTCCTTTCAATGGTCTGTATTTATTTATAATTATTTTATACAAGCGCCACTGGGGGACACAGTGCTGTACATAACAAAATGCAAAAAAGTCATACAGGGGGGCAAATACATAAATAGTTCGTACATAAATATATAAATGAATCAATAAAACTATATAAGTGGCTAGAGCCTTTGCCACAAGAGGAAAGGATGTCCATGCACAGTAAGAGCTTACGATCTAATTAGTACATGATCATGTACCAAACTAATTTCGATTTTTTATTCCTTAAAATTTGATAATTGGAAACTTCTCATTAGGAATGTGGTACATTTGTAATGCAGAATCTGGTTTCAACAGGACTGCTGTTTTTTTCCAATCTTGAAGGACTACACATCAAGCTGCTGTAAATATTTTGCTTAACTAATGCTTTTTCCTTCCTAGTCAGATCCTCTACAGGGAGACCTATAGAGCTGTTTTGGATAATGTTCCAGTCACTATAAATCCTCATAGATATTTCATGAAACTGTTTGAGTCCTTTTTGCAGTGGTTTCCACTAAACATGTTTAAGCTTCCAAGAACCCAAAAATTAAAATAAACCTCATTGAATGCACTGAAGCTTTATTTTTACTTTCAACACAAGCATGCTGAATTTTCAATACATTTTTCAACCCCGAAATTTTCCCATTCGAACACCACATGTTGATTTTGGCTCACCACATGTGGAATTTCAGCAACGCATTTTTGAGAAAATATCACACAGTTCCTTCCGCCCTTCACAATTTTGAAATTTTCACCAATTTGGCATGAAACTAGTTTGGTTCAAAAACCAGGCCTCAATCATTAATCTCTTAATATATTGCTGTACCAACTCCCATGGAATTGCATTACACAAGTCAAAATCATATGCATATGATATCTCAGCAAGCAATCATTGAGTGCAGTATTTATACAGTTTAACCTAATTTGGGTGAAGATCATCTCGTAATACTTATGTTCAGATTTCTTTGACCAACGCATTTTAGATGAGTTACCATATACGTGGCAGAATAAATAATGATATGTACTGATCAATGTATGTATTTAATCTGTTGTATTCAATTAGATCACTGGACTTAAAGTTTAGTTCTTGAAGACGTTTCTCTAGATCATCCGACTTGGCTGTGATAATGTCTAATTGGGGATTTTCCAGGTACATAATTGCAAAGATTCTTGTACAAGTCATTCTTATTGGAGAAAGCCAATGGATGACTAGTTGAAACGTCTTCACGAACTAAACTTTAGTCCAGTTGATCTAATGACTACAACAGATATCCATACCTGGATGATGAGAAACTTCACAAAGCATTTAAATGTAGTCTATTTTGTCTTTTTTTTTTACTTTTTTGTATTTTGATGTTGTATCAATTGCTTCATCCCCAAGTATACTAAATAAACCATACATATCATACATATAAATGAAATGGCTTTCGCACTAAAGATGTCTAAACATGAGTAATAATACAATGTACTGGAGAGTAATGTTTACAAGGTATTCTGAGTAGATATTTTCACGTGTTTCGGGTCCGGTGCAGTGTGGCCTACAGCCTTAAGTTCCCTTTTTATCCTCCCAATTCATAACCATCTCAATTCTTAACATGGTTGTGTTAGGCAAATGCTTAGCTGGGCGAATGATAGAATCACTAGCTTTTGATCACATCCCTTTCACATACATTGCTATGATTCAAGACAATAATGGCAACAGATTCTTAACAGTGTACTTATTTTCTTTCAATCTGTTTCTATGGGATGGTTTATTCAAGCATAGATAGATATTTTAACTATTGTAATATACTGTATATTGTACATAGCTTGGTCCCCAAAGTGGCCCCTATAATAAATGTATTCATATACGTACATACTTTGGTAATTACAGTAAAGTCTACATGATTGCCATGTTAAATAAATGTCGATTATATTGGACTGTTTTCTGTTAACTGGTTATAATTCCCATTTGTCTCCTAAAGAAATGAATGACGCAAAAAATCTCCAAGTTATTTAAAATCTGAATAATTCATAAATTGTTTCTAATAACCAGAACCCAATGATTTGATAAAAATTCAATCTTGTCATATTACGAGGTGAATGTACCCTTTGCATTTTCTATTCAGCCTTTCATTCACTTCTAATTATATTCTCTCCTGTCAATACATATTCGCAGTAGGTTTTTGTTTTATCCAGTAATGTATTATACATTACTTTTTTTGCTACAATATAGCTTGTACTGTCCCCTTACTGTCATTTGTGGCCAGGTTTTCACGCTTTGCAAAGAATCATGGAAGGAGTAGAGTGTCTCAACATCTCAAGTCTCTTGTATCTAATGATTCTCCTCTACTTATTCCGAGCGTAGATCAAAGACTATTTATTGTTTCATCTCTAATCAGAACAGATCACTTAGGCACAGTCTTCTATGCAACCAATAAATGGCGAATGCCCTTTTTTTGTAAAGTAATCGTTTTCAACTGTATTTTGGCTGTGTAGAGGAAGTGAATTTCCCCACCCTTCGACAGAATCTGCAGTCTGTAATTTGGTTTCCTGTGTATATTGGCTTTAATACTTTGCCTAACGGTGGCCAAATACCTATCATATTATCAGCCACATGATATAGTTTTTTCCAATATCAAAACCAAAATTGAAAACACACTAATTCTGGCCAATTTAATATGCTGCGGTATTGTAAACTTCCAATACTGAATCTATGTATAGTATCGCTAATTTAATGATAACCTCTTTTATAAATATGCCCATCTGTTGGTCTGTTTTCATTTTTTAGACACCACACATGAAACAATTATGGACAACACAGTAATAATACGTATGACCATATGGCAAACGTTTCCCCTACCCAGATTAGTTACCTTCAACATGTATAATTATATGTTTTTCGTATTACCAAAGGTACTCTCATCAAGAATTATGAGTTTAACTGTACTATGAAAGGGCATTCAAAATAAAATCTCTAGTCTCCTCATGGCCTACTGAATAATGGAGGTAATAACAGATAATAACACTCCCCAGGTCTCCCTAGTCAATTGGTTGCCCAGATCCAAAACTGTATCCACCGAGTTTCCTTCTGTAGTACAGTTTGTCCTATTGGTATTGGGCCTAGTTTCGATGTTAGATACCCATCAATTAATCAGGCTTTGAGACGCTAGTGGAGTGATTTGGGCTTTTTGAAATTTCGCGCTCATAAACCCGGTGCATCAGTGAATTTTATTATATTAATTATATTTTTTATATTAATTTTATAATTATAATAAATCACTGATGCACCGGTAGCGCGACTTTCAAACAAGCCAATCACTCACTAGCGAGTCTCAAATGCATGATAATTATGGGTTATCTACACGAAACTAGCCAACCCAATAGGGACAAACTGTTACTACATGACTAAACTGGTGTCTACATTTTTTGGATACGTTCACCGAGGGGGGTTCATGAGCACTATCTTATATATATATATCTTCTCTTCGCTTCGGTTCAAATTGCCTCATCATATACCATGTTTACTATATTCAGGTGCCTCAGGTCACACAGCTTCCATTCGCTAATGTGTAATATTATTGTTTTCAAATTTCGAATATATTCCGGGCCACACTGTTGTCTGTGAAACTATCACTCTTTATTCGAACTTTTCAACGTCCTCGAACAGTTAATGTCCTGATGAAAGACGTCTGCGAGACGTCGACACGACCGTGAATAAAGAGTATTTGGGTTTTTTCACAAGACACATGTGCCAGAATCTATATTTGAAATTTTGAACATATTATATATATATATATATTATAATATATCTAGTGATACATACTGCATTTTTGCTTTTATTTTCCTTTTTTGCAGGGTACAAAGCATGAACTGTATTGAGAGATCAGCAACCTATGTTTAAGAAGGAAGGATAAACACTGTTTGATGCATTTCATTACTCAGTTATTCCCATGAAGTTGTGTGTGTCTGACTTCCCATGCATATTGGTTTTCCTTTTTAAATAAAGGACATGTCCCCAGACTTTCTGAACATTCATGTTATGTTCAGATGCTATGGTAATAATTACAATTCAATACAGAGGTCTTAAAAGTAAGAAGTTAGTAAACGTAAACAGTTTTAAAGAATAGAGTCATAAAGGAGAAATCAGAACGCATTGAATTCGAATGCAAGATTTTCCCTATCATAAAAGCAATAATCATTATCCCACCACCTCTCATTTTGGTTATGGTTGTTTGTCTAACATTAGTTGTGTGTCTTATTTCCTCAAGTGTGGTCACTGACCATTAATTCTTTGTACACGGGCTCATTCCTAAAGATACTGCAAAACTTTTAACATTGTTACAGTTGGTCACTATCCATTAGTAGTCCTCTGCCAATCCTTTTAGCGGACGATGCAAAGAGCCATGTGACTGGATCTGGATGTGGCCCATTCACTTACATATACAACAGTTATTTCATTCCATCCATTTCTAGTGGTAACATTTTCTTATGCATTTACTGTAATGCTATTTTAACATTTTATTGGTGTGTTTAGAGTCGATATGTTTAAGATTCTGGAGTGTAAAAATTTGGGTTCCCCTGACGATTTTAAACCCTTCAAGTGACCCTAAAAGTGGCATCTTTACTTAAATGTAGCAAATGCCATATGAACTAGATAATACTCTAAAGAGTGCTATACCTGCTAAGACTTTAAAGGATTCCATGCATCTAAATACATAACCATGAAAGCAATCTCCTGTCCCTTATTTACAATGTGAGAAGCAAATCAAATATAATAGGTAGAGTTTAAAGGGCATCATTACATTATATTTAAATGACCATTACATGGAAATTCTTCCCCAGTACTTCCTTCCCACCACCATATTCTTTAGATATCCATCGGAAGCATCTCGCCTTTCAGCTGTCTGAAAACGCTCCTACTGTGAACAGTTTTTGCTGAAGCTAAATGGTGCAGTTATTTGAATAGTTGGTGTGCAGTATGCTGTGTGCCGTTTTGCACATTTGTAGTGGAAAGTTGCCCCCTACTAGTGCTGCCTCATAGAAATACTGATCTTCTGCCCTCATAAGAAAGTCTGGTCAGGTCAGAACTGGGGGAGTGTTTTAAAAGATTGCTGAATTGAAGGCATTCCACACCCCGCACACCATAGAGTGATTGCTATATATTTTATTAAGACAAGTGAAGGTCATTTTTTTTGTATATTGCTCTATAGAGCATTACCACTCTCCTATCCTTTTTGATTCCATAGTGACATCTATAGAAAATAAGTGAGATTAAAAAAAGTCCCTGCACGTATTGCATGTCCCTCCATTATAATTTAAACACACATTAACTGTCACTTAAAACAGGACAAGTCAAATTCAAAATGTCAAACTGCCAACAATATTTTTAATTTTCCACTTCAGCCATAATTTACTGCAAAAAAGGTCTTGCTCTAGATTTTGTTGGAAGTGCCCAGAATCCTCACAATGACTTGACCCAGAAAGGAGGGTCTCACTCCATAAAAGCACGGAAAGACATCAACCCTGTGCAGAAAAAGCTTTGGGAGAAACGCAGACTAATCTTTTGGAAAAAGTCTATTGGCAAAGAATTTTAAGAGTCCGTTATTTTTAACATTATATTTTGCATGAAACGTCTGTTGGCATACTGATTTTGATGCTCCCTTCCGCATGTTGATGGCAATGAATATTGCCAAAGTAAAAATTCAGACAACAATGCATCATAGTTTAGTTATAAAATGCATTTTAAAAATTCAATTAGATCAACTGGACTTTGACATTTCGTTCTTGAAGACGTTTCGCTAGTCAACCACAGTTCCTCTTAATTATTTGCTACAAATGTTTTGGAACAAGGTTTACTTCAACAAAAAGTACATTTGCAATATATGGCGCAACTTTCATAAGCTAGTAGAAAAAGTGCCAAAAGTTAGAATTTTCTGCTCTTTATAAATTACCTTTAGTCTAAAAAAATGTCTCTTTACCACGCAGATATATAATTTTCTATTTCAGGTATGATTGGCTGTTATGCTTGTGAAGGTTCTCATTCATCCAGGTCATGGTATATCTGTTTTATTCAATTAGATCAACTGGACTTGAAGTTTAGTTCTTGAAGACATTTCACTAGTCATCCGACTGGCTTTCTCAATTCAGAATGACTTTTACAGGAATCTGTTGGCAATAAGTACCCTGTAATGTGCTCTAATCAGCATATAGCAGCAAGGTGTTAGAGACCTTCTGAATGCAAGGTGTTAATTGCATAGTGGCTAAGAGGTGTTCTCGAACCTGCCCAGGGTAAGGCATCAAAACAGCATTGTATATGGCAGACAGTTGGTGTTCAAGCCCACCCACTTCTTTTCAGGCTTGCTTTCTTTATTTTGACTTAAATGGCCTTTGGTTCAAGAAAGATGTCAAGGAGGCTAGATTCCTGTACAAGCCATTCTGAATTGAGAAAGCCAGTTGGGTGAATAGCAAAATGTTATCAAGAGCTAAACTTCAAGTCCAGTTGATCTAATTGAATACAACAGATATGGATATTGGCTTTGAGTTAAGGTATCATAGGCTTATTGGTCCTGGAAGGTGTCTCCTGTGATCCATATTCTTTTTAGAAGGTTCATTATCTTTAAAATCTCACCTTTCTGTTGCCAGACTAATCAAAGTGTAGTATAGACCAATTCCTATTAACAATCATTAATGCTAAATTACAAGAAGGTTACAAAAAACATCAGAAAGAAAAAAATGCCCAGGCAGAAAATAAAGGCCTTGTCTTTGAAAGAAAAAATATTTTCTGAATAATTGCAATACGTACCAAGCTAAAAAATATTTCTGCAGAAGGATTCCTCATGGGCTTTCTAGTGTAATGAAACATTGATTTCAGATGTCTTGTGCAGAATGCCATTCAAAATAATTTTTTTCTGTGCCGTAATTTTTTTTTGCCTGTGCTATTAACTTACAGCAACCAATCAGATATCAGTTTTTTTACTAGGCTACTGCAGTTAGATAAAATCTGATTGGTTGCTACAGATTAATAGCATAGGAAAATGTTAGTATCTCAGGATTGTTCTATTTTCGAATGTATCTTTCAAAATAAGATAATTAAAAGAAATAAGAATCATACACAATAAATAATCCGATGGGATTGTGTTTTAATAAAGGAAGATTAACTATGTGCTAATAGTGCTCATTAAATACATGCATAATATTAGTGACATTTAAATTGTCTCTCTTAGGAAACTGTATTATTTCAGCTTATGGTTAGTTAGCTGTCATTGTGCCTCCAACTCTGATAAATTATCTTCAGAACCTACAAAATGGACCAGTTCAAGAAAATAACGTAACCACTGAACAGAACCCCCTCTCATTCATTTGTTACATAGCTCTGTGTCATATTAAAAATAATTGTTCGCATGTTAAAGCAGGCAGCAGTTTGCTATTGCTAGTTTGCGATTGACAATAAAAAGATGCATGGGATTTTATGGAAAAACAAAGGGGTTAATGCAATAATGGTCTTACACCATGACTAGAGATGGACAAACTTCCTTACCCATTAAAATCGATGGGGAGAAAAAGTTTGATTAAATACAGAAAAAATAGTAACTTACTGTAAATGGCTGTGGAAACTGGGAAATGGTCTGGGGAACATGTCCATATGACCAAAACTTGTTTAAACATTAACCGGGTTATTCAGTAAAAGTTTTTATGAGTTTAAAATAGTTTGCCCCAACCAATCAGATACTATATAACATTTGAAAGTTAACATCTGATTGGTTGGGGCAAAATTAGCACTATTTTAAACTTTTATTAAATAACCCTGTAACTTTCCCCACAATCAGGCAGTTGTCGGGTTTCCGCATTAGATGGTAACGGATGGATTTGAGGGTTACCGAACGGTACATTTGAGGGTTACTGAATGATACATTCAAGGGTTCCCAAAATCGAAGGCTACATTTGAGGGTTAAAAATATCAAAAGCCACATTCGAGGGCTACCAAAATAAGTCCATGAGTTTGAAAAACACAAATTTATTCGTAGTTCGAGAAGTTCGAAAGCGTTCGAGTTTGCCTGAACTATTATAGTTTGGGTCAAACTTGGTTATCTCTATTAATGACATGTATATGCTGGGATGTGCTAACTGAGGTTACGTCTGTTCATTAAGTGACATACATTTGGAATGAATGCAATTGCATAGGATGGATGGTGGCCCAAAACTGGTCACTTGTCATTTACCTACACACAACCATAACTGATATATTCAGCACATTATTAGATGTATTACTAACCAGATATTTAAGAATAATTATTGCTTCCATTCCGGCAGAATAAGCTGGCCCCTCCCTCCTGTCAATCAAGACAGTGACTACTGATGTCAAAGCCAATGATTTACTGCTGTTTCCGCACATGCTTAACCTTAAAAAGCTTATTGAGCAATGGGAGCAATGGGAGGATACATTTTCTAGAAGAGAAGAGACTTTATCATTTAATATCTGATTGCAAATGCGTGTAATAAACTAGAAAAATAGCAGTTGGGGTTTCAGGCAGATAACTGAACAAGCCCCCAGTTTTTTTAGGGCTTGTTCACATTCGTGCACGTTTTGGTGCGTTTTACATCTCACCAAAACGCAGTGCACATAGAAATGAATGGCGGCTTTCACATTAAAGCGCTGTGATGTAATGCGTTGCATGCAACGCACTGCAGGCAGCATTTTGGTACGTTAATTCACAGATTGCTATTGAAAATAATGGCATGCGTTGTGCGTTAACGCAGCGGAACAATGCATATGCGATGTTCCCCTGCACTCTAGTGTGAACGAGCCCTTAAGGTTCGTACACCTGTGCGATCGCGGGTCCCGACCTGTGACGCACGATGTGTACGAATGTTCGTTTCGCCCGATAATCGGCCTGTGTATGGGCACTTTATCGGCCAAAAGGGCCAGTCGTTCACAGATCTGCCCAGTCGGTCAGGCAACGATCCCCGACCGAACGCCCATTTTGCCGATTATCGTCCGAAAGGAATGTTTGTACACATCGTTCGTTGCGGGTCAGGACCCGCAATCGCACATATGCACAAAACTTAAGGGTGGACAAACCCTTTAATATTTTGAGTCTAAATCCCCAATACAGTACAATACCCCAAGGCACTTCACAACCTTATCTTATTTCTGATAAGATTAAGTTGTGTATAAGAACACATGTATTGAACAACATTACGGTAGTTTAGTTAATGGTAGGAGCATAAGAATTGTTTCAGCAAAATTAGCTCAATACGCTTTTGTTTAAAATAATGCAATGGGGATTTAAACATGTTTCCTGTTCAGTTTCATTAGTCAAGAAATGTCCCAATTACACAAAGCCTGCTGTATAAACATCCCATTTAATGCCTCTACTAACTTGTTACGTCTCCACATCCACAGTATAGCTGAATCGACAAAATAACACATCAAAAAGAAATGTGCAAAAGAAACGGTTAAGAGATCAAGCATTTGAAGATAACCAATATGTGCGATTATCTAGAAGTATGTTATTAACTTTTAAATAGCAATTTTAGAACATGGGATTACTATACAGTATATTTCAAGATATGATAGACAATTTAATTCAGTTACAGGTCTCCTGGTAGTCACTGAGGTCTTTAGTGTGGAAACCCAGCTTTTAAGGAACATGAAGTGGCCCCTCCATTGTAAGGATTCATTTTCATCAAACCCTACTGACCAATATACTCTTGCACTTGTCTGTAAGAGAAGAAAAGTAGAGCTGTGATTTTCACCAGACCTCTGAGCCCCAACTGATCCTTACAAACACCCACAATGGCCGGGCATTTCGGCTGATAGTCCTGCGTTTGTATGCACATGGGCGACTATCAGCCCAAATGGCTGTCTGTCGTGGGTGTTTGTTGGGATCGGGGGTCGGTCGGGGCTCGAGTCTGGGGGAAATCTAAGGTGTAAAAAGGTGAGTAGTTGTAGGCAGATCCAGAAACAAGGAGACTCCTAAGATATCTCAATTCAGCAATATTTATTCACACATGACATGTTTCGGACCAGGGGTCCTTTCTCAAATGACTGGTCTGAAACATGTCATGTGTGAATAAATATTGCTGAATTGAGATAGGAGTCTCCTCGTTTCTGGATCTGCCTACAACTACTCACCTTTTTACATTTTTAGTGATTGGGACAGATCACTGCAGGTATCCGGACGCAGTCAGAAGGTTAGCAAGATTGCAGGACTGACTTTTTGCTTATTCTAGAAATCTAAGGTGTGTACGAACCTTTAGTTAGCCAATAAAAGGTCTTACAGCCTTTTATTGTCTAACTAAACAATATATACTTGTTTGTAATTATCTTTAAAACATTGATGGGGTATCTATGACTGTATCAGTTTGTACCAGTAATAAAAGAAAGTATTGGAACATGGGGACTATTTGTGAAGTATCACTATCGAGCCTTTAACGATTGGCAATTTTAAGACCACAATCGCACATTTACGCTCATACAATTCCAATCACGATCATACATTTATGATTGCGAAACGTAATTGTAAGATTGTACTTCTATGATAACCCACAGAATTGCAAATTTGCGATACCACAGGTTTTTTAATTGGGCCCATGCCTAGGAAGTGAAATAGCCCATCTTATAATAAAGGCATTTTTAACTGTTTATAGAGTGTGCCTAGTAAATGCCTTTTGCAGTCTATAATATATTTGATTACTATTGAGCACCTTTTGCTAATGCTTGGTCTAAAATAGTAATCTTTAGGAAGTGAAAGAACACATAACACCAGGGTTTGTTAGAGAAGGTAGTGTGACATGAACAAAGCCTATCAGCAGCCTGTCCATAGACTGTCCATAGACTGGACAATAGAATGTCCAACCCAAGCCATGCCTATCTGAGACTGCAGGACAGGCAGGAATGTCTTGTATGTATGTTTGGGGCATTTGTAAGGTATGTATAACAGAATGTTAATTATAAATATAAAGACAATAATAGTTAAAATGTCTTATAAGAATAGAATGACTTTAAGGCCTGGTAGACTTGTTATACATACATCAAAGTCAGTTATATGTAGATTTCAAAATACTCAGGTTAAAAATGCCATTTGATTTAGTAAACAACCCACATTATTTATAATGGTTCATTTGCTGCTGTATAAATGTGCTATGAAATATTCCTTTGATTAAGCAAAAAGCATAATGCCTGTCATCCTGAGCAAATGGATTTTTAAATATTAATATAATAAGATGTTGGAAGCATTAATGAAATCGCAGTAATTTTATGGCATCAACTTTTATTCCAATAAAACATCAAGTTAGTCAGTTTCTCCTTATTTAGTTAAAATGCTGTTTTATCTAATCTAGTTTTATATAATCAATGTAAGCATTATAAATGGTGATACTACATATCTTCAGGCCAAAGATCATAGTTTTAAATATACTAAAACATTATGGACTGGAAGGGTGCTGGTGACCTTTAATTAGTAGAACTAATAATAGAACTGTAAAAGGTTTAATATAATTACAACATATGTATTTCAAATGCATCTTAACTTGTGAAAACACATGCAACATTACTAGTGAAAAGCATATTCAAACCAAATTGAATCTAATTTTTTAATCGTATATTTAGATTTTTCGATTTAAAGTATGGAGATATTTTTACAATTTCAAATGGAATTTTCGAGTTTTCAGTTTTTCAGTGATGTTGCTGACTGATGTCACTTAATGGTAATTTGCTCAAAAAATCTGAGATTTTTTGTAATGTCTGGCAAAAAAAAAGAGCTAATACCGCTACTTTATAAATATTCCACAATAGCAAGGGAAACATTAAGTTATTACCCTCTGTAGAATATAATGAAAATCCCCCACGCAATGTACTGGATGCATCTCATGTGTTTGCAGCAGCTTGCTATAATTATATTCTACTTGTATAGAGATTAATGTGTAGTCAGGAAACCATTAGTATTAAATTGACTTTTTTCCTGGTTATCATGTTACTTCAATCTATTATCTTTCTGTTATTTATATCTTCATCAATGGGACAGGTGGGTTGTTTAAATGCAGTTTCTCCATAAAGTTCAGTGTTATACAATACTAGGGAAAAAAGGGTTGCTATTGTGACCCTACTAATCGATCGAGATGAAATATTGCCTGGAATTTCCATTAAGACCAAAACTTTAAGACTATTTTTTTTTTTAAAAATTAATTGTACGAATCTGTAACTTTTGACGAATCCTGCTAAGTTAATAAACAGGATTTTTAGTCAGCCTGGAATATTGGTGGTGTGGCGTTACTTCCTTCCTACAGAGTGCCGAGCAATATATCACTTATTGGATCTGTTAGCAGAGAAAAACTGTGTACCAGAAGATGTTATTGTGTGAATTACTAATTATAATTGTTCTTCCATAAATAGATATTTCAATGAGAACTTTGTTTGATTAATGTACTCATCCCAAAGTAACTGAAAATGAAATTCAGCATTAATATTCTAGCCGATTTGGTTAATATTCAGCAGTAATAGAGACGGTCAAACTCACTAAAATCTGTTCTGCTTACAGATTCAGAGATTTTTTTAAAAATTCCCAAAATGTAAAATCCGCAAGTGGACCCATTGAAGTCAATCGGAGTTAAAAATCTGAAACACCCACCAAAAATAAAGGTACAGTATAAGTAACAATGGTAACTTTCTGTAAACACCTCAGGGACCTAGGAAACGGTCTGGGGAACACAAATCAATGCCCCAAATCTTTTAAAAATCCCCATTCACTACTGTGTTGGCATTCCATTTAGTATTTTTGAGATTTCTAGAAATTTTAAAATTTTAGATTTTCCAGACATTTATGCTCAACCTACCAGGACAACCTTACACCTCAAATATGGTTTTTGTATATAACAAATGTTCACTCTATCTTCCACAGGAAGGTATCTGAGCTATCACACCATGCAGTTTAATCTTAAAGTTCCTTTCCCTAAAATAAAGAACATCCTATATTATAAAAGCCTTACTGCTGCATCCGTGCTGCTGTCCGTGTGTGTGTCACTGCAATTCCTATGAACTCACCACTAGAGGGAGATTTCAATTGATTCACCACTAGAGGGAGAAACGTTTTAAACACACACGGAGGCATGGAGACTAACAGCAGATAAGTCAGATTCCTTTGGTATGGGGGGGGGACTCTGTCACGGAGGGGGAGACTTTGCCACAAGGGGAACTCTGCCACAGAGGGGAAACTTTGCCATGGGTGGACTCTGCCACAGGGGGGGACCCTGAGACAGAGGGGGGGCGACTCTGCCAGAGAGGGGATTCTGGGCTTCTAGCACCTGTTAATGTAACAGGCTTTATGTCTAGTTATAATTTGATAATTTACATTTATAATTTGATTTACATTTTCATCTTTAGCTCTTATTACCTAACATAGTATGAACACCAATTATTTCTAATTTGCATTAGTCTAAAAGTTCAGACTATAGATAGATAAGTATCATTTGTCCATGGTTGTATTTGTTGCACTGATTGCATTTATCTCCAATTAAACTTGCATTGTTCCTTGAGATTTAACCAGTACATTGTAAAACTATTAAATGGTATTTTTCTGAAATATTGAATTAATTTGCCATAATAATATTTCACAAATCGTGGTGTGCTTAATTATCATCTCATTAAAAATGTCCTATTGGACTTTTAATGAGCCTTCAGCTTTACAAATCTTAAATGGAAGATAAAACTGATATTCACACTTATCATTAAAAAAGCTCACCATCGTTTTAATCAATACGCCTGAGTTATTTGTTTATTTTAGGTTTATATAAAAATAATTTATTTTAGACATTCTTTTTTTTTAAAGTTTATATACAACAGTTTGAGAAATACAAATTATGTGTATTTCTCATTTACAAGTACTGGTCATTAGATTTAAATTTTGATCATGGGCCAATAAACCCTCTGAAATCCTATACTAATTAGTTATTGCTACAATTATGTTGTGTTTCAGTTAATTAGCAATTGCAATTTTATCTTTACACATTAGCAGGGTGATGCAAAAAGCGCAAGCCGTGTAACTTACCTGGCCGAGATTCACAATGCAGGAATGTGGTAAGGGAAAGTACACTGGCTTACCCCCTCAGCGTTAAAGGGCATGTCCAGCTAAAAATAAAGTTTAGCTATAAATGTTTATCACACACACACCCCAAACCTATTGTTTGCATTACAAATATATTCCAAAGATGCCCCTGAAGTCTATTACCTGACCCAATCCCTCCCCGCTCCTCCTCTACCCTGCGGCTGACAGACCCTCCACTTCCTGGTTGCGGCTGTCAGTTAAGGCATGATGTCATGCCCAATCACCTGACAGCCGTAACCTTGAAGTGTAGCAGCTATCAGAGCAGAAGCCCTATGCTCCTGTTTTTGCAGGGGACAGTGCCTTGGTGGCGAGTTGCTAGGTCAGGTAAGAGACTTCATGGGCATCTTTGGAACATAATAGTAATGTGAAAGCCCTTTAAGGTGCGGTTAATTTCCGTGTTAGCCTTGCAGTCACCACAATGAAGGAGTTTACATTACGCTAATCTCTTGGTGCATCACCCTGATAGTCTGAAAAATGTTTCACTAATTCCTTATCAAAGACACAGTAAAAGTACAGAAAGCCCTGACGTTGCTGCCCCTTCTCTAGCAAACATGTTCAGTGTGATTCACCAAACAAGACCGAGGAAGAGGATTTACAAATTAGTTACTTTGTTTCTCCCTATGCTATAGGCAGGAGAAGTAAAATTGTAAGTGAAAGATTTAATTGATTTTATTGATTTCAAACAGGTATGTCTTTTAATCTTTAGTTATGTGTTAAATAGAACAGCAAGTGAGACATTATTTTAATCTACAGTTTTAAGACTATATTGCAAAGGCCCCAATACACACACACACGCACGTACACACGCACTCACCCACGCACATATATATTTAGATTTATTAGATTAAAAAAACAACATTTCTGTCCTGGGCTAAGGCATTAGACTTGATACTTGGACCAGGACCAAAACATTGTTGCAACACACTATAGCAATCTATTGGCAGTATGTGACATGCAGGTACATTAACTCAATCCAATTACCTCTCATACTCTGTATGGGTATCAATTGGTCGGACATCCAAACCAAAAGGATCGTATTGCTTCGTCTACTTAAAGTGAAGGGAGCTGATCCCTACAGACACATCCATACAGATTAACCATATAGCGTTAGGTTGTTGGCATTGTAGTTTGTCATATTAGTCATATTGGTCATATACCGTATATACTCGAGTATAAGTCAAATTTTTCAGGCTTTAAAGTTAGCCTGAAAACCAACAGGCTTATTCAATAAAAGTTCTTATCGTTAAAAATGGTGCTAATTTTGCCCCAACCAATCGGATGTTAGCTTTCAAATGTTAAATAAGATCTGATGGGTTGGGGCAAAATTAGCACCATTTTAAATGATAAGAACTTTTATTGAATCTCCCTGCTAATCTCGACTCAGGTCAAGTCCTAATTTAGATCCAAATTCTGCAATTGCGGATAGTAACCAGTAGGTGGCACTGTGTTAACCTGCATAGAAAGTTACAGGAGCTGGTCTGCCTTTACACTCCTTCCTGCTTCCTGTAGTCTGGCTGCTGGACTTACTCAGCACTGTCACTGATCATCTGGATTCTGTAAATCTGATGGGTCTTCTCAGTTTGGGGCAAATGGCTGCTAGTTCAGTGCAAGTGACAGCTTGAAACTACAACTCTCAGGTGAAATTTTTAACTATTGGGGTCAGAGTGCCCTTTACTATATGGGGGTCAGAGTGCCCTTTGCTATATGGGGGTCAGTAGAATTGTAAATGATGGTAAGCTTAATTAAAAGTTTACTGAACCTTGCCGTTCTACATGTTTAGAAACTGCAACTCCCAGCAACAAAGGATGCTGGGAGTTGTAGTTTCTAAACATCTGGAGTGCCAAGGAATTAGGGGTTACTGGTACTGGATTTGGCTATTACTGTATGGGATTCATGTTTGGGAATTCTGCTGTCCATTTAAAGGGCAACTAATTTCTACCCTCAGCTTATACTCGAGTCAATCAGTTTACAAATTATTCAGGTAAAAATAGGTGCCTCGACTTATACTCGGATCAACTTATACTCGCGTATATAAGGTACCGGCACTTATTGTGAGATTTGACAAATATCTGAAAGATATATACCACCTTATGTCAGAAAAAGTAGAGATCCTATTTAATAGAAAATAGGATCATTAAAGTCTGGATAAAGAGCTTCTCCATGATTATACAGAGCGGCTTCTTTCTAGACAGAAGGATATCCCCTTGTTCACAGAGGAATCTGTACTCTTTATTAACTAAAGCCTCTCAGTGATCTCTAAAAGTCTATCACCCTGCTTTAATCTGTGTATGATACAGTACATTGCAATTTTCAAGCATAAAATACACATTCCAACAATACTGATGTGTGTGTCTATTGCAAAGACATAAATCACCGTAAAAATTCTAATAATAGAAAATAAGTTCAGCTTTTCTATTCAGGTTCATTAATATTAATGATAGTAATCTAAGTGAAAAACATAAAGAAGTAAATTAAATATCAGAGAATCTTCTTATTCATCTGCTGGAAGCAGCCGAGGGGCTGAAAGGTCATCAGTTTTAATAAAGTGTAAATGATAAGTGTGATCATGTAAATGACAGGTCTCCCTAATATAATTGGTAGGTGTGGTTACCAGATTAAAAATCCAATAAATATTGCCCATATCATTGAGAAAATAGGATACATTTTCTTTATGCCATTGAATGCCTTCTGGAGGGACATTCATTCTTGGCATTATGTAGCTCCTAATAATTAAGCTTGTTTTACTGACAATGGATCTCATTATTCTTGCTTAAACAAATGTCCATGATATTGAAAGTCCTATATATACTTGGGCAAGGCGGCTCAAAAATGAAAAATGACCTTTTTTTTTACCTTTGATCAGCATTATCTGTCTAATGGATGGTCTGTTACTTTTATCTCCTCTCTCTTTGGGGTAGGAGTTGAATGCCTAAAATGCAATAGATCGAATTGGCTGAAATTTTATAGACTTATCCTGATTCTGAAACTATAAAGAATCAAGGTTAAAATCCTGATCATGTTAAAAATGTATACACTTTTTATTGCCTTACTGATTTTTTTTTTCATTTTTCATTATCCTTCTTTAAATCCTTTGTTTAATATTAATCTTTAAGACATTTGAGAAAAGATATGAAGACCCTGTTGAGCCTAAATGTTCCAGATGGTACCATGTAGCCAGTAGTACACATTATACTGTAAACTGTATTTGTAACTGTAACCCTTCCTTGCCTTGGCAATAATAATAGATATGGTGAGACTATAGTCTATAATATTATATTAGTTTCATAGTAATGCAGTAGATAACACATTTAGAAATATATACCTGTAGTGGACATGTAGTTGGACAAGATGAACTGTAAAGGTGGCCATACATACGAACGATAATGGGTAAATCTCGTCATTCCACGACGGGATTTACCCAATATCGTTCATGTGTATGGGCTTTTCCCGACTGACCGGAGTGCCGATGAACGACCGTAGTCGCCACTACAATCAGTTGGGATAGATGGGAAATTTCCGTTATCGGCTCCCTTTACTTTAGTACCGTGTATGGCCGCATGACCGACCGATCCTCATACCGCGTATAGGGATCAGTTGGGTATGTGTATGTGGTTCCCACAGCACGTGTGCCGACAGATACCACTGTGATCTGTCGGTACACATGCTGTACAAATCGCATGCGTATGGCTACCTTAAGTGGCATTTATAATACAGACAAAGAACAGGTGATCAGTCCAGTATGCACATTTATGACTGTATTATTTCAAGGTTATGGTGCCTGAACCACCAAAGCAGAGTGACTGTAACCATGACCCATAAAAGGCACGGTATTGCAAAATATCGATCTTAATCTCGATTTGTAAATTACGATTTTGACTATTATTTTATAATTATGGTCATAATTGTACACCTATACAATAGAATTCCGGTAGTCTACTAAGGCATGGTATTTTATTGATGCATGACCGTGGCCGTAAAAGCCCACAAGGAAATAAGTGTCCCTCTTGCATGGAGCAACATTTATAATACTTAAAAGTAATCTTGTGGAGTATCTATAACTATACAAAGTTTAGCATTGAGTGAAAAAACATTAAGCAGTATTGGTAACAATCTAGAGTCAACTAGGCAGACAGAAAAACAGCATCAATATATTTATAAACCAGTAGAGATGTCCAAACTTCGCAAAATCCGGTCCGCTCAAGGATCAGCGAATTTTCGAAAAAATTCGAAAATTCCTCAAAAATACGAGAAATCCTCGTAATTTCGAAAATTTTCGAAAATACGTATTTTCCCGCATTTTTGAAAATACGTAAAATCCTCGTAATTTCGAAAATTTACGAAAATATGTGTTTTTATGTATTTTCAAAAATACAAGAAATCTTCGTAATTTCAAAAATTTTCGAAAACGCGGTTCGGAAAAGTTCGGAAGAAGGAAAACCGGAAAATCCGCGACATCCGCTGTTCGTGAACGAGGTAAATCACGGGTTCGGATCCGCGAACTGGGCCATCACTATAAACCAGTAGTACAGAATAATATAAAGTGTCATCTATGTTATCCAACCAGTATAATCAAACTAGGAGGTTCTTAACTTGGCATATCATATAATATTACATCCTGTGCTGAACTTACTGGTGATCCTTGTATATTGTTGTTGTTTGGGTGGAATTTTACCAATCACCCTTCAACTGTCCTCTTTAAAGGTTAATCCACTGACCAAAGCTCCCCCTTCCTCTGGCAGTATATGTTCCTTGTATAATACCAAAACTCATATCTTCCATATTTTCCAAAGCTGCTTGTGTAAAAGGTATGACAGTATGAATCATCCTAATGCCCAATAGCTTATTTTAGAACTATCTTTCATTGTTTGCTGTCTGTGTGGAACAGTTCCATTCAATTCTATTCTATATTGTAGTGTTACATTATCTCCCAGCTATTGTATGCAACCCAGAGCCTGCAGCTTCTGTAATAAGGCAGGCAAAAAAATGCCAATATTATTAACCCATACCCAGCTATCAGTTGAAACTGGTTCGAATAACAAGACATAAAACTTAAATGGACTTTTGCCCAGTGTAAGGATTTTTGACCAACTCTACAAAAGATAAAACTGCCCAGTGTTGTGAACAATAGCATCATCTACAGCTAGGCTATAGATATGTAATGCTATGTAATGCTATGTATCTCCTTTAAAAACAGATGTCATACCATAAAATTATACATTAAATTAGATTTATGGCAGTTGCAGGCATGGTATTGTGAAAGAAATATGCATGTCCAACGGTACAGTGTGTAAACATGTGTTTAGCTATGCCCCTAGCAGCTATGAAAATGATTAATAAATAAATGTTCATTCATGAACAATCAGCTAAAGTTACTTACCCTTAAGAGTTGCCAACAAAATATATAGCAGCCTTCTAAATATTCTGCTATAGGAGAACATATGGCAAATAATGATCTATCCCTTGTGTCATGCAGAGATTAGAGAAAGCCAATAAATGCTTCTGTATAATTTGTTCCTTATTCCGTATTAATTAAAGTAGATTTATGCTGCAGGTCTCTTTTTGATCACTACAGCGCACTGGAAATTCTCATTCTGTATGCAGTTTTGTATGAGTTTCTAAATAATCAATCTTCCGGCCTTTGTTCGGAACATCTTGTGTGAAAGTTCTGTTGCACGGTAACATAAATCCCAGTGCTTTAAAAAGCCCTAATTAAGCATTTATGGTTAACATGTGAACATGTATTATAGTTACATGTGATTACCCCTTCAAACCTTTAGACTAATATATATTATCATGAGTTAATTAGATCTCCATTTCAGTGACTACAAATTCATTTTCTGACTACCCAGCCTTGTTTAGAGAGCAGTCATTGGCAGGTCAGACAGTTTAAGCAAAGAGAGCCATAAGACTGAACATGTGCATATTTGTATCACGCTTGTGCCTCACTGGGCAGATGTAAAGATATTTTCTTTATAATGCTTTTTTAAAGGGCATGTCCAGCCCCCAAACTAAAATTAAACCCCATATTACTCCCACTGTACAGTTTAAAAAAATCTTTACCTTGCAATCCTGCTCCTTATTGTTCTCCTGCAATCCATGTCCAAAGTCCCAGAAAGTGCAGAGTAGTGTCTGTCTTCCCAAACATTGCTGCCTTCTGTCTCTCCTCCGGGAGGGATGGTGACATGTGCACAGGAGCCCTTTCACCCCTCTCCCCCATCCCTTTTTTCAAATATCTCCCCAAGCTTAAAACCTTTTATACAGCCAATTACAGTCGCAGCTGCCAGTCTGGCCCCCTGCTAGAGGATCTGGCGGGCAGGGGAGCTGGACCAGAGCAACGCTGGAACCAGGAGGTGTAAGTAGAGTTAGGAATTGATTTTTAGACTTTTAACTTAGCGGTTGGGGGTGGGATTTACTGTAAATGTTACTATGGGGGGTGGAGATGCCCTTTAAACATTATTTCTATATTATGCTATCCAGTCAGACTCGTTTATATTTTACCTTTTACCAGGTAACTGTGGTCACCTTTACAGCGCTTTCACACCTTTTAAATAAGTCTAGAATTATGTCTCTAGATTCTCTGGTTCCTAAGTTATAGGCTTGTAAAGTTACAGCTCCTTGTCTGTCCTCTCTGTCTGAGTCTCTGTGACAGTCACATGATGTTCTATGTAAGAAGCAGGGCCTATGATGCAGCTGATTATATTCTATCCCAGCAGCGGGCATGCTCCAACTTAAACTTGATGGCAGACGCAAAAGTTGAATCACAGATCACCAAAAGAAACACCATTTATACTGCTGAAATCAGGGATAGACTGAGCCATTTTAAGTTATGAATGTGCCCTTGTTAATGAAGGCCACTTGTTTGTTAAGGTTCTCATTCATCCAGGCCATGGTATCTCTGTTGTATTCAATTACATCAACTGCACTTAAAGTTTAGTTCTTGAAGACGTTTCGCTAGTCATCTGACTGGCTTTCTCAATTCAGAATGACTTGTACAAGAATCTGTTGGCAATTAAGTACCCTAGAAAGTCCACGTGTATGGAGACCAAAGTTCCCCTTTAATTCACTTTGAGGGTTTTTTTCTGTGATTATATTTATTTAAAAATATTGCAGTGATGCAAAATTAGATTAACATACAGTATTTATTTTTTTTGCACAATTTTGTTACAATTGCATATTTACATCAAAGAAATACAAATCATAGAAACAAGCAGCGTTGTACCCAGAATGTCATCTCATTGCATTTTTGAGCACTGATTAGGTTAAGATCCTGTGAACTGACCTGCAAGGTCCAATGTTGGGCATATGACATGAATAGAAAATCTGTAGTAAAACATACTACCTAGCACTTGCTGCAGCACAGTTTATTCTAGCAGTGGCACTGGCATTAAGCCTCATTTGAAAAAAGTTAAAACATATGAGGGTATCATGTTTCTCTCCTTTAAAGGGTATGTACACTGTAAAAAAAACTTTAGGTTAGTAGTAAGTTGTTCTATCCCCTCCTAGAGCCTACCCTGACTGCTTGAATTTTGCTGACTTCCTCCTCCTGTGTAATAGCGTCTGGAGCTCTGCCTCCACGAGATCTCCTGCTTCCTTTACACAGGAGTAGGAAGCCAGCAAGATTCAAGCATTAAAGGTTCTGAGGGGGGATAAAACAAAAAAAAATGGACAACTTTAGTTTTAAAGGGGGTCTCCACTCATATTAATTCATTTTTGGAATTCAGTTTTATTGAGGAATGGGAGGTAAAGGAGCTGTGTCTTACCTCCCATTCTTCAATAAAACAATCAGGAGTCAGGAGAGAAGGCAAAGAACGCTTGCTTTCTCCCCCGGCGCATAGTCTGACAGGTCCTGACTAACTCTGTCTTCTATGCGCAACCTTCTGAAGGTTATTAACTAATAATTGGAAGCAGAGATTTCCCATCATGCAATTTACACTGACCAATTGTCACTATTCCATTTACAGCAAAACTACACATAGAAGAAGAGTTTAAACTAATAAGGCACTTGACTGACAGATGAAATATAAGATCTTTCAGATGGGATATCTAAAGAAATAGGAGGCAGATCAACAAATAAATGGTACGGTGATAGTTGGAACCCATTATAGTTTCCAGTTAAACAAATTATTGCTTTCAGTATAGATGCCCTTTAAGGCAAAATCTTTTCTTCATGCTACTTAAAAATGTATTTTTAGTAAGCCACTTGCAATAGTACCTGACATATGACAGAAGACAATTGTAATTCCTGATTGGGGGTCCATATGGGATCCCAAAATCAACCTGCAGGTGATGTTTAATGGAAGGAGACAATATATCTACCAGTAAAGGAAAGAAGTGGATGCTCTTGATTTATAGACATCCAGTAGCACCCAATTCCATATTTAGAGATGCAGGAAAGATAACTGGGACTCCCAACAAGCAACCTATAGGTTAAGTGACCCCCACACACACACACCCTCTAGAAAATTACTTTATGGTTAACAGATTCCTTTTTTAAATGTTTTAAATGTAGCCTTGAGGTTTTGTATTTAATGTTATTAATACTATCTATTATTGTATATGAATAATAATGAGTCGTATTTCATTTTTCAGAAATACAGTATGACTATAATCAAGGTTATTTTCAAGGATGTCATGCAGTTATCTAAATTTTCTGTGTGAACAAACATTCCTACGGTATCTTTTCTCAAATCGTTCATTAAAAAGGTACATAATACTTTTTCTGTTCCGGGTCCACACAACTATTTGTAATAAGTGATGATTATTATTATTATTGTGGATTTATATAGTACCAACATCTTCCGTCGTGCTTTACAATTACATGTATACATTCATATCAGGCCCTGCCCTGAAGAGCTTACAATCTAAACACATTTATTTGACACAGACAACCTATCAGTATGTCTTTATGATTGTGGAGGAAACCAGAGTACCCGGAGGAAACCCACGCAAGCACAGGGAGAACATACAAACTCCTTGCAGATGTTTTGTATGTAATTACAGTGGAGGGTTTTTGACTACTTCTACTTGATTACTTTAAACCCACCTCACCCCCAACCAAAATATAATGCAATGATTTTTACTTCAGCAATTTGCCCTTTTCATTTTAACAAACTACTGTATGTTAACATAGGTTGGTTGATTAAACTATGTATTACAAGCCAATTAATAAGCATTTGTATTGCTATGTAAATGAAAATATACGTATAATATATGATTAATAATATCTTTATATATATATATATATATATATATATATATATATATATATCATCAACAGGAATAACTGATATATGTATATATATATCTATCAGTTATTCCTGTTGATGATTTTCCTTGCTATGAAGACATTGGGGGGAAATATATTACATATTGTAATTAAAGGACAACAATACCCCAAAAAACATCTCCCCCATTACATGTCCACACTTCAAGCAGCTGAAATCGCTTACTCTCATTTACAACCATGCTGCCTTCCCTTAGATATCACACAGCAAAGATGAGTGCTAAAAGCCCGCCTCCTAGACGGCCCAGGGCCATGATTAACATATCACTTGTCATTGGCTGGTGGGAATGTCTGTTACAACCTCTCTTCTCCTCCCCTGCCAGTCAAACAAACTTGAACTGTTCGGTTGCTAGGATACAGCCTACATAATCAAGCTGATCAAGGACGGGTGGAGGAGTGTTTTCTCACTGCTAGCTTTGAGTGACAGTTACAGGCAGACAGAATTGTTACACCCCCTTCACAGTGTGGCTAATTGAAAGCAGAGAGAAGCTCGAAATCAGGAAAAAACATATAGGGAGGGCTGCATACCTTTACTCTTTTGAAAGCAGTTTAAAAAAAAATGCATTGAGGCAATAAAGTTATCCTTTAATTGAAATTATAGGGAAGTGGCTGGTTTGTTGTCCATGTTGCCAGTCTGGCCTAGACCTGTTCCCCTAATGTCAGGAAATTCTGGATTTGTGTGCACAGAAACATAGTAACATAGTAACATAGTAATTAAGGTTGAATAAAGACATACGTCCATCAAGTCCAACCTATTCCCCCTCTTTATATTATTATTTTTTTTTTAACCCTACCTAACAGTTGATCCAGAGGAAGGCAAAAAAAAACCAACTAAAAATGGGGAAAAAATTCCTTCCTGACTCCAAACGGCAATCGGAAAGTATCCCTGGATCAACCAGATCTATATGTATTAATACCAGTAATTCTTAATATTTTTTAGTTTTAGAAACTTATCCAGGCATTTTTTAAAGCTATTCAATGAACTTGCCATTACCACATCTGCCGGAAGACAGTTTCACAATTTCACCGTTCTCACTGTAAAGAAACCCTTCCTAACCTGTAGATGAAACTTCTTTTCTTCCAACCTTAGAGGATGTCCACGTGTCCTCTGATATGACCTATTAGTGAACAATGCACCAGAGAGCTCATTGTATGGGCCATTAATATATTTGTATAAGGTTATCATGTCCCCACGCAACCGCCGCTTCTCCAATGTAAACAGCCCTAACTTGTCTAATCTGCCTGCATATTCAAGCCCCCCCATTCCCCTTATTAATTTAGTTGCCCTTCTCTGAACTGCCTCAATTTCCAAGATGTCCCTTTTGTATATGGGATTCCAAAACTGCACTGCATATTCCAAATGAGGCCTTACCAGTGCCTTGCAAAGAGGGAGAATAATATTTTTCTCTCTTGAATCTATTCCCCCTTTTATACAAGACAATATCTTGCTAGCTCTAGCTGTTGCTACCTGGCATTGTTTGCTATGGCTAAGTCTGTTATCTACCAGAACCCCCAAATCTTTTTCCAATACAGATGCACTTAACACAGAGTTATTTATGGTGTAGGTGGCACAGGGATTATTAAATCCCAAATGCATCACCTTACATTTATCAACATTGAATCTCATCTGCCATTCTGCTGCCCATATTAATAATCTATCTAGGTCTGCTTGCAGCACTTGCACATCATTGGAAGTTTCCAAAGCTCTGCATAGTTTAGTGTCATCAGCAAATACTGAGACCTTGCTCTCAATGCCCTCTTCTAAGTCATTTATAAACAGATTAAACAGAAGCGGCCCTAGTACAGAACCCTGAGGCACTCCGCTTAGAACTTTAGCCCACATAGATGTAGTTCCATTAACCACCACTCTCTGTTTGCGGTCCAATAACCAGTTCTCTATCCATGAACAAATGTTTTCTTCAAGGCCAACAGTCCTCAGTTTATACATTAGTTGCTTATGTGGCACAGTATCAAAAGCTTTTGCAAAATCCAAATATACCACATCCACTGCTGTGCCTGAATCTAGCTTCTTACTCACTTCTTCATAAAAACCAATTAAATTTGCCTGGCATGATCTATTTCTCATAAATCCATGCTGACTACTACTAATAAGATGATCCCTGGAAACAAAGTCAAGGATATGATCCCTTAACAAGGTTTCCATCACCTTCCCTACAACTGATGTTAGGCTTACAGGTCTATAGTTTCCAGGCTGTGAACGACTACCTTTTTTGAATATTGGTATTACATTGGCTTTTTTCCAATCCAGCGGCACATCCCCAGACAAAAGCAAATCTGAAAAGATGAGAAACAGTGGTCTAGATAGAACTGAACTAAGCTCCTTTAAAATCCGAGGATGCAATCCATCTGGTCCTGGCGCTTTATTGATATTAACCTTGTCTAATTGTTTCCGTACCATATCCTCTGTTATCCAATGTGAAAACTCTTCATTTCTTCCCTGCATATTATTACAATCCCTACTGTAAGGACAAGGATTCTCAACAGTAAAAACCGATGTAAAAAAACGGTTTAGCAGATTAGCCTTTTCGGCATCCTCTACTACCACCTCAGCTCCATTATTTAATGGTCCCACATTCTCAGTCCTCATCTTTTTACCATTTATATACTTAAAAAACATTTTGGGGTCGGACTTGCTTTGTTTGGCAATCCGTATTTCATTTTCTATTTTAGCTAGTTTAATTACTTTCTTGCACTCTTTATTACAGCTTTTGTACTCCCTGTAAGCCTGTTCTGTGCCTTCTGTTTTCAAAATTTTAAAAGCCTTTTTCTTTTTTTCCATCTCCCTTTTTACCTGAGCATTAAGCCATGCAGGACTGGATCTAATTTTTTTACACTTGTTACCTAAAGGTACCGATTTAGAAATGTAATAGTTTAATATCCCTTTAAAAGTGGTTCCCAAAATGCATTTGTAAACATACATTTTAGATTATCAATTGATTTACTTCCATACATGGTCGTACATGCCTCCTTATCCTCTGTGCTCTCCCCTCCCCCTTCTCCTCCCTCCATTGTGTTAATAGCCCCCTGATCCCTAACTTCTCTATCTACCCCTGTGTAGTTCAACGTTCCCTCCCCCCCATACCTAGTTTAAAATCTCCTCCAACCCCCTAGACATCTTCTCCCCCAAAACAGCTGCACCATCACCATTGAGGTGCAATCCGTCTCTACTAAAGAGTCTGTAGCCAACAGAAAAATCAACCCAGTTCTCTAAAAACCCAAACCCCATCTTCTTACACCACCCTCTTAGCCACGCATTTATACTCCTGAGCTCCCGTTGTCTCCCTAGCGTAGCACGTGGCTGCGGTAGTATTTCTGAAATCACTACCCTTGAGGTCCTTGCTTTTAACTTGGCCCCTAATTCTCGGAAATCATTTTTAAGGACCTCACCTCCACCTCTAACTTTGTCATTGGCACCAATGTGAACCAAGACCGCCGGGTCACTCCCAGCCCCACCCAATAATCTGTCTACACGATCCACCACATGTCGAACCCTAGCACCAGGCAGACAACACACTGTTCGGCATGCAGGGTCTTGGCGACAGACTACCCTATCTACCCTTCTAATAATGGAGTCCTCTACCACTACCACCTGCCTATCCTTCCTATCCCCCAGTTCTCCCTCCCTTGTATTGGAGATGGCCGTCCCCTGGGTGCTCAAGGGAAAGGCCCGCTCCATACATGCTGCTTCCGAGCCATCGTCCTCCACATCTTCACCTAAAATGGCAAATCTGTTGGGATCGACCAACTGGGAAGAAGCGCCCCTATCCTTCCGTCCCCTACTTCCCCTGGTGACCCTTACAAATCTATCTTCCTTTACCACCTTATCTGCCCCATCTCCACCCTCCAGTTTACTGGCCCCTGCCAGTACCTGCATTTCCCCCAGATTTGCCAAGCCCTGCAATGCTGCAAGTTTACCCCTTAGATTCTGGACCTCAGATTCCAAATGGGCAACCCACTCACATCTGACACATACATAGGTCCCTTGGGGCGGCTGCTCCAAGATCCTATACATGCAGCAGGATGCACATTGCGCGGCCCCAACAAAACTGTCCATACTAAACAGCAATACACACCAGAGACACAGCAACACACAGCAGAGAAATAGCAGTGTTGTTCTAAACGCTTTTGTTTCTTAACACTTTCTCTCCCCTTTAAAAACAGACAAATCCCTTTAAAACAGAAAATCCCTTTGAAAGAAAATCGCTCAAGAGATGATCGCTCTGGAGAAATGACTTAAATGAGGTTCAAAACCAAAGAGCCAACAGCCCTCAGCCAATTTAAACCAATTAGCTACACCCCCATCCAATCAGAGAAAAGAAAAAAAAATGCCTTTCCTTTGTCTCTTACCAACCCCTGCTCTACAGGTAACAGTGCTTTTTAAACACCAGTATTTGTAAACAGTGCTTTTTAAACACCACTATTTGTTTTAGTAACCCAGTGCTTTGAGTTTACTCAAACAATTCCTACTACCTTATTCAAGCAGTAAGTAGTAAAAAAAAAAAACAAAAAACACACAAGTGATTAATTACTTACACAGGCACACTCCTAGAAATAAATAGTGTTAGGTTAGTACATTTACTAGGCTGCAAACCACAGTTAATAAACGCTTTTGTTTCTTAACGCTTTCTCTCCCCTTTAAAAACAGACAAATCCCTTTAAAACAGAAAATCCCTTTGAAAGAAAATCGCTCAAGAGCTGATCGCTCTGGAGAAATGACTTAAATGAGGTTCAAAACCTCATTATATTGTGGAACGCAAACCTTTTTCCTTGTCTTTCACAACAATTTAATCATATCTTCACACGCTTTATAAATAATGTATCGTGCATAATGTTTATAATGTATCCCTTGCCTAATTATGTAACTATTATTTTTGTTTATGTATTTCATTCCTAGCGATTATTACCTTTTTTGCATTCTTTATTGTTGAAATATACATTGCTGGGTATAAATAAAAGTACAGTGTATGTTAACACACACATGCATTATCCAGGAGGCTTTTAACTGATGTCTAGAGTATTTTCTCATTGCTGGCAAACCATGATGGCTAAAAAAAAGAAGAGAAGCTTTATTTTACCTGCAGTTTCTCATGATCTGAACTTTATTATACTTACAAATCTTTAACATTAAATAATTTGCATCTTACTGCAACGTATTCGGTACATTTGAATTTGAATGCGGTCGACTAAATCAGAATTTTGTAAAATAAATAAAAATTTTCAGTGCAAAAAGTTCCATCTGGTTGAAATCAACCTTAAGGTAACAGATGTATAATGGGCATTATCATTTAATGACAGGAAAGGTATTTCAATGAACAACGTCTAAAAAAAAACCCATTTTAATATGTGTAATGGCAGTAAATGGTAATGATTCCCAGATGGCTGTGAAAGAGATTAATCAATACTTATATGCTGATGCGGCTTTATGTAAAACGATGTCACAAAAACGATGAAAGACAAATGTCATGTATAATGGTTTTCATATCTGCACGTAGTTCAGTGAGGCAGATCATCTACTGTATGCATAATGCAGAGAATCTATTCCACTGATTCCTTAAGGAATATTTCATGGGATCTTTTATTTAAAATGAAATATTCCTTTTACTTTTTATTCAGAAATAATAGTATTTGTTTAGAATTCTGTGAGCTGATGGTGCATTTCTAGCAATAGATCTATACATGGTTTAGTTACATCATATAGTGATAATGTTTTAGGCCAGGAGATGAGTTAGTTCAGTAGTATGGGATCAGACCACCTGCATTCAACATTTCATGACTATCAAGGTAAATGGGTCAATGATGCTGATTTTATATCCTTGTCCCAAAAATGCACCAAGCCAACCTCCCAACATAACCAATACCATATTCATGTACAACAAAATGGGATGTTTGGGAAGAGCATATTTTGCATTAAAGAAAGACTTGGTACAGAATAAAGAACACAATTGTTAATGCCAACAGCTGTATTTAATACTGAACCTAGGGGTATAGTATTTTTTTTTTTAATTTGCTTTATTTGTCTTCACTAGAGATGGCTGAACTTTCGAAAGTTCGGCCTATTTTCAAACTTTCGAACTATATGGAAAGTTCGAAAACGGACCCAATAAAGTCAATGGGAGTCAAATAGTTCGAAAAGTTCTAATGAAATACAAATAAAATATTAATGGTAACTTAATGTAAATGGTTCTGGGACCTGGGAAATGGTCTGGGGAACATGTTCGGATATCCAGGACATCCGAAAAATCAATTTTACTCTCACTGGCGCTATTTTTGAGCTCTCGCGTTCGAACATTCGATGTTCGCGCCTAGGTATCATGTACATTTTATTTGCGGATTCGATGCTCGCGTATAGGCTTTAATGGACACTTTACTCGCGGATTCGATGTTCACGCCTAGATACCATGGACATTTTACTTGCGGATTCGATGCTCGCGTATAGGTTTTAATGGACACTTTACTCATGGATTCGATGCTCACATATAGGTATAATAGGCATTTTACACGCATATTCGAATGGTCGAACATTCGATATTTATCGAAAGTCCGAAAATATCGAAAATCCGGGTCCGGGATAGTACGACAAGTCCGAATTCGTTCGAATTTGAATAGTTTGGCTCGAACTCGGGTTCGAGTTCTAGTCCATCTCTAGTCTTCACCAATATTATAATATTACAATACTATATTTTGTGTTGTTTAAATGCAATATTATTTTAACAGAAAAGAAAAACAGAGGAAAATATATGGATGGCACAGTATTTGTGGGGCATTTATATTGTTGTCTACTATATACAGATATTTAGAGTTGTTCCTCACTTTTAAATATTCTGTTGGTGAATTTGGATACTGGATTGTATATATTAAATAAACATATTAAAATGTAGAGTCGTTCCATATTCCCCAAATTTTATTGAATTTGTCTGGGCAGTTCCTATGTTTATATGATTTGTAGTAGAGGAAGGTCTCCATTAATTAATCTGATCCAGATCTTCACCTTAGGGCTTTTGTGTAACATCCATCTCAGGATGATTGTCTTGCGTGCATAGAATAAAGCCGCTTGTATGAACAGTAATTCATAGCTAGACAATATTTCTTGATCTGCCACACCAAATATACATAGTGGCAGGGAGTTTTGTATGGGATGGGGTGATAGTTGAGTCAGTAGCTGGAGCACTTGCTCCCAGAACTTGGAGATCTTAGGGCAGCTCCATAATAGATGGAGAAAACCAGGAGTTTGATATGCCACATTTAGGGCATTCTGATATATTGGAGGGTTTAAAATGTTTTAGTTGTTTAGGTGAGCAGCAGGCCTGATGAATTATTTTTTACTGTATGAGTTTATTATTTATTGCCGGTGAGGCGTGTGTATGAGAGTTGATGATTTCTGACCATTGTCTAGATCTTTATAGGTGTGTCGACCATTTAGCCTTGATTGTATCTACATATGCTTGTGATTTGACTCATAAGAGAGAGGTATAGAGTTTTGAAATCATTCCTCTCAGCCCCTGGGTGCGGATCACTCCAATAATCGGGTGTTTGGTAGGTCCATTAGGGAGTTGTGTAATGTACCTTCTAAGTGCATGTCCAATTTGTAAGTAGCGATAGTGCATTGAGTTGGGCAATTTGTATTTTTCTTGTAAGTCATGGAAAGATATTATTCCAGAGTCCTGTACTAGGTCACCCAGTCTATTGATCCCTGATGCCTCCCATAGTAGTCTCCCAGGTAGCCCTTGTAATTCCGGTACAAGTTTATTATTTTTATGACTGTTTATGGAGTGTAGTGCCCTGGCCTATTTTGTGTAATGCTGGGGCCTCTAAATATGCCATATATGGGCCTGTAATATACTGTAGCATCATATAGTCTGATTCTGTCGGAGTCGTTGAGGGTTCAACCCAGCATTGTAAATATCTGAGCTGGGAGGTGCCTGTAGTTTGCTGAGGTTGACCCTGCCTTTACTATTGCTCCAGACAAAGGAGAGTATATAACTAGTCAGTTTTTTGAAGAAGGAGGGGGGGATGTAGGCAAGTGAATGTTGAATTTTATATGAATTCAGGGGGACACAGCTCAACGCTTGGGTTTTTTTCATGTAAAGTCAAGCAGTGTCGCTATGTTAATGGAGTAAAATAGTTGGGGTGATTTAGTAATAGTCATTCCCAGGTACTTAAATTGTGATAGTATTGGTATTGGTGCGGGGCATGTAAAGTTATGTGAAGAGAGGGTGTCCAGTATAGGGTATAGGGCAGATTTCCCCCAATTTATCATTAGTCCAGAGTATGTACCAAAGGTAGAGAGTAAATTGAAAGCGGTTGTAAGTGTGTTGTGTGAGTTATCTATATACATAATTACATCATCTGCATATAGACCTAATTTCTCCTTATGTCCCCCTAATTGGAATCCTTTAATTTGGGGACTTTGGTGTAGTAAGGTTCAATAGCTAATGCAAACAAGTATGGTGATAGTGGACATTCTTGGCGAGTGCCTCTATGCAATGGGAATGGGATAGAAAGACTACTGTTGATCAGGATTTGTGCTTTGAGGGTCTGAGTACAAGAGACACACCCATCTTACAAAGCTATGGCCAAATCCAAATGCCCTGAGTACCTCTATCAGATATGGCCATTCAACTTAATCGAACGCTTTGGCCGCATCTAGTGATAGCATAATCCGGTTTCCGGAGTTGTCATGATCTATTTGTGATTGTATTAAGGTATGGCGCAGATTGAGGTGGATTTGCCGGGCATAAATCCCGTTTGATCTGGGTGTAGATGGATAGTACTATAGATTTTAACCTTGTTGCTAGTATTTTGGCCAGAATTTTATAGTCGGTTGTCAGTAGGGATATGGGTCTGTAGGAACCGCAATCAGTCGGGTCTTTACCAACCTTGGGAATTACTACTATTGTAGCTGTATATAGTGAGGGGGGGAGTCTTCTAATCTCATAGGAATGTGTATACATTTCTAACAGTTGTTGAAATAATTGCTCTTGGTATCTTTTATATATTTCAAGGGGGAGCCTGTCTGGGCCAGCATATTGTTATATCTCCTCTGTGCAAGTAGCCATATTGATTGGTTTGTTTGGGTACTATGCTCAGTATATTCCTTCTCTGCTTGTGTTAGTTTCCTAGTTAGCTTTTCTTTGCTTTCTCTAGTGGTACATTTAATATACGATATAGTGGAGTGTAATTTGCCTCTCAAATATGCCTTAAGGGCCTCCTAGCTTAGATTAGGGACTTGTGTTGGTGTGTTTATATGTAGAAATTTTTCAATTTGTTCATGCAGTAAGTCTGTCTGTGGAAATTGGGTTAACCAAAACGGATGGAATCTCCACTGTCAAGTCAATGTGGAGGCTCTCAGGAATTTGATATATAGAAGCAATGGCGAGTGATCTGATATTCCACGGGGCAGGTATTTAATCTGGGTCACCCAGTGGACTGTTTAGGGCATAGTATTTTACATAAAGTCATATGTGGCAAAATATTCCTTTAAATGGTCATGTATTTATGTATAATTTATTTATAAAGCGCCACTGGGGGACACAGTGCTGTACAATAACAAAATGCAAAAAAGTCATACAAGGGGGGCAAATACATAAATAGTTCAGTACATAAATATATAAATGATATCAATAAAACTATATAAGTGCTAGAGCCTTGCCACAAGAGGAAAGGATGTCCATGCACAGTAGAGCTTACGATCTAATTATTACAATGATCATGTACCACTTTTCTATTTTTTATTCCCTTAAAATTTGATAATTAGGAACTTCTCATTATGAATGTGGTAATTTGTAATGCAAATCTGTGTTTCACAGGGGACTGCTGTTTTTTTCCAATATTGAGGAATTAAACATCAAGCTGCTGTAAATATTTGCTTAACTAATGCGTTTTCCTTCCTAGTCAGATCCTCTACAGGGAGACCTAATAGAGCTTGTTTTGGATTAATGTTCCAGTCACTATTAAAATCCTCATTAGAGATTCATGAAACTGTTGAGTTCCTTTTTGCCAGTGGTTCCACGAAACATGTTAAGCTTCCACAGAACCCAAAATTAAAATTAAACTCAATTGAATGCAA
Source organism: Hymenochirus boettgeri (assembly GCA_019447015.1). Lineage (NCBI taxonomy): Eukaryota > Metazoa > Chordata > Amphibia > Anura > Pipidae > Hymenochirus > Hymenochirus boettgeri. Next base: position 40,973,317 of record CM033477.1, on the reverse strand, counting down.
CGGAAGCTTAATATTTTACTTTTCAACACAGCATGCTGAATTTTCAACCCCGAATTGCACATTCGAACACCACATGTTGAATTTTGCTACGCAGCAGGTGGAATTTTCAGCAACGCATTTTGAGAAAATATCACACAGTTCCGCCCTTCAAAATTTTGAAAGTTTCACCAGATTTGCATGGAAACTAGATTTGGTTCAAAACCAGGACTCATCATTAATCCTCATTAATATATTGCTGTACCAACTTCCACAATGGAATTAGCATTACACAAGTCAAAATAATATGCATTATGATATCTCCAGCAAGCATCAGGGAGTGCAGTATTTATACAGTTTAACCTAATTTGGGTGAAGTATCATCTCATTAATATCTATGTTCAGATTTTCTTTGACCAACAGCATTTTAAGATGGAGTTACCATATACGTGGCAGAATAAATAATTATTATGTACTGATCAATTTATGTATTTATCTGTTGTATTCAATTAGATCAACTGGACTTAAAGTTTAGTTCTTGAAGACGTTTCTCTAGTCATCCGACTTGGCTGTGATATGCTAATTGGGATTTTCCAGGGTACATAATTGCCAAAGATTCTTGTACAAGTCATTCTGAATTGAGAAAGCCAATCGGATGACTAGTGAAACGTCTTCAAGAACTAAACTTTAAGTCCAGTTGATCTAATTGAATACAACAGATATACCATGACCTGGATGAATGAGAAACTTCACAAGCAATTTATGTATTTATATTTTTGTCTTTTTTTTTTACTTTTTTGTATTTTGATGTTGTACATTGCTTCATCCCCAAGTATATAAATAAACCATACATACATACATCATATGAAATGGCTTAGCACTAAAGATGTCTAAACAGAGTAATTATCAATACTGGAGCAGTAATGTTACAAGGTATTGAGGAGATATTTCACGCTTGTTTCGGTCCGGTTAAGTGTGGCCTCAGCCTTAATTCCCTTTTATCCCAATTCCAGTACATCTCAATTCTTCAACATGTGTGTGTTAGCAAATGCTTAGCTGGGAGATGATAGAATCAACCTAGCTTGATCACATCCCTTTCACATACATTGCTATGATTAAAGACAATAATGGCAACAGAATATTAACAGTGTACTTATTTCTTTCAATCTGTTATATTTGGATTGGTTTATATTCAAGCATAGATAGATATTTTATCTATTGTAATATACTGTATATTGTACATAGCTTGTCCCCAAGTGGCCCTATATAAATAAATGTATCATATACGTACATACTTGGTATATTCAGTAAGTCTAAATGAATTGCCATGGTAAATACAATGTAGATTATATTGACTGTTTTCTGTTAAATGGTTATAATTCCCATTTGTATCCTAAAGAAATGAATGACGCAAAAAATCTCCAAGTTATTAAAAATCTGAATAAATTCATAAATTGTTTATAATACCAAGAACCCAATGATTTGATAAAAATTCAATCTTGTCGATATTACCGAAGGTGAATGTACCCTTTGCATTTTCTATTCAGCCTTTCACTTCTAATTAATTATTCTCTCCTGTCAATAACATATTCTCATGTAAAGGTTTTTTTTTATCACAGTATGTATTATACATTACTTTTTTTGCTACAATATAGCTTGTACGGTCTTACTGTCATTTGGTGCCAGGTTTATCACGCTTGCCAAAGAAATAATGAAGGAGTAGAGTGTCTCACATCTCAAGTTCTCTTGTATCATAATTGATTTCTCTCTACTACTTCAGAGCTGTAGATCAAAGACTATTTATTTGTTTTCATCTCTATCAGACAGAGCACTTAGGCACAGTCTTCTATGAAACCAATAAATGGCGAATGCCCTTTTTGTAAAGTAACGTTTCAACTGTATTTTTGGCTGTGTAGAGGAAGTGATGTTACCCAGCCCTTCGACAGAATCTGCAGTCTGTATTTGTTTCTTGTGTAGATTGGCTTTAATACTTTGCCTAAAGGTGGCCAAATACATATCAGTATTAAGCCAATGATATAGTTTTTTCAATATCAAAACCAAAATTGAAAACACACTAATTCTGGGCCAAATTTAATAACCTGCGGTATTGTAAACTTCCAATACTGAATAATATTGTATAAGTATCGCTATTTAATGATAACGCTCTTTTATAAAATGCCCATCTGTTGGTCTGTTTTCATTTTTAGACACCACACATGAAACAATTATGGACAACACAGTATACGTATGACCATATGGCAAAACGTTTACCCTACACAGATTAGTTACATTAAACATGTATAATTATATGTTTTAGTATTACCAAAGGTACTCTCATCAAGAATTATGAGTTAACTTGTACTATGAAAGGGCATTCAATAAAATACTCTAGTCTCTCCATGGCCTAATGAATAATGGATAATAACAGATAATAACACTCCCCATGTCTCCTCTAGATCATTGGTTGCCCAGATGCCAAAAATGTATCCACCGAGTTTCCTTCTGTAGTAACAGTTTGTCCCTATTGGTATTGGGCCTAGTTTCGATGTTAGATAACCCATCAATTATCATGCATTTGAGACTGGCTAGTGAGTGATTGGCTTGTTTGAAATGTCGCGCTACCGGTGCATCAGTGAATTTATTATATTAATTATAATTTTATATTATATTTTATAATTATATAAATTCACTGATGCACCGGTAGCGCGACATTTCAAACAAGCCAATCACTCACTAGCGAGTCTCAAATGCATGATAATTGATGGGTTATCTAACATCGAAACTAGGCCCAACACCAATAGGGACAAACTGTTACTACAGAACGAAACTTGGTGGATACATTTTTTGGATACAGTATCACCGAGGGGGTTAAATGAGCAACTATCTTTATATATATATATCTTCAGGTTCAAATGCACTCATCCAATATACCATGTTACTATATTCAGGTGCCTCCAGGTCACACAGCTCCCATTCGCTATGTGTAATATTATGGTTCAAATTTCGAATATAATTCCCGGGCACACTGTTGTCTTGTGAAAACTAATCACTCTTTATTCGACGTTTCAACGTCTCGAAAAGTTGAATGTCCTGATGAAGACGTCCTGCGAGACGTCGAAACGTTGAATAAAGAGTGATTGGTTTTCACAAGACAACAGTGTGCCCAGGAATTATATTTGAAATTTGAACATATATATATATATATATATATATATATATATATATATATATATACATACTGCATTTTTGCTTTTATTTCCTTTTTGCAGGTAAAAAGCATGAACTGTATTGAGAGATCAGCAACCTATGTTAGAAGGAAGGAGAAACACTGTTTGATGCATTTCATGACATCAGTTAATTCCCATGAAGTGTGTGTGTGGCTGAACTTCCCATGCAGTTATGGGTTTTCCTTTTTAAAATAAAAGGACATGTCCCCAGACTTCTGAACAGTCATGTTATTCAGATGTATGGATAATAATTAAAATTCAATACAGAGGTCTTTAAAAAGTAAGAAAGTTAGTAAACGTAAACAGTTTTAAGAAATGAGAGTCATAAAAGGAGAAATCAGAACATCATTGAATTAGAATGCAGATTTCCCTATCATAAAAGCAATAATCAGTATCCCACCTCTCATTTTGTTATGGTTGTTTTCTAACATGAGGTGTGTGTCTTATTTCCCAGTGTGGTCACTGACCATTATATTCTTTACACGTGCTCAGTCCTAAGATACTGCAGAAACTTTTAACAGTTGGTACAGTTGGTCACATCCATTAGTAGCCTCTAGCCAATCCTTTTACAGGACAGAATAGGCAAAGGAGCATGTGACTGAGATCAGGGATGTGGCCAGTCACTGTACATATACACAGTTATTTCATCCAGTTCTAGTGGTAACATTTTCTTTAATGCTATTTACTGTATTGCTATTTTACATTTTATTGGTGTTTTTAGAGGCGATATGTTAAGATTCTGGAGTGTAAAAATTTGGGTTACACTGATACTGTATTTTAAACCCTTCAAGTGAACCATAAGTGGCATCTTACTTAAAATGTAGCTAAATGCCATAGAAATAGATAATACTCTTAAAGAGTGCTATACCTGCTAAGACTTTAAGAGAATTCCATGAGCTAAATACATAACCAGAAAGCAATCTCTGTCCCTTATTTACATATGTGAGAAGCAAATCAAATATAATAGGTAGAGTTTAAAGGGCATCATTACCATTATTATTTTAAATGGACCATTACTGGAAATTCTTCCCAGTAATTCCTTCCCACCACCATATTCTTTAGATATCCAATCGGAAGCATCTCGCATTTCAGCTGTCTGAAAACTCTCCTACTGTGAACAGTTTTGCTGAAGCTAAAATGGTGGCAGATATTTGATAGTTGGTGTGCAGTATGCTGTGTGCCGTTTTGACAGTTGGTATGTGGAAAGTTCCCCCTACTAGTGCTGCCTCATAGTAATTACTGAGCATTCTTGCCCTCATAAGAAAGTCTGGTCAGGTAGACTGGGGAGTGTTTAAAAGAGTGCTGAATTGAAGGCATTCCACAAACCGCACACCATAGAGTGAGTGCTATATTATTTTATTAAGACAAGTGAAGGTCATTTTTTTGTATATTTGCTCTATAGAGCATTAAACTCTCCCTATCCTTTTTGATTCCATAGTGACATCTATAGAAAATAAGTGAGATTAAAAAAAAGTCCCTTGCACAGTATTTGCATGTCCATCCATTATAATTAAAACACAATTAAGTGCACTTAAAACAAGGACAATTCAAATTCAAAATGTCAACTGCCAACAAGATTTTTTATTTTCCAACTTCAGCCATAATTTACTGCAAAAAAAAGGTCTTGCTCTTAGATTTTGTTGGAAGTGCCAAGAATCCTCAAATGACTTGAACAGAAAGGAGGGTCTCATCCATAAAAGCAAGGAAGACATCACACTGTGCAGAAAGCTTTGGAGAGACGCAGACCTAATCTTTTGGAAAAAGTCTATTGGCAAAGAATTTTAAGAGCCGTTATTTTTACATTATATTTTGACATGAAACGTCTGTGGGCATACTGATTTTGATGCGCCTGCTGCATGTTGAATGGCAATGAATATTGCCAAAGGTAAAAATTCAGACAAACAATGCATCATAGTATTAGGTATAAAATGCATTTTAAAAAATTCAATTAGATCAACTGGACTTGAAATGTAGTTCTTGAAGACGTTTCGCTAGTCATCCGACTGGCTTTCTCAATTCAGAATGACTTGTACAAGAAACTGTGGCAATTATGTACACTGGAAAATCCCAATTAGCATATCACAGCCAGGTGTTAAGGGTGTGATGGATAGTGGCTAAGAGGTGTTATAGGAACGCCCAGAGTAAGGTGTTAAAACAGCATTGTACATGGCAGACAGTTGGTGTCGAACCCCCCCACCTCTATTTAGGCTTGGTTTCTTTATTTTCACATAAATGGCCTCCTTAACACCTCTCTTGAACCAGTCACGTTCCTTCGCCAATATGTTAACATTACAATCTTCAAAGGTATGTCCTTTATCCTTAAGATGCAGGTACACGGCTGAGTCCTGACCCGAGGAATTGGCTCTTCTGTGCTGGGCCATACGTTGATGCAGTTGCTGTTTGATCTCCCCTACATACAAATCCGAGCATTCTTCACTGCACTGCACTGCATATATGATGTCGCTTTTCTTGTGTTTTGGTATTGGGTCTTTCGGATGTACCAATTGCTGCCTCAGTGTGTTGTTCGGTTTAAAGCAGACAGGGATACTATGTTTTTTGAAAATTCTTCTTAATTTCTCGGAGACCCCTGCTACATATGGGATGACCATGTTCTTCCTCCTGTCTTGCTTTTCCCCTTCACTGTTGGTATTTGTGTTCTTTTCTTTCCTTCTACTTCTTTTGACAAAGGCCCAGTCTGGATATCCACAAGTTTTAAGGGCTCCTCTGAGATGTTTCATTTCTATAGCCTTCGCCTCTGTGCTAGTGGGGATGTTCTCGGCTCTGTGTTGCAGGGTTCTGATGACACCCAGCTTGTGATCTAAAGGGTGGTGGGAGTCAAACATCAAATACTGATCTGTGTGTGTTGGTTTTCTGTAAACCTCTACTTCCAGTTTACCATTTTCCTTAACTTCTACCAAGCAGTCCAAGAAAGCCAGTTTATTGTTTTGTACCTCTTCCCTTGTGAATTTAATGTTTTGGTCTACTGCATTAATGTGTTCTGTGAAAGCTTGTAATTCCTTCTGGTGGATTTTAACCCAGGTGTCATCCACATATCTGAACCAGTGGCTGGGTGCTATGCCCTTAAAGGTATTAAGCGCCTGTGTTTCTACCTCCTCCATGTAAAGGTTGGCCACAATGGGTGAAACTGGGGATCCCATAGCACATCCATGTTTTTGCTTATAGAACTTATCCCTGTATTTGAAATAGGTGGTATTCAGGCACAAGTCCAACAAGGAACACACCTGTTCTGGGTTGAGATCAGTTCTGCTGGTAAGAGTGCTGTCTTGGCCTAGCCGTTTTCACACCATGTCAACAGCCTCCTTGGTGGGTATACAAGTGAAGAGAGATTGGTACATCATAGGACACCATAGTTTCTTCTACAACGAGTACTATATCTTCAATCTTGTTGGTGAAATCTGAGAGTTCTGGATGTGATGCTTAGAACTTCCCACCAAAGGTCCTAAGATGTTAGCTAGATATTTTGCCACCTTGTATGTTACGAGTTGATGCTGCTGACTATGGTCTTAGTGGGTCCCTTCCTTATGTATCTTTGGGAGTCCATATATGCATGGATGTGCCTCCAACTGTCTGCCATGTACAATGCTGTTTTAACACCTTACTCTGGGCGTTCCTATAACACCTCTTAGCCACTATCCATCACACCCTTTAACACCTGGCTGTGATATGCTAATTGGGATTTTCCAGGGTACATAATTGCCACAGTTTCTTGTACAAGTCATTCTGAATTGAGAAAGCCAGTCGGATGACTAGCGAAACGTCTTCAAGAACTACATTTCAAGTCCAGTTGATCTAATTGAATACAACAGATATACCATGACCTGGATGAATGAGAACCTTCACAAGCGCATTTTAAAAAGCTAATTTCAGCACAAAATTTGTCCTTTTTTTTACTCTAGTGGGCAAAATTTTAAATGAACACCCCCCCCCCTTTCCAGTTATCTTAACTTAGGGGAACAAAAATACTAAGTTAAAAATTCTCCCAGTGCTCCTAAACATACTTACTAGAAATGGACCAAAATGTGAATCCAAATCCGATTCCGAAGCAGATTTCCAAGATTGCAGACTTAGCGGATTTTCTGATTTTTGGATTTTAAAGATTTTCACCGTTGATTCGTGTTAGACAGACCATTTCCCAGGTCCCAGAGCCATTGACAGTTAGTTACCATTGCTTTTTACACCATAAATGCAGGCGGAATTTTCAAATTTTTTTACTCCCATTGACTTGGGTCTGCTCGTGGATTTTCAAATTCTTCCGAAAATCTGAGAAACTGCAAACAGAATGGATTTTTTCAAGTTCGGCCATGTCTAATACTTACCAACACCTAATCCCTAGCTTTGGGGGAATTTGGGGGGTTAATTAGACATGTACTTTAAGCAATCTAATTTAACTTTATTGATACACTATGCCAGCAGGCACAAAGGATAAACAGGATAAACTCCTGCTCAAGCTGCTCCCATAAATTCCTCCCCTTTAAAAAGTAGCCTGGTCAATCACCTAATATAAAACTATAGCTTCCTTGCCATATATTTCCCATTGGCTGATAGAACAAGCTTGTCCCCAACGTGGTCATTCAACACAGCACTCAACCTTTTATAGGAGAGAGGCAGAACATGTTTCCTCTATGTTGTGAACTCTGCTGGTATATAAGCACTTTTGTAGTGCACAATTGATGCAATAAACAACAGTTCCGCTTGAGCAACCTTAGAATATATATTCAGATTATTTGGCATAGAAATTCCTAAGTGATATGTACTGTAATAAAAGGATTAAAAAAAACAATGTAAAGCGAGTTTAGTTTTAACAGATATTACTATAGATCTAAATCCAGACCCATTTAAGAATTAAAATGTGTGCATGTTAGAATACACCTGCTACTAAATTGCAAAGCTAATGTAAAGATAATGTTCATGTTACCAAATTGCTAAATGCTTTAGTCGTTAAATTATGGAACTCAATATAATTAATTGCCCTGTGTGGTACACAACTGGTTTAAAAAACAAAATCAAGGAATCTCCTTTTTCTCAAATAAACCTATAAAAAAAGATCGAAAAAATTATCTCCTTTTCGACAAAAGGTTTTATTATCTATTTTGTAGTACATTTTTTTATTGGAACAAAAGTGCTTTATTTTGTGCCTTTGATACTTTGAAACATCACTTTGCTGTGCCGAATTACAAAACGCTGATGACTTAAAAGATAAATAAAGGATGCAGATTCTCCAGTATAAAATCCACTATACTTATCTGAACCAATGACCCAATTATGACTACAACAAGTATATCCTTCTCATGTTCGCGATTCTCTGCCTGGACAATGCAGCCCGTAGCTTGCACAAAAGTTTTATTATTGGGTTGACTGTAACCTAGAAGCCAAAAGGTAAGAAGTATGAGTTTCGTCTTTAGGGCATTTACAAGTCATTTTGAGTTTATAAGATAAGAAATCGTTCCGCTTTAGCAAGTGGCATGTGCTATTCAATAAATTCTCCTAACAGACAAACTATTCTGTTCTGTGCTAGAAAATGAATAGACACAGATACTGTATATTTCCATGCTACAGTGTGGCTTATTAAGAAAGTTATTGATTTTTTCTGAACGCATTTTCTATTCTTTGATCCTGATTAGAGACATAGGATCAGTGCATAGTCTCATCTGATGGCTGTTGTTTGAATAACACAAGACAATAGAACATAATAAGGATTAGTTTTCCCACTGTCAGCACAAATTATTTTATTTCACACAGGTGTGGGGATCACTGAAAAATGTATGAACAATAATGATGGCATCACATCGAATTAACAGGCTGCTACGCTGAAGAGGGATGTGGCCTAGAAAACACTGCAGTGAACAGGTTGTTCTGAATTATAGATTTTCTGCTTGAAAAAACCTGCAGAAATGTATTTGCTTTTCTTTTGGTGCATTATAATTTCTTTTAAATATTAAAGTCTCATGTCTGAAATATTAAAAAGTTCTAAAGGCTGTAAAATCACAATCTTAAATTTCTTGCCTCATATTTGTATGTAGTTGTATATATTGATTTTCCTATATTTGGATCCTAAATGAATGAAAGATTGGATATTTAAAGGGCATGTTTGCCCCTCAAATGAAAAATTATTACTAAAACCACTGAAATCCAAAACTACTATAGTTTGAGAACTGACAGACCTGTTATAAATAGCAAAGTGTAGAGATGGACCCGAATCCGGTTCCAAAGTGGATTTCATGGATCCGCTGGATCTCGGACTTTCTGGGTTTTTTTTTTTTTCCTGAACTGCAGAACTATTTTTTTGAATTTACAATCTCGAATATTGGTCATGGTATATCTGTTGTATTCAATTAGATCAACTGGACTTTAAGTTTAGTTCTTGAAGACGTTTCGCTAGTCATCCGATTGGCTTTCTCAATTCAGAAATTCTTCATTCTGAATTGAGAAAGCCAGTCGGATGACTAGCGAAATGTCTTCAAGAACTAAACTTCAAGTCCAGTTGATCTAATTGAATACAACAGATATACAATCTTGAAAATGTTGACATTTCTAGAAAAATCGAAAATACCAAGTGGATTGCCAACACAGGTAGAACGTGAAGTTTCCATTACTGGGCAGTGGTTTTTTTTAAAGATTTTGGGCATTGATACGTGTTTCCCAGACCATTTCCCAGGTCTCTGAGACATTTACAGTAAGTTACCAATGAGATTTATACAGGGATGTCCCTGAAACAAGTTTTGAATGGCACCCCTAGTTGGATAAACCTAGGAGAAGTGGGCGTGACTTTATGTGTGTGGGCGTGACTTCATGTGTGGGTGTGACTTCTTTGTTGGGTGTGGCAAATATTTTGATAATTCTGTATTTGAAAACATTTATACAGTTCTCCATTGTTTTAACACATAAAAACATATGTTGGTGCAACTGGTACATTACATTAGAAATCAATACCATGCGTTCTATGCCACCATGTCAAGGTAGACTCTTTATCTGGGCCCTAACTAATCAAACTAGTCTAACCTAACCTAGCCTAACTAATTATCTAAAGTGAACCTAACCACATGAAACTCGATTTAACAATATCCATCACGTCTTTAGTGAAAGAAAAATATTTTAAAAATCTGCAGCAAAACAGATTGGTAGAGCAATGTGGTAAAATCCGCAGTCCCCATTATATTTAATCTGTAATTTAGGAAAATTCAATAAGAGTCATTTAGTTAAATTTTTTGGTCAAAACCTTTCAATACCATGAAACGAAACTAAAATAGAAACAGATATTTATCTCACTTAATTCTAAACAGGTTCTAAACAGTAAAAACTAACTACTATATTATATAACTTTTTAATGCAACTGTTAAAAATGTTAAAATGAAAATGCATTCTTATCTGGTGCTGTCTTCTCTTTTCTTTAGCAGGGTGGCATCAAGTTGTAGTGTGGTCCTGCACAAATGGTCCCTGAACACAAATATGGGCCCTGCAAGCAAAAGTGGGCTCTGCACTGAAGAAGGGCCCTGCGCACAAGATGGCCCTGCACGCTCACAAAGATGGGCCCTGCACAGAAGATGGGTTCTGTGTGTATACACACACAGATAGACACACAGACAGACAAACAAAGAGAGAGACACAAATGAAAACAGACACACAAACAGACAAATACACACACACAGACAGACACATACACGCAGACACATATATACAGCCACACACACAGACATACACACCCTCTCTCTCTCTCACACAAGTTAATTAGGGATCCAGACAACAAGAGCTGAAGCTGTTCAGGTATGACCCCCCCACACACACACACAGGTTGCAGCACTGCACTTTACCTTGGCTGGCGGCCAGAGCATAAAAAAAAAACTGCAGTGGACTCTTTTCCTTGGCTGATTGGTCCCATTAAGCTCCGGTCTCTTAAGTGGTGTAGCACTTACACGCAGGCGTAAGTGTTACATCACACAACCAGAGCTCAATGATTGGTCACATTAAGCTCCGGTCACGTAAGTGATGTAACACTTACACGCAGGCACTTATGTGACCGGAGCTCAATGGGACCAATGAGCCGTGTAGATGAATCCACTGCAGCTTCTTTCTCCTCCTCTGGCCACCAGCCAAAGTTAAAACGCTGTGCAGAACAACACCAATGGGGATGAAGAAAAAAAACACCTCCCAGACTGCTGCCTTTCTAGCAATCCCAAAGGTGTGCAATGAGCAATCTTTTCAGATTGCTTCATGGTAGGAGCGGCCCTGCATTTATACCTTTATTTTAGGTGAAACTTTTGATTTTAATCCCCATTGATTTCAATGGGTTTCTTCACAGATTTTCAGATTTTTTGTTCAAAAATCTGTTTGGCCATAACTAGCTAGACTAACTAACTAGAAGAGATGTTCTCTCCTTCCCTCAGCCTACTCTTTAAGCTCTCCAAGTTTTTTATTTTTACAAGCTTTTACATACTCAAGAGGAGAAAAGAACCAGGCGGTTCAGAGAGGTACAGTAACAGAATATCAGGCATTTCAGGTTAGACTTACATCTCTGAGTTTCTAGTGCCAAATAGGGATGGCCGGTTCGCGGATCCAAACCCGGATCCGCCGCGGATTTATCCCGTTCGCGAACGGCAGATTTTTCCGGATTTTCCGCCTTTCGAACTTCCGATTTTTCATATTTTCTAAAATTTTTGAAATTACGGGTTTTCGCGTATTTTCTAAAATTTTCGAAAATACGAGAAAAACACGTAATTTCGAAAATTTTCGAAAATGCAAGGATTTCTCTTATTTTCATAAATGCGTATTTTTGAAAATTTTCGAAATTACGAAGATTACTCGTATTTTCGAAACTACATATTTTCGAAAATACTAGTTTTCTCGTATTTTCGAAAATTTTCGAAAATACGCGAAACCCTGTAATTTCGAAAATTTTCTAAAAATACGAAAAATCTAGTAATTTCAAGGGAATTTTCCATTTTAATGGGTCCGCTCATGGATTCGCGGATCCTCGAGCGGACTGGATTTTGCGAAGTTCGTACATCTCTAGTGCCAAAAGGAGATCTGTCCAGCCAGGTGTTGTTGCCATATGCAGTAGAGCTTCTGAAAAGAAAAGAAGCAATGCTTAAAATTGCATTTATTTTTAGCATTCTTACATTTTACTGGTTTCTTTTCAAAATTCATTTGTTTAGAATAGAATTAGAATAAATTTAGAATTCTAAGTTTCAAATTGGCACTTCTCCCTTTCTTTTCTGTGGCATGACTAAAATTGAACTTTTCAGATTAAGCAAACTCTGCTAGTGTCTTCTGGCTTCTTTATGTCATATGTATGTGTAATGCTGAAAAAAATGAATTGAGTAAATTAGGTGTGCAGTTAAGGTGGCTGATGTGTATACATGAATCTGGCGACTTTCATTTAATCAGCAGCATCGATTCGAAACCAATCGATGCAGAACTTTTAAACTCTAATAATCTTAATTTTTTAATTTGCGCTTTAGATTCTCTACTACTACTTTTTTTTTCTCTACTTTTTGAATGGAATTTTGGAATTTTCAATTTCTAATTTTCAATAAATTTCTGAATTTTTGATATTACGATTTTTGAATTTGAAGTTCCGACTTTTCAGAATTTCCAACAATTCTGCCAGATCTGCGAATTTTCTAAGCCACTTCTGAAACAAACCAGGTTTATAAATGACCAAATAAGAAATACCTAGCTGGAAACCGCTGTTTTGGCCAATTAAATTAAAGCGAACGTAAAATGTCCAACCCCTTTTTGCCTTGAAAAACGATATTTCCCAGAGAGGCAGGGAACAGAGTTGTCAGCACAGTCAGCAATAAATTGTCACTGTTTAATTCATGGAAATCCACTTAAACCTCTAGAATTGTTATGTACCCGGAGTATCTGCTATTAATCCAGTTCTTAATGATAACTAATTTTTTTTTTTTAATTTTCTATAAGCCTTTTTATTTGATAAGGGGTCCTCAAACCTTGGTCTTATTGCTGAAATCAAGACCTGTTGGCTTTGTGAAGCCGCTTTCAGGGCTTCCCTGCCATAGTTTGGGATTATGGGAGGGCTGACCAATGAGAAGACACTTCTTGCAGAGTGTGCCTTCCCATTGGTTCAGTATTGTGAAGTAAAGGGGGCAGGTCTGAAGCTGGCTTTGAAGCAGTTAAAGTCCTCACCCTGGTTGTTATTAAGAGAGGGGGTGGGGGGAAATTGTCCTTTAATGCACTATACTGGGCTTTACATTGGACTGGTGACATTATGAAAATTATTGCAAATGCTGAATATTATTACACAAATGTATTTCGACTGGTTTAATTGTATGCATGGTTTTTGCATGACTTACCCTTAAGGCATCACTGTTGGGTTTTATATTATATTGAACTAATAGGAGCAGAAGTCAGCTCTGTAGAGAGACAGCAATCTCATGTTAACATATCTATAACTAGATATAACTAGATATGTTATAACGTAGTAATTTACAACTGCTTAGCCCGGAGCACAACAAGTTTGTTACGTCTCTATTTGCCCATTATAAAAAGCCAAAACAAAAGCCTTCCATAGAGTGACAACACAGATCTCAGTTAAATACTATTTCGGCGTGATCTATACTCAGTTTACATGAATGGAGAAGCTCTTTATGTTTTACTCTTATGGAATGAATTTCCACATTTCCAATACGTCACTTTCTTCCATATTTTTGATTGTTACAGCTTAATCCTCTCCTTTGGAAATGTGTAAAGTAAGTGCATTTGTGGAACTAATTGCATTAGCCTTTGAAAAAATGATTCATTGTGTCTATGAAACAATGCTAAACAGGAACACATAATGTACTCCATGCTGATGCTGCTAGATGCATGCTGATGCTAATGTATGGTTTTTGAAAGGAGGAATTAATTTGTATTCAATTCTGATGTAGGCTTTATGGTGAGTATAATTCATTTGGGAACTGATATCTGTACATTATGAACAAAGCAGTATTTTAACTGCTCATCAATCCAAGTATACTCACTTTATGGGAAAGCTATACTGGTTTCAAAGCTTTTTAACTGTTTGGAGTTAAAAAAATGGGGTAACTATTTATTCTAAATAGGCTGCCATACTGTTTGTTTTCATTGAGAATTTCATAGGTGTGGATTTAGGTCAGGGCCATCTTTAGGGTCTGAGAAGAACAGGGGTACTCTGTCTGCCATGCGTATAGCCACGCCCCTTCCCAGACCCAATTAAGCCACACCCATTAGGTAAAGATAGCCAGAGAAACACATATGGACAAACAGAGATAGATACACAGCCAGATGTTAATAGATAGACAGAAAGACAGAGAAATAGACAGAGATAGCAATAAGAGGTAGACAGAGATACACAAATTAATAAAGCAAGCACAGAGAAATGGCAATTTCAATTTATACTAAAAGCAAGCTGGCATTTTGATTATATACTGGTAGCAAACTGGCTATTTGGTGATATGCTGGTAGTAAACTGGCTATTTGATTATATGCTGGTAGTAAACCGGCTATTTGACTATATGCTGGTAGTAAACTGGCTATTTGGTGATATGCTGGTAGTAAACTGGCTATTTGATTATATGCTGGTAGTAAACTGGCTATTTGGTGATATGCTGGTAGTAAACTGGCTATTTGATTATATACTGGTAGCAAACTGGCTATTTGGTGATATGCTGGTAGTAAACTGGCTATTTGGTGATATGCTGGTAGTAAACTGGCTATTTGATTATATACTGGTAGCAAACTGGCTATTTGATTATATGCTGGTATTAAACTGGCTATTTGATTATATGCTAGTAGCAAACTGGCTATTTGATTATATGCTGGTAGTAAACTGGCTATTTGATTATATGCAAGTAGCAAACTGGCTATTTGATTATATGCTGGTAGTAAACTGGCTATTTGAGTATATGCTGGTAGCAAACTGGCTATTTAATTATATACTTGTTGCAAACTGGCAATGCCCACACTGACTGGTACATACAAGTTGCTCTCACTAACTGGTACATTCAATTTGCCATCATTGCCCCCACTGACTGGAACATACCAGTTGCCCACACTGACTGGAACATACAAGTTGCCTGCTTTGCCCACACTGACTGGTACATAAAAGTTGTCCACAATGCCCACACTGACTGCATACGAGTTGTCATCACTGCCCACACTGACTGGTACATACACGTTGCCTACATTGCCAACACAGACTAGCAATGTGGACCAGTGATGTATGATCACTGATGGCAGGCAGGTAGTGAGGCAGAACAAAGACTGGAATGGATAAGCTACTGTAGGTCACCCAATCCCAAAAGGGATTTACCCACAGCATTAAAAGTAGCGCAAATGCAATAATAAATCACTAGCTCCAGACGCATAAATGTTTTTTGCAAAACCTGTGCATCCGCCGCTAAGATGGTGCTAAGATGGCAAATCAGTTACTGCAACTTTAACTGCACAGTGCCCAGGGGTGTCCCTATGGTTTTTGGCACCTGAAGCAACTTTTGAATGCCGCCCCTAGGCGGGTGTGTGATTGCGCCCGTAGCAAAGTGCTAACTAGTCTAACCTAACCAAACAAACTAGCCAAAGCTAGCCTAACCATATGGAATTCCTTCTTACAATATCCAACACATCTTTAGTCAAAGTGAAATATTTTAAAAATATCTGCAGAAAAATATGTTTGGTAGAGCACTCTTCTAACAACTGTAGTCCCCATTATATCTGTTATTTAGGCAAATTCAAGTGATTTAGTTACTTTTTTTGGTCAAAATCTTTCAATACCTTGAAAAATGGTATTATCTGGTGCTGTCTTGTCTTTTCAGCAAGAGGGCATCAAAGCACACGTAGGTAGGTTGTCCCCAGCACAAAAGTAGTTAAGTAGGTAGGTAGGCAGGGACCAGTACACAAGTAGGTAGGTAGGCCCAAGCAGACAAGTAGGTAGTTAGGTATGTAGCCAGCCCCCAAGTATGTAGTTAGGCCCCAGCACACAAGAAGGTAGCCAACCCCCAGCCCCAAAATAAGTAGGCAAGCTCCAGCCCCCAGGTAGGTAGGTGAACCCCAGCACACATAAAGGTAGCTAGGACCCCCCAAAAATGTACTTTCACAAATCACAATAATTACTACACAGTATGTCCTCATGCTCCACAGGAAAGAGTGGCAGTGGCTGGACTCCGCACCAATTACATCAGGAACCAGGATGCCTTCGCACTGATTGTTCCTAGTCCAGAGCTGTTCCGGTGCCAGGGGCACGCATGGTAGGAGTGGCTCTGCAATTGTTGTCGTCTGGCTACTGTCAGCAGTTGTGCACACAGGATGGGCCCCCTCACACACACATCTTACACATACACACACACTCTCTGACTTACACACACACACTATCTCTCATTCACACACACACACACTCACTCTCACACACTCTCCCTCTTACACACACACACTCTCACACACACTCCCTCTAACACACACACTCACAAACACTCTCTCCCACACATTCACTTTCACACACACTCACACACTCTCTCACACACACTCTCTCTCTCTCACACACACACTCTCACTCTCACACACACATACACACACACATTCTCTCACACACACACACTCTCACACACAATCTCTCTCTCACATACACACACACACACAGTCTCTCACACACACACTCTCACACACTTTCAAACACACACACACACTCTCACACACACTCACACTCTCACACACTTACACACACACTCTCACACACACTCTCTCTCTCTCTCACACACACACACTCTCTCTCTCACACATACTCTCTGAGTCTGTTACATGACTTACGCGCATAGGGGCGTGCAGGAGCCGGGAGCACAAAGTTACCATACTGGGCAGCAGTCAGGCAAATCACTGTCTGCGCTTGCACATCACGGGTTTAGGGGGGGGAACGGACAGGCTGTTGCGCGCCTTTTACATTTACTAGTGGCACACGCCATGAGCAATATTTTCCAACAAATCCAATAGCAAAATTTTGCACTGATCATCGTAGCATTGTCCACACACAGTCCAATCACTTTATTGTTGCGTGTATGGCCACCTAAAGCATGTATCAATGCGCATTTCACTACAGTCTGTACTTTTAAAAGAAATGAACACTCTAAAAGGGTATGTCCACCTATAAAACTTAAACTGGTCACTTATCATTTATTTGCCCCTATATAGATTTGTTTAACCTGCCACATGGGCATGGACAAGTGAACTTTTTTTGCTTTTAGGGTGGAAATGCCCTTTAGGAAGAAAACTTACATGGCAATATGAAAGTGAGCGATAACTATATAGAACTGGTTACCAAGCAATATGTAATTAATAGGACTCACATTAAAAGCTACAATTACTGGTGGTTTATTATAGCTTTTAACTATCTAAGAAAATGTGAAAAGTGTATGATTTTTTTGCAAACAAAATGTAACCACTTTACAATTAGAACTAGGGCACCTTAGAAATGCTTGTTCTTATGCTAGGTGCTTTGCTAGGTGCGCTGACGTACGCTGCGATAGGTTAATCAGAGCACATGCAACTGTGCACAAAAGTGCATGGCAATACACACCAGAAACGTGCACGTTTGTGCTTGTACCCGTTACAGTGTGGCCGCAGCAAGCTCTTTTACAAGCTTACAGGAAGCAGCTAGGGGAATGACCTCAATAATCTGTTAATAAAAAGATGTAAACATTCTATCAAGCTGAATGTTTTTCTCTCTATATATAAATGGCTTTGCACTCTAAGTAGTAAAATTTACACACAAAAACGGGAAAAAATTGCAAGCGCACAGTTCACCTTTAAAAATAATTATAGTAGCAATGAGGTGTTTGTACCATACTTTGACCAAAATAGGTACGCCTGCATGCTGCATCATGGATCCACAGGTCTTGTGTAAAAAGTTAAAAAGCAATCTTTTGATGGGAAAATTCTTAGAATTAGCATGTTATTTAAATAAAAATTTAAGAGCTGATACAATTAGAGGAGCAAAAGTTTGCCAAAGGCATTAATTTGCAGAATCCAGTCAGATTTTAGCTTTTTACTGGGTTATTACAAGTATATATCATCTGATTGGTTGCTGCAGATTAATAGCACTTGCAAACTTTTGCATCTCTTATTACATCACATTACATCAGCCCCTTAGCGTACACACTGTGACATTATCGGCCGAAATGGACATTTGACACATGTGTGCATGCATTTGGCCATTGTTCCTCAAACGTCCTATCAGACGTGTTTACGAGGCATTAATTTAGCATAAATTGGGCACCCTTGTCATAAGATGGTTCCACAATTCAACTACATGGCTGATTGATTCTTCTTTTAGAGATAAACAAGCTACCGGAGGAGCAATGATGTTTGAAAATAACTATGACATTTTATTTATAGCATTTTAGATGATGTTGTATAAGAAGAAATACTGTAATGCTACCTGTTCTTTCAGATAAGATAAAAATAATTGTTAATAATCTAAGCCGCTGTGATCTGTGCTATTATTTTTTACACCATTATAGCTAGATCATTGCTGTATAAATTCTACAAAAATGTTGTGTAAACTCCTTGATGCACAGCAAATGATGTTCTGAAATGAATCCAGCCACATGGTTCACAGAAGGCTGATTATACACATACAGTGACATGTAATGCAATTGAAGGCAAAGGGACTCTGACCTATAGAGATGTACTGTGGGTTCGAATAGAACCCAGTTTTGATTCGAATCTGAGGGTTTCGAAGTCCTGACGAAACTTTCGGAACTCACGGATTTCACAGAACCTGGATTTTTGGAATTTTAGATTTTTATCAAAAAGCGAAAGTAGACGATTATCAAAAATCAAAAGTAGACGATTATCGAAAATCGAATCCTCAAAAGTAATGATCGATTTCTGTAACTCTCGAAAATGGAATTCAGAAGCTCGAAAACAGCCCGATTGTGAGGAAAGATAGTTTTAAAATACGTTTTGGTTATATTTACGGGTTCCCCAGACCATTCCCCAGGTCTCTGTGTCATTTACAGTAATCTACTATTACTATTTGTCCCTTTCAAATTTTTTTATCCCATAGAATTCTATGGGTCTGTTTTAGAATTTTCCAAAAAGTTTGAAACTTCGAAAACGGAACGAAACTCAACAGTTTCGAACATCTCTATTGGAGATGTAATAATTAACTGCTGCCCTCCTCTACCAGCCAAGTTCTCAATATATAGTAATCACATATTAACAAGCGTGTGTTACTCCATCCCAAGAGCAAGGCAGGTAAGTAGCGTGGAGGTAACTGCACCTTACAAATCCTGTTAGTTTCCGCGCTACAAAGTAGTTAAGGCCACAGAAAAATAGAGTTAATCACACTCTAACCCAATATTACATCGAGATGCGTGGAGTTAACTCCATTTTAAACGGTGATATTACACCACCCTGTAAATGGGATATTACCAAGAGGCAAATTCCATTCAAATTTAGAAAGGCACACTTCCCCAAATCCCATTTAAAAACCACACTAACCCTTGTTAGACTGAAGCAAACAGGTAAGTCTGACTTTTAAAAAAGGTTTATTTCTGTGCTTCTCTGTAAATTCCCCTTATTTGTCCTTTATGCTATGGTTTACCTGATGCCTAAAACTTTTTAGACAACACACTCAAAAGAATAAAGATAGCCTTGTTTTAAAAGTAACAATGTGCCATTGTGAAAAGTGACTACTGTTGTTATGAGCAATTTCAGTTAAAGTTACATCACAGGAACATGGTAGGGAATTTGTGTGCATGTCTAATTTCAGCTAGAGCTACTATGGTTCTAAGAAATAACTGCAGGGTATTTGTATGTAGATATATATATAAATGCTGTTGTATTCAGTTCAGTTTAGATCAACTGGACCTAAATTTTAGTTCTTGAAGTCAAATAGTTTGAAAAGTTCTAATGAAATACAATTAAAATATCAATGGTATCTTAATGTAAATGGCTGTGGGACCTGGGAAATGGTCTGGGGAACATGTTCGAATATCAAGGACTTTCGAAAAAATTATTTTACTCTCACCCGCTTCTTTCAAGCCCTCGCGTTCGAACATTCGATAATTATCCCATGAACGACTCGCGGATTCGATAATTCGATAATTACTCGCATATAGGTATAATAGACATTTTACTTGCGGATTTGATAGTTCGGTATTTACTCGCATATTGGTATAATAGACATTTTACTCGCATATTCGCACGCCTTTAACGTTCGAACATTCGATAATTATTGAAAGTCAGGAAAATATCAAAAATCCGTGAAATCCGGGTCCGGGATAGTTTGAGAGCTCCGAGTCTGTTTGAACTCGAATAGTTTGGCTCGAACTCGGGTTCAAGTTCGAGTTCTAGTCCATCTCTAATTGCTAATGCTAATTGCTAAATGCTAATTGGGACTTTCCAGGGTATTTAATTGCCACAGATTCTTGTACAAGTCATTCTGAATTGAGAAAGCCAGTCGGATGACTAGCAAAACCTCTTCAAGAACTAAACTTTAAGCCCAGTTGATCTAACTGAATACAAGATATATATACACATAAATATATACACAATTCTGTAAGAATAAATTAGTAGTCTTTATTCAACTTATTATATGTTATAGGGAAAGAGAGAAAGCAGTGGACTGCCTAAAAAAATCTATTTTAAACACAATGAAGCAACAGGTACATTACGGATAGGATGACATTAGGCACAACAGTAAATCAGCAAACAGGAACAAGATACAATGATAAAGGTCCAGAGATCAGAATTTTGAAACTGTGTGTCCAGACTGAAAGGCACCAGTCAGTGTAGAGAAAGTCAACGCCAAGTCCTGTAGCCATAAATCTAGGATGTTGTGTTCTAGGTCATTTCGATTCGCTAGGCTGGTACATTCTGATCATGCCTTAACCTGCTGTTTTGGCTCATACATTTCCTTTAAACAAATGTAAAAGTATTCAAAATACCTGAAAAAAAGTATTTTAAAATGCTTACAGGGAGATGCACTGTGAGCTGATATTGGCAACCCGGTGTAAACAGCCCAGCGATGTTCTATGCCAATAGCTGCCATTTTTGTATTTCGGCACTTTTAACACCAGCTATTAGCTGGCATTTAAAGTGCTGCATTAGAATACTGCTTTCGGCATATAACATTGATTGCGGCAGCTGCACGGTTAATTTTCACGTTAGCCACTCAGCTGCCGCAATGAAGGGGTTTAAGTCACTCTAAGCGATATAAATTCCAAAACAGGAGCGGCGCGCCCATTGGTGCATCGCCCATTAGTTTATTTTACGCATACCTAGTTATTCTTCAAATTCTCTTCCATTTTGAAAAATTAATTGAATTTATACCCCTTGCTATTCCCTGCTGTTGACATTAGTGAGCTGCCATTGCAATTTCAGTAACAGTTCTTCTTCTTCCCAGAATGCACACTACCTTGGAATGTTCCTAACAGTAATTTCTACTGATTGGCTGATGGATGGGGTCAAGAACGTGAGTGTCATTTTAACTCCCATAGGTTATATCTGTAATTGCAGCATTCATTTTCAAATTATCCCACTACATTAGCATAGTAAACAGCAGCTCCCACCTATTCAAAAAGTTAATAAAACCACTGACTTATACTCTTTGCTTGAAGTAAAATATCTACTCCTATCTCCATTTGTTATTTGTTTAACCCAGCATGGGGTCTGGTTCAAAGGAGCAAGTCATTATACAGACTTTTGGGCAGGATAACAGCAGAATGCCCAGCTCTAAAACAAAGCTAAAGGAACAGATGCCATTTCAAAGTCAGTTAATGTTTAATAATAATTCAGGGGAACGAATTGTGTAATATTTCCCAAAATAATATCAACTTATGCTAGAATCAAGTTTTATCTGCCATATATTTTACAGGAGGATATCCCAGAGGAAATCTGAGATATTTCACTTCTTGATCATATGAACTTGGACTGTATGAAATCAGTGGAGCACAAAACTGTTAATATTTTTTATGTGAGATGTGTGGTACTCACAGTATAGACTAGAGGGGAAATAGAGTTTAAAAGTTTCCCTCCAAAAAAACAGACACACACCCTAGGAACAGGACAGACACACCTCCTCTGGGACCAATCACATAGTAATTTTTAAACATCAAACCAAGGAACATCACAAAGCCAATTGGATGGACCGTATATTGGCTTCCATCTTGGAGTATCATATTGGACTTACCAAGTTTCCTAGACTTTGCTCATGGACTTTTCAGATGACATTTACACTAAGTATTCTTTCCTTTATCTCATTTACTCTTAACTGTGTGCTACCTTTAATGTTCAATTATTTACTACAGCATTTTTCTTTAACTTTTTATGCTCTTGTTTGTACTTTTAATAAATAATATAAAATCAGAGAGAGAGAGATAGTAGAGTAATAAGTGTGGATAACCTTTTTCTTACAGGATCTTTAGAGTTAGGGTTGTGTATAATCCCTTAGATATATTTAGCAGGTCATTCTGTTGTCTCGGAATGTGGTGGCAGTTTACCGCATAATTATTAGATATATGTTAGAGTGTTCACTCCCTCCTTCTCCGTTCTGTTTTATTCAACTTTTTGATTGGTTGGAGTACATTTTCGACAACTGATAAGAGGGAAGACAGACCAGAGTGTGGGGTTGTGACAGATGGGTCAAACATTCTCAGATCTCTACTGAGCATCTGAATAATCCCAGGTGCTGCAGCAAGGGAAAGACCATAACGGTCTTTATTAGAGGTCCTGCAAACAAGAAGTCAGTATTTGGAAAGCATTTATTTATACACAGGCAAAATGCTGAATGAGCAGGTTAAAGGATGGAAAAATACTGCACTTTTTCCTTAAAAGTATATCTATTTGCACTGAACTTTCCCCTTTATCTTTACTTTTGCAATTTGCATCATACAGTATAGGGAAAAGCGGCAAAGAGTAACTATAGAATCAGTATTATTGAGTAGGCTCACTGCAGTTTGCCAGCATTGTTGAGGAGTCAGGAATACTTGGCCCCTCTGGACATACCCCACACCACATTGGTTTCTCTCCCCCAGAGTTTGCATTATATAGGGGAAAGCGGCAAAGGGTAACACTTTAGAGCATCAGTGCCATTAAGTAGTCTCACTGCAGTGGGCAACCATTGTTGAGGAGTGAAGCAGGCTTGGCCACTCTGGATATACCCAACACCACATCAGCTTCTCTCCCTAAGGAAAAGTACTGAAAGTGTAACACTTCCCAAGTCATCTTTTGAGCTTTCTTTTATACCCAGGGGGTTGACACTGCTAGACAAATAGCTGTCATTGGTGGGACATGTGGCTGGATTGTTTCCACACATTTGACAATTTTTGAAAATACTAAAATCTTCGAAAATGCGGAAATCCTTGAAAATCCACAAAAGTTCAAAAAGTCTTAAAGGACGAAGATTCATTTGAACACTTAAAATCCGTTTCAAACTCAGGTTCAATTCAAGTTCTAGTCTTTTTCTAATCATTGGTGATTTCTAACAATTATTTTTTTTTTCTATTTGGAATTTTTATTAAATTTATAAAATTTATAAAGCGTCAAAGGTTCGCCAAATAACATTATAAAGAATTATGAAATCCTGTGTTGTAAAATCAAATGAATGGTATCAATTTTGTCATAAGCGGTGCAACTTACTGTGTGCAGAATATATCAAAACAAGATGCAGTAGTTATGATAGCAGTATGCAGTACTGTAGTTATCGTAATAGTTTTTACACCTCCCAGCAAAAATAGTCAAGTTAAGAAGCACACCAAAACGCAATAAAGAAGTAAATAAATGTAGCCACTTTAACACTACATTATACCGTTCTTCCTTTCGGATACCTAAAACTAAATCTAATAAAGCAGTATCACACAAAGAATTTTTCCTGATATTATCAGGGAGATACAATAAAAGTTCTTATCGTTTAAAATGGTGCTAATTTTGCCCCAACCAATCCGATCTTATTTAACATTTGAAATCTAACATCTGATTGGTTGGGGCAAATTTAGCACCATTTTAAACGATAGGGGGCCTCATTTACCCAGACTCGCTGGGCAAATATATGGAGTTAAATTCACGCTAACCGGTTTGCTACCGGTTAGCAAGATTTTAGCTCCATATTAGCGCTCGATGCCCGAGTTACGTTACCCGCGCATCCGCGTTTGCACCTGTTTTAGCGCAGGATTTTAACGCCAGCAGATAGCTGGCATTAAAATCCCGTAGTGGCTAAATCCCTACTGGGATTTACACACATTTGCAAATGCGATATTAAATCACAAACAGGACTTTTACCCAGAGCTGTAGCGGTTCTGTGTAAATGAGCCTGAAGAACTTTTATTGAATCTCCCTATATATTTCATAATTGAATTTCAATGGGATATTTTTTCTTAACACTGCAGCACCTCTAACATATAGCAGACTGAATACTCTAAGAAAGAAGAACGTGGTTTATGATTTTTCTTTCAATCCATAAGACAAATGAAACAAGTTTGCTTTGCACTGAACATAACCCTTACTGACCCTAGGTTATACAAGATGTGTCAGAAGCTTAATAAAGATTATATTGGAACATCATGTTCTAAGGATGAGGCGACACAATATTGAAGCCTAGATAAAGAAAAATACTATTTTAATGCTTAAATGGTGGCTAATAACTTTTCCAATGGCATTATTAATAAAAAGCTACAGATAACCCAATATATAGTGTAATATCTAACAATATCTATTTTTATTTCTTATTTTGCTCATAAATGATACGAGACCTATATTATTTACTTTTCTATTAGTTATTGCTAGAACTGTTGATATCTGTCACGCTACAGTGGATTATGGAGATTATGTCATAACAATAATTTTGCAAGTTTAAGATCTATTATCGGGTCTAAACTTCTGTATATACACTTTATACAGTATACTGTAGTCTGTATACAAAGGAATTAATTTCCCATTTCTACATGGTGCAATGTGTAAAAATATGAGTTAAAAAAATGTAAAGATAACAACCTTTCCCTTTAGTGCTTGTTTGAGTTTCAAAATCAACATTAGCTGAGCTGGTTCCTAGTTAATAAGGATGGGTTTCGGGTTATTTGCGAACCCGATTCTGATTCGAAACTGCCTGTTTTGAAATTTCGGTGAAATTCGGTATATTCAATGTGTTAATTGGTTATTTGATATTGCATATTGTATATTGAACTTTTGATATTGATCGAATGTAGAAAACCATCAGATCTTTGGCCCCTGTTGTCTTCTATTGGAACTTTTAAAAATCAGATTTTGGAATAAAAACCGTTTTCAAACATCCCTTATAGTTTTGGGCTTCACTGACTGCCAAATTTGCAGCTTTAAAATCATTGAACCCAGCTGAACCCTAAAGTGAGCTTATCTATCCTCTACAATTGGACAGAGATGGACCTGAATCAGAACCCAAGCCTGGTTCCGAAGTGAATTTCATGGATTCTCCTGATTTATGAAGTTTTACTTGTCCTGTCAACAAAGGTCAGGGCTGTAAACAACACTGGTTTTCACTCATTAACAATAACTGCCAAGATGAAAAGGATTCTTCATTTAACAAACCTTCTTTATAGCAAAATGCCACCCTGTTTTAATGCCAAAGCTTTTCCAAATGCAAGCTCTGTGTAAAAAAGAAAGATAAGTAAAAATGATGACTAATGTCTCTATATAAAGCCTTACATTCCCTTACAAATTTTTGGTAAAAGTAAACAATAGTGTAAAAACAATCAACACAAAGAAGATCAATGTTAACCATCATTGTATTTTTAATATTATATGTCATTTCTATAACAAAGAATGGTGGGTCAGAGGAGGGTCTAAAATAATATACCTTATACTAGTGAAGGACCTTTTTCCTCCGTGGTATTTATGGAGATGTGGTGTGTGTAGCAGCATGAAAAATGAAATGAAAAATCTGACCACACATACTTTGCTAAGACCAGTTAGGATAAAGACATAAGGTTAAGGAATAAAGAGTGTGTACGTGGCCTTTAATACTGGGGATTCAGTAGTTTGTGGAGGGGGGGGGCACGAGGTGTAAAGCAAAACTAACCCCTAAGTGCAGTTGTATTGCAGTGTGGCAGTGCCACCCCATTCACAATTCTTTCAGCTTTTAGCAGCTTCCCTTAAGTAAAATGTTATTTATTACCTTGTGCTGCACATACAGATTTCATGGCTATCAGCACCCTGCAATGGAAAGCTACACATTTCCTTATCTGCACCAGACTACTGCAAACTGTGATCTCCAAGAGTAGCTTCCTGCCCCACCCTCAATTCAAGAGATCTTGGATTGGCGAGATTACCTCTTAATTTTAACTCGGGGTGAACCACAAGTGAGAGGAGGAGACTGAGTGTGCAGTCACATGCTCTGATGCTCCTTATGATTGATAGCAGTATCCTCCTATCACAGCAACAACAGAACAAAATGAAAAGTAAAGCATTGTACTGTCCTTGATAATCTATGACATTTGGCAGCACAAAGATTTAATTAACTTAAAATGGTCCGTGGAAAAAAGGGGGTGTTTGTAAAAGTTGTAAAATAGCTTATGTTTTTTTCCAGTTTTTTTTAACAATAATTTAATCAAGTCTCATGAAAATTGCTCCAGCTGATGGAAGTTTTTTTTCTGCAACATACATACATACATACATACATACATACATACATACATTGACTTCTATATATTTAGGTCAATTAATTAAAAAACAAAATTTTTTCCATCCGTTTTTGCTAGTCATCCAACTGGCTTTCTCAATTCAGAATGACTTGTACAAGAATCTGTTGGCAATTATGTACCCTGGAAAGTCCCAATTAGCATATCACAGCCAGGTGTTAGGGACCTTCTGAATGCAAGGCCTGATTGCATTGTGGCTAAGAGGTGTTATAGGAACTGCACAGGGAAAAGTGTCTGTACATGGCGGACAGTTGGTTTCAAACCCCCACACCTCTGATCAGGTCAGGGTTCTTTATTTTCACATAAATGACCTCCTTGACACCTCAATTGAACCAGTCATGTTCCTTTGCCAGTATGTTAACATTACAATCTCAAAGGTATGTCTTTTTTTCTTAAGATGCAGGTACACGGCTGAGTCCTGACCCGAGGAATTTTCTTTTCTGTGCTGGGCCATATGTTGATGCAGTTACTGTTCGGTCTCCCCCACATACAAATCAGAGCACTGCACTGCGTATTTGATGTCACTTTTCTTGTGTTTCGGTGTTGGGTCTTTTGGGTGTACCAATTGCTACCTCAGTGTGTTGTTCGGTTTAAAGCAGACAGGGATACAGTGTTTTTTGAAAATTCTTCTTAATTTCTCAGAGACCCCTGCTACATATGGGATGACCATGTTCTTTCTCCTGTCTTGCTTTTCCCCTTACTGTAGGTATTTGTGTTCTTTTCTTTCCTTTAAGTCCAGTTGATCTAACTGAATACAACAGATAAACCATGACCTGGATGAATGAGAACCTTCACAAACACTTATATAAACAAGGTGTCTTGGCATTGTTTCTTTCTTGCTAATATTACTGATTCAATTTTCTGATTATTGGACTTGAATCAGTAAACACAAAAAAAGACCAAGTAGTGAAAAACCTTGCTAGAGTTGCCAACGTATATTTATGTTTAATAGCCGCATTGTAGGAGTAGGATTGTTCACCACCATTAAAAGCCAAAAGGATCATAACAGACACTAGTATACATCACACATTTAGGTGTGTAGGTCTCTAAAAAGGTGTTGTTTGTTTACATTGTAACTACAGATACATAAGATGTAGAGAATTAATGGGGAATGAGAATATGCAGCATTGAAGGGAGCAGGGAATGATGAAAAACTAGAGGATATGGTAAAAGTGAGAAGTGACAGAAGACAAAAGTTAAATAGAAAATCAGATACCAAGGAGGAATGGGTGAAGTAGAGAATACAATAGTTAAAAAGGGGTGAATAAGCATGAGGAGCATATTAACATTGGGAAAAAAACAAATAAAGTGAAAGATGGACTTAATAGGACAGAATAGAGTCAGAAGTAGAGGATTGGGATACATATAATAGCTATAGGGATCAAAATGGAAAGAAATTAAAATATACTAAGAATGGGAAGAGCAGAGCAGTAAAGAAAGAGAATGAGCAAAAGAAAAAAAAAGGCACAAATTCTACTCTATTTATAGACCACTAGCAGTTGTACCCGGCATTGCCTGCGTACACATGTGGGTAAAGTATTTTTTACATGCAGGTGTGTGTTTGGCATAGGTGGAAGAGACAGGGGGGGAAAGAAGTGCACAGTTGGCAATGTACGTCATGTATTTTATAGTTATGAGTTGAGAAGGTGACATTGCTTGAGGGAGGTATAGCACATGTTTATTGCAAAAGCTTATATATATCAGTTTTTTCCCTTGGAGAGTAAATATACAAATGTTGTGGTGAACATACTACACGGAATTTGCCATGGGGAAAACATGTTAATTGCAACTTGAGTGACTGATGGGCATCAGTATCTCTAAAGCATGTGACGTGCGGCTTTTGTCTGTGTTGTTAAAGTCGGGCTTCATTCTGTTGTGCTGTCTAAGCTCTGTGTGTTTTTTTATTAAGCGTGCTCTATTTTTTTCACATTAGTTAGCAGTATGTCACTTTAACAATTTATCCTTACTCAAGGACCCCTTTATATTGACTATTAGATCCCAATCAATAAAGTTAGTCTCTGGTCCAAACTGAAAGTGCCATGATGTCTTTGTTCTTTTAGTTGTAACTATGTGTGAAGTGTGTGACATGTGGGCGGTATGTGTCTGGTGCTTAAGTCCAGGTAATGCAGGTAATTTCCATGTAGTCCATACCCCCTAACTGTCCCAGTTTGAGTAGGTGGATGGGGCATGTCTGCGATGTTGTGGTAGGTGGGGGCATGGCATTCTAGGGTGTGGATGGTCTGGGGGTGTGTCTGTGGATGGTCTGGGGGTGTGTCTGTCCATTTGGTGGTCGTGATATTTGGGGGCATGGCCACGCTTTTTCAAAGCGTGGGCATGGCCATGCCATTTAGGACAGAAAGTTTATGGAAGTGGGCATGATTCTGGGATGTACCTGTGATGTTTGGGGGCATGGACATGATATATGGGGGCAGACCGCAATGTTTTTTTGGGGGGTGACCACAATATCTGGTGGCGTACTCACAACATTTGGGGGCATGGTTGCGATGTTTGGGGGCATGGCCTTGATGGTTGGGGTATGAGTGTGACCGTGATGTTTGGGGTTATGGCCATGACAACAATATCTGGGGGCGTGGTCATATTCCAGGAGGCTCTGCTTTAAATTTCTTAGCATGACAATAACCGCAAATGTGATTCATATCACCAATAGTAACATAGTATTTCTAGGGTTTATTTTTGTATATAAATGTGATTCATATCACAAATAGAGATGTCCGAACTTCGCAAAATCCGGTCCGCTCGAGGATCCGCGAATTTTCGAGAAAATTTGAAAATCCACGAGCGGACCCATTAAAATGAAAATATCCTCGAAATTACGAGATTTCTCGTATTTTTGAAAATTTGTATTTTCGAAAATATTCGAAAATACGAGAAATCTCGTAATTTCGAAAATTTTCAAAAATACGTATTTTTTGAAAATACGAGAAATCTCGTAATTTCGAAAATTTTCGAAAATACGAGAAATCCGCGGTTCGGAAGTTCAGAAGGCGGAAAATCCGGCAAAATCCGCCGTTCGCGAATGGGATAAATCTGCGGCCATCCCTAATCACAAATAGTAACATAATCTTTCCATGGTATAAATTCGTATATAAATGTATTTCATATCACTAATAGTAACATACAGACCTAAGAAATTTATAAAATATCCTTAGCGCTTATGGTTAGAAGAGGTAATGTAGGTGGTTCTTGGATTGCTGCTAGACTACCCAGTTCCACTGTATCTTGAAAATCTTGCAATATAAAATTTGGTAGCTGCGCTGTCCTCCTCTCACCCAAAAATAAGACCAAATAAATAGTGTTACCAACTTATCAGTACAATAAATAGATACAAACCATATAAAATAAAAAGACTTACGTGTCCCGATATTCCAGGTTAAAAACACAGTTTTATTTTCACTCCAAACAAGAAGCATAAAGTGCAGTGTGCAAATTGCAAAAAAAACAAGGTTAAAACGTAAATTTACAGAAGTGGGGGATCCTCTCTTACTCCTTATCCTAATGTGCTATAGATGTATAACCTCTAGGGTCAAGGATCTTATTTTAAAGAGGGTATTGTCCTCCTCCTTCTGTTAGTGCCCAACGCGTTTCGCTATCTTAATATAGCTTTTTCAAGGGTCTATCTCATACATCTCATAACATACAGGGTTATTTGATAAAAGTTATTAAAAATAAAATGGTGCTCATTTTTCCCCAACCAATCAGATGTTAGCTTTCAAATTTTAAATAATATCTGATTGGTTGGGGAAAAATTAGCACCATTTTTAACGATAAGAACTTTTATTGAATCTCCCTGATAGTATTTCCAGGGTTTATATTTGTATATAAATGTGATTCATATTATCAATAGTAATATAGTCTTTCTAAGGTTTATATTTGTATATAAATGTCATTCATATCACCAATAGTAACACAGTCTTTCCAGGGTTTATATTTGAAACCTTCCAGGAGCAAATTGTAATGTGTTACAGACCTAAAGGGAAATGTCTCGTTCCCTCTGTTATAGAAGCTGCTTTTCTGTGCGTGCAGCTCTCTGAGTTGTGTAGCCATACATTACACTGTTGTTGTGTCACTGAAGTGGACTCTGTGTCTGTGTTGTTGAAGTTGGGAAGCACACAGAGCCCAGGCCATTCATCTGAGTTACAGAATTGGGGAATCACACTCTGCAAGTGACATGCAGGCTTTTTATTGGTCAAACTGGACTTCATGGGCATCGGCCCTTTCAGAGGTCATCGCCGTTATGTGGATGTATTCAGGGGTGTGGCTGTGAGGTGAGCACATACATACATACATACATACATACAAGATTTCTACTTTATTTAGTAGATGAAAATCTAATTGAATCGAGTGGTCTCTCAAGTTTTGTGAGTTATGGTTCTTGGGATATATTTAGAAAATGTTGAGTTTTGTTTGAGTTCAGCTTAATGCCCCTTTTTTGCCCATTAATTAAATAACATTAATTATAAACAGGTTACACTTTTCTGCAAATATCTCAGAAACCAAAGAACATAGAAAGGTGAGACACAATTCGCTTTTATTAACTCATTGCAATCCACAATTTCATTGTAACCCAAAAAATGTCATGCAGGACAATTTCCTTGTCATGCAGAAAAAAAATGAATGTGTATACTTATTAGTTCACTAATATCAAGCAACAGGGCAATAACTAGATGAATAAATAAAAATTCATAAATAAAATTATGTTAAAAAGTAAAGAAAATCTTTGATCAGCCCAATTAGCATAAGGTTGTTGCTTTAATTTTTTGACATGATCGAAAATAGCATGAACAAGGCGCTCCTCACCTGTTCATTTTTATAATTATACTAAACAACAGATGCTCAGGTTGGCCTAAATGCTGGAAATACAAAAAAGAGATTCTTCATAACATTAAAGAATGTATTCCAAAAAGGCACAGTAACAGTTATTAAACCTTCCATTTGCGTCCTTTCCCTATTTACTGTGGAAATACTTAAGTGAATTTCTACCAAGTGTACCATCTCTAAGCTTGACTAACAAAGCTTGAACTCAGCTTGTCTTTAAGAGCCATCAATCATCTTTCAAGAAGACACATCCCCTTTAAAAGGTTCTAAACATAAACATTTATGATCCTTTTGCTTTTAATTTGTTGTTAATATAAAAGACTAAACATCTTGGAGAGGGGTAAGATCACGTTGGTAATTGTCAAATACAAACGTTTTTGAAAGGACATGAAATTTCCCAACAAGCCAAGGCCAAAAAGGCAAAAGTTATTATTTTTAACATTTTATATTACCAGGTAAGCGGAAACCATTTCACAATCAATGGATTACAGGATTCGTTACTTATGGTACATGCATATGATCTCTAATTATTATACCAAAGGGTAGGAATTATTATTATTCCACAGGGCAGATTGATATCGAATTCTGATATCCACTGTTAATCATTCTGATTTCTGTGCAGCACAGCAGTGCATGTATACACTAACTACAGGTCACCCCTGGGTATCATGGATTGAAATCCCTTTAAACTAAACACCAATCTAAAACATATGCAGTCTGTCTTACTGATGATAAAGTTAACTGAATACAAGATGAATAGTCTAAAACCAATGAAATCCGAGGGATATAACTAAACCGGATAGAAAACACCCTTCTATTACTTAATGAACACAGGACAGTAACAAAAACATATTTTTTATGTATTGCCAATTAAAGAGGCCTTCGTGTTTTACTAGTGTTCAGTTTTAAGATTTCACAAGTTACCCCCTGCAATGCATGGTCACTAGTTAAAGAGGGACTAGATCAAAAGTAAATGTTTGTTGCATTACTTTTTACTTACTGGTTCTGTTAAATGTGAAATTAAATGGAAAATGTAAAACAGTATAAAAATGAAACATATAAATATATAGCTTTAACTCTGGGAAGTTACAGTTGTATTTTTTGTTGATTTTAAGGGTGTTTGTAGACTTTTAATTGTGTCAACTAAATGCAAGGTCATAGGTGCCCAAAAGTGGTCCAATCGGGGGAAAAAAGTGCAGTGAAGCACTGTCAGAGTAAACAGAGTTATGAGTGGGCCAGACTGGGGGACTGAAAGGCTGCCAGTATAGCCCCCAATATCAGGTGGGTTATACATCCATCCCTGTAATATTTATTGCTGCATCAGACTTTATCTCCTGATGTTCCCATGATGAATAGATGTTATTCTATTATGCATTTTATAACACATAAAAAGAAAACAAAGTATGACCATTGTATCAAATAACTAATATATTTCTTTGAAACGACTAAGAAGAAATAAATTTGACCAATATACTATATTTCCATATATATTTCCTCTTTCCATGGATATCAATAATAATGTCTAATTGACTGAAGATTGGTTAAAGGGTATGTCCACCCTTAAAACTATTTTTTGATATAGTATTCCCCCTGGTCTCCCAAACCCAACCGCTTCATTTTTATGTTTAGAAACTGCCCCAAACTTTTACTTACCTCCCCTCTTTCCTCCGCCGTGCTGCCGGCCCTCTGCTTGTGAGAAAATGCAAGCAGAGGGGCGGGACCGGCAGTCGCGCCTGTGATTGGCTGAGCGGCAGCCAATCACGGACGCGGCTGCCGGTCATTCAGTGCAGCGGAGGAAAGAGGGGAGGTAAGTAAAAGTTTGGGGCACTTTCCTAAACATAAAAATGAGCGGTTGGGGCTGAGAGACCAGGGGAATACTATATCAAAGGGGATTTATGCTAGGGGGAGGAATACAGAGAGGGGAGAAGGGCTCAGTACGCATGCCAAACTTCTCCCGAGCCAGGTAGAGCAGGTCCTATATGGACTCTGCTATCCTCCTGGTGGGCAGTTTTTGGGACTTTGGGGGGGACTACAGGAGAACCATATGGAGCTGGATGTGAGGTTATTAAACTACACTACTGATGGGGCCAGTAGTGGGGGGGATTATAGTTTTGGGGGTGGACATGCCCTTTAAAAAATTGTATATCTAAAATAATCAGAAATAAAAGAAATAAACTTTGTTTCAAACTATCCTGTGGAGTGATAATAACTAAATCTTGTAAGATAAGGTAGTAACCCAGCTCCTACCCTTAAAAGAAAAAACTTTTTTAAACCTATTGTAAAGGCTTTTCTCCCCAGAACACCTATACATCATAAGATTCTAAGTTGCATTTAGTACATGTAAGTAACAGATTTTTTAACTAGGCTTCCATCTTGTTGCCAGTACAAAAAAGATGCAGAATTACAACTCGGTATTGGGAAACTACAGCAAACCCAGGGGTGAGGACAAAGCAGTTTAAAGGATAAGTGCACTGTAAAATCAAGTTATGTTTATTTGGAAGCTGCAGCTTTAAAAATACTGTTGCCATATTTTTTTTTTAACCTATGCCCCTCCAGAGCCTAGCTTTGTGCCTTGGAAGTTGCTGACATCTTGTTACTGGTTTGCTAATGTTAGGCCCGCCTCTCTGAGATTTCTCTGCTTTCTCTGCTTGAGCCTAAACAGTAATGCCTGTGAGATTCCGTGCACCTCTCTGCTTGAGCCTCAAACAGTAATGCCTGTGAGTTCCGTGCACTCTCCTGCTTGAGCTTCAAACAGTAATGCCTGTGAGTTCCACGCACTCTCCTGCTTGGGCCTCAAACAGTAATGCCTGTGAGTTCCATGCACTCTCCTGCTTGAGCTTTAAACAGTAATGCCTGTGAGTTCCGTGCATGTGCATGTGCACGGAACTCACAAGCATTACTGTTTGAGGCTCAAGCAGGAGAAAGCAGAGGAAATCTCAGAGGAGCAGAGCTTAACATTCAGCAAACCAGTAACAAGATGTCAGCAACTTTTAAGGCACAAAGGTAGGCTCTGGAGGGACATAGGTAAAAAAAAAATATGGCAATGGTATTTTTAAAGCCGCAGCTTCCAAATGAACATAACTTGATTTTCCAGTGCACTTATCCTTTAAGTCCTTACTCTGGGTACTATAAGGGGAGGGTGGTTTGGGAGGGTATAAGTTTCCCTTTAATAAATAATTGGGACATACAGTATCAAGTGCAATTTGCAATGCAATGCAATCTTTGCTAATGATTCTTACAGTGAAAATGTTAACATGTTTTTTTGCTTTGTATATAGATTGTAGTGTATAAAATAAGTCAGTTTCAAAGTATTATGGCAATTATGTAGTATTGCTACCTCATTCAACAATTACAACATTGGTAAGGACAGGGTAGCAAGGTAAGATGCAACGGTTTAACAATTTAAGATATTGTCTTGTATAAAGGGGATTGGATGGATTCAAGGGAGAAAATGTTCTCCTTCTTTTCAAAGCACTGGTAAGGCCTCACTTGGAATTTGCACTGCAGTTTTGGAATCCTTTGTGCAAAAAGAACATTTTAGTTTTTTTAGTTTAGAGAGTGGACAAAATTAATAAGGGGGAGCTTGGATATGAAGACAGCTTGGGTAAGTTATAATTATGTACACTAGAGCAAAGACGTGGGGATATGATCACTGTGTATAAATACATTAACGGGCCATACAAACAAATCTGGTGCATAGTTCATTAATAGAACATGGTGAAGGCTTCACAAAGAAGCTGGATAAGTATTTTTAAAATAAAGAATATTGCATGTTACTGGTATTGATACATGAAGTTGGAGATGATCCAGGGATAGTTTTTGATTGTTACTTGGGGGCATATTTATAAAGGGTCGATATTTTCGCCATTTCGCTATCACAGGACATCGCAATGACAAATAGCGCTGTTTTCGCCTTATTTATAAAAACACTTGTTTTCGCCTTTGTGGAAAAGTATCGCTGCTGCGATCTGTAGCGATAGTTTTCGCTTATTCATTGCGTTAGGTGGTATCACTGCGAAAAGAAAAATTGCTCTCTAGTGCAATTTCAGAGCTATTTTTGTAACTTTTTTAATTTAAAGCCATTTAAAAATAAATTTTCCGTTTTGTTGCATTTTTTGTAGTTTTACCAGAATCTTTGCCAAACATCATTACTTACTGGAATGTCCATTAACATGACTATTTCTTACACAGCACTATGGTATGTTCCCATATTAATGCAACTGGTTTGATAATTAGCTGCAGTTTGCTGAAAATAAGCAATACTAAAAATGTGTCCTATTAATGAAATAGAGAAAATTTGCCATTTGAGTTTTACACTATCAGGGTTATTTAATAAAAATTCTTATCGTTAAAAATGCTGCTAATTTTGCCCCAACCAATCAGATGTTAGCTTTCAAATGTTAAATAAGATCTTATTGGTTGGGGCAAAATTAGCAGCATTTTTTACGATAAGAACTTTTATTGAATCTCCCTGTATTTATTATATCTTTTCGCCTTAAAGAAGGTGAAAAGTTTAACAAACCTTTATAAATATGTCCCTTGGAGTCAGGAAGGGAATTTTCTCTTCATACTTTTTCTTTTTTTTTTACCTTTCACTGGCTCAACTAGCAGGAAATGTGGGTATTGTTGAGTAGGTGGGACTGGATGGATTTATGTCTTTATTCAACCTCAAATACTATACTGTACATTGATAGCACAACATTTAAAGGGTGTGCACACTGGGGAAAATTGCCCACTACTGCAAACCATAATTTTCCCCAAACACCACTATACCTTTTTTTGTTGATCTGTCCCCTATTTCTTTAGATGTTTAATCTGAAACATTTTACATTTCAGCTGCTAAAGTGCCTCATTATCATAAAATCTTCTGTTGTGTGCAGTTTTGCTGTAACTGGAATGGTGACAGTTGGTATGTGTGAATTGTACAGTGAAAAATTCCCTTATCCAGGCTATTACATTGTGATTATTGAGCATGCTTACTCTTACAGATAGTCTGGTCTGATAAAGGGGGCATTGGTTAAAGGGCATCTATAGTGATAGATGATTAGTCCAGCTGTGAATCAGTTATCCTCCCACATGTCACTACAACCTTTGTAAACAAAAAAAAAAACCCTCCGTATGTAAGCCTGTAAAGAGGAAGTCTCTCTGTTGTTCTGGATATACTTGCAATGTAAGAAATGGGAGTGAGTTAGAAGAGACCGGAATCCTTATCACTGCAGCCCAATCTCTTGACAGGCAATACATTGGTGAAAGCTGCTTCTTCCTCCTTCTCTTCTGTTTTTAACCTAGTATTTGCCAAGCATTTTAGTGAGCAGGAAAGAGTCATTGGGACTTGCTGTAAAACTTGTGTAACCCTACACACTACACCAACATGCTGTTGGGGGATTTGATTGACAGCTCAAGCAGGAGTGATGTATTTGAAATCTTGACTTTTTAACTTGTATATCTTGGGACAGAGGAGGAAACTGAAGAAAATAAATGTACTCTGGGGGTTGGGGGAAATTATAGAACACATAGAAAAAAAGAAAAAAATTACATTTTCTCACTATAGATGCCCATTAAGAGAGGGTAAGGAATACTGAGCATGAGCAAATCAAGTACCAGACTTAAGGCATGCAGCAACATATACACCTTAGGAACTACCTTATGAAAGTATGAAAGGGGAAATGTGGTGTCCAAACAAGTTAAGTTTAAATGAAAGGCCATTTTCCTATCTTTAAGATGAGCCATCAACCACCTCTCTACAAGCTCCACAGCCAAAGATATACAGAAATGACTGACCAGAAAGTTAATGGGTGGGAGGCTGACTTGTAACATTCCTGGGGCTTCTCCTGCACAGTGCCACTGGTGAGCAAAGCCTCAGACTCCCTCAGTGTGTGAGGGAGACAGGAAGTCCCTCCCCCTCTCTGCTGTGTGAAGTCCTGACAGAGAAGGTAAGGGAATCTACAGCCCTCCTCTTTCACTGTGAGAAAACAGCCTTTTCAGGCAGAGCTCTCACTCAGTCTGAAAAGGCTAATTCCACAGAGTTTTCTTTAGGGGGGGTCTGAGTAACCCACAGCACCTGCGAGTGGGTGGGGCTTAGACACCTGTGAGTGGGCAGGGCTTAGGCACCCATGGGTGGGTGGGGGCATGGGTGGGCGGGACCATGATGTCCACAAGTGGGCGGGGCCACGGCATCCATGAATGGCCACATGGGGCTGTAAGATAATGGGCCATGAAGTCCAACTGCAACTGGAGGGACCATGGAGTCCATGAGTGGGAGCGACCAGGGGGGCTGCAAAGGGGAGGAGGAGACACAGGACAGATTGACTGACAGTTTCAGAGCAGGAAGAAGTTAGTGCAGGGGACCTGGTGATGCTGCTGCCATATCACACACAAAAATGTAAATATCTTGAAAACTATGCAAAATAAACAATGGAAATAAATTGCAAAAATTCTCAGGGGAGCAATTTCTATCAATTTACCTCATTTTAACTAAAGTCATTTTCGGACCACAGTTCCCCTTGAAGTGTGCTGGGTTTATTCTTTTTTAGACAGGAGAAATGGAAGTATTTGTTAATAAAGGATGGGTTTCGTTTTCGTTTAAAGGAACACTAAACCCAGAAATTACTAAGTGCCATTCGTCTATTATTCACAGGGAGGTGAGACGCTTATTCTCACCTCCCTGTGATAATAGGACGCCGGGGGACCAGGAACTTACCTTACCCCCCGCTCCTCTCGCAGCCGCTCAGTCTCTGAACACTTTCTGTCCGTCCGATCGCGCGCCCTATCTTTTGAATTGGCGCGCATGCGCCAAAGATAGGGCGCGTGGTCGGCAGAGCGGCTGTCAGAGACTGAGCGGCTGCGAGTGGAGCGGCGGGTAAGGTAAGTTTCCTGGTCCCCCGAGCGTCCTATTATTCACAGGGAGGTGAGAATAGCGTTCTCACCTCCCTGTGAATAATAGAAACGAATGGCACTTAGTTATTTTTAAGCACAGTTGGGTTTACAGGTCCTTTAAACCTGGTTCTGAATCTAAACTTCGGGTTTCATGGAATTCCAGAACTTTGCGAAACAGAAACTTTTGAAACTTATTATTTTATTGCATTTTAGGTCTGGGGAACAGACAATCAGATTCTTTCTGAAAGAATCTGATTGTAACCAATTCTGATTATTTGCAATCAGAATTTTCAGAAAGAATCTGATTGGTATACGAACCAATCACGTTAATTTCCTGTCAGAATTGGATACAATCAGGTTCTAATGTGATTGTAACTAGAGATGTCTGAACTTCGCAAAATCCGGTCTGCTCGAGGATCCGCGAATTTTCGAAAAAATTAGAAAATTAGAAAATCCGTGAGCGGACCCATAAAAATGAAAAAAATCCTCGAAAATACGAGAAATCCTCGTAATTTCGAAAATGCGTATTTTCACGCATTTTCGAAAATACGAGAAATCCCCGAAATTTCTAAAATTTTCGAAAATATGAGAAATCCGCGATTCGGAAGTTCGGAAGGAGGAAAATCCGGAAAAATCCGCCGTTCGCGAACGGGATAAATCCGCGGCGGATCCGGGTTCGGATCCGCAAACCGGCCATCCCTAATTGTAACCAGAAAGCATACCAATCAGACCAATCTTTCTGAAAGAATCAATTGTAACCAATTCTGATTGGTACAATCAGATTCTTTCAGAAATAATCTGAGTGGCATATTAACTAGAGATGGACTGGATCACAAATCTGACCCTGGTTCAATGGGGGATCTCTGAGATCTGGAGTCCTGTAACTCATATATTTTCCAGAGTTCTGCTTTCCGGATTTTCCGAACCTGTTCGAAAATTTTCATGTATCAAATTAAGCAATGGCAGCTATTTTTATCCATGCCAACCCCCTGGGTATATAAGGCAGCTAGATAGGCGCCATTTTATCAGTGTGTTAAAGTGAGTTTAGTGGAGACCTGACAGTGTAGGAGTTGGAGAGAAGTTTTTTTTTTTTACCGTATATACTCGAGTATAAACCGAGGTTTTCAGGCTTTAAAAAAAGCCTGAAAATCTTACCTCGGTTTATACTCGAGTCAACCTGTCTCTTACCTTGTCCGGTGGCCGCGCGATCCGCATCTTCAGTGCGTATCCAGATGATGTCACTACCCGGCGCCTCTCACTTTGCGGCGCCGAGTAGTGACATCATCCGGATGCGCACTGAGGATGTGGAGCGACGCGCCGCCGGACAAGGTGGGAGAATACTACGGACGCCAGGGAGGCAATATTTACAAATAGGGTAAACCCTTCTTTATTTGTGCATATTGTATGCACAAATAAAGGAGGATTTACCCCTATTTGCAAGTATTTGCAATAAAACATGCTGGGAGTTATAGTTTCCAAACATCTTAAGTGGCAAATACTACCCCCTTGGTTTATACTCGAGTCAATGTGTTTTTCTTCCTTTTTTACCTAAAACTAGGTACCTCGGTTTATACTCGGGACGGTTTATACTCGAGTATATACGGTAATTATTTTTGATCTTTCTGTGTGTGAATTTTAGAGTGGTGGATTAGCACTTGTTGTTAACCACTACTGTATTCACACAATTTAGGACCGAAAAGTCCTTTTAGTGTGCGTTATCGATAATGTATGACTGCAGCCGTAAATTTACTCTAAACATTTGTTAATGAACCAATTCTGGAGGACCAAGACAGTGGTATGGATGCCAAAATGACACGCAATCAAGTGCTATGTAACCACTTCATTATAGTGCACTTCTAGCGCTGTATGTGCCTGGTGCCCATTTTTTTTGTGGGGGGGGGGATTTCTGAACAAGCACAGTAGGAAGTTCATGACTATAGATAGACTAGACCTGAACTTAAACCCGAGCTAAGCAGTTCGAATGGACCCGGACTACTCTGGATTTTCGACTTCCGAACTTTTATGATTATTGAATTTTCGATAATTTTCTAAATTTCTAATTAATGTTCCATGAGCGTTCACATACCTCCTCCATTAGTGGAGCTCCACATCAGCGGCCTTTTAGCATGTTGCCGCAGTCCTTCAAAACATATATACTGCAAACAACTGGCTTCAAGCTGCAGGGTTTTAAAACTTCAACCCTATTTGTAAGCAATTCTGATTGGATACATTAACATTATTTCAGAAAGAATCTGATTGGTATACTAACCAATAAGATACTTTTTCAATCAGAATTGGTTACAATCAGATTGGTCTGTTCCCCAGACCATTTCCGAGGTCCTAGAGCCATTTACAGTAAGTTACTGTATAAAATTTTAGAAAATTTTAAAAAAATCCTTGAAAACTCAAAAATTCCTTAAACATGAATTTGCGAAAATAGAATGCAGAAGCAAAAACAGTGGGATCATGAAGAAAGTTATTTTTTTTAAGTTCTGGATATATGTACATGTTCCCAAGACCATTTCCCAGGTTCCAGAGCCATGTACAGTAAGTTACCATTGCTATTTTACCTTATATTTAGGCAGATATGTGCGCATTCATTTTTTGAAAATCTGCGAATCCGCAGGCAGAACGAATATTATGATATTTATCATACATCCAGGTCATAATATATCTGTGGTATTTAGTTAGATCAACTGGACTTTAGTTCTTGAAGACTTTTTGCTAGTCGACTATCTTTCTCAACTCAAAATGACTTGTAGTAGACATCTATTGTCTGACATGTACAGTGCTGCTTTAACGCCTTAACCTGGGCAGTTTTAATAACACTTCTTAGCTGCAATGCAATCACCTTGCATTCAGAAGTTCCCTGATATCTAGCTGTTACAATATATGCTTATTGAGACATATTCCAGGGTATTTATGGCCAAAAGACTCTTATCATTCTGAATGTCCTGTTACCCCTCTTTCTGCTCCTGGTTCTTCCAGTTAGCAACTGTCAGTCAATAAATAGATGACAGATGACATCACAGCCAATGACTGAATGATATTCCCCTAGCCACCTCTTCTGAGCATGTGCAAGCTCACAATGGCCACAGAAAGCTAGGAGTAGGTGGAAACCATTTGAGAGGCAGAGGGAAAGGGGAAGGAACATTTTGCTGCATAACAGGTTAGTTCTACATATGTCAGATTTCTAACTATTGCAGTTTTGACGGGGGTGTGTGTGAGGTGAATTACCTATATATTTTTTTTTTTTATTTCAGGGGTGGAATTGCCTTTTAACCCAATGTCTAAATGTATTGCTTACTTCCATAAGCCTTTATTATACAATATCTGTGGAAGTATATTACTTAGTAAAGCACGTAATTGCATTTTGTGCCACTGTTCCAGTTGTTTGTCAGTAAAACACTCAATCTTACGTGAGTTATTTCCGTTAAACACATATTTACATATTTTATTTTAATTGGTTGCACTGAATACTTTAAACTGTTTATTCTAAAATAATATTCGTATCTGTCTTGTGTTCTTTTTTTTTTTCCAGTTTCTAGATAGGAAATAAAATGCAGTATGGGAAATATACTGTCTCTAGTGATTCATGGCAAATAAGAACACCAATTAATAGCAGCCTTATATCCTTTACAGTTTAGCATTTAACTTGCTTAAAAAAACTTAAATAGGACACTAGATCTATTAATTAAAGTACATCTTGATAAATTAAATACTACTGCAGATAGCAAAAGAAACTAAATATTGATTCAAAAAATGTGTTACATAAACTCCTAATACAATGATTGCCCCATACAACAGAGATTTAAAAAAAGAAAAAAACTAAAAAGGTCAGTGGTCCAGGACACTGGGGAAGACTTCAGGACAGTTAAGGGGCAAGATAATCAATTTATTTGTTTTGTTTCAACAGATGTTCTCGGTGACTTATTAAAATTTCGAAAATTCAATTTAAACCTAATAAAACTGAATTTTTAAAATTTTTGATAGCAATTTTCTACTTTTCCACCATGTTATTTCACCTTCCAACCACAATTTTCGGATTACTGACCACGAATTTTTCAAATTTTAAATCACAAAACCGGGATGAATGCTGATTCTACTCTTCTTCCCAAGTCCTTCTATTGCTGGTAACACCCTCTTCATTTGGCACCATCCAAATAAACATCTAGTTGTTTAGAGCCTCATAAACTGGGTAATTATCAGAACTTTATTTATCTTTAGTTATCATAGTTCTGTTTTTATACACCATTCACCTATTTTCCATTTTGTGGTTGGATATTGGCAAGCCACTCATTTAGGGTTGCCTGGCTGCAGGCATCCAGCTTTTTTACAATATGGATAGAGCTTTCTTCAGATTACATAGGGTCATTAAATGTAAACATAAAAACTGCTACTACTTTGTGTTATAAGTCAGGACTGTGGTAACACAGGGACATGAAGAAGGGAAATAGAACAGGGTAATGGATCAACTTTAATTTCTGGACACTATTTTATTATACTGCAAATGCATCCTTAGATTGTGAGCACTTGGTGACAGGGACCTCACTCATGGCATGTCACAATCAATTCATCTTTAATTTCAAACTAAACATACATTACAGCAAATCCCCACTACACTACAGAAAAGAACAAAGAGGGAGGGAGGGAGGTGGGGAGGAGAGGGCTCATGCCAGAGTCCTCCAGGAGGACTCCAAGGAAGCAGGGACTGGATGACACACAGATAGCTCCTACTCTTCACTTTTCTGAAATTTGGACAGATTGCAGGACAACCATAAGGAGCTGAGGTATAAAGTAAAGATTTTTGAACACTACACAGTGGGTCCAGTGGTGGGTTAAATTTTAGTTTTGGGGTGGACAGGCCCTTTAATAGCTGTGTGATTATAATAAGAAAATATTTTACTGTTTCTCCTATTACAGGGCTTGACTTAATTGAATATACAAAAAATTGAGTGTTCAGTACATAAAGATTTAGAAATTTGTCTAATTAGATGGTTAGTGCAGCCTCCTGATAGTTCTTAGCAGCCACTACATTGAAATGTACAGGGACCATGCATTTTCCTCATCCCAATGAACATGTGCAGTCACAATTTATTGTAAAGGCTATAAGCCCTATCAGGAGGCTGCATGTAGAATGTTAATATGTTTCCTTTTTAATGGTAAAACATTCACTATATGCTGAAAATCCATCCCCAGTCTTCCATAGGCAATAGAGATGGGATCCGGGTCAAGATCCGATATGGAACTCCTTGGCTGCAGAATACAAATGTTCAATCTGAAACCAGGCAGATCGTTTGGATTTTTGGACTTTCGGAACTTTTTCAATGATTATTGAGGCTATTTTAGATTAAATCCGTTTTCAGATTTTTAGATCTTCAGGATTTTCCCAAGATCCGTAAATAAATTTTTGGAAATAAAAAATGGAATGAACCAGCTTCGGCCATCTCAAATTGGCAACTCTCTCCCCAAAATCCACTCCAATTTTAACATATAGTTGTGCTTTGGTGATGAGTCCCCTGCTAATGTATCTATAACACTTTAAAGGGCATGTCCACCCTAAAAAAGAAGTTTTGCCGCAAGGTAGGTGACCCCTGTCCACCCCCCCACCAACCTCCGATTTTTTTGTTGTCTCTGATCCAGCTCCCTGCTTGTGGAAGTTGCAAGCAGTGGCAGACCGGCAGCCAATCATAGACACGGCTGCTGTCATTGAAGACACCATGGGAGAGAAGAGTCACTAAGTAGCGATCTAAGCATTTTTTAAAGAAATATTTTGGCAGTTGGGGGTGGACAGGGGGTACTTACCTTATAGTCAAAGTGTTTCACGCTAGGTGCCACGGCTGCAGAGGATGGATCTGGATGGTAAGAGGGAGGGGGGGAAGGGTTCCCCTGCGCATGTCATTGCCTTACTGAAGTTAAGGAAATGGCAGGGACCGGATGACTCACTGACACCTCCTTCTCTTATTTTTCCTGGACTCTGAACAAGCACTGCAGGAGAACCATAAGGAGCAGAGATGTAAGGTAAGGATTTTTTTTTACTACACAGTGAGGCCAGTATGGGGCTAAATTTTAGTTTTGGGGTGGACGTTTCCATTTATAGGGTAACCATTACCCTGCATTGCCTAACTCCTTGTGAACATAATGATTTATAAAAGGTGGTGTTTGGTGGGGAGAGCCACATTATGCCAAGGGCAATTTTGCAATCAGCAATTCTCTCTCTTCTCCCCAAGCACAATATTAGGTTATCATCATAGCAACACCTCAAAGATTCCTCTTATCTG
This sequence comes from Hymenochirus boettgeri, assembly GCA_019447015.1. Taxonomy (NCBI): domain Eukaryota; kingdom Metazoa; phylum Chordata; class Amphibia; order Anura; family Pipidae; genus Hymenochirus; species Hymenochirus boettgeri. The sequence goes on along the minus strand of CM033477.1, from coordinate 40,928,467 downwards.
GTAGGAAACAGTCCACATTTCTGTAGACAGTTGACATCCTAGTGAAACTCTCTATTTATGTTTTTCGGGGGGCATTGGTATCACAACAGGAAATATATTTTATTTTGAATAATCTAGATGCAGATTTAACCTTGGTTTTTAGAAATTAGTGCCACCTTCTTTTTGCTTCCTTTTCTATGTGCACATTGACATCTCATCAGGATTCCACAGAGCAGACAATCCGAAGGCAACACCATACATCAGAGCTCTGCTGAACATGACCAATTATGCAGATTCTTCTAAATTCATTTTTAAGAAAAAAGAGATTGATTGCAAAGTCAAATTATTTGCATAGGCAGCCATTCTCTGGATTTTTAAATTGTGACTATGAATTGCAAGGACACGAGTCTTGTTTGTAAACTTCACACCTGGATAATGAAATCCTTTGTCAATAGAAGAAATTATTGTGTTTATGCAAAGCTAATGGGAAAGCATACAAATGTTTAGATATCGTTCCACAAGCCTGTTAATGGGTGTTTTATTTAAGATAGGCAATCAGTGATATATTACAACAATGTAAAATAAAAATAATGAGTTCAAACGTGTTTTATGTATCTATGAAGGTATTTGGAAATAGTAGTATGGTAGGTGTCCAATGAGATGTAAAGCAGGACACCATACGTGGGAGAGAGGAGGGGTGCTGTGAACTGAAGGGGGCAACTTAACCACAACAGGGCAACAGGGAAAACTGTCTACTCCAACACCAGTTGTACCACTGTCTCAGGAAAGCAGCATTTGTTGTTAACGCTTTAAAATCTTAGTGAAAAGTAGGAGATTTTAGGTGTACTGCTTAGACATGCTGTTCACACGTGATCGTACATTTTCCTAATTAACTGAGTAGACTACTAGGATGAGTGGTGAAATATCTTCTTGATTACTCAACAAGTCCAGGCTCCCAGCCAATGGTAATTTGCTTTTGTAAAAGGATTAAATTAGAAACACTCTCTGACGTGGTTGTGATGTCCTATAGTCCTGTTGCAGAGACACATCTCTTCAATCAGGTTTTATTTTTTTAAGTTTCTTAGTAACTAGTGCTAGCGTAGCATTTATATACTCCGTTTAATTTGATAAAGTGATCCTTTCTGCGCCTTTCTGCTCCATGTTTAATAAAAGATAATCACACAAATGCTGCCTCTCCTACATCCCATTTTCAGATGCTTTATAATTTTTTTGAAATCTAAAATTATAGATTTGCAGAACAGACTTAAGTTTTAAGTTGGCATTTCAACAGACAAAGAGGAATTTTCACATCGAAACTGCTAAACACACCATAGTTTTTACTGTGATTTTTTTTTACAGTAGAAATATTTTGACGCAAAATCAACCAGGCTCTAGTCGAAACCTTGGTACCTCCCTAATTTCTTTATAGGTAGTGATTTTAGTGTCATTTTAATTTTTTGGAAAACAGGAGATCTTTGATGCCACTTGCATTTGTAGCCCAGAGATATTGCTAATTTTACTAAACATGGACAAAAATCAAGTAAAAGCCAAAATATTCATTACATGTTATTTGCAATGCTAAACAGTTTCAGTTCCACAGTTTCCGAGTCCTCCACAACACAGATAGGCCTTCTAGTATAGTATAGTATTTGAGGTTGAATAAAGACATACGTCCATCCAGTCCAACCCATCTAGCAATATCCTCATTTCCTGCCTAACTGTTGATCCAGAGGAAGGCAAAAAAAACCCCACCAAATTTATGAAGGGGGAAAAAATTCCTTCCTGACTCCAAGTGGCAATCGGAAATTTCCCTGGATCAACTCTACTTTATGTATCAATACCAGTAACTTGCAACATTCCTTGTTTGCAGAAACTCATCCAGCTTTTTTTTTAAACTGACCAATGAACCTGCCATTACAACATCCACTGGAAGACAGTTCCATAGCCTTACCGTTCTCACAGTGAAAAACCCTTTCCGAGCTTGAAGCCTAAACCTTTTTTCTTCAAGTCTTAAGGGATGTCCTCGTGTCCTTTGACATGTTCTATTGGTGAACAATGCCCCAGATAGTTTATTGTATGGCCCGTTAATGTATTTATACACAGTAATCATATCCCCACGCAAGCGCCTTTTCTCCAGCGTACATAATTGTAACTTTTCCAGTCTCTCTTCATATTCAAGCTCCCCCAATCCCCTTATTAATTTAGTTGCCCTTCTCTGAACCCTTTCCATTTCAAAGATGTCCTTTTTGTACACAGGATTCCAAAATTGCACTGCATATTCCAAATGAGGCCTTACCAATGCTTTGTAAAGAGGGAGAATTACATTTTCCTCCCTTGAATCCATACCTCGCTTTATACAAGACAATACCATGCTGGCTCTGGCTGTTGCCGCCTGGCACTGCTTGCTACCTTTAAGTTTGTTATCCACCAAAACTCCAAGATCCCTTTCCAACAGGGATTCACTTAACACAGAGCCATTAATAGTATAAGTAGCACAAGTATTTTTAAGTCCAAAATGCATCACCTTACATTTATCAACATTGAATTTCATCTGCCACTTAGCAGCCCAATGTGATAATCTATCTAGATCCCCTTGCAACGATTGCACATCCTCTGAAGTTTTTAATCGTCGACAAAGTTTTGTGTCGTCAGCAAACACAGAAACCTTGCTGACAATACCCACTTCCAAATCATTAATAAATAGATTAAATAGAAGCGGCCCCAACACAGAACCCTGTGGCACCCCACTTAGCACTTTAGTCCATAATGATGAAGCCCCATTAACAACTACTCTCTGCATCCTATTCTTTAACCAATTTTCTATCCATGTACAAATGTGACTCCCCAGACCAACAGACCTTAGCTTATTCATTAGTCGCCTATGGGGGACTGTATCAAAAGCCTTTGCAAAGTCCAAGTAAACTACATCTACTGCTATACCAGAGTCTAAATTTCTACTTACTTCCTCATAAAAGCCAAGCAAGTTAGTTTGACAAGATCTATTCCTCCTAAATCCATGCTGGTTACTACTTATAATGTCAGTCCTTGAAACATACTCTAGAACATGTTCCCTTATTAAACTTTCCAGGATCTTCCCCACCACTGAAGTTAAACTTACAGGCCTGTAATTACCCGGCTGTGAACGACTACCCTTTTTGAATATTGGAATAACATCAGCCTTTTTCCAATCCAGAGGCACACCACCGGACATGAGGGAATCAGCAAAAATAAGAAACAATGGCCTAGATAAAACTGAACTTAGCTCCTTAAGTACCCGAGGATGTATTTTATCCGGTCCAGGAGATTTACTAATATTAACCTTATTTAGTTCTTTCTGTACCATATCCTCGGTTAACCAAAGTGAACTTGAATCTTGTATACCTTTATTGCTACTATACTCTATGATATCTGTCTCCAGAGATCAGTGTTCTCGGTTCTGGTTTCAGTTATACAATTTACTTTGTTGGACAAAATATTTTGGCCTTTTTATAAACTCTCACTAGATGATTCTATGGTTTTCCAGATCTTAGCATGGAAAATTTGAAAAAAGGGAGGAAAATATACAATGACAAAATACACCAAAACTATATTCATATGCAACTCAAAAAGAGGGGGATTAACTACAACATTATATAAAATCCATAAATGCGGGTGACTGTTAAGTTTTAAGATGAACATCTTAAGACTAAGAGCAGCAAGCTCGAAACGCGTCAGGGAGTTTGGGATGTGTTCAAGTTATTTAAGTATAAATGTGTTCACCTGTTTGATTTGAAGACTTGGTGTGTGTTTTCTTTCCCGTGTGCCAGTGTTTCGCTTTGTAGGAAGTTTAAATATACAAAGATCCAGTTCGTATTTTTCAATATTTGTTTTTTTTGTAACATTATGTAACAAAAATACATTGAATGTAGACAAATTGGATCTAACAGAACACAGTATGATGCTATTTTAACAATGTAAAAACTTTGATTGGATTGTTTTCAAAAAAGGGAATTACATGATGATAAGCCATATGTGGAACTGTATTAAGTTGGCTGTAGAGATGTTAAGGAAGGAGACAGCTGCTGAGACGACCATCAAACTGCGTGTCTATTTCTATCTAATGACAAGAAAGCATTTAGTGTAAAAGGTAAGTTCCACATTACTAAGAACAGATGGATACATCCAAATATCTAGATTTTGTAATTGTAATTGTTGGCACAACCTTGAAGGGGAATCTGGCCCACTGATAATGTAATATGTTATTAACAGGTTGAGGTTTGTTTCCAAAATGCTCATAACATTTATGTCCATTTGGATTGGAAGTGATATGTGGAAAAAACAGTAGTAATTCAGGGCCCAGCATGGCTATACCATCTGTTACAATTTCAGGTTCATCGGCCTTACTGAGCAGTTTGCTAAAACCAAAATTCGGCTTATGATAATATCTGTAAAAGAAGAAATCTTCCTTCCAAGCACTTTATATAGCCCATAGCTGGTGCTTGTAGGTATATTTATAGTTGTGAAGATTTACCTGGAGGTGTTAAAACAAACAAATATAATGTGCTATGATGTGGGGGGTTATAGCCAAATTATTATTTTTGGGGTACAGTTCTCAGATTATTTTCAAAGCATAATCATGATTACCCAACTTAAAGAGACACTAAACCATTTTTGTCGTGAGTGGCATTTAAACTCCCATAGATATATTTATAATGGAAACAGCAACAAAGCATAGGACAGGCCGCACTTCCTTAAAAAATATCAGTCTTTATTAGTTACACACATAAAAACAAAGGAGACCAGAAATCCACACACTCACCACATCAGCCACCTGACGCATTTTGGGCTCTGCCCTTAATCATAGATGGCTATGGTATACATGGAGGGTCAATCCTTAAAAAGCTACCAGTTACCAGGTCTTTGAAGCCTTTCCCTTTGCATTCCAAAAAAATGTCTTCCTATAGGAGATGAAATATCTTTATTGTTAATTGCTAAAACATGTTCCCTTATACGACTCTAAAGGGTTTGTGTGGTCCTTCCTACCTATTGTTTGTTACATTTGTGACATTCCAACAAATAGACTACATTCCTGGTGTTGCATTTAATGTATTGACGATTCTTATAAGATCTTCATGTATTTTTTGAAGAAAAAGTATTGCTCACAGAAATAACTCCGCACGTAACACATCTTTGACTGCCACATTTAAATGTGCCTAGGTATTGCAACCAGGTAGGTTTTTTACAGAGAGTATTTTGGACCAAACTGGAAGCTAGAATGTTTCCTAATGTTGTAGCTTTTTTAAGTACAAACTTTATAGTACTCTCATTTAAGATTTTATTTAGACTTTTGTCTACACTTAAAGGGCAACCGTGGTCTAAAAACAAGTTAGGGCTGAATGAAAATGTTCAAGCAGTAAGTAATATTGCTGAACCTTTCCAACAATAACTTCTCGCAAATTCTATCTAGAGATGGGATTTCGGTTTTATTTTGAAGGTATGATGGAAGGCTTTATATATAATTATTACTAGTTTGAAAGAATTCAAGACCACAGTTACCCTTTAAGACAGGTAGATAGTTCTTAACTACACCACTATTTTATTGTGTAAAAAAGTACATTTCCCTTTTCTTAGTCAAAGTTTCACATCTGTCATCCTTTTTCTTGTTTTTGGCTAGTAGGATTTTTCTAGGTATAAAACTAGCCCTATCTTAGGCTATCTGAACATTCTTATAGGAATAACCCCTATCAATTAACCTACTTTCCAATTCATCAGCTTGAATCTTAAAATCCTCTGCAGTAGTGCAGATTCTTCTGTATCTAATGAATTGCCCATATGGTATACCACGTATAATGTGTCGGATGGCAACTATCTGCTTTCAAGATGGTATTACCCAAAATGGGTTTTCTATATACAGAAGATTCCACACATCCCAGGACCTTGTTACACCTGAGTTCCAGATCAAGAAAAATTTTCTTGTCAGAATTAAATGACATAGCAAGATGTATATTACGATCATTCCTATTTAGGCTATTCACAAAAGGCACAGGCTCATTATGACTTCCAGACCAGACCATTAACAGGTCATCTATAAAATGACCATACCATACCACTTCGTGTAGACGGAACCCGTCTCATCCAAAGACACGGGACAGCTCCCACCATCCCATAAAGAGATTGGCATAGGTGGGCGCAAAAACCACAACCATCGCAGTCCCGCACCTCTGAAGGAGAAAGGAACCAAATATGTGGTATACCATATGGGCAATTCATTAGATACAGAAGAATCATGCAATTCCGTGTAACTTGCTAATGCAACTATTATTCACAGGTAGGTGTGATCGCTTATTCCCAATTCCAAGTTAATAATAGAACGCCTGGGTTCTGGAGCTAAACTTACCACCTGCGCTCCAGTCACAGCTTTTTAACAGCTAATCTACATGCTGTCCCGATCGTGCTCCTATCTTATCAGCATGTGCAAAAGATAGAAGCGGGACAGACCACCATCTGCAATTGAAAAGCAGCGACTGGAGCGCAGTAGGTAAGTTTAACTCCAAAAACACATCAGTGTTATTAGAATAGATGGGATATGCACAAAAAGTCACATACAATCCGATAATGGATGTGAGTGCAGCGCATAGTGGGACCATTCCGATAGCATTACATTACCAATGTGAGTGCACTCTGATTCACGCAAGTGGGACCTAGCCCTTATTATCATTAACATTACCCCTACGCCCCTACCTTCATCTAAAATGGCTTAATGCCCCAGAGGGGTACCAGCTTTCTCCTGTTAGTAGTCCTTTAATTCTACTGCTTCCCCGCTCTATCTGCAGCTTTGCATGCATATTTCCCAGTATTTCTTGATCTTTATGTATATGTATGTATGTATATGTTTATTTATATAGCACCATTAGGGGATGCAGCACTGTACAATATAGAATACAAAAAGTCATACAAGGGGGACAGTAAATAAACACATAAATATATAAATAGGTATGAGCATCACTAAATATACAAGTGCTTAAAACGTGTAACATACAGATACATAGGAAAGTGTGGAAGTGCTAACGTAATAACTGGTGCAGTATCAACAGTCCTATGTTGTGCTGTGCTCAGAGAGATACCTCGATGGGCTAGATTTAAACTTGTTTATTGAGGTTTCTTCACATAGAGAAAGGGGAATAGAATTCAAGAGGACGGGAGCCTAAAGAGAAAAAGGTGAGAGGAGGCAGTGTGAGTGAGGGGTCTATATAAGAGATGGTTCTGTGATGAGTGGAGGGTACAGACAGGGACATATGGAAACATAAGAGAAGAAATAAAAGAAGGAGCAGAAGAGTAAAGGGATTTAATTGTTAAAAGAAGGATTTTGTAGATAATGAGTTGTTTATTGGGCAGCCAGGAAGATGCGGCAGAGAGAAGATTTAATATTGTTAGAGAGTGAGACGATGCGTGTGGCAGAGTAAAGTATGGACAGAAGAGGAGAAAGATGGGAAGCAGGAATACCAGAAAGCAGAAGGTTACAATAATCCAGACGTGATAGGATGAGAGCATTGATAAGCATAGCAGTAGTTGGAAGAGAAAGGAATCTATGGATCTTTGCAATGTTATGAAGAGAAAAAGGTTTTAGCAACATAGTTAATGTGATTGGAAAATGAGATAGAGGAGTCAATAATAACCCCTAAGCAACGTACCAAATGAATAGGGTAAATGGGGGTGTTGTCCACAGAAATTAAAAGGTGGGATAGGACCAGGTTTAGGTGGGAAAATGATTAGTTCTGTTTTAATCAGGTTTAGTTTGAGGCATCGATGTGCCATCCATGAGGAGACGGCACAAAATCAATCAGAGATGCGTGATTGAGTGTCAGGACTAAGAGTGGGGGTGGGAAAATATTTTTGCTTATCGTCGGCATACAGATGGTAGTTAAAACCAAATGAGCTGATGACTTCTCCCAGGGAAATGGTATAGAGGGAAAACAGCAGGGGTCCAAGGACAGAACCCTGTGGAACCCCAACATTAAGAGGAATCGGGGAGGATGTTTTATTATCATATGACATAGTGTAGGTTCTGTTCGAGTGGTAGGATCGCAGCCAGCATGCCGCTTCATTCCGGATGCCCAAGGAGTGAAGAATTTACATTAGGACGGAATGATGAACTGTGTTGAAAGCAGACGATAGGTCGAGAAGGATGAGAATAGAAAATTGGCCTTTGGCTTTGTCAGCCTGAAGGTCATTCACAACTTTGCACAGTTCTGTCTCCGTGGAGTGCCCAGGACAAAACCCTGATTGCAAGGGATCCAGTTAGTTATGAAAATTAAGATAATTAGCGATACGGGAAAAGACAAGACATTCCAGTAGCTTGGAGGCTATCGGTAGAAGAGACCGGGCAGTAGTTAGCTAGACAATTAGGTTCAAAGGATGCTTTTTTTATTTTGGGTTTTACGTGGGCGTGTTTAAAGAAGGAAGGGAAAATACCAGATGACAAGGAGGCATTGAATATGTGTGTTAGTATAGGGGTGACTGCCTGATTACAGTGCTTCAGTAGTAAAGAATGCATGGGATTGAGGGGACATGTAGTGAGTGGACATGACCGAAGCAGAGACAAGACCTCTGACTGGGTCGCGGGACTAAAAGATTCAAGAGCAGTAGAAGGGGGTGTGGGTAAAAGAATCTGAGAGCTATGGTAAGGGTTAGGAATCTGCGTACTGATGGACTCTATTTTATTTATGAAGTAGTCAGCAAAGTCTTGCTGGTAGGGTGGAGAGAGAGGAGATTCAGTGGGCGAGGGACAGAAGAGGGAGTTAAAGATGGAGAACAGGCAGCTTGGGTTGGATTTGTTACCATTTATAAGCATCTTATAGTATTTTTGTTTTGCTCCCGAAAGTGCGGTGTTGAGGCATTGTAGCATAAACTTGTAATTGAGAAAGTCAGCCTGGGTACGAGACTTTGTCCACATCCACTCAGCAGCATGTGTGCACCTAAAACAGGTTGTGGGACACGATTGCAGGGTTGCAAGGGGCAAGGGAATCAATAGCATCAGTCAGGACAGAGTTATAGGAGTTAAGAAGCAAGTCAGGGTCAGAGTCGGACATAAGGGTAGTGAGACTAGAGGAGAGAGAAGAAGACAGCACCGGAAGATCTATGGCCAGGGTATTACGGACATACACACAAGAAGGAGGGTCAAGAGAAATAGGAGAATGTTGAGAAAGATAGTGATCTGAAAGCAGGTAGGGGTTACTTTTTCAAAAGATGAGACAGAGAGGTTTTTTAGTGAAGACAAGATCCAAAATGTGGCCATCCTTATGCGTACCAGTAGTTGTCCACTAATGAAGATCAAAAAAGGATGTTAAGTGAAGGAAACTAGAGGGCCAGGATAGAGCAGAGTTGTCAATGTGACAACTCTAGAACAGGACCGTCAGTAGAGAAAAAGAAGGTAACACAGGTCTCAAAGTCTGAGAGGAATGTAGCTGGGGGGGTCGTGGTTGGGGGCCTGTATACCACAGCTACAGGTAGCGACCGAGGGTAGGAAATTTGTACAGTGTGAACCTCAAAGGATGTAAACAAGAAGGCCAGTGGGGGGATGATGACATTAAAATGACAGGCGGGGGAAAGAACGAGGCCAACACCTCCGCCACAACCCGAGGAGCAAGATGTATGGGAGAGGCGGAGTAACGGAGGCCTCAATAGAGTCGCGTTGGGAGAGCCAGGTTTTAGTAAGGGCAAGAAGGTGAAAATTCTTAGAACAGAAAAGGTTGTGAATAATAGTGGATTTGTTACAAAGGGACCGAACATTAAGCAAAGCACAGGAGAAGGGCAGATATGAACAGGGTATTAAAGGAATGGATAAAAGGTTAGAGGGCGTAGATCCACGAAAAGGGGGAAGTAAAGGGAGAGTATATTGGTATGTGATACATTTACCTTCCATAATGATTATTTGAGTAAATAATCAATTTGAATCTCATGGCTTTTTTTTTTTTTTAAAGAACTATTAATGGGAAATATGATTGCATTATAAAAGGACTTTTTTAATGGGGTTTCTCAGAATTTAGAGAATAAAAAACAAACTTCCAGCATTCAAAATGGACCTTGATTCCATCCTCGACTTGATTTGAGTCCTGTAGCTTGTACTGATTAGAGCTGAATGAAAAATGCGAGCTGGCTGGGAATCTGACCAAACAAAATCACCATTGATTAAGCTGATTAGTACTGATTCAGTATCTGGCTAATCAATTCGCTCATCTCTTGTTTTAATGTTTTCACTTCAAGTGCATTTTAAGCCCCCGGTAGCAGAACCAAACAATAAAACATATTTGTATTTGATACATGACGGTGTGTTTTCCATTTAATCCACAACGTGGCTTTTCTTAAAGTTGTTTTTAAGATTTAATTCTGCAGCAGATTTCAGCCTAAACTCTAAAGATAATGACTAGAAGATGGGGGAGGTGGGAAACTTTCCGCTAATACGTTCGCCGTTTTTTAATCAACTGCTTAGTACTGATCAAGAGATCAATCTAAAAATCGGCAAAACACCAAAGATATTGTGTCCAATTTGATTGAATCTAAATATCGACCCCATGTACGGCATGTTAGTTATAGAAGTCATTGTCAATTACATTGTGTCATCATTTGGTTACTATTGTTATTTTATTTGGATCTGGTAGCAAATTGTATACTGCTTTATTTAATCACTATATTATAGAATTTTTCTTTTAAAAAAAAAATCTAAAAGGCCAAAATAAATTTGCCTAGAAATGATATTCCTAGTAGATGGTGCTAAGATCATTACAGAACATGTGCCTTTGATAATCCAGGTTTCTGAAGTTATCTGCCATGGTTAGTATAACATAAGCTTGGTTAATACTCAAGCCACCAATCAGAAGCCTCCTCCATAATCAAATACTAACACTTGTAGCAAAGGAATAGCTTGTGTGACTGTTTTTGCTAGGGTTGAGGCAGTATCACAAATTTTAGATCTCATTAGAGTGTTTCGTTCAGAAATCAAATTTTCTAACCCAATAGAACAGAATGGGAGTGTTTTGTATCCAATATTCAGAGTTTGATATTAAATATTCAGTGTCCAATATAGAATATTTGATGTTCAGTATCAAATAATCAATAAACCCATTGAATATTTGAAGTTTTGAAAAGGTTTGGTTTCTTAAAGTTCATTAAGTTCCGCAGGACTTCAAAAGCGGAGGTTTGGAATTGGAACCAGTTTCAAAACAAATCTAAAACCCATCCCTAGTCCTCACTGCCTAACCATTAAGAAGAAATTAGTGGCAATAAAACTTTAGTTGGACAGTTTTTCAAACCAACCAATCCCAGGTCATTAACACTTGCAAAGCATACAACACAATCTGAATATATAAGGATTTGGTTTCAATCAGATCAATAAAAGGGCCCACAGGAAAATGTCCTGCTTATTTTGTTGATCACAATCAATGCTTTACGGTGCATTTTTTTCCTTCTAAAGCCAGTCAACAGCTTAGATGCTGTATCTTGTTATTAAAGGGAACTCTCAGAGCAGGAAGCCACTGAACAATGTATTAAACTATTCCAATGTTCTTTGAAAGACATAAAGTACATAAAGTTAATAACTCGTGCAGCAAAGAAAATAAAGTTAATTACAATTTTATTTTAAATAAATAAATAACAAATTAGATATAATAATATATAATAATGATTTTTTTTTTTCTAATTACTATATTGGGACCCCAAGCTGTACTAAATTAAACTGATAAATAATATCATATAATAAATAATATATTATTATTATTATTATTAATAATAATACTGTGGATTTATATAGCGCCAACATCTTCCGTAGCACTTTACAATTACATGTATACATTCACATCAAGTCCTGCCCCGAAGAGCTTACAATCTAAGCCCATTTATTTGACACTTACAACCTATCAGTATGTCTTTATGATTGTGGGGGAAACCCAGAGGAAACCCACACAAGCACGGGGAGAACATACAAACTCTTTGGAGATGTGTCCATGGGTGGATTCGAAATCAGGACTTGAGTGATGCAAGCCTCCGTGCTGCCCACCACTGAGCCACAGTGCTGCCCCTGTCCTATGTTTTCATTTCACCCCTCATATTAAAAAATTGTATATAGGAACCCACCCCCCAAACACCAAAACTGCATTATTCAAAATGCTGACAGATGTAGGAATAACCTGTTATGCAGCAAAATATTCTTCCCTTTCCTCTGCCTCTAAAACATTGCTGACTATGCTCCTGGCTCTTTGAGCAAACCCTTGACTGTGATGACAGCTGTCACATCCATGACTGACAGTTGCTTACCCTGGCAGAAAGGCTGTTCCTTGTCCTGTAAAAAAGAACTTGGCCTGCGGCTTCTTGCTTTTATATGGTCAGGGCATTCCTCTGTAACTTTATATCCTTATATTACAATGTAAGTGGCATATTATCCCTTATATATCTCTCTTGTGCAACTTAAAATGTCTATTTGTATATTGTATATCTAGAATGTATATTTACATGCTGCTATAGAAGCACCCTGGTAGACGAAGCAAGTAACGAGAATAAAGGGTATATTACAAATTTTTATACACACACACACACACACATATATACTGTATATAATTGAGTTTGTGAGTTTGCTTTCTCTCTTGGGCAACTGAAATTTAACCAATGTTATCCCATTAAGAAGAGTCATCATGTTTACTGCCATTGCACACAATAGATTATCAGAATTCTCATTATGCCTAATGGAATACACAGCATTAGAGCAGCATTATTCGTGTTAATGGTTATTTGTGTTCTGTCAATCATCTGTCTTACATCATGAAAACTTAGAAAATAATTCTAAACCAATCAGTTATTTGATCAGCGAATCTTTTCATTCGAGATTGGCAACTGACAGTTTTAAGTTGCTTCAGGCAATGCATTTCATCAGAAATCTGACATCAGCACACTTAGCTCCGATAGCTCCCCCAAATAACCGTATAATTTACCACCCTTGCTTCAATGGAGAATTCAAGTGCATGAACGACAAATGACTAATTTGGGAAAGAGATTAGTCCCATTTCTACTTTTCTTTTTAACTGCTCTGTGATTTACATTTTATTTTGCTACTTCTGTTGGAAGACTTTCGGTTGCAAAATAAAGTACAAAATAAAATCTTAGGTTTTGTACACACAGGCCAAAATTTTAGTTGCAGTAGTCAATAGGGCTGAAATATCAAATAGAGAATAATATTGGTCATTTTTGACATGAACAATATTTTTATCAAAAACGGAGGGACCAGCCGGTGGTGGAACATGAGCAAGGTTGGCGGTATAATGCGGTGGAACGCGATGGACCGCGAGCAAGGTCTTTACTTTTTACCTTTGTTCCCGGCTCGTGTAAAATTAATTGAAGAATGGAAGGTAAGGCATAGCTCCTTTACCTCCCTTCTTCAATAATCTATTAAAGGGATAGTTCACGTTCTCAGTGAACTATTCCTTTAACAGAAAAACTTTGAAACATTTGTGTTTGCACCTCAATCAATAAAATACTGTAATTAAAAGAACCCAGAGTGCTCCATTATGTATGTATGTATATGTTTATTTATAAAGTGCCACTTGGGGACGCAGCGCTGTACAGTATTAAAACACAATAAAGTCATGCATGGGGGATAAATACACAGATCAGTACATAGTTCAGCACATAAATATATAACTTATATAAATAGAAGTTCTAGAGCTTTGCCACAAGAGGTAATGAGGTCCCTGCCCCGTAGAGCTTACAATCTAGTTAATCCATATATATCTACAATCCATTATAATTGTTTAAAGCACCTGATTGCCAGCTCACAAGGGTGGGTGGGGTGGCAGTTAAACAAGGGGGGCTGGGCCTTTCTAGCTCCGTTAGTGCAGGGAAGCAATGATTTATATATCACTTTTTGCACAGAGCAATTGCGATAAGATTTTAGCAGAATTGTTTGAGGCAGTAAAAAACTTTTATTCAGTTTAGTATTACCTAGTATTACCTAATATAGATTGTGAAATCAGAATTGAAAAGGATTCTACCAATCAGCACCCCACCCCCTCCCACTAAAAAATCCTGATAGGGAACCAGAACTGCAAGGTTCCCACCCCTGGGTCTATAATAGTTTATTTCATCTGGGACCCGGCCAATGGAAAGACATGCTTTGCTAAGGATATTTTTTATTATTATTATTATTATAGTGGTTCTTTAAGGTAAAGTTCACATCAGCAAATCTTTTATGGCTTTCTCATATTTTGTATCACTAACCAGACAAATTAATGAATGTTCGTTTTATTTATTCCTGTGTTAGCAGACAGGGATAATCTATAGAAGAGAAAAAGTATAACACAGAAAAATAGATTGTGTGGATTTTTTTCTTGTTCCTAGACAGATAGTACAGAATGAGAAATGGAGCATGGTCAGCCAAGAGTGCCTTGTGTTTACTTTGCCTTAGGAGGATGTAGCTGTAAAATGATAAGTGGATGGAACAGTGTCCTTCTGGGATATTGAATGAGGCAAGGTTATATTTTAAGCTATTTTGTAGGAAATATAGCAGGGCTTTTATAGTGATATAATCATTGATTTACAGTCACAACAATCAGAAACAATGTCTGAACAAAGCTGAGGAACCTCTGAAAAAAAAGAGAATAAATGATACAGATGTGAGAAATGATTTGGCAACTTTAGATATTCTACAGATTCCCGTGGCCGCTTGCCAGCAAAACAATTAAAGAAGAAGCAGCAGGATAAAAAAAAATTATCCCATGAAACATTTGAAAGTAGAAAAAGCCAAATGGAAAAATAGCAAGGAAGATTCCAATAGTCTCAGTTTTCAAAAAAAATTAAAAAAAAAAAAGACAAACTATAAGGGCACGTCCCTCCTCTTTTTAACACTTGAAAAAGAACGCATGTGCGGTCTTGAGCAGCAATTAATTGTGTTTGGCAAGCACAGACCTGCATATTGTGTCTTCCTGCAACACTTACCTTTCTTCATCTCGCCCCTCTCATTAAAATATTTATGTTAAGTGAACCCCCAAACATATTTTCTATGTTATACTTAACTTTTCCAAAGATGCTTCTAAATGTTACTTACAGATCCATGGCAATCTCCTCTACTCTACTCTGCAACTTTCAGGTAACTTCCTGTCTACTCAGTGAGCTGTGTGCTTAAAACTAGAGATGGCCTAAACTCACCAGTTTCGTTCTGTTTTCGAATTCCTCGATCTCGGGAAACTCCTGAAGATCCGGAAATACAAAATCGGAACAAATTTTTGATTATTAACGAATGTTCGAGACTATCCCATCTCTACTTAAAACCAGCTGAGGACAGCAGCGACTATGCCAGCAAGGGATTAGGGTTTGGCAGTTGGAAGCTTTTCCCAGTCGCAGTGCCTGATAATTTAGCCCTTATTGCAGTCACCGTGGTTTATCAATAACTGGGAAAGCGAGGGACTTGCCAATATCTAAGGCCAGCTCCTCTGCCTTATCTAGCCTTATACAAATACCCAATATTCTTCATTTCCAGAAGAATAAAGCATGAATAGCCCGTTGCCTTATCTTCTGTAAAATGTCTGATTTTGTATTTAGTTCTACCATAATTCTTCTATAGAATATTACGGGAAGCTAATGGATCAAACTTTTTGTGATTTCAACCAACTTGAAATAAAAAAATACAACGTTCATTTAAATGTTCCAAAATTGTCTGTGTGCTTACGTGTTTCATTTATTTTGTATGACATTTTATGAAGTAAAGGTTCCAAATCAGTTACAGATCATGGGACCTTGGTGCCTTTTCCTATTTATTTTGCCTAGGGTTTAAAGATAATTTTAGCCTTTTATCTTTTGGCATTTAGGGGCACCACCCCTTGAAGATCTCACAAGCACAATGCAATGCTAGGGGGTATCCACGGTCTTCTGAGAATGATCCTGCTTTAGTTGACTACACTAAATTGCTTCCTAAAGGTGGCCATATACAGATCCATATAATCGGCCAATCACAAACAATTTAATCAATCACACTACATTTCAGTCAGTCAGATATAGAAAGCAATTTCATTGACCGACACCACCCACGGAAACATTATCAATCGATCATATCAATATATCTGTGGCCACCATAAAAAAGATAACTTCATGCTGCCTAAAATGATAGCTATTGATCGATCTGTCAATTAGTCTGTCTGTCTGTGTATCAATCTTTCTATCAACTTGTCTATCTATCTGTCTATCTATCTATATCTATCTATCATTGTATAAAATGTATAATTTTGTGTTTTACAAAATGAAATGATATATAGGTGTCTGTCTTATTCTTAAAAAAATGATATTCCTCTCTGAAAGAGGCAAGTGAATGTTGTATAATAAGAATTTGTGCCAGGGGTAAGATCATTATTATTTTACAGGCTGTGATTATTATAGTTTTGGAAATAAAATGTATTCTCGAACACAGGCAGCCTAAAAAAACATAATGTTCTAGCTATCAATTTTAAATAGGAACTGCATGCCAAGAGAACTGACAATTTGATAACTAAGGCCACAAATAATGCAGAGTTTTAAATGAAAGCCACTTGGCACATAAGACTGAACTATTGTTAGTGCATTTTTCATTGCGGTTGTTTATCTGCATCTTTCTGGGAATAAACTGGATTAAAAAAAAATAATAATTTTTAAAAAAACATCCACACGGGCTGTCAATAAAAGTAGACTTTTGTCACAGATAATTATTTTTGCTACAGATATATCCTGACACCAGAACTGTTCAGTATATATTTATTCTTGTTTTGTGTGAGACATTTGAATGCTCGCCATCTTGTTAGTTACAGCCCATTGTGCTCTGTATGAGAATCATTAGAAATAGACTGCTTGTCAAGCCAATGCTCTTCCCAAAGTAAAAGACAGGATGGGAAAGCCAAGCTGGTCAGGCAAAGGCGACGCATATAAAGGTGGCCATACACTAGGTAAGACATTAGACAGATGTCTCATAAGATAAATGTCCAAGCTATCTAGAACCGCCTAGCCTGTTCTTTCATACAAAAGAAAGATCACAAAATGAATGGATCAGATAGGAACATCTCAAGATAAAAAACGCTGCTTGTAAAATGTGGTCTTTAGACATTAGATAGATATCTCAACTCTATCTAATGTCTGCCTAGTGTATGGCCAGCTTAACTGCACAGTCGTGTAATATTGCAGGATTTCAGGAAGAGCTTCAAAAGGGCAGGATTGGTTAGAAGGGTAGAATTCCCTATTGCTGTCATCAATTTCTCATCATCTTTGCCAGCAGGGTTTACTTTTGGATCCACATGCTGGTGACACTTTGCAGCAAAGAGTGCACTACTCTCTGGGGGCATGACCCATCATCGCTTTTGGTGTCAAAAACTTTGGAATACAGGGGAGAATTGCTGGTAGTTAAACAGAAAAACACAAAAAATCTGCAGGTCATCAAAACCCATTGTATATATATAACTATGGCCAGAATTCATTAAAAACATTGATTCTGTTTCTAGCATCAAGATGTAAAGAATACATTTCAAATCCATCTCTGATATTCTGCTAAATATTGTAATTCAAATAAAATGATTGGCTTGTTTTTACTCCTCTATTTTGCATTTAATCAAACTAAACCTTGTGAAACTCATTAACAAAGTAACATATTGTAAGAAATAATTATTCTCAGTGTTTCCCACTAAAAGAAATGTTCCTCTACTTTGAAACATCTGAAGTTCTAGAATTGACATATTGAGTTCCTACAGTTTGTTACCATGGGGTCTAGTTATCTTTGATTATGCAGAGCTAGATAAGATAATGAATTGCATTCACTTTTGGAATTCAACATAAAATGACATCTTTGATCAAACCCGGTGAAGTTGAGACAAAAGAATTCAGAAAAATAACAGAAAATCATTCTTATATTTTACAAATTGCAATGTTAACCTGCTTGGTGCACATTTGTTTACCACTGTGAGAGGCGATAATTTTAAAGGGCATGTCCACCCCCCAAACTAAAAATTCACCAACTACTGGCCTCACTGTACAATTGAAAAAAATCCTTACCTTACTTCCCTGCTCCTTATGTTTCTTCTGTAGTGGCTCTTCAAAGTCCAGGAAACTGTAGGGTAGGAACTGTCTTCCTGTCGAAAAGATCTCTGCCTCTGTGATGCCTCTGGGACGGATAGAGACATGCGCAGTGGAGCCCTTCCCTCCCTCCCTATCCCTCCCTGGCTTCTTCTCCTGCAGCATTAAATCCTTTTAATATACTGTAGGGCATGTTCCTCCATCCCCAACCGCTATATTCTTACACAAAAAAATTATTCCCTTCACTACTTACAGAACCTCATTCCCTTGCCATTCTCATTGATGCTGGTCTGGCCCCTCTGCTTGTAGTTCTGGCGGGCAGGGGAGCTGGACCAGAACAGTGAAGGAACACTTAGTACCTTTACTGTTCTGGTCTGGCTCCCCTGCCAGACCGGCAGCCATGGCTGTGATTGGCTGAGAGGCATCAATGAGAACGGTGAGGGAACAAGGTGCTGTAAGTAGAGAAGGGAAGTGTTTTTTTGTGTAAGAATATAGCGGTTGGGAGACATGCCCTACAGTATATTAAAAGTTGTAAAAGAGGGAGGACCTGCCCTTTAAGTAAAAGAATACAGATATATTATTGTTAAGATTTCACACATTGATCAGATGCACATAACAATTCACCCTGTGCATTAGACCAGGTATACGTGGGATGATAATTTATCTCTGGCACTGTAGATCCCCAGTTCAATATGTTGATTGGATTTGACCAAGAGACTCATTGTTCCCTGAATGTTAAAATTTTTAACATTCATCTAAGCCCAAATAGTCTGTTGTCTGTTGACAGGTAAATCTGTCGGGGAAGGGGACATGAAATATTCACAGAAGTTAGGCCTTGTGTACAATACCAGGTCTCAGAGGCATAGGGATCACTTTAGCAACCATAGCAATTGCTATGGGGCCTGGAGCCAAAGGGGGCTCAATCCAAGTCCCCTGCAGGCATGTCATCCCGCTAAAAAAAAATTACCTCACAAACCCCATTTTTGTTTTACTAAACCTTTCAAAGATGCCTCCAGGTTTAAATAAAATGAAAATGGGGATTGGGAGGCTGAACTATGTGAGGTAATTTTTTTCTTAGTAGGGTGAACATGCCCTCTAAAAAACCTTGGTTAGGTTGGACTGCACCCAGCTGTTTTTTATGTGGGAGCTTCATCTAAAATCTATCTATGGGGCCCTGTGATATGTAGCTATGCCCCTGACAGACCCTACTGTTTACCAATAATATTTTGTACTACCTTAAACCACATACATTTCAGCCATAAGGTAAGATGGCCACATAACCAAAGATCGTTTAGTACAAATGTGGATTTTTGGGTCCTGGAAGATCCCTGAGGAAGCCTGGAATGAGACTTTGATCAGGCGAATCGTGCATTTGTCTGATTAACCTATCTGTGTGAATAGCTTTCCTGGCTCTGTGTGGCTTATAATATTTGCAGCAGGTTTCATTATTAAATACTGTTGGTTATGGTTCTCCAAACAGAAAAATGAATCACATATTACGCTAGATGGTTAATGGAGAAGCAAATTAATATTATAATTTTTGGTAATAACAAATTCCTTATAAATTCCCACATACTTGGATACTTTAATATTTAATATTTCCTGCTGGTTCAAGTTATTTCTGTCTTTGCTATAATCCTGAATGTGACAGGTGCACTGGGTTTTGGACTGTGAAGTAACCATCTGGTTGTTAAGGAATAGTTCCTTATTATTTCTCTGTACCTCTACCTTAGCACCTACTGGCCTGTGCTTTGAGGTTCTCACTAAACTTTGTCTAAGCAGACTCACTTGATACAGAAGTGCTCAAACGTAAAAGAATAAAATAAGAGAAAAGTAGCTTTGCGAGAAAAATCAATTCCTCTTTGAAATACATTTGGCCAGTTACAAAACCTGGACTCTACTGGAGGAGGAAAAACAATTTCTCATTTACCGCTGCCACAAGTGGAATGCACACAGGTCTAAATGTTATTTTATCTAAACATATAAATTACAGGTTCTGTACTTGTGTTTCTATATTTTATCCAGATGCAATGTGAGCAGAATTCTAAGTTTTGTTCAGTTTTCCATCTAAGTTGTGCGCTCGTGCGCGCACACACAACTGTGCAGGCCTGCGCACACAGATTAAAGTGATGCGCACACAATAATCTGCTGGAAAATAAGTGCTGCGGTATGTAGCACACACAATTTCATTTTGTATGCGCACAGAAAATGTATATCTGCGCACACATACAATTTCCAATTAGAGGGAACATTGGTCTTGTTTCTGTCTTCATCCTGGTTTAGAATAGAGGTAGTGGGTGTCTGGCTAAACTTTGACTATAAGCATTGCTAGAAGCAATTCTATTTTATACAGACATCCTACCCTGCAAAAACCTATTTCAGCGAGGCACAACACCAACAACCCACGCAAAATTTTAGGCTTAATATGTAGGAATATAATTACTGATAAGTCTGCTTACCGATAAGAGAAACAATATAAATGCAGGCTCCTATCTCTCTCTAGCACTTAAGGGGAGAGATTCAATATACGGCTTTTCCGTCTAAAACCCACGTTAACCCGAGAAAATTTCGGGTTAACATGGGTTTTAGACGGAATTTAGAGCACATCGCCATTTCCAAATGTTTTTGGAAACAGCGCTGTGCTAACGATCCAAAACCCCTGCCGTTAAGATTTGCGCTACCTTGTAGCGCGAAACTTAACGGTAAAGGTTTGGCAGCGTTAAGTTTGGGCTCCTTACCTTAGCCCGATCCTGCGATGCAGTAACTGACGTAATCTCATTTACGGCGCAAGTCGGGAACCGCAATCACACGAGTGTAGGAGGCTTTACTGTGTGTTAAGTGCCTAGAGAGGAAAAGTGATAGGCCCCCATAATCATTACATAAGTGTTTCAGTCACTCTGTCTCATCCAATAAGATCTAGAAATGTTGTACTCTCCTCACTCTAATTTAAAAAACTTATTTCAAATGTTATATTATTTTAGGGAGTCACAGAACTGCTATTCCCATCGGGGAGACTCTGTGAACTTCAGGAAGAGGTGGGATGCCTGTTTTATAGCAGTGAAAAGATGCTGGGAATTTTAAATCAGTTCAAGAAGACAAATGGGAATTCTGGAATTGTTTTAGTCAGCTACAACCTCTGTTTCTTGGCAAGATATCACGGATAATTCTTGTTTGATGCACCAAAAAGAAACAGTTACAGCGCACCACCAAGTAAACAGATAAATATAAGGTACCTGTTGTATAAAACCACACAAGTCAAAATGGGGGGAGGGGCATATGGGCAATAAGACAGAGACCCCGCACAGTCACAGTCAGGTCTGCCTGACTGTTGAGACACCTGACTGTGACTGTGCGGGGTCTTTCTCACAGGACAGCTAAGTATAGGATTATACTATTATGCACTTTATATCCTATATTTGAATGAGGCTTTTTGGGAATGTGTATCGGAGGTCTTACTCCCAGGAGGGCTTAGTAAATTGTATTTTTTGAATGTTTTTAACTCTTTTGCAAGTGTATTCTATTACCCACGTTTGTTTTTCGAGTAAATAAAGATTAGAATTGTTTGATATGTCATAACCTGTTTGAGTGAGCGATTTCTATGGGCTCTGTCTTTCTTGCTTGTTTACTTAATTCTTGTTTGATGCAACATGACTATTATTTTGACAGGCAGACACTTTTTTGACTTCTGCTGTCATGTAAGTTGTAATACCCTAACAAACAATTTGATTTTATATCAAAATTGGATTGTAATTTAGACATTTATAGAGAAATTTTAGTAATGTTCAAACTCAACCCCCCTCTTTTCTGATGTACCCATGGTGAGGACCTAAAACGCTCAACCCTAAACCCACAAAATAAATAAAATAGATCAGACAGAAAAGTTACCACAAAGTACAGCGCCTCAGTCAGGTTCCACCGCTTCAATAGGCATTTTGCCCCCACTGTGGTAAGACGCACTATGCAAGGAGCATGTCCTCTCAAAGGTGGTGCATCCTGTGGCTTGCCAGCCAAGAGGAGGCACATCAGAGCATTTAGGACATAACATTTTTGGTCCTCAAACAGGGTACATCAGAAGGGAAGTGGGTTGAATTCATATTTAACTGTTGGCGGATTTACTAAAAGGAACTTTAAAAAAGTTTTACATTGAAATAACAGATTTAATGAAGAAATTTCAACCACAAAACTAGAAATGTAATATCTTTTCTTTACAAAGGGAAAGAGACTATCACCCAATGTCTGTGTCCATACACAAAAGATCACCCCCTTCTATCGGGAGCTTACTCATATAAATAAGCTCTTTTGGGTATGGACACAGACATTGTGCAATAGTCTCTTTCCTTCTGTAGAGAAATGACACTTAGGGGTGACAACACAGCCGATTTAACCATATTAATTGTGCGTGACACCTGTTTGCATGCCCTTAGGAAAATTGTTATGTCAGTGTACGGATGTGATTTTATTACATGCATCCCGGTTTGCTACTTATTATAGGGAATTAGACCAGCCACAATTCTCACAAACTAGGAGACCACCAAGTGCTTAGGGCTTTCATCTTATTGTTTAGGGCTTAACAGCCTGGGGGCACTTTCGTGTCTCCCACCTAATTTGAGGGTGAATATAGGACTATATCTCTACTTATACTCTGTCATCTTGTGGCAAATCATGGTTTTGCATTTTTAAATGTGTGTTTTGTGCTATAGTTGATCATGCATATTTATTGAAGTCTAAGTTTTAATTGTACCCCATGAGCCAGCCAGCATATATCAATATTAATGAGGTAATTGCACTTTATGGGGGGTATATTTTTCTCTCTATGACTTTTTTACCATTACTGCCAGCCCTGACCAAGTGCCTGTCCTCCCCTCATGAACTTGCAAGACCTGTCCAGACCTGTGTTTATCACTCTCTATTGATCCTGCTGTCTTCCTTCGGAGGCTTCCTTTTATCCTGGTCACCTGGTGACCGCTTTCCTGTAAAACATTCCCACCACCAGGGGCTCATTCCCACTACCAATTACTCATTACTCTTATAATATGGCTGTGATACTGCTGGTGGGGATTGTTCGGGATATTGTCTGTTTTTAGAAATGTCTAAATTCCCTTAAGATTGAGTATTATGGAAGAAAATGGAGATAAACGCACAATCTCTTTTAGAGCGTTCCGATTGGCTCTCTTTAAAAAAGCAAGAATAACAAAAATAAATTAACAAAAAATTGGAAAATGACATTTTATTTAACAGTTCATAACCACAGCATACTTCATTATAAGGTGCAATGAAAGATATAAATATACAGTACGTGCAACATCCTTTCTTAACAATAACATTTCATCAGCTTTCTCTGGGGTGCAATACATTTTACTGATTAAAGGGTTTTATTTTCTTTATCCTGTCACATTGAAAGTGTCTGTAGTTGTTGATTAAGGATAGAAATACACGAATACACATAAGGCGCCATGCTCATAAAGAACAAATGTAAAACTTGGATGCAGAGAGGACACACACATACAGTAAACATGCACACACACATATAAACACACAGCTTTGTATAG
The DNA here is from genome assembly GCA_019447015.1 of Hymenochirus boettgeri. Classification (NCBI taxonomy): domain Eukaryota; kingdom Metazoa; phylum Chordata; class Amphibia; order Anura; family Pipidae; genus Hymenochirus; species Hymenochirus boettgeri. The sequence continues at coordinate 40,904,891 of CM033477.1, read as the reverse complement.
ACAGAGACGGGCTCATGCAGGGTGAAAAGGAGAGAAGAATAAAATTGCAGAGGGAGAATAGAACTGAAGGGAGTGGGGTGCACTAGCACATAGGGAAGCACTTACAGAATGAGAGAGGTATAAGTACCCCAGATGTGTGCAGGAAAATACTTTAAATTTCAAATGTTATGGGTGTGATATTAATAAAATATTTTGGCTGTATTTTGTACTTGTTATTAGTCACTGTTTTAAAGATATACAGGGAGATTCAATAAAAGTTCTTATCGTTTAAAATGGTGCTAATTTTGCCCCAACCAATCAGATGTTAGATTTCAAATGTTAAATGATATCTGATTGGTTGGGGCAAAATTAGCACCATTTTAAACGATAAGAACTTTTATCGAATAAACACAGATTAATTATTATGATCACCTCAATATGTTGCAGAAATCTGAGGCGCTTGCTTTGTTTATTGTTTAAGGTAACTAAAGTCCTCGGCCTTGTTAATAGTGCCTGTTCCTCCATAAGATCCTTGAAAGCAAAAATAAAAATTTGGACACAATTTGCATGTGGCTCCATCTTTTGATGACATGCTGATCCAATTGTATTAGCTAACATAAAGATGATGTCAATAGATCAATGATAGAATCAATTATGGGCTCTATAAAGAGAAAGGTTGGAAAATTGACAAATGAGTAACTGATTACGGGATTTTACAGGTAGTAATTAACCTTTTATATTTAGTTATCATAGCAAAAGGCTTTTTTCTTCCTCTTTAAATCTGGTTTTACCTTACCCAAAACCTCCTGGTGTGTTATTATTAAATGTACAGGGTATCTGGGGTATGTAAAGGCTAAAGGCTAAGATAAGGATGTTTGGTTTAATCCTTGTTTGAAGGATGTTACAGAGAATAAAGATGAACCATACAAACTGTAGATGGATAGGAGCAGGCAGAACACAAGGTACTTAAAACATACAAATTTAATTTCTTCAAGTAAAAAACAATTCTAAATTTCATGACACACATGGCTAACCACCATATTGACTGCAGAGAGGGCGGAGGATGGCGTCTGATGCGTTTGGTGTTGAATGGTCACTTCATCAGATACATGAAAGAGACGTAAAGATGAACCATCACATGCAAGAAAAACAACCAAGAGTTACTAAACATGTTTTTTGCAGTAATATTTTTTACAGAGTGTCGGTTCAGTGAAGACTGATAAATGTCTGCAGTGCATTCTCCTTTTTATCCTTGCAGAACCCTTGAAACATTGTTCATGTCTCAGGGAACATTATTCTTAGACATTATTACAAATGATTATTATCTATTTTTATTAATCTCCCTATCTCAGTCATCAGAATACATAATTCATACAAATATAACAGATAGATCAATAAACATATTTATATTTCAAAAAATTCATTCAAATTGATCACCAGGGTGGATCGTTCCTGTCATTTGTCTTGAGCAACTCCCCCTCCCCGGACCCCTGATTGAGAATTACTGTCTGCGTTAAAGGATCGAGGACAAGGTTATACAGTTCAATGTCCATGGAAATTGAGTGACAGAAGAAAATGTAAAGTAAAAGAAAATTCTGATAGAACAAAAAAAAAACCAGAAAATGCAATAATACTGAATATACAGAGTAATTCTTCAATGATCACAAATTATTGAGATTATAGCATCACTTCCTTTCTGATCCAGGGCTTTATGCATTGAGAGAACAGAAGGGACATAAGATAAGGTTCTATTAATGGGGGAAAGGATATACATTGGTGAAACCTAACACCATCCACACTATAGGACATAACACTGCTGTGTGATTTGTGGGTTACTGTAACCACATGAAATCGTATTGCCAATTCCCTTAAAGGAAAACACATGCAGATGTCATACAAGTGAGACATTGTGATGGAGCTGGCATCCCTTGATCTGGATTGTAACTGGATCCCCTTTGTTTTTCCATCTTGGCAGTCAGACAGCTAAATGTCTTTATATGTCTTTGAAAAATTGACTGCAAGAAAAATGAGATGAATTAAAAATGTATGTGCAGCAAAAACAATACCTAAAGGAGTCTTACAGGGAGATTCAATTTAAGTTCTTATTGTTAAAAATGGTGCTAATTTTGCCCCAACCAATCAGATGTAAGCTTTCAATGTTAAATAAGATCTGATTGGTTGGGGAAAAATTAGCACTATTTTTAACGATAAGAACTTTTATTGTATCTCCCTGATAGTCTCTCATTTTACTAGCTGTACCCAGTAGGAACAGATCTAAAGCTGACATACGCTAGGAACTTATCCTAATGTTCCTGCGACATTAAAGCTACTGTATATTCCTGGCAGGTACTTCCCTGTGCACCTGGTCCAGTGACGATCCACAGGGCGGTGCTTCAGGGTTGGTGATGCAAGACACGCTAACGGCATTGTGATGTCACGGGCCAGCACAAAGATTCAAATAATGCCTCCTCTCCTTCTTCAAGTGCCTGAGGAAGGGGGAGACCACCTAAATGTTGTACACCGCTTGTCACAATAAAACATATAACCTGAATGTGTGTGACTCACTGTATTTATGGGTGAGTGGGAGAGCCAGCACAATACAGGTTTTATACATATACAAGGAGTGTGAGGAGAAACCATATACCCCGAGCCATTTACACTGACATATTATTGCTATTTATGCCTTAAATTTGAACTTTCAGATATATTTTTTTTCCCATTGACTGATTGGGTTCATTTTCAAATTTTCTGTTTTTTTGGAATTTTGGAAATGAAAGGAAACGGTTTTGAAGTTGGTTTTGAAGTTGGTTTTGAACATCTCTACTCCCAAGCAAAGGTCTGTCAGGAGACATTTCATAGAATTGACAATTGAACTTTAAATTAAACATATTAGATATAAGATATAACAGGGTATATATTGATGTACTTGTTTTGTTCTCCTCAGCAAGGATCTCAGATGTTTTACTGAGCAAGTGCAATTGTCCTAGTGACCATTTAGAATGCTGTACTGAGGAAGTGAAAAGACAACCTGGAACTGAAGCTTAAAGGGACAGTTCAGTGGAAATTAGCAATATTTGTTAAATTGTTAGTTTGTGTAATGCCTTCTTAATTATTCTACATATTCTCTCCCATTTTGAAAAATCCGTTGATTTCATACCCTTTGCTGTTCCCTGCTTTTGACATTAGTGAGCTGACATTTCAGGTCCTTCTTCTTCCCAGGATGCACCACGTCTTTGGAATGCTCCTAACATTAATTTCTACTGATTGGCTGTTGGATGGGTCAAAGATGCTCAGATCTCTACTGAGCAACTGAATCAACCCAGGCGCCGGGTCAAGGGCAAGACCATAACGGTCTCTACTAAAGGTCCTGCAAACAGGAAGTCAGTATTTCAGTTGCATTTATTTATGCACAGAAAAAATGCTGAATTGGCAGATTAAGGTAATTGGGATGAAAAAATACTGCTCTTTTTTCTGAAAAGCATATGTATTTGCACTGAACTTCTCCTTTAAGTAAGGGTTAATATAACCAAACATTCTGACAACATACATCCTCTTACAGCAAAGAAGTTTTATGCCATAAAAGGCAGTAGATACAGTATATAATTCACTTTAAAATACTCGTTGGCAGTGAAATAATATATATTCAACATATTACATTTTCAAGACTTGGGTCCTAGTGTTTTTGCCTATCATAAAACAGCAGATATTCCTTGATCAAAACTAGAAACTCAGCCAAAAGACACGCAAAAGCACTTTAAATATACAAAAATGTTCAGAGAGGTCTGGAAACCAGCTCCCGTCTGCTGCTATAATTTACAATTACTTATCACGTTAGTTCATAATTGTCTACTCAATGTGCACTCAATTGCAAAATTAGAATCCTTATCTCAGTGTCACAGCCACCTACTATACATACCCCATAAAATGTGCAAATTACACAAAAGGATCTTTCTCTCTGTGTGTCACTCCTCATAACGCTAGAGTGCAGTTTAGTTAGAAGGTAAAAATATCCCATTGATATTGCAAGAAATTTCCAAAAAAAGGACATTTCTACTTGATCTCTGGATTCCTTTTAATTATAGAACATACAGTTTAAATGAAAACATATTGGGGATTGTTTGCAATTTTTGTAAAGGGTAGATACCAATTGATAACCTGTTTTCATTAAACCAGGTTAAGGATATGATACTATTGTGCTGTTGTGGACAAAATTAGTGGGTTCCGTGAAACATACTGAAATTCCAAAAATTTTTAAATTTTTGGCTTTTGGCTTAATTTTGACTTTTAGACCTCAATTTTCTACCATGGTTTTTGACAAAGTTTCAACTTTCCAAATTCTGAAAATCCATCTGGATCCAATAATTTAAAAACCTGAAACATATCATTATTTATACTTTTGCAGGGAACAATGACTTTTCTCCTAGACATTAGATTGCTATATAAATATATAAATGCCACTTTCTGCACCCACTATCCTTGCTCAGTGTCTAATCTTTGTGTTTAAGATCAGGTATTTTGTGACAAACTAGCCAAGCAAAACTTTTGGTTACTCACTTGCAGAGGTTGTCCTTAGGGTTTTTGGCACCTGAAACAAATTTTGAATGCCCCAAAGTGGCCGTAGCTTCGTGTGTGGGTGTGGTTTTGCATGGGCATGGCTTTGCTGGGTGTGGTAAAACGTTTGATAATTTTGTATTTGAAAAAGTTTATTTATACAGTTCTCCATTGTTATAATATATAAAAACACATGTTGGTGCAACTGGTACTTTACATTAGAAATCCCTAACACAGAATAAAAAATGTTGACCAAAAGATTTGTAAGCCCTGCTACCACGTCAAGGTAGACTCTTCCAGCTGGGCCCTAACTAACATATCTAGCCTAAACTACCCTAAGCTATCCTAACCATATGAAATTCCTTTTAACAATATCCAACATATCTTGAGAGAAAGAACAATATTTGCATAATAGGCACCAGTACTACCCGACACACTGAGCGCATAAGTTACATCACTTATACACAGGGCGTATTGGAGTCCAATCCAATGGAACCAATGAGCTGGGAGTTCACATGCTCCTTCGCCTGGCCACCAGGTACATTATTTCCCCCAACCCCAGTACAGTAAAACTGACTGTACAGTAACCCTCCACCCCTCCAGAACAGTAAATTCCCCATTACCCCACCTGGTAACGTGCGTGAAACACTTTGCATTACAATCATGCTTTGAAAGTGTGGCCACAGCCTGAGTTTAAACAACACACAATAGATTCCACATATCCTCATTTATTAAACAAAAATATTTAGCCAAAATGCAGATACAGTATGTGAAAGATCATGTACACCATTACCGTTTCAATATGATAAGTAGCAGCCAAGTGCTGTCTTTCTCAGGACTGTAATTGTAGCTTGCTACATTTGGTGAGAAGTTGGGAGATTCAAAGGGGCATATTTATAAACGATTGCTATTTTCGCCATTTCACTATTGCAGGACATTGCAATGGCAAAGAGAGCTAGTTTCACCATAATTATAAAACTGTATCGCTGCTGCTATGTGTAGTGCTAGTATCGGCAATGTGCGCTTATTCATTGAATTAAGTCTGGCATCGCGGCAAAAAAAGAATTTGCAAAATAAAACACTAATGTAAATGTTGAATTAAGAGGCAGAGAAGGTGAAATGAATAAAAGAGCTACTTTTGACATTTTTTTGCAGTTTTACCAGAATTTTAGCCAAACATTGTAAGTATTTTTCAAAGCATTAAGTGAAAATCACAGCAGTATTTATAAAAGAGCCAAAATGTGGATTTTTGTCTGAGGGGGTGTAAATAATAAACAATACTAACAAATTTGTCTTATTAATCTGCCTGGATGAGTTTTACACTATTTATCGTATCTTTTATTGAAAAAAACACGTTAAGCTATTTTTAAACAACAAAGATAGTAAATAGTTAGTATTAGTATTGAGAAACAGTCCACAATGTACTGACACCTTCCACTGACCCATTGGCAGGCTAGATATATGGCCACTTACGGGTTTTCACCACCTCAGACTTAGTGATTTTAAATGGCTGAACTTAACGCAATAAAACACTTTTTACCATTTTATAAATATGATCCACAGGTAACCATGGCTATGTACGGCGAAAAGCAAAACGGCGAAAGGTAGCAGTAATGACTTCTTGCCACTGGTTATAACCGCTTTATAAATTGCTATAGGTCCAAATTTGGTTCAAAAACGACGATAAAAGTGCTGAAAAATTTAATGAACCTTAATAAATATGCCCCACAGTCATCGATCAGTTTAGTATCCCAGCACAACAACTGCAGTAATAATGCCTGCTCTATTTCCAGGTAGGGTTTTGCTCGATAATAATTGGTCTGGAAGCCTATATGGTGGTTAAAGGCTCTTATAAGGTGAAGTTTTTGCTCCTTTCTTATACTATTAGAAGCATGTGAGAAAATAACCCATGTAAACATGATAGAGGAATACATGATAAGATATTTATCAAAAAATAATTACAAATATATATCTCTTTTATATGCGGGGGATGCAGCTTAACTTTTTTTGCTTGGACATAACTAATAAAATAATATTTGAAAGCTTAACATCTGATTGGTTGGGGCAAAAGTAGCACCATTTTTAACGACAAGAACTTTTATTGAATAACCCTGTTAGTCTTTTCCTGAACCCATCACCCACACTTAAGGAAAGGAACTTCCATCCTGTATCCATCTGTGCTAAGGGTAGATAGGTGAGGTAGAGACTGGACTTGTCAGCATTGATTAAATGTTTTTCACCCTATTAAAGGGGCTCAAGGATTGGTTTCTTTGTAAAGTGGGAAAAATGTGATATAGTTGTAAATATCTTTGAACTGTTATACTTACTTCAATTCAATTTTCCTCTGTGAATGTGAGAAAATAACATGTCTGTTACAGCGTGTTACTGTTACAAGCTGTATGAAAACTTGGCATTAAGGTCAATGGTTTAGTGTACGATAAAACTGCAATTTAGTTCTAGGTAGAAAAGCTAATAAAAGGTATTTTGAAAGAAATAATGGGCATGTCCACCCCCAAAACTAAACTTAAACTCCCACTACTCAACCCACTGTGTAGTGTTAGAAAAAATCTTATGGTTCTCCTGCAGTGCCTGTTCAAAGTTTAAAAAGGTGAAGAGTAGGAGAAGTCTTTGAATCATCCAGTCCCTGCTGCTTCCTTGTCCTCTGAGAGGTTTCTGGCACGTGCAGAGAGCCCCCCCCCCCCCTGCCTCCAGATCCATTCTTTCTGCTGCATCCCCTAACTATACAACAGAAAGATACAGTACTTACAGTCCTTCATTCCCCCGGTGCTAGCAGAGAGCCAGGAACAGAGCACCGGGGGATCGAAGGTCTGTAAGTATCTTTCTGGGGATTTTTTTAGAAGAGTAATTTGGTGGTTGTGGGTGGAAGGGGTGGAGATACCCTTTTAAGAATTAACTTTTATTTTCTCTAACCTTAACTTCATTTATACTGGACTTTTACTGGACTATTCCTCAATTTCAGTGTATCATATAAAGAATTTTTTCTGAGTGTCAGGTTTATTTCAAATTTAACATAGAGTCTACTTCATTGTCAGATGTAATATTAATAATACAAGTCTGGTAAACCACCAATCAGAATTCTACAATTAATTATCAGATCTAATTGTAAAATAATTAAATTTTGATGTTGTGTTGAGTCTCGCGAGACACACACATGACCCTTTTCTATATTTTGAATGTCAGTCATAAAGCAAGATGTGCTGTTAACCACGAATTTCAGGGAATCTCACATGGCGTATTACATTGGAAAAATAGTTTGCTTGCTAATAGCCACAAGACTATAACAATGGCATTTAGCTTTTATTATTCTGTGGGCTAAAGTTCTAAGCGGAGTGCCTCAGGGTTCTGTACTGGGGCCGCTTCTGTTTAATCTGTTTATAAATGACTTAGAAGAGGGCATTGAGAGCAAGGTCTCAGTATTTGCTGATGACACTAAACTATGCAGAGCTTTGGAAACTTCCAATGATGTACAAGTGCTGCAAGCAGACCTAGATAGATTATCAAAATGGGCAGCAGAATGGCAGATGAGGTTCAATGTTGATAAATGTAAGGTGATGCATTTGGGATTTAATAATCCCTGTGCCACCTACACCATAAATAACTCTGTGTTAAGTGCATCTGTAATGGAAAAAGATTTGGGGGTTCTGGTAGATAACAGACTTAGCCATAGCAAACAATGCCAGGTAGCAACAGCTAGAGCTAGCAAGATATTGTCTTGTATAAAAGGGGGAATAGATTCAAGAGAGAAAAATATTATTCTCCCTCTTTACAAGGCACTGGTAAGGCCTCATTTGGAATATGCGGTGCAGTTTTGGAATCCCATAAACAAAAGGGACATCTTGGAAATTGAGGCAGTTCAGAGAAGGGCAACTAAATTAATAAGGGGAATGGAGGGGCTCGAATATGCAGGCAGATTAGACAAGTTAGGACTGTTTACATTGGAGAAGCGACGTTTGCGTGGGACATGATTACCTTATACAAATATATTAATGGGCCATACAATGAACTCTCTGGTGCATTGTTCACTAAAAGGTCATATCAGAGGACACGTGGACATCCTCTAAGGTTGGAAGAAAAGAAGTTTCATCTTCAGGTTAGGAAGGGTTTCTTTACAGTGAGAACAGTGAAATTGTGGAACTGTCTTCCGGCAGATGTGGTAATGGCAAGTTCATTGAATAGCTTTAAAAAAGGCCTGGATAAGTTTCTAAAACTAAAAAATATTGAGAATTACTGGTATTAATGCATATAGATCTGGTTGATCCAGGGATACATTCCGATTGCCGTTTGGAGTCAGGAAGGAATTTTTTCCCCCTTTTTAGCTGGGGTTTTTTGCCTTCCTCTGGATCAACTGTTAGGTAGGGTTAAAAAAAAATATATATATATATATATATATATATATATAAAGAGGGTGAATAGGTTGGACTTGATGGACGTATGTCTTTATTCAACCTTAATTACTATGTTACTATGTTACTATGGTTTGAAAAGTGGCCATGGGACCTTGCTGTGCATCTCGCTAAGGGATTTACTGCATTACAGGATCATGGTCAGGTAAGTAAGGCCCCTATGTGTCTATTTCACATGGCTAACAGTGTATTACAATTGTGGAAATAGTTTGTGGCCTGTGTTTTACCAGAGTTGTGTGTGCACAGGCCTCCTCAATTATGTGAACATGCACAAACACACATTTTAGACTGAACAGTGTACTTCCAATGTATTTGTTTTATTTGCTAACAGTTAAACTTGTGAAGTGACAGTGCCTTTGTACATACAATGACTATCGGTTTTAAAGATCTGCAATAAAATGAACACAAACGCGTAGCAGCGTATTTTAATATGTAATTAATGTTTTACTTTTATTACAAGATGCGCTTTACCTTGCCTTGTATTATATATATATAATATATATATATATATATATATCCATCTGTCTATATATCTATATCTCTCTGTCTGTCTGTCTGTCTCTCTCTCTCTCTCTCCTCTCTCTCTCTCTCTCTCTCTCTCTCTCCTCTCTCTCTCTCTCTCTTATATATATATATATATATATATATATATATAGAGAGAGAGAGAAGATATGTTATGAAGGCACTCACAGGTCTTCTAAAATGTAACTTTTATTTTAGATACAAAAAAAACGTTATATCAACGCGTTTCGGCCAACAACAAAGCCGTCCTCAGATATGACGTAATGAAAGTGAGACACACTTAAATACCCTCATCCCTAATACCACCCCTAGTGGAAAAACAATTAAAAACATATAAATATTATATACAAAAAGGAACGGTCAGTATAGTGACATACAATGTATAATCCAGTCTAGTCATAAAAATATAAAAAATATAAAAAACTGAACTGGGGGAATATATTCAGCTGTAATAACCAAGAAAGGAACTGTACTAGGCATAAGAAAAACCGCATAGACAAGGGAAATCAACATATCACTAATAATATGCAGCAAAATGTTAATAGGAACCAAGGTACAGACATAGCTCATAAAAACAGTGTAGAGACAATTGCTCGTTAAGACCACCTGGAGTAAGAGTGTTAAGTGGGTGAATCCCGTGCTTCTTTCGAAGAAGTAGTTTATCATGGTCAATATTAGATTTCGTTTCAACTCGGTCAACCCTCAATCACCATACATTTAAGAGAGGACAGTGGATGCCCCATCTTTTTAAAATGACGGGCAACCGACAAATCGCCATACTTGGACTCTGTCACAGCCGTATTAAGGAGCTAAGGGCTGTCCGTATCGAGGAGCGATGATTGGCCATCCTCTCTTTAAACATGGTTTTGGTTTTACCAATGTAGTATGAACCCACATGGACTACTATAAATTATACCACAAATTTGCTGTCGCATGAAAATCTTTGCCTAATAGGTATCCTCCTGCCATTGTGTGGGTGGGCAAAATCTTTGCCCGTGAGCATAGATCGGCAGGATACAATTAGACAACGATAACAGCCATACTTGATTTTGGTATTAATCCAAGGGCTGGTGGCAGTCACTGTCATATCTGGTGTGTCTTTAAAATCAGTGTGTACCAAATAACTGGCCAGATTCCGCCCTCTTTTGTATGTGTGTCTCAAATGGGTATGTTGGAATGGAAGCTGTTTGTCCTTAGTGATAGCTTCCAATGCTCATTCATAATGGTTTTTATGTTTTTACTGTAGGAGTGAAAGTAGTACAGAAGTCACAATAGGTGTTTGATCATGTTTACTAACTTTCATATCCCCAGCCATGTTGCTTCTGTGGCATTTAGCTCTCTGAAGTTCCCTGTCCAATAGGGACGGGGAATAGCCTCTGACAATAATCTCTGGTACATGTCCCGCTGCACCTCCGCCAGCTCTGGCTAGTATTGTTCCGAAGGACTCTCAAAATTGGCTAAACCTAGACCATTGGTCCTGTATGGATGGCAGCTGGAAGCGTACAACAGAGGTTCTTGTCAGTGTTTTTCCTGTACAAAGTAGTACACAACCTGTTTTCAGACTTGAAATTCGAAGGTCAAGAAATCCACATTGTCGTGGCTCAAGTTACATGTAAATTTGACTGGAGTATCGAGTTGATTTAAACAGTATATAAACTTTTCAGCATCTCCTTGGAACCATTCCAAAGGAACACAGATCATCTATATATCTCCGTAAAAAAGGATGCCCTTATTTATGAATGAGATATATACTTGTTCTCAACCAACTCATGTATAAATTGGCAACAGTAGGTGCCACATTTGACCCCATACGACTCCTGAGACCTGCATATAGAAATCAATTTAAAAAACGAAAAATTTTTTAGACAAAACTTGTAATGTAGCAATGCACCCAATAGAGGGCCTGTTGTTTTAAATTGCTAAGGGCCAGTCGACACGCCTCCACACCATCATTTGTGGGATAATGGTGTAAAATTTTTTACATCACATGTCATTAGAATTATGTCATCATAGGCATGGATAATGTGGTGATAAGCTCCAATAAATGCTGACTATCACGCAAATAAGAGGGCATGATTTTAACAGCAGGTTGCAAAAATTTGTCAATGAATGGGCCACAGGTTTGAATAGTGAACCATGAGAGGAGACAATGGGCCGTCCAGGTGGCTGGGTCAAGTCCTTATGTATTTTACAGGGTGTACAAATAGGACACGCGGGAATTAGTGGTCAAAAAATCAAAAGTTCTGGGGGTAATCCATCCCATATTATGGGCAATCAGTAATTTAGAATCAAGTTCCTTTTGTAAGGCAGCATGTGGATCAGTCTCACATTCTGGTATGTGTTGAAGTCCTGTAACTGTCGTCCAATTTCTTCCTCATAGTATTTGTGGTCTAGGAGCACATGGCACCCCCTTTGTCCGCTGAACGTATGACAATACTCTTGTCAGCCATTAAGGACTTAAGGCCCTTTTTTCAGAGTCTGAAAGGTTACTGAATTTAAACGGCCAATTCTGTGTGTATTTATCCTTAAGATCATTACTCACCATGCTGTGGAAAGTCTTAATGGCAGCAGGTGTGTTAGGGGGATCAAACGTGCTTTTTTTACGGAAGCCCCAGTCCTTCACCTGATTGTAGAAGTCATGTCCTTGAAATAGTCCTTTAATTTCAAGGACCTCTGTAATTTGAATAAGTCAATATCAACCACTAAAGGGGTCATACTGAGAGGGCACAAAAGTAAGACCTTTTTGTAAAAGGCTAAGCTCACCTGTAGTAAGTACATGGGTACTCAGGTTGACCACTATTGTCTCCTGTTTCTCGGCGGCCGGCCTCTTCCTTTTGTACCCCCCCCGTCGAGTGTGTGATCTCCCCCTGACGCGGTGACTGAGCGTGTAGCCACCCCTCGAAAAAAGAAGAAGACGAGTGGATTGTGTCTCCTGCTGGAGTTCCCTAGGCTGTGGTGGCCATTATCATCGCTATCGGTACAGGGCGATTCCCCGATGTATCAACAGTCCCTCCGGTTTTCTCATAGCCATACGCCTAGGTCGTCTGTTTGGTCTGTCCTCTTTGCCCATTAGCCAGGAGTAAACACGTTTCTCTTTGTAATCCAAGTCTACATTTATTACCTTGTTCTGTTTGAACACAATCAAATCCGATCTGTATTTGCCAATTTGGTCACTCAGCCTTTTAACCCAATCCTGAGTTTTGTCAGCTTGCATGTATGTATATGTTTGTTTTCGAAATCAGCTATTTCTCTCTTTACATTGTTCAATTCCTTGGTTGATTGCACTATGACTAAAAGAAGAGATCGTTGAGCACTTATCAATTCAAATACACCACTTGCTGCAGAATTCACGATCCAATCTTCCTATCGTAGGTGTATTCCGAACCCGAAACCCCTGGGTACCGTTTGGAACGGTAATAATCGGAAAGATATAAAGCGTGCAATTGGAAATCAATCTCCTTCTTTTTTAGTCGAGCAATCGGGTATGTAGATCTCAGGTGGAACTTCCAATTTAGCAGCAGACTCCGTACACAGTATGCGGATCGCATCCGCTTGTGAATACGATAATTCCCCTTCAGTATCAACCTCCACCGCGGGAACAGAGGATTCCTCCATGGCCACAGTGTAGCGTCAGACGGGACAGGAAACAATCAAAAAGTATCAACAGGTGGGTGCCTGATCAGTGAAGATAAATCCAAGTAGCAGTTTGCGATCACACTCCATTCCATCAGCGATATGCCCGGGTGCACTTCAAGGCAAACGATGTAGAGATTGTTATGAAGGCACTCACAGGTCTTCTAAATGTAACTTTTATTTTAGATACAAATAAAAAACGTTATATCAACGCGTTTCGGCCAACAACAAAGCCGTCCTCAGGATATGACGTAAGTGTGTCTCACTTTCATTATTTCATTGCCTTGAAGTGCACCCGGGCATATCGCTGATGAATGGAGTGCTGATCCGAAACTGCTACTTGGATATATATATATATATATATACTAGTGTCCATCAAGAAAGCACTCACGGAACTGTAATATCGCCGCCTGGGTGCAAATTCAGTAACTATATACCATATTGACCTCCAATGACTGCACTCACAGGACTTTGTTATCCAATTATTGATTTGATTATACCATGTTGACGCATTTCACCCCCACACGGACTGTCCTCAGAACAACCAAAACCATGTGCCAACACATCCTTAAATACCCTCTGATCACCACGTGTCAAATCACCCCCACAATCTCATATATTAATCTTCCCATAGTGACTCCCAACCACTGTTACAATATTACTCCAGTTGCAGCTTGAGGTGAGTGGAGTAATATTGTAACAGTTATCCATAAATAATTGGATACAAAGTCCTGTGAGTGCAGTCATTTGGAGGACAATATGGTATATATATAATATATATATATATATATATATATATTATATATATAATATAAAATCTATCTCCTCTGTCTATATATATATTCCTCTCCGCCTGTCTCTTCTTTCCTCTCTCTCTCTCTTCTCTCCTCTCTCTCTCTCTCTCTCTCTCTCTCTCTCTATACATATATATATAGATAGGCTTGAGAAAGGCCGAAACTTTGTCTACTATGTATTGCCAATAAAGGCAGTTTTTTTTTCACAAAATCCCATGTGTTTTTAAGGAAGTGATGTATTTGTGATGCTATGCCTGATGACGGTCACAAGAAGGCCAAAACGCATAGCAGCGTATTTTAATATGTATTAATAAAAGTTTTTATAAAGACTTCTGGCGTGCACTTTTCCTTTGCCTTGTCTATGTACCTCGAAGCATCACTGGGGCAGTTGAATGGTCGTGCCGGAGTGCGTCCTTTGAATATACATTGTATCTACAGTGGAATAGCACCCGCGATATTGGAAAACTTGATTGAGTAGTGTCTACCTTTGCCTTTCCCTCCCTGTAACTCCACGAAACATGGAGGAGTTGGATGTAGCGAGTATCGCTACAGTGGATACTGATTTGGACTTTTATTTTTCACAGGACGATGTGCAGAGAATATTGTTTACGGATCATGTTGCTTTGCTACATTCGGATGGTGACGCTAGGGAAATGTTCCATAAAATGGTTGCCCTTAAGAAGAAGGAGACAGATTTATACTTACATGGGGTGTTCCTGTCTGAATACCACCATAGCCAGAGGATCCCGAGGGGATTCAGAGTGAGGAATGTGCCCGTGACTTTTGTGCCCGTTGGTGCGGGATCCTTAATAAATGTGCCTTTGATCTAATACTGCTGGTCATTGAATTTGTTTCAAAGCGGTTGGAAGAAGTCCGTAAAGAAATTGTGATGGCGGACCTTAAGTTTAAAGAAGGCGCATCTAAGGACTCTACGTGTGATTGGATGTCTAAGCTCACACAGCAGATGAATAAGTATAAGGAGGAGCTTATTCAGTTCAAGCGTAAAAAATCGGCTAAAGTGGATTTGGATTATGAGCACAAAGCAGTTTACGGTTGGCTCACAGGGAAGCAACAGAGGAGACCCGGATGGAAACCCAGACACATAAGACCCTTACACAAGGTTGATAGTTCAGATGATTCACCATCCTCAGAAGCCGAAATGGGGACTGATAATACACAAAGTGGGGATATGGAAAGGGGCCCACAGTTTCAAACATCATCAGGAACCCAGGCTTTTTTAAGGGTCACTACCCGATCAGGCAATATGACTCATTCAAAAGCAGGAGAAAGGTCATGAGGAGGGGGAGTTTGCGAGGAAGAGGTTGCCCTCCGAGACAGCCTCCACCGAAGATCTAAATACTGTTTACAATCTTAGCCAACATGTATTGACTGCAGCAGAGCTTAAATTGTTAAATAAAGGTTTATCCTTTGCCCCTACACCAAACCATGACAGCTTTATGGAGGAGGTGGATTTATATAGACTTCAGCGGCGCCTTATATTAAAAGACCAGTTTAGGGATAGGGGACCTCCTATGGGAGCTTTAGTCGATATGATCCTTCTATTACGGCTCCGGCCATAAAAGTATTTTCAAATTTGGTTAAGAGATTGCCCGTAACAAACCCGTAATGCGGTACCCTAACTTGTCTAAAGATGAAAGGACAGCTATCCATACACTGTGTCAGGATCAGAACCTGATTATTCGTCCTGCGGACAAGGGGGGGCTACCGTATTATTGGATAAACAATACTATACGAGTGAATTGAATAAGCATTGGGTGACCCTACCGTATATCTTAAATTAATAGGTGACCCTACAGAGAGTCTTAAGAGACTAGTGGATATGAGAATACAGCAGGCTAGATCAGTGGGTTGGATCTCTGATGAGGAGGCCAAATTTTTGATCACTGATCATCCTACAGTCCCTATTATTTATACTGTACCAAAAATACACAAGTCTCGGACTCATCCACCGGGGAGGCCGATTGTTGCATCACAGGGGTCTATTTTAAAACCGTTGGCCATTTTCTTGGATCATTTCCTTCAACCTATCAGGAGAAAAATGGAATAGCAGACAGCTACTCAATGTCCTCAGGAAGATACAGGGTCCTTTTGATAGGACGACATTACTCACTTGTGATGTCAGTAGCCTCTATACCATCATCACACAAACATTAGGGATTGATATATATAGGAGGGCTTTAGTCTCCCATGGCCATACTAACCCACCCATTCAGTTTCAAATTATGGGTATGGCCATGGGTTCAAATGTTGGACCGTCCTTCGCCAATTTGTTTATGGAGGACTATGAAAAGAGGTATATATTCCCTGCATATGGAGCACAGTTATGTGTCTATAAGAGATATATAGATGATCTGTTCATTGTGTGGGAGGGAGATGAAAGCAGTGCCAAACAAATGGTTGCCAAACTAAATTCCCTTCCTTCTCCAGCTTACAGCAACCATTAGCTCTGTATCAGTTGACTTCTTAGATTTAAGAATCACTAAGGAAGAGAATACATTGGGTACTAGTTTGTTCTCAAAAAGCGCTGATAAAAATACTTTGCTGCATGCGGGCAGTCATCATCCTGTGGCCCAGAAAAATGGGATTATATTTTCACAGTGCTTGAGGGCTTTATTTAACAATTCTGACCCTGATCAAGCTCAGGAACAGCTGGACATTATGGAGAATAAATTTGTACATGGAGGATATAGGAGGGGAACCGTGAAAACCCAGAGAGAAAGAGCTATTCGTAGATGGGAACAATCTGATGTGGACAGGATAGGCAGACGTGATGGCAAGGATATCATCCCATATAGCCTACAGCTGTCGGAGAATAGTGGAGCCATTAGAAAATATGTTAAGGATAACTGGGGTATATTGAGTAGGGACACTTGCCTCCCCTTCCAGAATAGTATACCTATCTTTGCACACAGAAAAGGTAAAAACCTTTGTGACTTGCTTGTGAGGACTAATTTAAGATCCACGACACAAATTAACGAGAAGAATTGGCTGAGCAGTAAAAAGATGGGATGCTTTAAATGTAGTGGATGCCTGACATGCAGATCCATGCTTACAGGCAGTGATTTTCCCCATCCACACACGGGACATAGGTTTAAGATTGGACATAGGCTTAGTTGTCTGTCCACTTATGCAATTTACTTCTTAGTGTGCCCATGTGGACTCTATTATGTGGGCAAGACCACAAGGACAGTCAGAGAAAGAATGGCAAATCATCGATCGTCCATTCATACCATTGGTGAGGGATCCTTCTCGAAATATGGGGAACTAGCAGTAGCACTGTTAATGAGTAACACTCATTAAGTGGGCCTCTTGCATAGCTACAGGCCCTTTAGGTTAGTGTGGAGTAGTGGCAATAGGGTATTCCTGCTATCATGATTCTATGTGGTGTAACAATAGGGGGTAGTGGTGAGGGGAGGGGCGTATGACATGGGGGAGTGTTGTGTTTCTAATGAAGTGATGTATTTGTGACGTTATGTCCGATGAAGGTCACAAGATGTCCGAAACGCGTAGCAGCGTATTTTAATATGTATTAATAAGTTTTTATTTTTTATTACAAGAGTGCGCTTTACCTTTGCCTTGTATATATATATATATATATATATATATATATATATATATATATCTGTCTATATATCTATATCTCTCTGTCTCTCTCTCTCTCTCTCTCTCTCTCTCTCTCCCCCTCCTCCCTCTCTCTCTGGTTCCTGGTTTCTAGTTTTGGAGTGTGTTCCTAGAACGGTCTGGTGGGTGCATTGTTTAAAGAAACTTCACACTTAATCGTGATTATGATTTGCATATTTTCTAGTAAGATGTAATATTTGATATTATATTATTTTTCAGGGGTCACTATGTGGTGCCTTGGTGTCTCTTCTTGCCTTTTTCCATACCAGTGTATTGATTGACTTCTGGTACCTGCCTTTAAGAATGACCAAAATGATTATGTAATTGGTTAATTGATGGGGTGGGCTAACTGGGAGGGGTATATATGGGATATACCAGTGTTATGAATTATACTCTTATACTGTTTGTATTATGTTATGGCAGTCACGCTGCAGGCTTGATAACGGGGACGTGCAGTTCCCGAAATGTAGCCCTGTGATGCAGGGAGCCACATAATAAAAGTTACTTGCATAAAGATTGGAGTGTATTATATATATATATACAGGTCGTAATCCCTGTGGTGCTAAAGATTATGTGGGGGAAACAACACAGCCCCTTAAATCACGTATATCTCAACATAGGTCCAGCATTAGGCAGAAGGATCTTAAACTGCCAGGGAGATTCAATAAAAGTTCTAATCATTTAAAATTGTGCTAATTAAGCCCCAACCAATCAGATCTTATTTAACATTTGAAAGCTAACATCTGATTGGTTGGGGCAAAATTAGCACCATTTTAAACGATAAGAACTTTTATTGAATAACGATCTTAAATTTTTGGCCTTGGAGATGGTCCAGGCGCATGTAACAGGATACATAAACTTAAACAACAGGAGGTATGGTGGGTGCATAAACTTTATTCTTTAGCACCACAGGGATTGAACAGGGATTAAGACCTGTATTTGTTCCTGTGATGTGTTTACTGGATGTGTTTTCTCTCTATTCACATATGTTCCAGCTGGAGGGCGATCTAGGAAGAGATATAACTATTATGAAGTGTAAAATATTGCATATATATTGAGGGGTTAAGGACCCATTATATGCTGTTTGATGTTGTCACTTCCTGTCCACATGGTAAAGCAGAGTTGCCATTTTGAAAACGTATATGTCTCATTTGTTAACCTTAGAAAGGAGACGGAGACCTCCTAAACGTCACTTGTTACCATCTGTACGAATTAGATAAATAAAAGTTGTTAAGCATCAAAAAAATCTGAGTGCCGCAGTGGATATTATATATTGGAAGTGGAACGACGAATTTTCCTTTAATGCTGGCACCAGAAGTTGAATTGAATTAAGGTGTGATATATGTTCTAAAACATCCCACCGGAATGTAGGATATAAGATCCTATACAATGTATCAGGTCTGCAGAATATGACAGCGCCGCACAGGAAAAATGGAGGTTAAAACCTTAGTTGGAGTTACCTTACATTTATTTTAAAGATGCATGAATCTGCTGTGGATTGTTCTGCTGTCGGGAGAACCAAAAGTTTGGATTTGGAAGTTGAAATGTCGAAGCCAAAACATCGTTTGATGGTCAAAATTTGGGTAGTTCCGCTTGAGTAGTTTCAACTGGAATTTTAAATGCAAACCAGGAGTTTCGACACCAAACCAGGTTTTTGAGGTTTTTGAGGTTTTTCAGTATAGCTGTCATAATACTTTTGACAATTAAATACAAACCGGCTTGTAATAACCCACTTAATGTCACCATTTATTTATTTATTGCACCGAAGCAAGGTTTCCTAGCAACGTATTAAGCATAATAGCTTGGAATATTCAATACAAGTTTCTTGCAACTGCCTGTATGTTACTTCCTGGCCTGCGCCACTGAGGCTATATAATAATAGTAATACATATAGTAATAGTAATTAGAGATGGACTAGAACTCGAACTCGAACCCAATTTTGAGCCGAACTATTCGAGTTTGATCAAATTTGGACTTCTCGAACTATCCCGGACCTGGATTTTCGATATTTACCGGACTTTCGATAATTATCGAATGTTCGAGGAAATCGAATATGTGAGTAAAATGTCTATTATACCTATACGCGAGCATCGAATCTGCAAGTAAAATGTCCATTATAACCTATACGCAAGCATCGAATCCGCGAGTAAAATGTCCATTATAACCTGTACGTGAGCATCGAATCCGTGAGTAAAATGTCCATGATAACCAGGCGCAAGCATTGAATGTTCGAACGCTAGAGCTCGAAAGTAGCACTCGAGTAAAATCGAGTTTTCAAAAGTCTTGGTTATTAAAACATGTTCCCCAGACCATTTCCCAGGTCCCACATCCATTTACTTTAAGATACCATTGATATTTTAATTGTATTTCATTAGAACTTTTCAAACTATTTGACTCTCATTGACTTTCATGGGTCCGTTTTCAAACTTCCGAACTTTCGAACTTTCCATATAGTTCGAAAGTTCGAAAACGGACTGAACTTTCGAAAGTTCGGCCATCTCTAATAGTAATACATATAGTAGTATTAATACATATAGTTATAGTAATACATATAGCAATAGTAATACATATAGTAATAGTAATACATATAGCAATAGTAATACATATAGTAATAGTAATACATTTCTTAACAGCCTTATCGAAGACAAAAACAGTAATATAGCTGTGTAATTATTATTTTACTATCTTATTTCATTTTGCAACCTGATATTTTATTATTCATAGGAGAAAAAAGGGAATAGAGATCAGCAAATCTGAAAGTGTATAAAATGTGTTCCTGCTCCTTAATAAAGGTGTAATAACTCTTTGATGTCATAGAAACAGGAAAGTGGGAAAATCACTGCTTTCAATTTAATTACCGTGACAATTTATGGCAGCGGAGTAATGTCGCCCTGAGAGAAAAATTGTCGGTGACCCCTGGCATGTAAAACTAGAATCTAGAATACATAGAATACATTCATTGTAAAATAATTTAATTCTATTAATTGGATATACTGTATATATATATATATATATATATATATATATATATATATTATATAATATATAATATATATATATATCATTGTAGTGGGTAAACGGATGAGTCCTGACCCGAGGAATTGGCTCTTCTGTGCTGGGCCATACGTTGATGCAGTTGCTGTTTGGTCTCCCCCACATACAATTCAGAGCATTCTTCACTGCACTGCACTGCGTTTATGATGTCGCTTTTCTTGTGTTTCGGTATTGGGTCTTTTGGATGTACCAATTGCTGCCTCAGTGTGTTGTTCGGTTTAAAGCAGACAGGGATACAGTGTTTTTTGAAAATTCTTCTTAATTTCTTGGAGACCCCTGCTACATATGGGATGACCATGTTCTTTCTCCTGTCTTGCTTTTCTCCTTCACTGTTGGTATACATGTTATTTTCTCTCCTTCTATTTTTTTTGACAAAGGCCCAGTCTGGATATCCACAAGTTTTAAGGGCTCCTCTGAGATGTTTCATTTCTTTAGCCTTTGCCTCTGTGCTAGTGGGGATGTTCTCAGCTCTGTGTTGCAGGGTTCTGATGACACCCAGCTTGTGATATAAAGGGTGGTGGGAGTCAAACACCAAATACTGATCTGTGTGTGTTGGTTTTCTGTAAACCTCTTCTTCCAGTTTACCATTTTCCTTAACTTCTACCAAGCAATCCAAGAAAGCCAGTTTGTTGTTTTGTACCTCTTCCCTTGTAAATTTGATGTTTTGGTCTACCACATTGATGTGTTCTGTGAAAGCTTGTACTTCCTTCTGGTGGATTTTAACCCAGGTGTCATTCACATATCCTGTGGCAGGCTTACTTAAAGGGTAATTATAGTCAAATGTCAATTTGTCAATGCTGGGAGTTGTAGTTATCAAACATCTTAAGTGGCAAATAGGGGTAAATCCTCCTATATTTGTGCATACAGTATGCACAAATAAAGAAGGTTTTACTCTTCTTTGTAAGTATTTGCCAATTCCCTGTGAAAGCAAAAAGCAGCCTATCTCCTACCTTGTCCACCGGCCGCGCGATCCGCATCCTTCTACACAGCCTCTGCGCATCCGGATGATGTCACTATCCGGCGCCTCTCACTTAGCGGTGCCAGGTAGTAACATCATCCGGATGCACAGAAGCTGTGGAGCGAGGATGCGGATCGCGCACCCGACGGACAAGGTAGGAGATAGGCTGACTCGAGTATAAACCGAGGTAAGATTTTCAGGCTTTTTTTAAAGCCTGAAAACCTCGGTTTATACTCGAGTATATACGGTAATCTCTCTCACTTTTTTTCTAGATGCTACAAGTTAAGTAATATGTATTTACTGTGAATTTTTGGTCCTTAGGTGTGCAGCAGGATTTTAATAAGAAAGTTTGTTATAATATTTATAAGCTTCTCTGGTAAATTTGTTTGATACTGGAAGATGTTACAATAAGTGTAGTCTACCTTGTATGGTATTAAAAACTGATAATGTTCTTTCCTATAGTTCCTGCAGATGAATCCATCGGTGTGCTTAGGGAATGGCAGGAGACATCAGGCAACACCTATTCTTTAGCAGAACAGACTGGACCCATCTTGAGAGCGTGAAACCACCATCCGCTTTCCCACCCAGAGACATGGATTAGAGTAGAAGCTGGAATCAGCCCATGTCCTTCATGGAGATGCTGAGGATGTCTACAAGCAACATGGGAAAGCTGCAGAATTTCTCCTTTCTCAGCACTAGTTGCCTAGAACCAAAACAGATAATTTATATGGAAAATTAAGGATTTGATAAGGCCTGTGTGTCTACCTTTATCTGGTCTTACCATTGTCTTAATTTCCTGCTTTAAACATCAGCACTAGTGGGTCCATCTCAAAGATGAAGCAAAATGTCTACTGCTGGATCCACTTTTCCTAGAAAACCACAGGAAAACATTAGCTATGAAATGAGGGGGGTGGTCCAGTAAGGAGGAGGATGGTCTAGAAAGGGGATTTCAGTGCTTATCTATTTTATTGGCCCTTGTCCTATTTTAACTTTTAGATTTGACTTTTGGCTAAAGGATAAAACTAATGAACTCTCACTATTAAAATTTCAATAAGAAACTTAATACAGTAGATGTATAAGACACAATAGCATAAAACAGCAAAATAAAAAAGGTAAAGTTTAAGTATAAACTTTGAGTTTATCTTAAAAGGCTACATTTTGGAAGGGAATGTGGATGTCTGTGCTGCAGGTATTAAAACTCAATAATCTTGCTCTGGCAATTAAAGAGGACATTGTTGTTTTTTTGACTATAGTTGCCCTTTAATTATGGCTGCCACGATAACAGAAAGGTAGGTCAGTAGTGTGTATCTGTGTTTGTTTGGGGGTAAATAACAGGGAGATGTTATAAAAGTTCTTGTCGTTATGGTGCTAATTTTGCCCCAAACAATCAAATGTTAGCTTTCTAATAATAAAAAACATCTAATTGGTTGGGGCAAAATTAGCACCATTTTTAATGATAATTACTTTTATTACACCTCTGTATTTTTTTGATGATCGGTAAAAAAAATTGTTGCCCTTTAAATATGGCTACCACTGAAATGGAATGGCGGGTCAGTAGGTATGATCATTGAACAAAATTTCTTTTTTGACTTTAGTTAACCTTAAAGTATGGCTGCCATGGGAATGAAAGGATAGGTCAGTAGGTGTGTGTGCCTGTGTCAGGTTGGGGGGTAACTTTTTTTGATAATTGATTAAAAATTGACATTTGACTATAATTACCCTTTAAGTAAGCCTGCCACAGGAACATCTGTGTGGGGTTTGGGGGTGTTTTTGCATTTATGACCATAAAACTAATAAAACGGTATCGTTTCCACTATCGTGGAAAAAGAAGAGAAAGAAGAAATAGAAAAAACAGTAATTTGGCTCTTTAAGCCAAATGAATAATGTTAATAAAGAATCATTCATATTAATAAGGAAATAAAGTAGTGAAACATAAAATGTTATTATTTTCTAACTGCCAAAGAAATGTTACTTATTTAAGAATAACAGATAACCAGTCCGTGCAAAGTTTGCAGAGTATAATGGCACTTGACCGTGGATCTATGGCGGCTGAACTCCTCTGTGACTGCTAATACTTTTATCAATTACTATAATTTAATTGAACGTGTCTGGGCTGAGAAGCAGCAAATCTCCCTGAAACATTAGCTTATAGGATTAAAAGGTCTAATAATAACTAAGGTGATTTCCTTTGTAACCTTTTATATATTAAATGCTATTGTTATCTAAAAATGTATTCTATTATGGTTACATTTGTTCGTCCATTTCCCAAGCTCCTCTTGTTCTAGCAACACATTTCCAGCTGCCAATTCTTTGTCACTAGAGATGGACTAGAACTGAACTGGAACCCGAGTTCAACCCTTTAGAACTTTTACTAAAGTTTTATCGTTTGGAAACTTCAGTAAGCTCAGCCATCTCTACTTGTCACCCTCCCTTTGTATGTGTGAATGGGACTGTCAGGAAGAGAAGGATAATCAATGATTGGACTGCCAGAACCTGGCTCAGTTAGGACCATGAGGAATTTACTGTTAGGAACATTTCAAGAAGGGGCGTATCCTGGGTGGAAGTAGGACAACTGCAGTACCTAAAATTGCAGCTCACTATTAACCACAGCAAAGCCTAGCAAAGGGTATGAAATTAATAAATTTTTCAAAAATGAGGACAAAATGTAGAAAACCTAGGTATGTGTAATACAGATAATTCAAATAATTATTTGTTTCTACTGAACTTCCCCTTTAAGGCTACAGACATAAGAGTGGTTCCAGTTTTTGAGTTATAGTGAAAGTCTGTATGCAGCATTTTCTAGCGACTGTCAACCAACAACTGCTTACAAACTGCATCATGGTGTTTTTGCCTGGAATGGTGATGAAAAAGGAATAAGCTGCATCGCACAGTCAGCTCATAATCTAGTAAAAATAGTTACTAGTTTAATAAGAAGAATTACCAGGTCCAACTGTATTTAAAGGGGAACTAAAGCTTAAAAAATTAAAACAGAATGGATTCTGTTATTCTGTGTAATCGGATTTCAGATGTGAGATCAGATCCATTGAGGCATATTTATATTATAGTTTTAGTTATAGTCACTTTGGGTGTGTAATCCATACAACCAACAAACACAATTAAAATCTTGTATATCTTTTAGCTACTGCTTATACATTAAATGAAAAGTATTTACAATGTTTAAATCAACTGCACCATGGGATCATCAAAAGATAATGACTATAAAGCTAATGCCCCCAAACTTGGCCAGCCAACCTGCAGCTGGGTTTTCCCACTCAATTCCTTCTGACACTGTCACTGCTTCTGTCTGAAATTGGAGAGTTGGGTGGAAGGAAGAAAGAGGCAGGGATAGTGATCTCATGGCTGCTAGTCACAGGGGCCACTGTTATAAAGTCTGCAGCAGTTTTCACTTAACATTTTAGAACTGTTCTCCTCAGTACTATTGCTGAGTAGAGATGGCCGAAACTACATAGTTTCATTCCATTTTCGGATTCCCGGATCTTGGGAAAATTCAGAATTTTCAAAGATTTTCGAATGTACAGAGCTATTTTCGATAATTTCAAAAATATCCTCGAACGTTGAAAAATCCTCAAAAATATGATCGGAGACCACTTTTGAGTTTCCGAAGGTATTTTAGAAGATTCTCGAATGTTCAAGACTATTTTTGAAATTTATCGAAAATAGCCTTGAACTTTCGATTTTCTAAAATACGTCTGGAAACTCGAAAGTGGTCTCCAAATGGATTTTCGAGGATTTTCGAACGTTTGAAGATATTTTTGAAAATTATTGAAAATAGCTCCGTGCATTCGAAAATCTTTGAAAATTTGTTCCAAAGTCCCAAAATCCAGAGGATCCATACGAACCGAGGGGTTCCGTGTCGGACCTGGTTCCCATCTCTATTGCTGAGCTCATCTTCCCCCCTACTTCCTTCACCTTCAGTTAATATGCAACATTTGTTGCTAAGTAGAGTGAGCTGAGTTCAAGGTTTTCTACTAAATACAATGTTGCAAGATGTATGTATGTGATCTGTCTTTCTCTAAATCGCACCTATTTTTGAAGGTGCATTTTTACTCATAATCCCCTGGGTAACGCAAGTGCAAATGCGTGTAAAGGAAGATACAAGCACATGGCAAAAGCAAACAGAAATGCAAAGATCAGTAAAGCAAATAGAGGCTGATGCAGGATTTTCCTAAAAGAAATAGAAACAAATTATTCAGAGGAAAAAGATGTTTAAATAAAAAAAAGAATTTAGAAAAATATATATTGTCAAGAAAATAAATAAAACATGTATTATTTATGTGATACACAGTATTCTCTGATCTCTGATGTAGTATGAAATATAACATAAAATTCTTTTATTAAATAGTAGAATGATTGTGTTTTATTCGTATTCATAGATAGGATTTATTTATATCAAACACACATTGCCTTTCAAGTATACAAATAATCTATGAAGTAATATTTCTCATTTACCTGTCCTTGCTATGTGATTTCAAAACGTTTCCAAGGGGAAATTAACCCATGGTTCTTGGTGCCAAACATAAACATCTACATCTACCCTCTTTTTTTATACTTGACTTACTACATAAAAGTTAAATAAAGGTTCTTCCACACTAGAGGGTTGTCTAGAGGGTTGTCATTCATTTCAGACCTTGGTGGAAATTAATAAACATAGTAATAACATAGTAACAAAGTAACATTAATTGAGGTAACAGTCTAATTTAAATTATCTATTCAAACACAGCAAAGCATCATGGTATAGTTTATTCTAACAATCTTATTGATGGAATAAAGTAGTGACCTCTAGTGGTAACAAGTAGTCATGAAATGTCATACCATGTTTTCTGATTTATCAAAAAGAATTTAGCTCTAAACCTAAATAAAAAAGGCAAAGTAAATATTTATTGTTTTCACAATTTATAATTTACACAATGCGGGTTAGTTAATGTACGATGGCGGTCGTAAATGTACGATGTTCAGTTGATTACTGAACGTTTGGTCATAAAATACCGTGCAGTAGTAAACTACCACAATGGTATTCTATAGAGATAGATTTACGGTTGGTATTGGTATTTACTATCGTAACGGAAATTAAAGATCGGTTAAACAATCGTTTTACCGATCATTAAAGGTGTGGTATCGCTTTTATAATTACTATAATATACTATAATATTATTATAATACTAGCCGGTTACGCCCATTAACATAACGGGCACTAGATCTCGTATATTATAAATACGGCCCAGAATGTTGTATAAGAAGGTTCACACTTGTACTGATCAAATCTACTGGGCCCTATACAACATTGTTAGCTGTCCTTCTCTCCTCTTCAGTCACAGATAGACCCATGAATGTCAAATTGAAATGGAATGATCAGCTCAGTGTCTGGCTTAACCTCATCCTTTATAAAGGCCAAAGGTTAAAAGGCAGATTAGAGAATTAAAATGCCTGAATACAATGATACTGTTAAAATGCATCTGCTGCTAATCTGACTGTCTTGAAAACCTTGGGATCAAATGTAACGGAGTTGTTTGAGGATATACAATATACAGAACACAGGGCATGCTGTGTTGTCTTTACAGCTAAAATGAAAATCAAAAATGGTGCCCTTACATTTGGCAAGGGCTGCTCCAATCAGCCACCTTATGCATAATGAGCTATCAATATTCCTGTTTTCCTGAGTATGCATGGCTCTGAGGCTATGTTGATAATGTTCTCCTACCCTGCATAGCCCGGGGTTAATAAAAGAAATAGAAAATGTCTTTGAACCTGAACTAAAGTGGATTTTAGCGTCTCTATCTTTATTAAAGAAACATAAACAAATTATAATAATGTGCTTTATTTTTAAAACTGTTCAGAAAGAAACCAGCCTTCCTGCATGCGCATAGAAGACAAGGTCCGTCGGGACCTGTCAGACCAAGCGCCGGGGGAGCGAGCAAGCGGGTAAGTTCTTACCTTGTCTCCTGGCTCCTGTGTGTTCTATTGAAGAACGGAAGGTAAGGCACAGCTCCTTTACCTCCCGTTCTTCAATAGAACTGGATTCACAAAACTTATAAAAACGAGTGGAGATACCCTTTAACATTATTAATGGGAGTGGTGGGATACCCAACCCTGGTCACAGACTACCCAGGCTATTCCTATCTGGGGACAGACCTCAGAGATTCAGAGGAACTGATCTGTGTTTCTGATAATGTGGTTTGAAAAGTCTTTTTTTTTTGTTCTCCTTTAAAATAATACATCTAATCCATGAAAGTGCATCATTAAAGATGTCCAAGCATTAAAAAATGTGACACCACGTGAAAAATCATTACACCAAGTTGGCTTCAGCAACTCACAGAATCACAGTAAACAACATCAAATGCTTATTCACACTTTGTACCTCTAGGTTATTTTATGGGTGTTCTAAGCCTTGGACCCTTAGTATTAGATCACTGCATTACATCTACCAGGACCCACAATGCAGATTGATATTCCTATAATAGCACCTTCTTTTCTTATTTAATACCCTGTTTCTTTTTCTTTTGCACTTACCTAGTGTATTATATATATATATATATTTAGAATAGCAACAGTTATTTTGTGTTGAACCTGGTCCAGAAGTTTATATTTATTCTGTGAAAAATAAAGGCGCACAGATGAAGCTTTGTACCTGAGACCAACCAGAAAGCACTGGGCCCAGCAGGAGGCATTGTACCTGACACCCACCAGAAAGCACTCAGCCCACAAGCCAGGAGGCATTGTACCTGATACCCACCAGAAAGCACTCAGCCCACCAGCCAGGAGGCATTGTACCTGATACCCACCAGAAAGCACTGGGCCCACCAGGAGGCATTGTACCTGATACCCACCAGAAAGCACTCAGCCCACCAGCCAGGAGGCATTGTACCTGATACCCACCAGAAAGCACTGGGCCCAGCAGGAGGCATTGTACCTGATACCCACCAGAAAGCACTCAGCCCACCAGCCAGGAGGCATTGTACCTGATACCCACCAGAAAGCACTGGGCCCACCAGGAGGCATTGTACCTGATACCCACCAGAAAGCACTGGGCCACTAGGAGGCATTGTACCTGAGACCCACCAGGAATCACTAGGCCCACTAGGAGGCATTGTACCTGATACCCATCAGAAACCACTAGGCTCACCAGGAGGCATTGTACCTGAGACCCACCAGAAACCACTCAGCCCACCAGCCAGGAGGCATTGTACCTGAGACCCACCAGAAACCACTAGGCTCACCAGAAGGCATTGTACTTGAGACCCATCAGAAAGCACTGGGCCCACCGGAAGGCATTGTACCTGAGACCCACCAGAAAGCACTGGGCCCACCAGGAGGCATTGTACCTGAGACCCACCAGAAAGCACTGGGCCCACCAGGAGGCATTGTACCTGAGACCCACCAGAAACCACTGGGCCCACCAGGAGGCACTGTACCCATGACCCACCCAAAAGCACTGGGCCCACCAGGAGGCATTGAACCCATGACCCACCAGAAAGCACTGGGCTCACCAGGTAGCATTGTAGCTGAGGTCTACCAGGATGCAGTTAGGGGCATATTAAAAACGGGTATTCTTAAATAAGGAGCGTTAAATAACACTGCCATTTGGTAATTAAAACTAATCATTAAATAATGATACCTAGTTAAGATACTTAAAAAAAGAGTATCCTTAAAAAAGTATTCCAATCCTAAAACAGCATCAAGGAGTGGTATACTAAGAGTTATGTAATACCCTGCTGTATAAATAGGGCCAATAACAAGATGCACTGGACCAGAGGCCTAGCAGGAAGCACTGGACTAGGGGCCTCTTCACCCACAATCTAACATATGTACACCCATCAGATAATATGTGCTCTGTCCTTACAAATAACTTATGCCAGGGGGTTGTTTTGTTCTCACAGGAGATGGTGTGAGAAAAGGTAAAATCGCCAGCGCAATCTCACAGTAATCGCATGTGTGCTGCGCAGTGTGGTCGTTCCCTTAATCCATATTTTCTAAGCCTTCCAACCAATGTGTGTTGGACCCAACATAGAATAAAGTACAATAAGAATAATTCATTTAAATCTTATTATGGATCTTTATAATATATGGCTCCCAGATGGTGATGGGAAATGTAGTCCAATAAAAACTATGTTACGGAATGTCAGAAATAAAAACACGAGTATGTAGTTTTTAAATTATAGCTAAGAGGGTATATTGGGAAATATAGTTTAAAACAATCTTTGACATGTTACTATATCAGCTTCGTAACACAGAGGATTGTGACCTAATTGTCTCTATAGTCTAATGCTGTTCTATAAACATCCTATTCACTGTACTAATAAAGCATTTTCTATCAGCTATGGGGTGTCAGTTTATTAATTAGGATGAATGTTTATATAATTATTTTTTGTTTGTTTTGCATTGCTGTTACCATAGTAACCAACCCATGATGACATGATTTGTAGCTGAGAAGTTGCAAATAGTTCACGTTTGTTGGCTCTCTGTAAGTAATAAAGATTTTTAATTTCTGGGGGGATTTTATAAGTGGAAGAATTGTTGGCTATAGCAATGGATCCCATTATAGAGGAATTATAGTGGAAACAGGTTAACAAAAAAAGAAAAAGCTGTTACCATAGTAACCAACCCATTTAAGAAATGTTTTACAGTGATGAAATTGTCTGATCACATGATTTGTAGCTGAGAAGTTGCAAATTGTTCACATTTGTTGGCTCTCTGTAAGTAACAACGATTTTTAATTTCTGGGGGGATTTTATACGTAGAAGAATGGTTGGCTATAGCAATGGATCCCATTATAGAGGAATTATGGTAGAAACAGGTTACAAAAAAAAGAAAAAGCTGTTACAAGTGACCAACCCATTTGAGAAAAGTTTTACTGTGATGACATTGTCTGATCACATGATTTGTAGCTGGAGAAGTTGCAATTGTTCACATTTGTTGGCTCTCTGTAAGTAACAGCGATTTTTAATTTCTGGGGGGATTTTATACTGGGGAGAATGGGGGCTATAGGAATGGATCCCATTATACAGGAATTATGGTAGAAACAGGTTAATACACAAAAAAAGTGGTTACCATAGTAACCAACCCATTTGAGAAAATTTTACTGTGATGACTTTGTCTGATCACATGATTTGTAGCTGAGAAGTTGCAAATAGTTCACATTTTTTGGCTCTCTGAAGTACAAAGATTTTTAATTTCTGGGGGATTTATACGTGGGAGAAGGTTGGCTATAGGAATGGATCCCATTATGAGTAATTATGGTAGAAACATGTTTAAAAAAAAAAGCTGTTACCATAGTAACCAACCCATTTGAGAACGTTTTACTGTGATGACTTGTCTGATCATATGATTTGTGCGTAGAAGTTGCAAATAGTTCACATTTGTTGGTCTCTGTAAGTAACAAAGATTTTTAATTTCTGGGGGATTTTATACGTGGAAGAATGGTTGGCTATAGCAATGGATCCCATTATAGAGGAATTATCGTAGAACAGGTTAAAAACAAAACAAAAAGCTGTTGCCATAGTAACCAACCCATTTGAGAAATGTTTTACTGTGTTGTCATTGTCTGATCACATGATTTGTAGCTGAGAAGTTGCAAATAGTTCACATTTGTTGCTCTCTGTAAGTAACAAAGATTTTTAATTTCTGGGGGGATTTTATACTGGGAGAATGGTTGTCTATAGCAATGGGTCCCATTATGAGGAATTATGGTAGAAACAGGTTAAACAACAACAACACAAAAAGCTGTTACCATATAACCAACCCATGTGACAAATGTTTAACTGTGATGTCATGGTCTGATCACATGATTTGTAGCTAAGAAGTTGCAAATAGTTCACATTTGTTTGCTCTCTAGTAAGTAACAAAGATTTTTAATTTCTGGAGGATTTTATACGTGGAAGAATGGTTGGCTATAGGGATGATCCCATTAGAGGAATTATGGTAGAAACAGGTTACAACAAAACAAAAAGCTGTTGCCATAGTAACCAACCCATTTGAGAATGTTTTACTGGGAGGTCATTGTCTGATCACATGATTTGTAGCTGAGAAGTTGCAAATAGTTCACGTTTGTTGGCTCTCTGAAGTAACAAAGATTTTTAATTTCTGGGGGGATTTTAAGTGGAAGAATGGTTGGCTATAGCAATGGATCCATTATGAGGAATTATTGTAAATACAGGTTAACAAAAGAAAAAGCTGTTACAATAGTAACCAACCCATTTGAGAATGTTTTACTGTGATGACATTGTCTGATCACATGATTTGTAGCTGAGAAGTTGCAAATGTTCACATTTGTTGGCTCTCTGTAAGTCAACGATTTTTATTTCTGGGGAGATTTTATACATGAAGAATGGTTGGCTATAGGATAGATCCCATTATAGAGGAATTATGTTAGAAACAGGTTAACAACAAAACAAAACAAAAGCTGTTGCCATGGTAACCAACCCATTTGAGAAATGTTTAACTGTGATGTCATTGTCTGATCACATGATTTGTAGCTGAGAAGTTGCAAATATTTCACGTTTGTTGGCTCTCTGTAAGTAACAAAGATTTTTAATTTCTGGGGGATTTTAAACGTGAAGAATGGTTGGCTATAGCAATGGATCCCTTAGTGAGAATTATGGTAAAAAAAACAGGTTACAACAACAACAACAAAAAAAAAAAAAAAAAAAGCTGTTACCATAGTAACCAACCCATGTGACAAATATTTAACTTGTGATGTCATGGTCTGATCACATGATTTGTAGCTAAGAAGTTGCAAATAGTTCACGTTTGTTGGCTCTCAGTAAGTAACAAAGATTTTTAATTTCTGGAGGAATTTTATATGTGGAAGATGGTTGGCTATAGGAATGGATCCCATTATACAGGAATTATGGTGAAACAGGTTAAACAAAAAAAAGCTGTTACCATATGTAACCAACCCATTTGAGAAAAGTTTTACTGTGATGAAATTGTCTGATCACATGATTTGTAGCTGAGAAGTTGCAAATTGTTCACATTGTTTGCTCTCTGTAAGTTACAAAGATTTTTAATTTCTGGGGATTTTATACGTGGAGAATGGTTGGCTATAGGAATGATCCCATTATACAGGAATTATGGTAGAAACAGGTTAACAAAAAAAAAGCTGTTACCATAGTGACCAACCCATTTGAGAAATGTTTTACTGTGATGACATTGTCTGATCACGTGATTTGTAGCTGAGAAGTTGCAAATATTTCACATTTGTTGGTTCTCTTAAGTAACAAAGATTTTTAATTTCGGGGGGATTTTATACTTGGAAGAATGGTTGGTTATGGAAAGATCCCATTATGAGGAATTATGGTGAAACGGTTAACACAACAAAAAAAAGCTGTTACCATGATTTGTAGCTGAAATTTGCAAACAGTTTGCGTTTGTTGGCTCTCTGTAAGTAACAAACGAGATTCAATAAAAGTTCTTATCGTTAAAAATGGTGCTAATTTTGCCCCAACCAATCAGATCTTATTTAACATTTGTAATCTTACATCTTGGGGCAAATTAGCACCATTTTAACGATAAGAACTTTTATTGAATAACCCTGAAAGATTTTTAGTATCTGGGATCTGGGGGATTTTATATCTGTGAGAATAGTTGGCTATAGGAATGGATCCCATTGTAGGAATTATAGTGGAAATAGGTTTTAAAAAATGCTGTTGCCATAGTAACCAACCCATGTGACATGTTTTAATTGTGATATTTTTGTCGGTTGATCAGATTTGTAGCTGACAGTTGCGAATAATACCAATTGTTGGCTCTTTGTAGTAACACATTTTTAATATCTGGGGGGATTTTATATGTGGAGAATGGTTGGCTAAAAGTTTAGAAAAAAATGTAAAGTAATGTATATAATAATGAACATCAATAGATAAATGTAATGACTAAGGATGGGGCCTTGTTACTTTTATCCCTATCTCTAACAATGAGTCGGGCCTGCCCACTGAAGAGAGCAGTGAGCTATTTATAAAAATACTAGACAGTATGCCCGTTATATAAACCTGCTTGGCTACAAACATCAATCATTGACTAGAGACCAAATGATGTCGTGGACATCACCACGTATGCAGACACGGAGAAAAAAAGTGACAACAAGTTGCAGTTAACCTATCGGCATCCAACTCAGTCAGTGCCAAAGTGTCTAACACCTAAGATCTCTCCCTGACATTTGCTGCATTCACTTTACCAGCACGTTCCACCTATTGCCACCCTGTGTCTTCCTACAGCAAATGTTTCTCCAAGATGAAGTTTGTTACCCTTGGAAGCAGTTCTTTATGTGGATTGTATCTACGATTAAATGAAGTCATAAGCACAATGTTCTTTCTGATATCACCCTTATAAATACCCATGTCTATAGTTAAATCCAGGGATTTTTCCGATTGCCATTTGGAGTCAGGAAGGAATTTTCCACTTCATTTTGGGGTTTTTTCCGCCTTCCTCTGGATCAACTGGGTAGGCTAAAACGATGTAGGTGGATGTATTTTTTTAACTATGTATGTAAAAAATGTATAAATAAAGTTGTTGTAAACAAAGAATCTGAAATGCGTTTTTTATTTAATATAACAATGTAGTATCTCGATGGGCCTTGAATTATATAACACGTTGAATTATATATTTCTGGATGGTCCAAGGCCATAAAAATAGCGTGTTTCTTTCACTTTCCCTTCTTTCTCTTACTTCAGTAATTTTTACATAAGGATATATGTGATCGATCCGGATGTTCTATTCGAATACCGTGTATATACTTAAGTATAAGCTGAGGTTTTCAGCTTAAAAAAAGCCTGAAATCGAACCTCGGCTTATACAAGGGTCACTCACCTCGCTCCCTCTGCAATCCAGCTGCCGCTCACGCTGCACCACTGACGTCACTACTACTTCGGTCTCACTTCCGGACTGAGTAGGTATGTCAGGCAGCATGGATGCGGAGTGAGCTGCAGCTAGATTGCAGAGTGAGATGAGTGACTGCTTTTTAATACACTTTTTAAAAACCATACACACTTTTTACCTGTACAGGGAATTGTTCTGGGCCTATTTCTTCTCCACTGAACTGGAGTTCAGCTACTAAAGCATGCTGGGAGTTGTATTTTCCAAACATCTGGAGTGCCAAGGAATGTGGTTTTAGTTGCCTTTTAAATGGACAGAAAAAATCTCATACATTAATAGCCAAATCCAGTATGGCTATTACTGTATGGGAGTACTGTATGAAATCTGCCGTCCATTTAAAGGCAACTAAAGCCTCAAAACAACAATCAGTTTCCTATTCTTGAGTGTATGATAGGTACCTCGGCTTATACTCGGATCAGCTTATATTAAGTATATAGGTACTGCACTGGTGCCAAACATAGAATCAGAACGATTTAGAAAAAAAGAGAAATACTTCAATGCAGTCCCCTGCAAATACTTTCTATTGAGTTTTTCATCCCTTTCTGAATAATTTGGGGTTAGGGTTCCTGCACTGAAGGGGAGAAAATGCCAATATATGGCCCATGTGGGGACAATATAATGAAATAGGCATTTCAACACATAAAGCAAAAAAATATTTGTCCATAATCCACTCAGTAGGCTGAAGAATACAAGTGCTATAATAATAATAATTTGCAAGTTGTTGCAAATTTGCATATGGTCCTGGGTAAATCCTGATATAATGAATATGGCTGCATGTTGTCAAGCTTGTGCCATTTTAGTGATATTTTAGTGTTTTCTTACATTTTTTTGTCACAGTGATGTCAGTCACTTAAAAAATTGTGAAACATAAAAAAAACTCTCACAACAGGAAATCAGTTTGGTTAAAGGGAATCTGCATTTACCACCTAGACACCTACCAGTATATATAATTCACTGGCTCATTTAACAAGCTCAGCAAGGCCACTAATCAGGGAAGCACCTTCTATGAAGCAAACTGAAAAGGCGGCATTAATTTTGGGGTTTTTTTGCCTTTGACTGTAAGTAGCCACTGTAACAAACTTTTGTAACACTCACTATGGGCAAACTTGTATGACCTCGGCATGTTGGAACTTACATTTTCAAGTAGCTGTGCGTGTCTCTCATGTTCCTGATTTTTTAATATGAGGATTTTGTCCTGATCCTACATCTGCCGGCCTCCCATCACTCTCTTGGCACAGTAAAAAAAATTATGTACCAGTCACTGTGTGCAACTTACATGTACCGAATGTGGAGAAATTTGTGTGTACCAGTCAATGTGGGTATACTTATATGTTCCATTCACAGTGGGAAACATGTATTTCCCAGTCACTGTGGCAAACTTGTATGTACCAGTCCCTTTGAGCACGCTTATATGTACCAGTCAATGTAAGCATACTTGTAAATACCAGTCACTGTGGGCAAGCTTATATGTACCAGTCAATGTGGCATACTTGTAAATATCAATCACTGTGGGCATAATTATATGTACCAGTCATTGTGGGAAACCTGTATGTACCAGTCACTGTGGGCAAACTTGTATGTACTAGTCACTATGGGCAAACTTTTGTATACAAGTCCCTGTGGGCAACTTATATTTACAAGTCAGTGTGGGCTTGGCATAAGGTATCTTATATTTACCAGACTGCGTGGGCAGGGCATGGGGGAATCTTATATTTACAAGTCTGTGTGCACTGTGTAGGGGGGTTAGCTTATATTTAACAGTCTGTATGGCTTGGGCATGAGGGCATCCTATATTTATCAGTCTGTGTGGGCAGGGCATGGGGCAATCTTATATTTACAAGTCTGTGTGTACTAGGTATGAGGGTATCTTATATTTAAAAGTCTGTGTGGGCTGGGCATGAGGGCATCCTATATTTACCCGTCTCTGTGGGCTGGACATGAGGGCATCTTATATTTAGCAGTCTGTGTGTACTGTGTACAATGGAATCTTATATTTAACAATCTGTGTGTGACTGGGCATGAGGGCATCTTATATTTACCAGTCTGTGTGTTGGGCATGAGGGCATCTTATATTTACCAGTTGCGTTAACAGTGCAACTTATATATTTGTTTCAGGTGATAAAGTTACAGGAACGCCCCTGTTGAGGTTAAATAATTTAATTTCATGACATACATTTTCATTACTTAATTGTTTCATGCATAGGCCAATAGGTCAACATTATATATAATTAAGTCAACATTTAGCCAAGACGAATACAGTATTAACTTGATCAAATTTCAGGCTGTAAGGCTAGCATTAGCATGGTGCAGAATATTGGAAGTCAAAGTATGTAACCAGTTGTACCTCTTCTTCCCCCTACAATAGAGCTCAACAGGATCGCTGTGTCCTAAGCATATTTTCACCCTGCTTCATGGATGCAGTGGTCTTGCATTAAGCACTTGCTGCTTTTTACTGGGCTGTCTTCTTTGTTCTGTTGAATCTTTTAACTGTTAATCTTGTTTTTTGGGGGAACATCTCTTCTGTTTATAAGTATTTAATACACAAGCAATTTTAATATTAGTGCACATTTAATTCAACATTGTATATTCTATATTACTGTTTTATTCTTGGATTATAGCATGTCCATCTCTATGGATAAACTAGTTTAATTAATTTATAAAATGGTAATGTGCCTAATAAGCACTGCCTTTCTTGTGCCAACCATAGGCATTATATAAAAAAAAGAAATAGATGGGAAAACATACTGTTTAATATAAACATTTAATAGATTGAGGTGAGCAAAATATCAACATAAATAGTGACACCCATACCCATTAAAATGCCCCCCTCTCCAGATGACACAACCAGTACCATATTATCATACAATATGTCCCCATGTTCCTAGATTACTTTAATACTTAAAGGGAACTGTGGTCTCCAAACAAGTTAGTTTAATGAAGGTCAGTTTCCTACCTTAAAAACAGCCATCAACCACCTATCTACGTGCTCCACAGCCCAAAATACACAGAAATGACTGACCAGAAAGTTAATGGGTGGGAGCTGACATGTGACATTCTTGAGGCTTCTCCTGCACAGTGCCACCGGCAAGCACAGCCTCAAGACTTCCTCAGTGTGTGAGGGAGACAGGAAGTCCCTCCTCCTTCTGCTGTGTAAAGGACCTGCAGCTGCAGAGAAGGTAAGGGAATCTACAGCCCTTCTCTCATCACAGTGTGAAAGCAGAGAGTTCTCACTCTGCCTGAAAAGGCTGTTTCCACAGAGTTTTCGGGGGGGAGGGGGGTGTCAAAGTGGCCCACAGCACCTGTGAGGGGGGGGTTTGCACCCCGAGTTGGCAGGGCTTAGGCACCAACAAGTGGACAGGCTTAGGCACCCGTGAGTGGGCGAAGCCACGGCACCCTGAGTGGGCAGGCCACAGCATCCATGAGTGGGTGGGGCAACATGGGGCTGTAAGGGAATGGGCCAAGGGGGGCCTGCAACTGGAGGGACCATGGGGTCCATGAGTGGGAGGGACCAGGGGGCTGCAAAGGGGAGGAGACACAGGGCAGATTGACTGACATGATTTCAGAGCAGAAGCAGAAGTGCATTGGTGAGCAAAAACAATCACTATTCATGTGTTCAATGATGTTCAAACGATTATATCACAATGATCATTCTATCAGAGTGGATATGACTCATCATAGGATAAGTATTATTAGACAACTATCTTTGTCTAAATAGCAGATCACCAATATGGATATCCAACGTCAGTCATTTCAACTCCCCGCACAATCCATCCTTGTGTTAATTCTTATTACAAACACATCCTCAGAAGGCACCCTACTTCCACCAAGGGTCATAATAAATGGGACAAAATCCCTCTCTTGTTGAGTCTGCCCCAACTAACGATGATCATTGCTTACTCTAGGCATTATAGTACTCCTTATTATTGAATAACTTATGTAGAAATCAAATCTCCTCCAAATTCTTGGACTTTTACATCCTGATCCATTCTTAGTTATATGTTTAGCAAAAAGAACATTTCTGTTGTATAGAAATGTAAAAAGAATAATGTAGAACCATACAGTCTCTACAGATTCACAAATAATAATCATCATACAATGTATTTACAAAAACTGTATTTATCAAACAATTAATTACCCAGAATAATAGTTTTCAAAAGATAATGGGTAAAAAAATGGCAGTCTTTTTTTTTGTTGTTGTTTCTTTTTTAGTGTAAAAAAGATGCAAGTGTTAATTTCACATCCGATAACTTTTTCTTGTGGTCTTTGGCCCTATTTATAAAAGATCGGTACGTTATCGTAAAATACCGATCGTTATCGTAAAATAACGACCGGGTTTTTACCGATACGACCGTTATTTACCGATAACGACCGTTATTTACCGATATC
Organism: Hymenochirus boettgeri; assembly: GCA_019447015.1. Taxonomy (NCBI): domain Eukaryota; kingdom Metazoa; phylum Chordata; class Amphibia; order Anura; family Pipidae; genus Hymenochirus; species Hymenochirus boettgeri. The sequence goes on along the minus strand of CM033477.1, from coordinate 40,866,060 downwards.
GTTAAATACCGGTCGTTATCGGTAAATACCGGTCGTTATTTACCGAGAACGACCGTTATTTACCGAAACGTCGTTATCGGTAAAACCCCGGTCGTTATTTTACGATAACATCGGTATTTTACGATAACGATAACGATTTTTTTAAATAGGGCCCTTTGTTCAAATATGATAAAGTATTTTTACCTGAAAGCATTTGGCAGATGAAGAAAATTGCATCTTCATAATGACTGCTAACAAACATGTATGGCACGCTTAGATCGTTTTAAACATTGATGTTCACACACAAAGCCATTTTAGTTCAACGCACCAATTTAGAGTTTGTTTCTGGTTTACTTGTTTACTTCTTGTTCTTGTTTCAGACTGAAAAACGAGATTTCTGTACAATGTGGGAAAGGAAAAGGTAACCAATTCCATGTTCTGCCTACAGCTTAAAATCAATAAATATGGATCTGAATTATTGATGAAGTTGTGTTCATAAAAATTTACCTGTTTGTTGCTCTTAACATTTTAATCTGTCTCTTTCCTAAAAGAACCTATTTGCCTTCATTGCTCCCATAACCGTTTACTGCCACAAGCCAATGACATTTTTTTTTCTTTGATTGCTCCATCCTATGAAAATAGATTGTTTTTAAATGCATTGATGTTTACCTTAACGGCATACTGTACTAATAGTAAATTTAGTGAGTAAGATACTGATAGCCTAGTCTAGGCGCAGTCCCCCCAAATACCTGGAGTACTTTTAAGTAGTTCCTTTAAGTACCTTTAAGTTTTATTGCATTGAAATGCATCTTTAATATCAGATGTAGATTTAGACTATTGGCTTCACACTTAAAGGAAATAGAGTTCAAAGTTTAAGTGCTGTATAGTTTTTATTACTTTTTCATTTCATGTACGAGTGGGGGATCAGTTGGCCATCAGGTCAGAAAAACATTAAAGATATCAGTTTGATCAATATGTCTTTATTTGTCTTAGATGGAATTTTATACAGTGTAATCATAATAGAGATTATTTCTATTATTCTTAACTGTCTTTTATATGGCATTATTTCATTTAAACCCTCCCTACCACAATTAAAGGAGACAAATCATATTTGAATTAGGTGACATCAGTTTACACATTAACAGGCTCTAAACACATATTTGTTGGATAAAAAAGATATATTTACAATGGCCAACTATTGCTCAGTGTGTTGGAACTCACCATTATCTGATAGATAGAAGATGTAGCTCATCTTACATTTTTGGATCCCTTGGCTTATAGCAACCATAATTTCTTGTATGTTTATCATCTACAATTACATAGTAATTGAAGTTGAATAAAGACATACGTCTATCTAATCAAATCTTTATACCCGCCCTTTAACCCAACCTTACATCCAGAGGAAGGCAAAAAAAAAAAAGCTTAAAAAGGTGGAGGGGGGGGGGGGGAATTCCTTCATGACTCCAACGGGCAATCGGAAAATATCCCCGGACCAACCAGAACTACAGTATATGTATTAAACACCAGTAATTCTCAATATTATATAGTATCCCCAGACCAAACAGAACTACAGTATATGTATTAATACCAGTAATTCTCAATATTATATAGTATCCCTTTACCACCAGAACTACAGCATATGTATTAATACCAGTAATTCTCAATATATATAGTATCCCTGTACCAACCAAACTACAGTATATGTATTAATACCAGTAATTCTCAATATTATATAGTATCACTGTACACCAACCAGAACTACAGTATATGTATTAATACCAGTAATTCTCAATTTTATATAGTATCCCCGTACCAACCAGAACTACAGTATATGTATTAATACTAGTAATCCCAATATTATATAGTATCCCTGTACCAACCAAAACTAGTATAGTATTAATACCAGTAATTCTCAATATTATATAGTATCCCTTTACCAACCAGAACTACAGTATATGTATTAATACCAGTAATTCTCAATATTATATAGTATCCCTGACCACCAGAACTACAGTATATGTATTAATACAGTAATTCTCAATATTATATAGTATCCCCGTACCAACCAGAACTACAGTATATGTTTAATACCAGTAATAAAACTTATCCAGCCCTCTAGAACAAACATATGTTGTAACTTTCATCTCTAAAAGCACATGACAAATAGGGCAATTTACCCAGAGCCACCCCTTTGTTTGTGCCAGCTATTTAATATGGCAATCTCAGTTTTGGGTAAATACAGGATGGGTCTAGTTACTGCGTGATTTTAACGCCAGCTGTTAGCCACGCAATAGTGCTGCAAAATTGATATTAAAACAATATTACATGATGTTTTATCTGTAGTGACATTTCAATTAACATCTTCAAATAATGACAGAGCACTCATTCCAGTCAGCTGCACAATCTCTATTCCATGCATACTTCCTTACAGTAATTGTATCCTCGCTTCTCATCTTATATACAGTGAACAGCCAATTAAATGAAATTGTCAAACGCAGATAATACCTTCACACAACCCTGCTTTTAGGTGTCCATTAGCTACTTTACAGTACAAACCAGGGGATCAACCAATTAAGGAGGGTCATCGCAATATATGCTGTATAAAGACACCAAAAAACACAAGTGTGTTAAGAAAAATTTGTTTTTGCCATAATAACGTGTTATTTTTGTTTTATTTATGTATTATTTCATTTATTTAGAAATTCCAGACCTGCTAAATGAGGAGCAAAAAAGTAGAATCCCTCCACCAGGTCTGGTATTCAGAATCATTAGGTCCTTAAAAATGCACTTACGGTGAAATAAAACGGAAACATATATCATAATTCAAATACACACTGGAATTTGTGACATTTTTTTCCTCATTAAAATGAAGAATGACAGTGTCGAGAAAGAGCAGTATTTGCTTGCTTTGTATCTGTAGTTCAAAAGACGTCTACAGCAAATTGTCCCAGAGAGACAGAATATTAAGCACCGAAAGTATAGCACGCGTGCAATTAATTCCCAACACTTCCAGTGCTGTCAAGGTCTATGGACCAAAATGAGTAAAAAAAAATTGCAATCCTAGCCCAAAGAGATATTTTCATAAAAGAATCTGAATTAGTGAGCTCTATACAACTTCTAGCTGTTAAGGGCTAACTCCTTCAAATGAAAGGGTTCCTGCTATCCTATCATATCACGTTTTGCAGTTATTCACGCACAATGAGTTCATTATTGCCACTTCTAGTACAATACTTTGGAAGCTCTTTGCCTTCCTTACTTATTCTTAATTACATGCTGTAAATGGAGTCAGTGATCCCTTGTTTTTTTTGGTGAAACTAAATACTGGATGAGCCATCAGAAGTTCACAACTCCCAACTGTCCTGTTTTCACCAGACCACCTGCATTTGCATCAAACTGTGTGGAGCTTAGGTGGTCAAGGTGCTTAGGTGGTCAAGGCCATGGCTGGTCACCCAAAAGCTGGGAGGAATGAAAGTCTCTTGAGTAATGAACTATCTATGCTGCTTGTTTTTCTCTCTTGGCTAGACTCCCTGTTTGGACTGGGGCTTACCAGCAGGACCCATTAGCCAGAATTCATATTTGTTGCTAATAATCTTTGGGAAAGATTTGTCAGATGCTACACCTGATCCCCTGATCTTACTTTTATATGTTTTTACTTGCCTTCTGAGGCAGTTGTAATTAAATAGATTATCTGACAAGTGAATCCTGCTTCCACAGCTAAAAAATAGCTTTTTTTTCCGATTATGGGTTTCACTTACACGTGAAAATACCCCTTATGTACGCTTGCACAACTTAAAATTCCCTACACAATACGGCCAAATGTAAATGAATTAGATCCAATATTTTTTTCACAGTATATTATAAAACCCCATTGTTTTTAATGCATGCAATTTTTCAGATATGATTTGCATAGGGCCTAGGATATGAATTGGCCAGATCAGTTGTGCTTTGAAATGTAATGTCCATCCCTTGTAAAGAATAAGGTCTCTTTAGTTTTCTCCTTTTCTTAATCTGTCAAATTACAAGGGCGCTAGCGGTATCTGTGCTATCTTTCTATATAAATGTTTTGCAGACAACATTGATTATTTAGAATACAATAATGCAGATTAAGTTGATCCACTGTAATTAAGCTAAAAATGTCTTACAGGGCAGTGATTAGTTTCAGTAAACTTATCACACAACAAATTATTTAGAAGTAAAATGTCAATTTAAAAGAACATGAAACCTATTTTTGGAAAATGCTTATTTGCTTCCTTCACATTGTTCTCTACTGATTATTTACAATGGACATTCCTTAAAAAATCCCTTTGCGTTTGTTTTTTCGAGTACGAAAATACGGTGTTTTCCATGACCCGCAATGCTCCGCAACTTCTTGACGGCCTGCCGAACGTCCATTACAGGCGACAATCACTTTCTGTTTGGGCGTTTATTCAAGCATCATGGGTGATGTGTCAGGTCAGATCATCCACGACATCCGACCAATATTCCACAAACCGATTCTCGGCTGTTACGAATGTTCGTCAGGCCATCACAGAATGTTCGGGTTATGGAAAGTATTGTATATCGTACTCTGTATTTAGCTTTAGCCATTACAAGTGTTAAACAAAAAGTAAACTAGTTTATTCTCTATCAATGTAAACAATAAGATCTACGAAAATAAAAAAAGGTAAATATCTAAATTTACATAATTTAAATCTAAATTAAAAATATTTTTATTGCAAAAACACCCCATTGCCCTTTTTTTTACTTTTGTCCCTGACTTAAAAAACAAAACTTTAATCACCCATTTTTATTAGAATCACCATTCTTTATTACAGTGTCCACCGTATTATGTCCACAAAGTTTTTCTAATGGACATACCCTTTTAGAAAAAATTGGAAATCACCACAACAACTTTTAACAAGCTTACACCTTGTGGGCTGTAGTACCGTGAAACAGTCAGGCTCATTTGTGTAATGAACCACCGCTTCGGCTGGCAATCGTTTATGGTGATCGGTCACCAAATGGTCCCAGTCAGGCCTCTATGACTGATTTGGCAGGCAGATCATCAATGAGGCCCAACTGAAACACCTGTTCTCTACCTGGAAAAAAAATTAAGGGTCTTGCAGAGACAACTTATCTTAACAGTGGTGCCAGACAGCAACAGCTAGAGCTAGCAAGATAGTGTCTTCATGAAAAAGGGGAAAAGATTCAAGGGTGAATAATATATTCTCCCTAATACAATGCACTCATTTGAAATATGCGGTGCAGTTTTTTATCAAAAGGGACCTCTTGGAAATGGAAGGAGTTCAGAGAAGGGCAACTAAAATAATAAAGGGAATGAGGGGCTTGACTATGCAGAGACAGATTAGAAAAAACAGTTTTATCTTCGGTAAGAATGTTTATTACCGTTAAAATGGTGGAAGCTTTGGAACTTTCTTCCAGCAGATGTGCTAATGGAAATTTGATTTAATAGCTTTAAAAGTGGGCAGGATAAGTTTTTAAAGCTTAAAGGAGAACTAAAAACCCAAAAAATCAAAGTTTAAGTTAGAAAGTACTTGCCTGAACATCCTTCTCAGCATGGAAGATTCCATTCAGGGGCCTTTTCTTTACTCTATGAGCTCATTTAAGTTCTATTTGTTCCCCAAATCTTGCCTGCAGTACTTTTACCTTGATTACATTGTCACACCTGTGTGATTTCCACTCCCGCCTCTTAACCCCTATGATGTATGAATATATTAAATCATCAATATTCAAATTGGTGGTGCAGCTGATTAACACTTCCTAGTAGCAGTGTTGATAGGGTCTGGGATGTAGTGTTGTCCGGATCTGAAATAATGTACGTCTCACCTATGGCTTTACTCACCAAATCCCATATATAAACAATATTGCAGTGAAAGATACAAAGACACAGGTCTGTAGCTGTGAATAGGCAAGTTTATTGCAAAACATGCGTGCTACATGTTTCACACACACTCAAGCACTCAAGGAAGGACAAGTGGGTCAGAAACATGTAGTACGCATGTTTACAATAAACCTTCACTATTCACAGGTACAGACCTGTGTCATTGTATGTTTCACCTGCGATTTGTATTGTTAAAGTGTTGGAGGGCCATATTTAAAAACTGCGATACCACGGTTTCGTTACTGTCCGACCGTGGCGTAGTATACCATGCGGCAATAAACTACCATAATGATATTCTATGGGCGGTCGTAGATTTATGTTGGCTATCGTACATTTACAAGATTTACGATAGTGATCATAAATTAATGATCGCCTTAACGATCACTAATGAAGGCGATGCACACACTTTATAAATATGTCCCGAAGTGTGAAGGTCTCTAGGTCTCCCTGTAGCTGTAGCAATATAGTGGAAAGGTAGCTTCTAAAGGGGAATGTGAGGGTAGGAAGAGAGTGTTTTTATAGGAACCACATGTGGCAGAAACTGTTGGGGGAGGATATTGAAGTGAACCTGATCTTAGCACAGCTCAGTGCAATGCATTTCTCATCATTGTACCTTATTAAAGGGAATGTTGGAGAGTAGGAAGAGTGTTTTTTGATTCAGCTGTCTGTATAAAAACAACAACTGTAGTACAGAGCTAAGCTAAGAAATGCATTACAGCAGAGATGCATTGCACAGAGCTGTGCTAAGATCAGGGTCATTATATTATCCACTGCAGCACTGCACCATGCTCTATAAGTTTACGTATTAAAGGGGAATGTTGGAGGGTATGCCACTTGCAGCTTTGCACCATGTTATTTATATAAATTACATATTATGGAATTATTGGAGGGAATGCCATAGGGGGCACTGTAGAGAGAATGCAAACATGTTCTATAAAAAAAAATGCAGCAGAGGCTGCGTGGGAGTTTTGCATATAGAAAATCACTCTTCCAACTAGGGTTCCCACCTTTGCCTTTAAAACACCCGAACACGTATACATGCCTATGTATTAAAAGTTCTATCATTAAAAATGGTGCAAAATTTGCCCCAACCAATCAGATTTAGCATAAGAACTTTATAACATAGCCTGATATATGTACACAACAAAAGGTTGTTAGTATTTTTTCTTTAGGATCATGATGCGAGGTGATAGTTTGTATTAATGCAATGGAACTTAGCACTGCAACATGTATAATTAATATGTGTTTGGGTTTTAAAGGCAAAGTGGCCTTTGCCTACACATACTTCCAAACTACTTCCAGGCTCCAACCCCCTTTAAAATGCATTGCACAGAGTCTGCTAAGACCATGCTGCACCTTGTAAGTGTCAGTTCAATTCTACTGGGGTTGCCACTTCCCTTTAAGACTCAAACATTTAGGGCTAGCTTCCACTAGCGTGTTTGGATTGCGTTTGCGTCCAATTGTGCTATAGTGGGAGTGCAGGCATGTAATAGCCTATGGAGCCGGCCCCACTATTTGCGTAGGCGTTTCCGTGTGCTATTGGGTGCATGCAATCAGCATTTTTGTCTGTATTGCATGCGTTCTGCTAGGGTCCAATTGTGGAAGCGCAACGCGCCATGCACGAAGGCGAGCACAATCGAGCATTATTTTTTTTAAAAAAACGGAGTTTCCCCTTTTTAAAAAAAGAAAAACTTTAATAAGACTTAACAGCAGGAAGTAGAGTTCCATACAGGACAGGGACCAGCATGCGGCTCATCTCCCTATCAAGCACAGCAGCAGGAGACCAGAAGATGTGACAGGGTAAGCAGGCAGTAGCTGGACACTACCTTCACTGCAGCATTACTGTATTGCAGAGTAAGAATGTTTTCTCTATTTTCTATTGCTATTCTCTAGTTCATTCTATCTATCTATTTCTCTATATTCTATCTATCTATTATTCTCTCATCTATCTATTTCTATCTATCTATCTATCTGATATCTATGTCTTTATCTCCTCTAATCTATACTGTCTATCATTATTTGCCTATCTATCCGACAGATCTATCCGGCTTGTATTTAAAATTTGGTATTAATGATAGATAGGGAACAATTTACCCAACTAGCTGGCAAACTATATTTATATATATAGTTATATATAAAAATATAAATGCTGCGTCGGCACTCCGTTCCAGAGTCAAACGCCGGGTGCTGCCGAAGAGATACTTATCAACAAAGGACAAACGGAGCACTCCTGGGTCTTACTCAAGATTTATTGTATCAATAGTGTAGGCAGATGACCTAGCCGTTGCAGCCCATATCCACGGACGGTTCCTGTGGATATGGGCTGAAACGCGTAGGTCATCTGCTACACTATTCGCGCTTGTTCGCTAGTTATATATATATATATATATATATATATATATATATTATATCTATATATATATAAACAATAGATCACACACCGCGCACTCAGTCCAAGTCAAGAAATATGGGTGCTTCAAAGATACAGGTGCTCTCCATCTGTAGATTAACCATAAAAAGAATAGTCCTGAGCACACCTCACTTAATCAAGTTGAAAATTTTTACGTTTCGGAACTGCTCGAGTCCCTTCATCAGATAGTTGATGAAGGGACTCGAGGCAGTTCCAAAACGTTAATAAAATTTTCAAGTCTTGATTAAGTGAGGTGTGCTCAGGACTATTCCTTTTTATATATATATATATATATTAGAGCTGGATTTTTAACGACGGCTAAGAGCTGTGATTAATCCTGCAGTGAATAATCCGGCAGTGAGTAAATTTCGGGATTGCCCACGTTCCAATGCGATATGAATCGCGAACAGGACATTTACCCAGTGGCGATAACGGCTCTGGGTAAATGAGCCTGATAAGATGTAAGTTTAGGTTGGTTCCCCCCCCCTTTTTAGCGTTCATTTTTTCCCCCTTCTCCTCTGGATCAAATGCTAGTGGGGTTAAAGGGCATGTGGCATCCCCAAACTAAAATTTGCCTTACTGCTGGCCCCACTGTGTGTGTTAAAATATCCTTTCCTTTCTTCCTCTGCTCCTTATGGTTGTCTTACGCGGCCTGATGAAATTCAGGTGAAAGTGAGAGTAGGAGCCTCTCTGTGTGTAACCGGTGCTGCTACTTCCTGCTCCTCTTCTCAACTGCATGTAAAGTTGAGCTCTCCCCCAGCTCTAAACGCTAGCTTGAAACTTTAAAAATCATCACTGAATGTACTTACCCCCCTGCAGACCGGCACCACATAAATAATTGTCTGGCTCTGAACCAACGACGTGGCTGGCTCAGTCTGGCCCTTTTGCCCTTCTATTACCAAAGTAGCTAAAAGAGGCCGGAGGTGAGTGGGTAAGTACATTCAATGATGATTTTAACGTTTTCAAGTCTGAGCTTTATGTTTTGGGGGGTTCCTCTACATTATATGAAGTTTGGGTTTAGGGTGGTGATACTCTTTAATGAGTAGGATATAAAGGATGAATTGATGACATATATCTTTATTCAACTCTCCGTTACTATTTTACACAAAATGCGACCCAGCCAGCGCCCACACATGAGTACATATCCTTTAATACTGTGTTATCATAAGATATCAATATTTAAATCAGCGTCCAACAATACATTCAACAAGATAAAGTATATATAGTACACTCATGTTGAATTTTGTCGGACGTGTATTGTGTTGGTCAATACTTGCGTGCTGAAATTAAGGGCATGTCCCACCCCAAAACTATAATTCCCCCCACTACTGGCCCCATTGTGTAGTGAATAAAAATCTCTTACCTTACATTCCAGCTCCAAATAGTTCCTCAGTAATTCCCCCCCACCAAAGTCCAAAAAACTGGCCACCAGGAGGATAGCAGAGTCAATATAGGACTCTGCCCTGTCCTCCCTCCATGGAGAAGTTTGGCAGTCGTACTGCAGGCATCCACCCCCGCTCCCACCCGATTGGGGTCTCCCTCCCCCTAGTGTTAAACCCTTTCAATATATTATAGGTATTGCTCCCAGCCCCAACCGCATAATAATATTGAGCAGAAAGTCCCCCGGCACATCCCGCGTCCATGAGTGCTGCCTCTCACGAGCCAATCACAGACGCAGCTGCCTGTCCGGCCCTCCTGCTTGCGGTTCCGTGCAAACAGAGGGCCGGGGCAGTACACAGCAAGGAGAGAGGTAAGGTAAGTAACATCGGGGGACTTTCATGCTATATGATTATAGCGGTTGGGGCGGGAAGCAATACCTATAATATATGGAAAGTGTTTTAAAGGGTGGACATGCCCTTTAAGGTCTCTAACTTGCCCATTCCATTTTCTCCCCTCACAGATGTAAAACAACCGAATATGTGTCTTAAATGATCAATTGCACAAAGACTTAACAAGAGATAGATTGTTGTCGGGAATCACTTAAACTTTTCCTTTGTACCCATGCACACATTCAATTCTGCCTACGGTCAGATCTTGGGTATTCTCTGGTGGTTTCACAAATTCCCCTGCTATGGTGTTTTACACAGGTACGTACAAGGATGCCTGCTTCCTAGCTCGTCACTGTGGCAGCTGGGCTACTCATAGCTAGAGATGGCAGAAATGACATAGTTTCGTTCCGTTTTCGGATTACCGTAAATGTAACAAATTTTCGAAGTTTTTAATGTACAGAGTTATTTTCGATAATTTCGAAATATCTTCGACATCTTCGAGACGTTTAGAAAATCCCTCGAAATATGATCGGAGACCACTTTTGAGTTTCCGATCGTTAGCTCTGTACATTCGAAAATTTTCCGAGGGGTTCCGTGTCGGATATGGGTTTGTTTCGGAGCCGATCGCCATCTCTACTCATAGCATTATGTCTGGGAAGTGCAGTCATGATTTGCCAATCCATTTTAAACTCCTCTGTTTCGGCCTCTTCATTGGTTTCTCCTAGTTTTAACCTTCTGGTTTAAATCTCCTTGTTTTTTGTGCTTGTTCCGATGTAGGATTTAGCTTGCCGCTGCTAGTGGTATTTTTCTGTTGTTGTTCGTTGCGCAAATTCTTTTTTTAACTACTATCCTTACTACCTGAACTGACCTCTTGCCCTAAATCTGACTTTGCTTCTAAATCTCCATAGATACCTTGTATGTTAGATCCTGTGTTGATCCTTGATCTGATTTTGTCTTTACCGCGCCTGTACATGCGTTTTGTGACTGTCCAAATATCTTGCCTTCTAATTCCTGGGACAATCCGTGTCCTGGGAAATGGGGGGCTTGACTATAGGTGAAGATAGCAGTATAGATTGGGTATTAGTACTGAAGGAGAGCTGAGGATTGTTCAAGAATTAGAGACATACAGGGTTATTCATAAAAAATTCTTACAGTTTTAAAATGGTGCTAATTTTAAACAACCAATCAGATCTTATTATAACATTTGAAAGATAACATCTGATTGGTTGCCAAAATTAGCACCATTTTAAACGATAATAACTTTTATTGAATCCTCCTGTTAGTTCTCTGATAATTTGAAATAATGATGTTGCCGCAGCAAAATCAACTTTGTCCCTATATACTTGCATTATTTAGACAGAAGTTCTAAGAGTTTTAGCAGGAGATGTATAAAAGTTCTTATTGTTAAAAATGGTGCTAATTTTGCCCCACCAATCAGATGTTATCTTTCAAATGTAATAAACATCTGATTGGTTGGGGCAAAATTAGCACCATTTTAACAATAAGACTTTATATTACCTCGCCTGTTAGACTTTTATTTTATTATTCTATTTGTACAGATTTACTATTGTCCTTGAAACGAATAGGAATCATTATGAAACTTGCCTTCTATCTACTTAAAGGGCATGTTCATCCATACAAAAAAACTGGTCAATTGTCAGTTACCTGCCCCCACTCTACTGGTATATTTTGCATTTTATTACCTGAATTACTAACAAATTTTAAGAAAATGACTGTCCCTATTCTGGCAGTTCTTGAGTAAGCTGGCCTCCCTCGCCTGCATAGTCTATCGGCTTTGACTGCTGACATCAGCTTCTCTTGGAAGGCCCCATTTGTCTAGGTGTTATTTCAGTGGCTTTACAAGTCTGTATTGCACCTCTGTCAGTAGTAGAGATGTTTGTTCGAACTTCGTTTCACGCTACCACACATCACCAAGCACACACAACTCACACAAACCAACATCACATCAAACCACACATCCCATCAGCCAACTCATCTTATTTATTTTTTTTTTCGCCCTCTTTTTTTTTCTTTTTTTTTTGTTTTTTTTTTTTTTACTGTTTGTTTTGAGAAAAGAACAGAAGGTTCGCAAGGTTAGTGCGAGTTTGCGCTATTTGGAAAATCGTCTACTTCGATTTTCGAAAAAGAAATAATTGTCTCCTTTCGTTATTATCTACTTTCGAAAACAAAACGGATTATTATCTACGTTTCACAGCAACCAACACACAACTATTATCTACTTTTCGATTATTATCCCTACTATCTTTCGATAAATAGGAATGGATCCCATTATACAGGAATTATGGTAGAAACAGGTTAACAAAAAAAAAGCTGTTACCATAGTGGTGGAAGGAAGAAAGAGGCAGGGATAGTGTCATGGCTGCTAGTCACAGGGGCCACTGTATAAAGTCTGCAGCAGTTTTCACTTAACATTTTAGAACTGTTCTCCTCAGTACTATTTGCTGAGTAGAGATGGCCGAAACTACATAGTTTCATTCCATTTTCGGATTCCCGGATCTTGGGAAAATTCAGAATTTTCAAAGATTTTCGATGTACAGAGCTATTTTCGATAATTTCAAAAATATCCTCGAACGTTGAAAAATCCTCAAAAAATGATCGGAGACCACTTTTGAGTTTCCGAAGGTATTTTAGAAGATTCTCGAATGTTCAAGACATTTTTGAAATTTATCGAAAATAGCCTTGAACTTTCGATTTTCTAAAATACGTCTGGAAACTCGAAAGTGGTCTCCAAATGGATTTTCGAGGATTTTCGAACGTTTGAAGATATTTTTGAAAATATTGAAAATAGCTCCGTGCATTCGAAAATCTTTGAAAATTTGTTCCAAAGTCAAAATCCAGAGGATCCATACGAACCGAGGGGTTCCGTGTCGGACCTGGTTCCCATCTCTATTGCTGAGCTCATCTTCCCCCCTACTTCCTTCACTTCAGTTAATATGCAACATTTGTTGCTAAGTGAAGTGAGCTGAGTTCAAGGTTTTCTACTAAATACAATGTTGCAAGATGTATGTATGTGATCTGTCTTTCTCTAATCGCACCTATTTTGAAGGTGCATTTTTACTCATAATCCCCTGGGTAACGCAAGTGCAAATGCGTGTAAAGGAAGATACAAGCACGGCAAAAGCAAACAGAAATGCAAAGATCAGTAAAGCAAATAGAGGCTGATGAGGATTTTCCTAAAAGAAATAGAAACAATTATTCAGAGGAAAAAGATGTTTAAATTAAAAAAAAGAATTTAGAAATATATATTGTCAAGAAAATAAATAAAACATGTATTATTTATGTGAACACAGTATTCTCTGATCTCTGATGTAGTATGAAATATAACATAAATTCTTTTATTAAATAGTAGAATGAGTGGTTTTATTCGTATCATAGATAGGATTTATTTATATCAAACACACATTGCCTTTCAAGTATACAAATAATCTATGAAGTAATATTTCTCATTTACCTGTCCTTGCTATGTGATTTCAAAACGTTTCCAAGGGGAAATTAACCCATGGTTCGGTGCCAAACATAAAACATCTACATCTACCCTCTTTTTTTATACTTGACTTCTACATAAAAGTTAAATAAAGGTTCTTCCACATAGAGGGTTGTCTAGAGGGTTGTCATTCATTTCAGACCTTGGTGGAAATTATAAACATAGTAATAACATAGTAACAAAGTAACATTAATTGAGGTAACGTCTAATTAAATTATCTATTCAAACACAGCAAAGCATCATGGTATAGTTATTCTAACAATCTTATTGATGGATAAAGTAGTGACCTCTAGTGGTAACAAGTAGTCAGAAATGTCATACCATGTTTTCTGATTTATCAAAAAGAATTTAGCTCTAAACCTAAATAAAAAAGGCAAAGTAAATATTTATTGTTTTCACAATTTATAATTTACACAATGCGGGTTAGTTATGTACGATGGCGGTCGTAAATGTACGATGTTCAGTTGATTACTGAACGTTTGGTCATAAAATAACGTGCAGTAGTAAACTACCACATGGTATTATTAGAGATAGATTTACGGTTGGTATTGGTATTTACTATCGTAACGGAAATTAAAGATCGGTTAAACAATCGTTTACCGATCATTAAAGGTGTGGTATCGCTTTTATAATTACTATAATATACATAATTATTAATACTAGCCGGTTACGCCCATTAACATAACGGGCACTAGATCTCGTATATTATAAATACGGCCCGAATGTTGTATAAGAAGTTACACTTGTACTGATCAAATCTAACTGGGCCCTATACAACATTGTTAGCTGTCCTTCTCTCCTCTTCAGTCACAGATAGACCCATGAATGTCAAATTGAATGGAATGATCAGCTCAGTGTCTGGCTTAACCTCATCCTTTATAAAGGCCAAAGGTTAAAAGGCAGATTAGAAGATTAAAAATGCCTGAATACAATGACTACTGTTAAAATGCATCTGCTGCTAATGACTGTCTTGAAAACCTTGGGATCAAATGTAACGGAGTTGTTTGAGGATATACAATATACAGAACACAGGGCATGCTGTGTTGTCTTTACAGCTAAAATGAAAATCAAAAATGGTGCCCTTACATTTGGCAGGGCTGCTCCAATCAGCCACCTTATGCATAATGAGCTATCAATATTCCTGTTTTCCTGAGTATGCATGGCTCTGAGGCTATGTTGATAATGTTCTCCTACCCTGCATAGCCCGGGGTTAATAAAAGAAATAGAAAATGTCTTTGAACCTGAACTAAAGTGGATTTTAGCGTTCTATCTTTAAAGAAACATAAACAAATTATAATAATGTGCTTTATTTTAAAACTGTTCAGAAAGAAACCAGCCTTCCTGCATGCGCATAGAAGACAAGGTCCGTCGGGACCTGTCAGACCAAGCGCGGGGGAGCGAGCAGCGGGTAAGTTCTTACCTTGTCTCCTGGCTCCTGTGTGTTCTATGAAGAACGGAAGGTAAGACACAGCTCCTTTACCTCCCGTTCTTCAATAGAACTGGATTCACAAAACTTATAAAACGAGTGGAGATACCCTTTAACATTATTAATGGGGTGGTGGGAACCCAACCCTGGTCACAGACTAACCAGGCTATTCCTATCTGGGGACAGACCTCAGAGATTCAGAGGAACTGATCTGTGTTTCTGATAATGTGGTTTGAAAAGTCTTTTTTTTTGTTCTCCTTTAAAATAATACATCAATCCATGAAAGTGCATCATTAAAGATGTCCAAGCATTAAAAAATGTGACACCACGTGAAAAATCATTACACCAAGTTGGCTTCAGCAACTCACAGAATCACAGTAAACAACATCAAATGCTTATTCACACTTTGTACCTCTAGGTTATTTATGGGTGTTCTAAGCCTTGGACCCTTAGTATGATCACTGCATTACATCTACCAGGACCCACAATGAGATTGATATTCCTATAATAGCACCTTCTTTTCTTATTTAATACCCTGTTTCTTTCTTTTGCACTTACCTAGTGTATTATATATATATATATTTAGAATAGCAACAGTTATTTGTGTTGAACCTGGTCCCGAAGTTTATATTTATTGTGAAAATAAAGGCGCACAGATGAAGCTTTGTACCTGAGACCAACCAGAAAGCACTGGGCCCAGCAGGGGCTTGTACTGACACCCACCAGAAAGCACTCAGCCCACAAGCCAGGAGGTTGTACCTGATACCCACCAGAAAGCACTCGCCCACCAGCAGGAGGCATTGTACCTGATACCACAGAAAGCACTCAGCCCACCAGCCAGGAGGCATTGTACCTGATACCACCAGAAAGACTCAGCCCACCAGCCAGGAGGCATTGTACCTGATACCCACCAGAAAGCACTCAGCCCACCAGCCAGGAGGCATTGTACCTGAGACCCACCAGAAACCACTCAGCCCACACGCCAGGAGGCATGTGTACCTGATACCCACCAGAAAGCCACTAGGCCACCACCAGGAGGCATGTTACTGATACCCACCAGAAGAACATAGGCCCACCAGGAGGCATTGTACCTGATACCCACCAGAAACCACTAGGCTCACCAGAGGCATTGTACCTGATACCCACCAGAACAACTCAGCCCACCAGCAGGAGGCATTGTACCTGATACCACCAGAAAGCACTAGCCCACAGGAGGCATTGTACCTATACCCACAGAAAGCACTCAGCCCAGCAGGAGGCATTGTACCTGATAACCCACCAGAAAGCACTGGGCCCACACAGAGGCATTGACTGATACCCACCAGAAAGCATCAGCCCACCAGCCAGGGCATTGTACCTGTACCCACCCAGAAAGCACTGGGCCCAGCAGGAGGCATTGTACCTGATACCCACCAGAAAGCACTCAGCCCACCAGCCAGGAGGCATTGTACCTGATACCCACCAGAAAGCACTGGGCCCACCGGAGGCATTGTACCTGATACCCACCAGAAAGCACTGGGCCACTAGGAGGCATTGTACCTGGACCCACCAGGAATCACTAGGCCCACTAGGAGCATTGTACCTGATACCCATCAGAAACCACTAGGCTCACCAGGAGGCATTGTACCTGAGACCCACCAGAAACCACTCAGCCCCACCAGCCAGGAGGCATTGTACCTGATACCCACCAGAAGCACAGGCCCACCAGGAGGCATTGTACCTGAGACCCACCAGAAACCACTAGGCTCACCAGAAGGATTGTACTTGTACCCACCAGAAAGCACTAGGCCCACCAGGAGCATTGTACCTGATACCCACCAGAAACATAGGCTCCCCAGAAGGCATTGTACCTGATACCCACCAGAAAGCACTCAGCCCACCAGCCAGGAGGCATTGTACCTGATACCCACCAGAAAGCACTCAGCCCACCAGCCAGGAGGCATGACCTGATACCCACCAGAAAGCACTAGGCCCAGCAGGAGGCATTGTACCTGATACCCACCAGAAAGCACTCAGCCCACCAGCCAGGAGGCATTGTACCTGATACCCACCAGAAAGCACTCAGCCCACCAGCCAGGAGGCATTGTACCTGATACCCACCAGAAAGCACTAGGCCAGCAGGAGGCATTGTACCTGATACCCACCAGAAAGCACTCAGCCCACCAGCCAGGGGCATTGTACCTGATACCCACCAGAAAGCACGGGCCCACCAGGAGGCATTGTACTGATACCCACCAGAAAGCACTGGGCTCACCAGGAGGCATTGTACCTGATACCCACCAGAAAGCACTCAGCCCACCAGCCAGGAGGCATTGTACCTGATACCCACCAGAAAGCACTGGGCCACTAGGAGGCATTGTACCTGAGACCCACCAGGAATCACTAGGCCCACTAGGAGGCATTGTACCTGATACCCACCAGAAAGCACTCAGCCCACCAGCCAGGAGGCATTGTACCTGATACCCACCAGAAAGCACTAGGCCCAGCAGGAGGCATTGTACCTGATACCCACCAGAAAGCACTCAGCCCACCAGCCAGGGGGCATTGTACCTGATACCCACCAGAAAGCACTGGGCCCACCAGGAGGCATTGTACCTGATACCCACCAGAAAGCACTGGGCTCACCAGGAGGCATTGTACCTGATACCCCGAAAAGCACTCAGCCCACCCAGCCAGGAGGCATTGTACCTGATACCCACCAGAAAGCACTGGGCCACTAGGAGGCATTGTACCTGAGACCCACCAGGAATCACTAGGCCCACTAGGAGGCATTGTACCTGATACCCACCAGAAACCACTAGGCTCAGCAGGAGGCATTGTACCTGAGACCCACCAGAAACCACTCAGCCCACCAGCCAGGAGGCATTGTACCTGATACCCACCAGAAAGCACTAGGCCCACCAGGAGGCATTGTACCTGAGACCCACCAGAAACCACTAGGCTCACCAGAAGGCATTGTACTTGATACCCACCAGAAAGCACTAGGCCCACCAGGAGGCATTGTACCTGAGACCCACCAGAAACCACTAGGCTCACCAGAAGGCATTGTACCTGAGACCCACCAGAAACCACTCAGCCCACCAGCCAGGAGGCATTGTACCTGAACCCACCAGAAAGCATAGGCCCACAGGAGATTGTACCTGAGCCCACCAGAAACCACTGGCTCACCAGAAGGCATTGTACTTGATACCCACCAGAAAGCACTAGGCCCACCAGGAGGCATTGTACCTGAGACCCCCCAGAAACCACTAGGGCTCACCAGGAGGCATTGTACCTGAGACCCACCAGAAACCACTCAGCACAGCCAGGAGGACTTGTACCTGAGACCCACCAGAAACCACTAGGTCACCAGAAGGCATTGTACTTGAGACCCATCAGAAAGCACTGGGCCACCGGAAGGCATTGTACCTGAGACCACCAGAAAGCACTGGGCCACAGGAGGCATTGTACCTGAGACCCACCGAAAAGCACTGGGCCCACCAGGAGGCATTGTACCTGAGACCCACCAGAAACCACTGGGCCCACCAGGAGGCACTGTACCATGACCCACCCAAAAGACTGGGCCCACCAGGAGGCATTGAACCCATGACCCACCAGAAAGCACTGGGCTCACCAGGTAGCATTGTAGCTGAGGTCTACCAGGATGCAGTTAGGGCTATAAAAACGGGTATTCTTAAATAAGGAGCGTTAAATAACACTGCCATTTGGTAATTAAAACTAATCATTAAATAATGATACCTAGTTAAGATACTTAAAAAAGAGTATCCTTAAAAAGTATTCCAATCCTAAAACAGCATCAAGGAGTGGTATAACTAAGAGTTATGTAATACCCTGCTGTATAAATAGGGCCAATACAAAGATGCACTGGACCAGAGGCCAGCAGGAAGCACGGACTAGGGGCCTCTTCACCCACAATCTAACATATGTACACCCATCAGATAATATGTGCTCTGTCCTACAAATAACTTATCCGGGGTTGTTTTGTTCTCACAGGAGATGGTGTGAGAAAAGGTAAAATCGCCAGCGCAATCTCACAGTAATCGCATGTGTGCTGCGCAGTGTGGTCGTTCCCTTAATCCATATTTTCTAAGCCTTCCAACCAATGTGTGTTGGACCCAACATAGAATAAAGTACAATAAGAATAATTCATTTAAATCTTATTATGGATCTTTATAATATATGGCTCCCAGATGGTGATGGGAAATGTAGTCCAATAAAAACTATGTTACGGAATGTCAGAAATAAAAACACGAGTATGTAGTTTTTAAATTATAGCTAAGAGGGTATATTGGGAAATATAGTTTAAAACAATCTTGACATGTTATATATCAGCTTCGTACACAGAGGATTGTGACCTAATTGTCTCTATAGTCTAATGCTGTTCAAACATCCTATTCACTGTACTAATAAAGCATTTTCTATCAGCTATGGGTGTCAGTTATTATTAGGATGAAGTTTTATATAATTTTTTTTGTTTGTTTGCATTGCTTTTACCATAGTAACCAACCCATGATGACATGATTTGTAGCTGAGAAGTTGCAAATAGTTCACGTTTGTTGGCTCTCTGTAAGTAATAAAGATTTTTAATTTCTGGGGGGATTTTAAAGTGGAAGAATTGTTGGCTATAGCAATGGATCCATTAGAGGAATTATAGTGGAAACAGGTTAACAAAAAAAGAAAAAGCTGTTACATAGTAACCAACCCATTTAAGAAATGTTTTACAGTGATGAAATTGTCTGATCACATGATTTGTAGTGAGAAGTTGCAATTGTTCACATTTGTTGGCTCTCTGTAAGTAACAACGATTTTTAATTTCTGGGGGGATTTTATAACGTAGAAGAATGGTTGGCTATAGCAATGGTCCCATTATAGAGGAATTATGGTAGAAACAGGTTAACAAAAAAGAAAAAGCTGTTACCAAAGTGACCAACCCATTTGAGAAAGTTTTACTGTGATGACATTGTCTGATCACATGATTTGTAGCTGAGAAGTTGCAAATTGTTCACATTTGTTGGCTCTCTGTAAGTAACAGCGATTTTAATTTTGGGGGGATTTTATACGTGGGAGAATGGTTGGCTATAGGAATGGATCCCATTATAAAGGAATTATGTAGAAACAGGTTATAAACAACAAAAAAAAAGTGGTTACCATAGTAACAACCCATTTGAGAAAAATTTTACGTGATGACTTTGTCTGATCACATGATTTGTAGCTGAGAAGTTGCAAATAGTTCACATTTGTTTGCTCCTGTAGTAACAAAGATTTTAATTTCTGGGGGGATTTTATACGTGGGAGAATGGTGGCTATAGGAATGGATCCCATTATAGAGTAATTATGGTAGAAACATGTTTAAAAAAAAGCTGTTACCATAGTAACCAACCATTTGAGAACTGTTTACTGTGATGACATTGTCTGATCATATGATTTGTAGCTGAGAAGTTGCAAATAGTTCACATTTGTTGGTTCTCTGTAAGTAACAAAGATTTTTAATTTCTGGGGGGATTTTATACGTGGAAGAATGGTTGGCTATAGCAATGGATCCCATTATAGAGGAATTATCGTAGAAACAGGTTAAAAACAAAACAAAAAGCTGTTGCCATAGTAACCAACCATTTGAGAAATGTTTTACCGTGTTGTCATTGTCTGATCAATGATTTGTAGCTGAGAAGTTGCAAATGTTCACATTTGTTGGCTCTCTGTAAGTAACAAAGATTTTTAATTTCTGGGGGGATTTTATACGTGGAAGAATGGTTGTCTATAGCAATGGGTCCCATTATAGAGGAATTATGGTAGAAACAGGTTAACAACAACAACAACAACAAAAGCTGTTACCATAGTAACCAACCCATGTGACAATGTTTAACTGTGATGTCATGGTCTGATCACATGATTTGTAGCTAAGAAGTTGCAAATAGTTCACATTGTTTGCTCTCAGTAAGTAACAAAGATTTTTAATTTCTGGAGGAATTTATTACGTGGAAGAATGGTTGGCTATAGGGATGGATCCCATTATAGAGGAATTATGGTAGAAACAGGTTAACAACAAAACAAAAAGCTGTTGCCATAGTAACCAACCCATTTGAGAAATGTTTTACTGTGAGGTCATGTCTGATCACATGATTTGTAGCTGAGAAGTTGCAAAGTTCACGTTGTTGGCTCTCTGTAAGTAACAAAGATTTTTAATTTCTGGGGGGATTTTAAGTGGAAGAATGGTTGGCTATAGCAATGGATCCCATTATAGAGGAATTATTGTAAATACAGGTTAACAAAAAAGAAAAAGCTGTTACCATAGTAACCAACCCATTTGAGAAATGTTTTACTGTGATGACATTGTCTGATCATGATTGTAGCTGAGAAGTTGCAAATTGTTCACATTTGTTGGCTCTCTGTAAGTAACAAGATTTTTAATTTCTGGGGAGATTTTATACATGGAAGAATGGTTGGCTATAGGAATAGATCCATTATAGAGGAATTATGGTAGAAACAGGTTAACAACAAAACAAAACAAAAAGCTGTTGCCATGGTAACCAACCCATTTGAGAAATGTTTAACTGTGATGTCATTGCTGATCACATGATTTGTAGCGAGAAGTTGCAAATAGTTCACGTTTGTTGGCTCTCTGTAAGTAACAAAGATTTTTAATTTCTGGGGGATTTTAAACGTGGAAGAATGGTGGCTATAGCAATGGATCCCATTATGGAGGAATTATGGTAAAAAACGGTTAACAACAACAACACAAAAAAAAAAAAAAAAAAAGCTGTTACCATAGTAACCAACCCATGTGACAAATATTTAACTGTGATGTCATGGTCTGATCACATGATTTGTAGCTAAGAAGTTGCAAATAGTTCACGTTTGTTGGCTCTCAGTAAGTAACAAAGATTTTTAATTTCTGGAGAATTTTATATGTGGAAGAATGGTTGGCTATAGGAATGGATCCCATATACAGGAATATGGTAGAAACAGGTTAACAAAAAAAAGCTGTTACCATAGTAACCAACCCATTTGAGAAAGTTTTACTGTGATGACATTGTCTGATCACATGATTTGTAGCTGAGAAGTTGCAAATTGTTACATTGTTTGCTCTCTGTAAGTACAAAGATTTTTAATTTCTGGGGGGATTTTATACGTGGGAGAATGGTTGGCTATAGGAATGGATCCCATTATACCAG